>CM034307.1:49502131-50102131 GCA_019925795.1 Dendrobium chrysotoxum
ACCCCAAAACAGCCCGTGTCAACTAACAGCCCCAATCGGTCCACCACCTGATTGGAGATGAAGTTGTGGGTCTCCCCACTATCCACCAGTACTACCATTGATTCTCCTTCTATCTGCCCCCTCACCTTCATGGTGTGATTTGAGATAAACCCTACCACTGAATTTAGGGAGACCTCCGCCACATATAGGTGCAAATGCTCCTCCTCCTCTAGAGTCTCCTCCTCATCACAAACGATAAGTACCTGCATCAAACGGTCCTTGCAGCGATGGCCTGGTGCAAACTTCTCATCACAACGAAAACACAATCCCCTAGCCTGCTTCTCCTAACCCTCTGCCTCAATTAGCCGGTTGAAATTTCCCATTTGCCATGCTCCCAATCCCCTATTATTGGGTACTTCTCTCTGAATGGGCACAGGCTATATCTTTGGTGCTAAAAAAGTAGTTGTTGTCCGGTATGAAGCTCCCAAATTGCTACCTTTGCTGCTTCTCTCAAGTAAATTTTATCCTCCACAACTGGGCCAGCTCCATAGCCTTCCCCAACCCTCGTGGCCTCAATAACCTGACAGCAGCCCTGATCTCTGGCTTGAGTCCCTTCATGAGATTCCCCTCCAATATTGTCTCAGATTAGAGGTGTCAAAAATGGGTAGGGGGTCAGGTTCGAGTCGAACTCGATATTGACCTGCTACTGTTTGACCCGACCCGAACTTAACCCATTTTTGCAAACGGGTCAAAAATTGTAACCTGGAACCCACCCGCCAGGTTACCAAGTTGACTCAACCCAACCCGATTAGGCAGATTAGCCCGGGTTGCCATAGTGTTGCGCAAAGCGCAGGTGCGGTCAGTCGGGATAGGTGGCAAACGCGTCGAGCACAGCGCGGGAGCAAGGCAAGACACGCGGAGCAGGGGCCAAGCCGCCAAGCTGCAAGGCCTGTGGGCAACAGGCAGGTGAGGCAACGCAGGCGAGGCGAGAGCAGCATTTCGGTCGTTTGGGCGCGAGCTGGGCACGCGGTGCGTATGTGAGATGGTCACGCAGTGGGTCAAAACCAAGTCCAAATTGGATTTTCGGGTTGACCCGAACCCGACCCGAAATTCAAAATGTGTCAAAAATCGGGACCCAAACCCGGCCCGTTCTTAAAATTGGTTGACCCTAACCCGAAAAATTTGGGTCTGATTCAAGTCGGATTTTCATGTTATGATATTTTTTGACACCCCTATCTCAGATAACCTCCCCAATCAGCTAGAAAGATACTCAAACCTCTCCCGATAATCCATCATTGTCCCTTCCTGAACCAGAGCAAAAAATTGTTTGTAGAAATCTCCTTCCCGACTGGTTTGGAAACCTTCTAATAAACTATCTTTGAACTCCCTCCACGATCGGATTGGATCTCTTATGTCTCTCCACTTATACCAAGACAAGGCCTTCCCCTCCAAGCATAAAGCTGTCGCAGTGAGTCGCTTCTCCTCCATCAGCCCATTCACTACAAAGTATCTCTCCACCCTATAAATCCACCCATGAGCATCTTCCCCCTCAAAAATGGGCATCTTCAACTTTCTCACTCTTGGATCTCCTCCACCCCAACTTCCTCTACCACCTCCAGCTCCTACCATATATCGATTGTTGTGATCTCTCCATTGTTCTCTCTCTCTCTCTCTCTCTCCCCCTCCTCCTCCTCCTCCTCCTCCTCCTTTCATAGATATCCTCTTCCTCAAAATCAGCCCTCGTTATTTCTTCCTCCCAATTTCTCATGTTATATCCGTCACAAATTTCCCTCCTAGTTATTAGTTCAAGAGGTGGCATGTTTTTCCTATCGCCCACAATTTCTACCTCTCGATCATCCCTCATTGTGCCAATATTGGGGTTTCTCCCACTTCCTTGGCCAACCACCGGTGCCCTTGTCTCCGATGTTGCCGGTTGGGTGTGAAGCTCCAATATTTTCTTCATCATGTCCTCTAGGCTAGAAAACCTTCCTTCCATTGATGAAATCCTTTCCTCAACTTTAGATTTGAATTGACCAACTTCCCATTCTAGTTTCTCTTCCAAAAAATCCACTTTCTTTGGCGTCATAGGTCCCGAATCGTGCTCTAATACCAATTTGATAGGATTTGATTGCCAAAACAACACACATACTCCAAATAGATCCAGAAATAGCACCAAGGGGGCTGTAATTACTAATCTCTAAGCAAAGAAAGACAAGATACAAGTTTATTCATTGTTTGAGAGGTGAATCATCTCTCCCACAATACCTAGCTGCCACTAAAAATCCAAAAACTCGCATAAAAAAACCCATCTCCCCCCCTCCCCCCCCCCATCTTCTCTTAAACATCCCAAAATCTTTTAATAAATGCCCCTTACATCTTTCCCAAAGAGTCCCCCCCCCCCCCCCCCAACCCTCTTACCCTCTTCTCCTATAGGTGATAAAGGAGGGCATGGGCCCCACCTGGGCACTTGGGCTACTGCCCACCCTGGTAGTTGTGCTGCCAGCTGCAACATCACAAAGCCTTTTGTGACTATGTCCATAAACTTCTCTCTTCCAATTGTCTTGTATCTTCCCAACTTTTTTGTTAACTTTCGTTCATTCTCTCACCAAACATAGCAATTAATTTGCAACATTTCATCTCTATCGTTATTTTTTTTCCAGGATTTTGTAACGAGGAAGATGTTTGGTGGTAGTGTTGAAGTTAATGCATTTATTACTTAACACTAGACGTCTCCTCCACTCCTTCCATTCCACCATCACTCCTTTCCAATAACACTATCATCTTGGTGATTCATCGCCACATCGCCCTTGACAATACACTATCTATTCCTCAAATTTGAATGTAAAGCTGGTGAGCCTACTAAACACGATGGGCCATCTTTTTCATATTCTATGGCACCTCATAATATTATCTAATTTGTACTTTTTCATTCTAATATATGGGGTATATGTCCAATTTGAACTAGCTCTAGTTTAGATATTTTGTTACATTTATTGATGATCATTCATATTATCTGAATTTATTCACTCAAATGTAGATTAGAAGTTTTATCAATATTCAAAACTTTCTATTAAGAAATTATAGTTTACTTCTCAGCTTCAATTAAAACTCTTTGTGCCGATAAAACTATATTATTCACGCAGACTTAATTTCGTTCATTATGCATTTGAGTGGAATTCTTCGCTAGATTTTTTGTCCTTGTATTCCTCAATAAAATGGTGGTGTTGACAAGCTTTTCCATTTGCTTGATGTTGCCTAGATTTTGATGTTCCATCTGAATATCCTTTTATATTTGTCAGGGGGATGCAATTTTAACTTCATGTTATCTTGTTAATTGTATCCCCATTAGATGTCCTTGTTGATGTTGTTCATTTCTCTTTTCTATATCCAAACTAAAGACCCTTCTCTCTTACACCAAGGATTTTTAGGTGGTTGTTTTGTTTATTTATTTCAACTTAGTGACATACTTTCTTTCCAGGCAATTTGGTTTGTCTTCTTGGGATACTTTCATGCTTAAAAGGGCTATCATTATTTTGATCCTGCTAGAAGTTGCCGATATATCTCATTAGGTGTTACCTTTCATGAAATTTATTTAGTTTTCTTCTCCATTTTCTAACATGCTATCTTGTTCGCTTATTCCTCTTCCAACTTCTCTTCCTTCTCCTTCACCCTTACAGATGTACACAACTTCCTCATCCTCTTGCTGCAATAACAACTCCTTCGACCTTTTTTTACCCTATTGAGGATCCACCTACTAATGAAAATTTTTATGTCCATTTTCCATTGATCTTTGGAGAGGTTAAATACTGATTACTTATCATAATATTCGCCTCTTATGATCTTCAATTGTATTTATGTTGGTTTTCTAAGTTTTTCCCCTGTTTTTTTCCTTTGTTTTTTCCCTAAAGGACCCTCATTAGAAACATACAATGGATATTTAAATGTATGCCTTGTTGATTTGACATACATAAGATCATGATACGTCTCACGTGGGACTAAGCAGGTTCTCTGTCTTTGGATTTGCATTATCAAATTTCATCTTCATGGCTCTTTTAATTGCCACAAGGCTTGTTTAGTTGCCCAAGAATTCACTCAAACTAATGTGATTGACTATATTGACACCTTCTCACCTATTGTCAGACTTAACTCAATTCATCTTCTACTATCTATTTCTATCAATTAGGAGTAACCTATTTTGCAAATGGATGTGTAATACCTTCTTATATATGAAATCATGTATATGGAACAACCACTAGAGTTTATTGCTCAAGGGGAGGCTAAATTATGTAAACTCAACAAAGCCATTTACAGTGGTCTAAAATAAAATCTACGGGCTTGGTTTAATTAATTTTGCAAGTTCTTACATAGCTATTTATGTCGATAATATTTTACTTATAAGAAGTGATTGAATATGAGTTTTTAAATAAAACACCATCTACAAAAATATTTTTCAACAAAAAATCTGGATGGTCAACTCAATTATTTTCAAGGGACCAAATTCGCATACATTAAAGGAGTTTCCTTGTCTCAAAGAAATATGCAACTAATCTTTTTGGAAGAGAGTAAGCTTTTAGGTTGCACATCTATGGACATTCATTGATTTTCCAAAGATTGACAATGAAGGACAAATCTAATGTAGCACCGGGAACATCAAAAGCACCAAATGACAAAGTAGGTCCAACCACCAGAGTTTAATTCAAGAAAATTGTAGCTAAGCATAGTGGGCACTTTACCAGGAGTAAGTTGAAGACCCTAAGTTAGGGAATTTCATTTATGTTTTTTACTTAATTATGTGTGTGAAAATTGTCATGTGATATTGTAATTATATGTGTGTGAGATTTAATATTTGTTTTGTGAATTTTTATGTATTAAATGGCCATTAGAAGGCACTTAATTGATTTAATTAAGTGGCTCATGTATGGAGTGAGTGGCCCGCTAATAGAAATGCTACTGAAGAGTATAATGGCTGGCCAAGCATGGAAGGAGGGAGTAGTTATGATAGTTACTAATGTGGCCACCCTAGTTAGGGTGGTTGCTAATGTGGGCCAGCCCTATTCCCTTTCTCTCCTCTTTTCTAAATTCAAATTTCTGTTGTGTAACTTGTATAAATACGTAATTGTTTGTGGAATGAAAGAGGTTGATATGTTTTGTGATTGAATTTTGAAGAAAAAATCATTGGTTGGAGCTTGGTGGCCAGCCAAATTAGGAGAGGTTGGGTGATCCTTCTTAGGACTTCTACTTAAGTAGTAGGATTTATCTTGTTTTATTTCCTGCATTTTTTTCTTTTTTGTTTTGTACTATCAGTCATTTCTCACTCCAAAAAATTACAATCATAATTTTCCTAGCAATCAAACCCATCAATTGACGGCTTTTGTGAGAATTGGCAAAATTAGGTTAGAACCGATCTAGTTTTAGTTTGCCTTCAATTGGGTGACTTAAACTCTTCTAAAAATTCCCGAAAACTTCATATCCATAGTAGACCCGAAATTCTAATCTCCATACATTTATTTGGGCTTCATGCTCACTAAATTTCAAAGTTCTAGAAGCCCTAAATCATTTACAGCCTTCAACCATAAAAGGGTAACTCTCATACCTGTCTAGGAAAAAATTTAGAGAAAATTATTAAATATCAACAAAAAATCATCAAATTCTCCAAATCATAATTATACTTCTTAACCTTCAATTTGGTTTTTAATTCATGTCATATTGACTTCTGAAGAGGAAGTTATAAGGGTTAGAACCTAGGGCTCTAGATCCTAGCTGGTTGTAAGAATTGGGTTGGCCTACTACTAACTCCTTCTCAACCCTAATTCCACTCAAATTTAAACGCTGCTAAACATAATCTTACTATCCTAAGCATCTTAGAAGAGCCTCCCATCAACCACTTGAATTACAACGTTGATCTAAAGCTCACACATACAGCAGCACCAAAATCCTTTATGATGTCTCTCATTATCAATGATTGTGTGGAAAGTTGTTCTATCTTATAGACACCATTCTAGTCTCCTAGACATATCATTAGAGTAGAAATCAACACATGCAAAACATGAAAAAGAAACATTTGAAGAAAGTTCTTCAAATCCTTAAATACATTGCGAAATTTTGTGGATGAAGGATTGCCATACAATAAAATGGAGCACTCGAATGTTGAGGCATTCAATTATGCAGGTTCAATATATGATTGGAAGTAATACTCTTGATATTATATCCTTGTTGGGGGTAATTGGTCATCTGTAAATATCAGTGCGGCAATATCTTATATTTATGTTAAAAACAGAGCTATGATTCATTCTGCATGCCAAATTATATGGGTAACACTCGTCAAGAAAAATCTGATTCCTATCACTAATCTATAACATTGCATTTCATTCATGTATATTAATAATAATTATATTTTTGACTAATGTACTAGACATATTTAAGTAGATTTTCACATCATTTGACATTAAAATAACATTTTTCTTAATTTTTTTCAAGCGTGACCCCCCACTTGTCGTGATGAATTGATCCCACTTACCAACTTTTTATACTTTGCGGAACATCGTATTCCATAGATATGATTTCACCCGCAAATGCTGCTCAAGCTAGTGAAATGGATCACAACTTCTATAGTTTTTTTTCGAGCCAATCCCAAAAATAAGGCATGATGATATGGAAAAGCAACACTCTTTCCAGTTATATGTATGCTCTCTTTTTTTTTTATTCCTCTGTAGCATTTGTTTTTTGAGCTTAACTCTAATTTTTATACAACAGGACTGGCAATCATAACTGTAATGCTGGTCACCACCTGCCTGATGTCTCTTGTAATCATTGTTTGCTGGTGCCGTGGCATTGTCATTGCCATATGCTTCTTCGTCTTCTTTGGCACAATTGAGGCTCTTTATTTCACTTCCGCCCTCATCAAGTTTCGGGAGGGAGCTTGGGTTCCCATTGTCTTCTCCTTTATCTTCATGATCATTATGTACGTGTGGCATTATGGCACTCTTGAGAAATACGAATTTGATTTACAGAACAAGGTTTCAATCAATTGGCTCCTAAGCCTTGGCCCAAACCTCGGAATTGTTCGTGTTCGTGGCATTGGACTTATACATTCTGAGCTTGTTTCTGGCATCCCAGCCATCTTCTCCCACTTTGTTACGAACCTCCCTGCATTCCACCAGGTATCTTCTCAAACTATTTGTTGGCTTTCTTATTTTCTGGAGTAATTATCAGATTTAGGTGGAGAGTACCTAAATTTAACATCTCTATCAAGTGTAGAAATCAGATTATAATTTCATTTTTCTTCCATATTTTCATTTTCCATCCCCTTCCGCTGATCTGCAATGGTTTAGCATGTATAATTATTTCACCATCTGAGAAAATACCACACTTCACCAGTTTAATTAAGCAAAAACAAATGCCAAGCAGCACAAACTAGTGATTTCCACTTCAAATAGCTTTACATGGATAATAATAATAATAATATTAAGATGTTTATGTTTTGCTATGAATGTTATGATATATGCCTCCAACAAAATTTGGTAACACCAACCTTTTAGAGCTTTCGTTCCCAGCCCAACAGTAGTGGAAGCTACATGCATTGGTTATGGCATTATTTGCTGAGCCGAAATAGTAAGAATAAGATTAATGATGAACAAGATGTTTTCCATAGGACTTCCTATTCATGTCTAATAATGTACCAGGTCCTTGTGTTCCTTTGCATCAAGTCGGTGCCAGTTCCTCATGTTCGGCCCCAAGAGCGGTTTCTGGTCGGACGAATTGGCCCGAGGGAGTATCGGATCTACCGCTGTGTTGTCCGCTATGGATATCATGACATACCAAAAGATGATATTGAGTTTGAGAAGGACCTTGTGTGCAGCATTGCAGCCTTCATCCAGTCAAATGGTTCTGCTGAACCCAACAGGCTTTCAGACGAATCTGTTAAGGAGAATGAGAAGGTGACAATGGTAAATACCGGAATCTATCTTCACGAGAAGGTGGAGGAAAATGGAGTTTATATGGAGTCTGGTGACTTGCCTGGTCCTTCTAAACCACAAGAAATTCAGTCGCCGGTTATATTGGTAAAGAAGAAGGTAAGTTTTGTCTTGCCTAAGAGCCCAAAGATGGACTCCACAGTGAGGGAGGAGCTGCGAGATTTGATGGAGGCAAGGGAGGCTGGTGTGGCTTTCATCACAGGGAACTCATATATGAGGGCAAAAAGTGGCTCAAGCTTTGTGAAGAAGTTGGCTATTGCTTTATATGATTTTCTAAAAAGAAATTCTCGAGGGCCTTCTTATGCTATGAGTATACCACACGCTACAAACCTTGAGGTTGGAATGGTCTATCTTGTATGATCTCTTAGGTATATCTATCTAATATCTTTAAAAAGGTTTTTTTTTTTTTTTTTTCATTTGTGTATGATGTGGATAGTATTAATTTTTGCCTTGTGGTTTAGAAATTGTTCAAAAAAAAGGTTGTTTTTGATGTGCATGGGAAGGAAGATTTCAATGTTCTAAGCGTCTATATTTCACTTGTGTATTTAGTGGATAGTATCATATTCAAAGTAGTTATATGATTAAGAATTTGCTTGGGACAGCTTTTTTATTATTTTCTAAAGTAATTTTTAATACAAAATTTTCAAATTCAAGAATTTTTTATACCAAAAAGTTGATTTTGAAAGTAATAAGTAAGTTGTCTCAAATAAAGTCTAAGGCTTCGTTTGAGACGGCTTTTTTACTGCCTCTTAAAGCAGTTTTTTAGTACAAAAATTAAAATTTTTTTGCTAAAAGCTGCTTTAAGAAGTAGTAAGAAAGCCGTTAAGCCTAAATTAAAATTACATAATCTTATCATATATCTCATTTAAATGTGATATTTTAAGCATATTTTAATCAAATTCTATTTTTTTTTTCTCAGATCATTGAATTGAATTAAATCGAAAGCATGTTCAATCCTTTTGGATTGTCTTTAGACATACTTCACAACAAAAAAATTTGACAGATTAAATAGAAATTTTTATAATTCCAACAATAGCAATCTCATAAGAGATAAAATCATCAAAATCAATGAAAAAACAACAAATCAAGAAAAGTTAGAAAAATATTGTTACAATAGAAAGAAATTTTCAAAGTTGCAATAGCACAACATATGAATTATGAAATCAAACTCTACTTGTTTTCACCTTCTCACATATACTCATCAATACAATCCCACTAATCCAAAAAAAATTAATTATAACCTCTATAACGTAAATATTGGTTATCTTTACAACTATTCCTAAAGGCACAGCAGCCAATTGAATAAATGACAATGAGAAACACAAGAAGGCCAACATTGAAAATTGCAAGTTTCCTCCATTGCATTTTTATATTCGCAAGTACTCCAGCTTTGCATGAGTTGCAGTCAAAGCACAAGCGATTCTGATCATTGCTCCATGTCTTACAATCTATATCATTTGAATTAGGATTATCTGATTTTGAGACTTTCCAGTATGTGGCATTCACTTGTTTGTACCCACAATCTGAAGGTGGCTTACAGCAACCTGACTGTAATTAGGTTGATTTGTTTGAGTTAGTAATGGAAAGAATGGAATTAAAAATGATTAATTAGGAAAGTTTAGAGGTAAATATAAGAATTTGCAGACAGTAATGTGCATCAAACTTCATTCCATTTACTTCAAAACAAAGCAAGAATATGGCTATCGAAAGAAAACAATTTGTTATTTATGCATTATAATTTCTTTGTTAGCTCAGTAAAATCTGCTTTATCCTACCACGTGAGATCGGCTATATGAATCTTTTTTTTCTAATAAAGAAATGTCATTTCTAATAGTTTCTAACTAATTCTTTTTAAGTTCTACCTCTACTTTTCTTAACAAAAGTCAAATCTGATACATTTACTCTCCTAACCGTGTCATCGGAAGGCCGCCGTTATTTTTTTATTGAAAGAATGAAAATCAAATGGATTAATAAAAGCTAGGTCTATTCAGACATGTGAATGTTCAAATTGGAAGCATGGTATTAACAAAAATCATAGAAGGCACAAATTGAATGGATACTCCACAAGAAGAAAATGTATAAGGAGGATCTCCTACCTGGCTAGGATGTTTTCAGGTTAAACAGAAGAGTAATTACTTGTTAATACCTGGGAAAGGATATTGTCTAGTTAGTTTGGTTACTTCTTAGTTTCTTCTTCAAAATTCCTTTATTGTTTGTTTGGTTAAAACATCTCATCTAATCTGATTTTCAATAACAGATATAACTCTAATTTCTATAATATAAATAAAATATAATTTCTCTCTTCATAGAAAAAACTAAAACAATCAAAATTTTAAAAAAAAAAACCCTTAACAAAATAGCACATAAATATTAGATTTAGAATTTTGGTAGCTTAAGAAATTTTCTTCTTAGCATAAAAATCTAGCTCCATATTCAAATTCCGTTGATAATATATAGAATATAATACCTGTATGGAAGATATGCCTTGCATGTAGAAATCATCAGACTGCTGAAAAACCAAGAGCTGGAGTTCGCCACAAACCCCAGCATCAACCAAACAGCTCTTAATCCGCCTCCAAGTTCGGAAATCCCCAACCCTGTTCTGCAACCAAACTGTATAATCCGCGAGCTTATACTCCTTATATCCTCTCCCCGAGATCGCCTCACCGACCCCTTTATTGGTAACAACAATGGCGAATATCGTGAAACAAAAGAGCCCAACAATCATCAGAAACATAACAGAGAGATAAATCCACAGAAAACACGACACATTGCAGCAAGATCCGAAGAGGCCGAGCAAAGCCACCACCATCAAGAAGAGGCCGATGATTATAATCGGCCAGAGGAGGAATTGTTCGCACACGGAGGCGGCGTGTGAGCGAAGCCAGAGGCCGGTGCCGATGATGGGAAAGGATATGAAGAGGGTGAGAACGTTGAGGAAACCTATGACGCTGTTGCTGATATGAAACATCTTGGCGTCGCGATGCTGCGACAAAATAAAAGTTTAGGATTGCCTTTCTTCAAATCTCTGCGCCTCAGCACCTCTCTGTAGATCAGAGAAAGCCAACGAACAGAAGAAGAAGAAGGCGCTAATGCCTAATATTTTCTTAATATGAAGAAAAATGGGATCTCCTTATTTAAGCTGTGGTTTTCTGGTGTTCTAAATAGACTCAGTTTGCTTCAGAACTACAATAATGCCCTTAAGTTAAAAGCAGAGCTACAAAGAAATCTCATGTTAATCATGAAATAAATAAATTTTAAAAAGATTTATATCAAATATATTTAAAAATAATTAAATTAATAAATTATTTTTAAATGAATAATATGTGTATATAATTTATATTATAATAATCTCAAAATAAATTTAATAATTTTAAGACTAATTAGATGATAATTTAAATCAAAATATTCTGATATAATTTTTTTAATAAAATTTTGTTAGTTCGAAAATTTTGAGATGAAATCTTAAAAAAATTTGAAGTTATGAGGATTTATGGAACTGTTAAATTTATTTTTAAATTTATGTGATATAAATTTAATTGATTAATAATATATTTATTTTTTTAAACTAAATTAAAGATTTTAAAAATTATTTTAATGAAATTTAAATAAGAATACCCCCACCTAATTTTTTCCCAGCAAAATGTTCAATTATGATTTAGAGATGTGTATTTAGGCTAATGATTTTTTAATTTATTTTTAAAATGACATAATTTCACTGAAAAAATTAAAAGTAATTTTTTCAAAATAAAAAAAGATGGAATTAATTATAAGTGTTTTTTAAATATATATAAACAACATAATAGATTATTTTTTAAAATAAGTTTATAATTTATTAAACATATTTTTGATATTAAATAATTATTTTTTTATATTCTAATATGTTTTATATTAGATATTTTCATGCAAATACTTTCCATTAAAAAGAGGTAGCTTTATGATAGTGGCAATCTGGATATTAAAACGATTGTCTAGGTCCATTTGATAATGTAAAAACAAAGGAAACGCGGGGGACGGTTTGGCCGTTTATGGGGGCTGCTGCGTTAATAGAACAGCTGAGTTGGCTGTGAGGGTAGCGCAGTTTGTGGCTGTTGCAGAAACCGTTAACAAACGGGTGGAGCAGAGCAATAATAGCTAAGTTGCTTCTAAAATCCTCCCATTTAGATTAGAAGAGAGAGACCTTGATGAACAATATTATCTTCCATGAATTTTTCCTTGTAATGCTACTGTAATTTGTGCTCCACATCATCATATTCGAATGAATAATTCCTCTGATCACTCTTTTCAAAAGGTCGTTAGATCAGATAATATCTCGATAGTTAAGAATTTAGATTGTTGCGAAAATAGCTATTATTAGTGAGTTGCAGCTGTCTATTGGATGATCATATATACAACGAGTTTATTTTTTCTTAGGTTTCGTTTGTGACGGCTTTTTTACTGCTTTGAGAAGCAGTAAGAAAGCCGTCCCAAACGAAGCCTTAATCATATATACAACTAGTTTATTTTTTCTTAGGTTTCGTTTGTGACGGCTTTTTTACTGCTTTGAGAAGCCGTAAGAAAGACGTCACAAACGAAGCCTTAATCATATATACGACTAGTTTACAATGTTTATATGCAATCTTCCGATATATTTATGATCATATGTAGAATCCGTCGATCATATATGTGAGTGATGATTGTATGTACAATCCGCTAGTAAATGGCATGGCTAGACTTTGTAAATTTTTTGTAAATAAAGGGTCTGTTCTTATAAAATATTGACTACATAATAAGACTAGTTTTTCATGTGAAGCAATGCAGATGTTAGCCATCTATGAAAAAATAGTAACCAAAACAGAAAACAATTATGAGAACCGAAAAGTTGGGAAGAATCTATAGCAAGCTCACAAACCAATCTATCTTCCATTAAAGATGGCAACTATAAGCCTATCAATCAATCAATTCAGGTGAGATTATTAATCAGAGTCTCAGAAAGCCCATTAAAGGACATCTTAATTAGAGGAAATCTGACCCATAGTAGCCATTGCAAATGTAGGAATCTCAGGAAGAAGCATCTAATGGTATTGATTTATCGGGCTTATTGACTGGAACTTCGGCTTCCATCTAAACTTTCAACTCGTTGATGCTCTGCTCCAGCTTCTTGATACGGCTTCCCATTTCATCTAGTGGTTACAGATAAGAAAAACAGGCAAGGAACAAAAGCAGCACAACATATTTCTGAGGAAAAATACTTTGCTGAAGAAGATAATCCCCAAGAGCATAAAAATCAGCGTTGCGTCCTAGAATATTCGTGGCGGTAGAGAAATATAAATTTTAGCATCTTATATTTGTACGAAGATCCAGCACACAAACAAATGAAAGATAGAGATGTAGCATTCATAAGGGACACTAGAGTTTTTATGTGAAAACCCCTAAGAAGGGGGAAAAACCTCAGAGCCTTACCCAGTTTAAATGAATCCACTAGTGTTTAAAGTTGATTATAAATGAGGTTCTTCCTTGGGGGGAAGGCATTGGCTCGATATAGAAAATATAAATCATATAGAGTGTATTAAATGGTGGGAGTTGGAAGAATCAGTTTTGATATCTTCGTTTGGTTGGCAAGATCATAGTCGGCGAGCGATGTAGGTTGGAAGGACAATAGTCGGACGATAGTGGTTGGAAGGACCGTAGTCGGGCGATGGAGGTCGGAAAGACCGTAGTTGGACGACGGTGGTCGAAAAGTCATAGTTTGGTGACGGTGGTCTGTAAGATCGTAGTCGGCGGGCGACGAAGGTCGGAAAGACTGTAGTCGGTGAAGGTGGTCGGAGAGACCATAGTCGGCGGGTGACAAAGGTCGGAAAGACCGTAGTCGATGTGATTGGAGAAACCGTAGTTGGCAGGCAACGGAGGTTAGAAAGACCATAGTTGGGCGACGGTTGTTGGAAGCACCATAGTCGGCGGGCAACAGAGGTCAGAAAGACTGTAGTCGGACAACGATGGTCAGAAGGACCATAGTGAGGTGACGGTGGTCGAAAGGAATATAGTCGGTGACCGTAGAAGGACCATAGTTGGCAGGCGACGGAGGTCGGAAAGACCATAGTCGGGTGATGGTGGTCGGAAGGACCGTAGTAGGATGACGGTGGTCAGAAGGACCATAGTCGTCAAGTGATGGAGGTCAGAAAGACTGTAGTTTGGTAACGGTGGTTAGAAGGACCGTAGTTGGTGGGTGACGGAGGTCGAAAAGACCATAGTAGGGCAACGGTGGTCGAAAGGACCGTAGACCGGTGACAGTGGTCAGAAGGATAATAGTTGGTGATGGTGGTCAGAAGGGCCATAGTCGACGGCCGACAAAGGTTGGAAAGACCATAGTCGATGAAGGTGGTCGGAGAGACCATAGTCGATTGGCAACGGAGGTCGGAAAGATCGTAGTCAGGCGACGTTGGTTGCAAAGATCGTAGTTGGTGGGAGACAAAGGTTGGAAAGACCATAGTCGGGTGACGGGTGACGATGGTCAGAAGGATCATAGTCGGCAAGTGATGGAGGTTAAAAAGACTATAATCTAGCGGAAGTCCAGCAAAAGTTAGGCAACGATTGGTGGCCGGCAGTGGTCGCGGAGAAGCTTAGTGGCAAGAGAGATCTCATATTTCTCTTCATCTACTCTCTTCTTTCTCTTCCCTTGATTGGTCCCTTTTCACTGAAGAATAAAAGGTCTATTTATAGTTTTCTAAGAGTGGCATGGACAGTAAATAGGGAAAAGATCAAGAGCATATTGGGAGTGGTTTGAATGGATGACTGATATTGATTCTCTTGATCATGGATCATTTATCAAATATTTATGAGCCTTAATGATGTCAGAATTCAGTGATCTTGGACTTGTTGGATTCTTCTCATCGGGCCGCTTGATTCGACTATAAGAAAGTCACATTTGGATGTCATTTGGTCATCTAATTTATGCTTTGAATCTTTCAAATGTGTTTTGGGCCCTCGATCTTGACCCATTTGGGCTCGGATTGGATTGAATTTAGTGTCGTTGGGTTCATCTTTTTGAGATGTTCAGTTCGACTATAAGTTTGTTTAAATCAAAGTTCAGATGACCCCAAATTTAATTTTGAAAGTTTTTAATGTGAATTTACCTCAAGATTTGTGCTCGATCAAGATAATTTTTGATAATATATCAGTTGGCCCCTATTTTTGAACGTCGAAGCCTACAAAGTCCAAAAATATGTGTTACAACTTTTAAGAAATTTTTGATGCAGTTTAAACTTCAGAATGGCTCGATCGTGACTGTAGAGCTCCCAATTGAATCCAAAAGTATCAAAATTAAGTCCAAAGCATCAAAAAATGGTCTCGGGTACCCCAAAAATATCTGAATCGGACTGTCCTGGCCAAAAATTTGGCCCGAATATGACTTGGAAACCCAATTGATCAGAGGGCCACCACCACCCCTGGCAAGCTTGTCACCGCCGCGCGCTAGCGCTGCCCGGCTATCCAGAACCTGCCCATACTATTTGGCTTGCCCGCGCTGCCCAGTTTTCCACAACCTGCCCACACTGTTTAGCTTGCCCGCGCTGCCTGGCTGCCCGCGACCTGTCCATACTGTTTGGCTTGCCCGCACTCCTGCGCTACCCAACTGCACGCAGATGACCAGCCTACCCCCACTGCCCAGCGCGTCTCCTGCTCGTCGATTATAACCGGTTGTTTTAATAATTTTTTATTAATAAATTATATATATATATATATATATATATATATATATATATATATATATATATATTCTTATTCTTTCAGAATATTATGATTCTATTAGATATTACTCATCTCCCTTTTCACCTATAAATAGCCCCCCTGGGGGTAGGGGACACCTTTCCTCCTTATTTCCTTTTCCAGTCTTCTTATAATAGAGGTCTTCCACTGTCTTGAATAGGCAACATTCCCTATTAAGTCAAGTGCCCCTCTTTCTATAGAAGAAATCTTCTCCCTCAAACTCCATATATTAGAGTATTTCCACTAATTTTTATAGGCGACATCCACTATCCAACTTTAGTGTCCCTCTATGTGTAAAGAAAATTACCTCTCCTTCCATCTTTTTTCTGTCAAACTTTTTTCTATATTAGAGGCATTTCATTATTTTTGATAGATGGCAACCCCTATCAAGCTTGAGTGCCCCTCTTTATACAAAAGAAGTTTAACTTATCTATCACCTACTTCTCCCCCATACTTCTTCCCATATTAGAGGCATTCCATTATTTTTGATAGGTGACATCCCTTATCTAGCTTCAGTGCCCCTCTTTGTATAGGAGTCTCGATGAGAGTTTACTCTCTCAATAGACTACCTATGACAGAAGAAAATCAATCACCTCTTGTATAAGTGGTGCTTTAAAATGATCTGGAGTAGTAAAACCCAGGAGGAGAACTGGTGACTATCGGCAGACAGGTAAAATTTTGATGATGATTGAGTAAAAGTTTGATGGTGATTGGGCGGACGGATGGAAGTTCGACAGTGATCAGCGGTCGGGTGTTGAGCTGAAGAAGACAATTAGAGGGTGTAATGCTAATAGTAGTGGAGCGAGAGGTTGATGATGGTTGATATGAAATGAATGATGAACAATGGACATCACGCCAAGGGCCGATGATGGTAGTCGAGTTATATTCTATTGAAAGTAGTAGACATCCATGCTAATGAGGGAGGACTATGAACATCCTAATGGAGGTGGTCAAGTGGTGCACCGATGGCAGTAGTCTAGCAGTATACTAACATTGCCAAATAAGCGAAGGCATATCAAGGCTCTGATCTTTTTAAGATTGCTCATTAGAGGGCTACTCGATGATGATAACCTATGGAAGATTTGAGAGAATCCATCAAGAATGTTTGAACTATTTGAGTCTATTTATCAGAGCATTACTCGATGATGTTAACATGTATGAAAGAGGTCAAGAGAATCCACCAAGAATGTTTAACCTATCTGTCAAAGCGTTATTCGATGACATTAACCTACGTGAAAGAGATCGAGAGAATCCAACAAGTATATTTAAACTATGTGAGGTTATTTGCTAGGGCGTTGCTCGAAGACGTTAACCTATATGGAGGACATTAGGAAAAACAACTAAGGATATTTAACTTAGTCGAAGTTATTTATCTGAGCACTGCTTGATGACGTTAACTTGTGTAGAAGATGTCTAGAGAATCCATCAATGATGTTTGACCTATTCGAGATTATTTGTCAGATTATTGCTCATTGAAGTTAACATATATGGAAGAGGTTGAGAGAATCCATCAAAGATGTTTAATCTATTCGAGATTTTTGTCAGAGCATTGCTCAATGATGTTAATCTATATGAAAGAGGTCGAGAGAATCTACCAAGGATATTTGACATATCCAAGGTTGTTTGTCAGAGCGTTGCTTGATTATATTAACCTATGTGGAAGAGGTCGAATCGACTCCCCATAGGATCGATTATGCCTTTATGGGGAGGGAGTGAATGTCACGTGTATCCCAAATCAAAGGTGAAGAATATTCTATCTTTAGATCGTTACTAGCTTTTTGAGGTCGAGATTAAGACCTTGCTCAAGGAGTAGAAGTCCAGTTATGGCTTGTGTAAAGCTTGAAATTTATTAGAAGCTTTCTTGTATTTGTTGGGAGATTTATAAAAAAAGGTTTCCAAAGATATTATTTTGGATGTTAAAAATATTAGAGGATTTTTTTAGCCACAACTACAGTCAATATTGCCCCCCATTCTACATTTTATTCTCATGAAATTGATGCAGCAATAGCTGATGCTAGAGAGGCAATAAAATAATGTAAAAGATTGCCCTTAATAGTGAAATGCTTCTTTCATATATAATAATAAATCTTGGCAAAGGGACTATGTTACTTTAACCATACTCAGGATTCTTAAATGAGCGGCGTTTCGAGATTGGAGAAAAAGTTACCCCCCCCCCCCCCCCCCCCAAGCTAAGAATCAGATTTGCACAAACAGCACCAAACTATTACGAGCTAGAATATTCGTAGCAGTAAAGTTGGAAAATCTTTTGTCTTAGTGTTGCACAAGTATCCAGCTCACAAACAGAGAGAATATAAACACCAAAATTTTTTACATGAAAAAATCCTAAAGGAAAAAACCAAAGGGTCATGCCTAATTGAAATGAATCTACTAGTGTTTGAAGAGATTGCAAATGATTGATTAACTCTAGAACTTTAGGACGATCAGATTATAATAGTTCAGGAAGTGGGTTGAATTTCATGTGAATGATGGCAATAGGGCAAAAGTCTGGTAATGGTAGAGCAAAAGTTTGACGACTGTCAAGCAGAAGTCTGACGACGGCCAGTGGTCGGGCCAAAGTCCGTCAACGGCCAATGGCCAAGCGGTGGTCAAGGAAGAGGAGTTTGGTGGCAAAAGAGCTCCCAAATTTCTCTTCCTCTCTTCTCCTCTTTCTCTTGTTTGCTCCCCTTTCAGTGAAAAATGAGGGGTCTATTTATAGTTTTCTTGGAGTGGCATGGCTAGTAAATAAAGAGAAGATTAAGGACATGTTGGGAGTGTTTCGAATGGACGACGATATCAATTCCCTTGATTATGAATTATTTATTGAGTATTTGAGTTTCTTAATGATATTAAAATTCAGCAATCTTGGACTCGTTGGATTCGTCTCGTTGAGCCACTCTAATTGATTATAAGCATGTCACATTTGGAAATTGTTTGGTCATCCAATTTATGGTTTAAAACTTTTAAATGTGCTTCGGATCCTTGATTTGGACCCATTTGGGCTCGGATTTGTTCTAATTAGTTATAGTTGGGTCCATCTTTTTGAGACTTTCAATTTGACTATAAGTTTGCTGAAATCAAAATTCAGATGTCCATGAATTTAATTTTGGAAGTTTCCTATTAAAATTTATTACGAGATTCATGCCCAATGAAATCAGCAAAATTAATTATTCACATTTTTTCAAATATCTATGTAGTAACAGTAAAAGGGGCAGCAATGCTTTTTGCAAGTCTAATAGTAAACTGTGGAAGTAGCAATGAAATTCTAAAAATAAAAAATAAAAATTTCCAGTGTATTAACATTTTCATAAACAAGCCGATCTGTAAAAATAAAAATAAAAAAGTTGTCGTTGTTTGATTGAAAAATATAGATCGTTTGAAAAGTGTTTAATTTTCTTTGGGAAAGTTAAATTTCTGGAATTTTGATTTTATAACTGAACACTTATTATGAATAATATATCACCTCGAAAGGTGAATATATCGTTCCCTAATAGGTTCAGATTACAAATATTGATTTACCCTGATTATCGTAGTCAAACTCAAGGAGAAACAACATATGATCCCTAAGAATCAAAATGATGTTAAATCCAATGTTTAACTACAACAATCTAGTAAAAAGATCATTGATTTCATAATCAAGATCATGATAATAGTACAATATATCTTTCCAAGGAAAGAGGATATCGTCTGTTATCGATCATCTGAAAATGATGATAATGATCGTTGACTTTTGATTTTCCCAAAGATAATTAATTAAAAGTTTTGAAAAAGCTTGATTTTGAAATCAGGTCTGGGTTTCTAAATCTCCTACGAGCGCAAGCCCTCGTAGTTAATTACATCGTAGGAAACCAGAAAATTCCCTACGAACACTCTCGATTAAAATAGCGATACGAATTTCATTTAAGAATTCAAAGATTGATATCAAAGGAGGTTAAGGACTGGGATTTTTGACAGGGAATGGTTCAATGTTGAACAGTTCTTTCTGGAGTCAAAGGAAGAAGAGTATGAGGTGTCTTGAGATTCTGAATTACTTCAGAAACACCTCAACCTGTCCTAAGTGTTGGGCTTGAATTTGATTGAAAGATATTTTAATTTGAATGATCAATTTTATTAGAAAGTGGGAGTCAGATTCCCAGAAGATTGAGGTCTTAAGTTTGAAGACATGCCTCAGAACCTAAGTCTAAAATTGGGTACTGAAAATCAGTGACCCGAATCCTAGCTAATGCAATGCAATCTGGACTTACCCCGGCCTGGATTGGGGAGCCAGCTAAACCACCTAAACGCTTTTAAAACCATGAGTCAAAGTCTTTAAATGTAGAGTGGTTAAGGACATTGATTAAGATTGGTTTAAAGAATTGGGGTCGACATCTAGAGCAGATCCTAATTGACCCCTTAACATATGTTGGGTTAAATGTCTAAATAAAATGCAATTAAGATTTAGACTCGATTTTTAATTTGTATCTAATGCAATGCATGCTAGTTGACTCGATGAAATGCTTAAATTAATATGAAGCAGTTTTAAAATAGGCTTAAAAATAGGTTTTATCCTAGAGATTGCACAACATCCCCTTGGACAGAACTGCACCCTAATAGGTCAGGTGGTCTGCCAGAACCCGCAGGCGGGGAGGTGCCTAACAAGGATGAGAAAAGTCAAGATGTATGCATGAAAAACTCCCGGCGAGTCCGGGCTTACTTCTTAAGAGCGTTAGAGTTTCTATCTGAGCTTAAATATTTTAATTTTGTTTAAGTAGAAAAGGTTAATGACCGTACCCTCACGAGCCTCCGATCGGGTTCCAAGCTAAATCAAAATCGACATGCAATAGCGCCAAATAAACTACTAAAAGCATGCGGGTCCTTAATCGCAATCAACATCAAGTAATCAAATCAACATTTAATTAAATTAATTAAATAAATGCTCAAACTGAAAGTCCATAGGCAAGTGCCCTTAATAATACAACCCAGGGTCTGCAGTAAAGTAAAGTGGCCGGGTACCACTGACTACAACCCGGATTCTACTCCTAAGACACAAGTGACTTTGAGATTTGAGATTCTTCTCGCTCTTCACTTCTTCGTCTTCTTGGAACTCCTTGGATCGTCGGGTTTGGATATCCAAATGAAAAGAAACTCCCCCTGGATAGGGGTGTTATCTTTTCTTTTTGGATACTTGAACTTCATCCTAATTTGGATCTCCAAATGGATAGGAACTCTCCCCTAAGGGATGTTCCTTCCTCTTTGGATTCCAAATTGAATTTTAAATGTCTCAATCTCAAAGTACTTTAAATAATACAACTCAAAATCAAATCAAATTACATTAATGAAAGTTAAAACTCTAGACTCAACAACCTGCAAGGTTATCCTAATAATAAGCAGTTTAAATTTGACATCCCAAGCAGTTAATATATTTGAAATTTAAATGCTCAAACCAGCCACACTTGGCCATGTTCTTTTTGATTTAAAAGGGGGACTTAAGCATGCTTAGCACCTGTACAATTTAATAATCATGATTTTTGCCCCCTTTAATTTATGCCCTGTATGAGCATGGCCACCTGCATAAGATTGAATTAGTACAAATCGTTCCTAGCCTAGGGGTAGATCTAATCGTACAATCAATCACATCACAGAGTGCATTAAATAAATAAACAATCACATCAATTCTACTACTAGCAAACAGCATGCAGTAAAAGCTCGAAAACCCGGCACACAGCAGAAAAGTAAACACCGGCCTAGCCTAAGACTAGAGTTGGTTGTCCTAGCAAACCATCTGAAGTGTGTGAGGTAGGCTGTGTGGCTTTGATGTGTCCTAAATAGGATGATTTGATTGAAGTTGTTTAAAGTTCTGGTTAGTTGAAGGCTTAAGGGAGATTTAATTTGAATTTAAGTATTAATGACTTGAGATTGATTTTAAACTTAATTTTAATTGTTTGTTGGATATCACCTTTGTTGCACACCGAGGCCGTGAAGTTTATTTCACCTTCCTTGGGGCTAATTTAATAGCCTCGTAGGCCTGGGTTACCCAGTGGTACCCGATATAATTAAATGATTTGAGTTTGATTAAGGTTTAAAGGTTGGTTAATTTTAATTAAGATTGGTTGGTTGCTGGTTTTAAGTTCAAATTAATGTTTTCTGGAATTTTGGATGATTTATTGAATTTTGGAATTTTCTGGATTATTTTAATGATTTAATTCAAGGGTCAAAAGTTGACTTTTTGATTTAAAGTGTTTTCTAAAAAGTTAATATTTTATTAAAATATTAGACCTTAATACGATCAGTTAGACAGTAAGTACACTGAAATTGGATTTTTCTATATTTTATTATGAAGGTTTGAAGTTTTGACTTGAATTTGAACTAAATTTGACCAAAAGTTGACTTTTTCAAAATTGATTGATTTCTGGAAACTTAACATTTTTAATAAATATTAGACCTTAAGATGAGTTGTATGCCTTTGAGTTTGCTCAATTTGGAGTTCATTTGAATTAGTTATGAATTTTTGAATTTTTGAGTATTTAATGAATTATTTAAATTATTTAATTAAGGTCCTTTTTGTGGTTTGAATCCAAATGATCTCCAAACTCCTTGAAATCAGCTCCAAAGGTCAGGAATGACCTAAGGAGTGATCTCCAAGTGTTTGGAAATTTTCTGGAATTTTTAATTATTTTTAATTAATTAAATTAATTAAATTTCAGATTTCAATTAAACTTAAATTAAACTCAATTTTGAAGTCCAGTCAAGGGGCTTTTATTTTTCATTGATTAAGGGTTCAATTCTGGTCAGTTTGAGGTATTATGTGTAATTTTCAGATTTAAACTTGATTTATTATAATTTCTAGAAGATTTAATGACTTAATTAAGGTTTAAACTTGATTAGGTTAATTAAGGGGCTTGATGATCTCAAAAGTCAGTGGGAAATTTTCCTAGGGCTGAGGGTGTCACTAAGTTCAAATGGTTTGAGTTTCAAGTCAATTGGAATTATATCCCAATTATTAGAATTTTTCTAAATTCTCTAAACTTAGGTCCTTAATTATTGTCCTTAATGACACTAGGTTTGAGTAGGTTTAAATCAAGGTTTCTAGACCCTTGACATAACATATGCATGATAAATACACATATAAACATAATCAATCCTATGTCTAAGAGAGCCTTAAGCTAAGTGGTGTGTGTATGTCCTTAAACATGCATAAATTAATATTTAACTAAATGTAAACAATAATTAGATTAATGAATGATTAGAACATAATCATTCACTAACACTCCCACAAGATTTCTTATTCAACTATACTGATCCATGTTTAAAATTCCAAAGTAGATCTCTCAACCTAAAATATTTAAGTATTTATGTATATATATTTCAAAATAATTTCAAAAAAAAAACACACTTACTCATATAGATATAGGTTTTGAATTAAGAATACTTAAGATATGATTAGGGTAATTTTAATATCTAAATGAGAGATCTACTAATCTACTAAGATCATTTGAAAATAAGTTTCTTAATTTTAAAAATAATTCACTTAATATTTAATTAGATATTAATCAAATATTAAAATACTTAAGTAATTAAAATAATTTAAAATTAATCAGGTTTTGATCTCTGAATTTGATTTCAAATTAAAGTGCTTAATTTTCTGAAAATTTTGATATATTACACTTAATTTTCTGATTCAAAATGAATTTCTTATGAATTTTTGAAGTTTAAACCAATTAAAGTGAATTTTTAAATAATTTTAAATTAATTAATGATTAAAATAATTTAAAAAATTAATTAATTTAAATCTTAAGAATTTTCTGGAATTTTAAAATTATTTAAATATATATACATACATGTATATACTAATTTTCAAAAATGTTTAAATTGTTAATTATTAATTAATTTTTATTAAAAAAAAAATTAAATATTTGATTAATGGAAATATAAGATATAGCTTAAATTAATTTAATTTCGAAATTAAAATAATTTACAAGAAAATAATTAATTAATTAATTAATATTAATTAATTAGATCATTGAAAATTAATTGATTATTTATTAAAATATTTAAAATCATTTAACTAATATTACATAAATTAATATTAATTGAAATTTTAAAATCATTTAACATTTAACTAAAATTGTAAAATATTTAATATTAATTAAGATATTAAACAATTTAATTATTAATTAAAATTATAAATCATTTGATATTAATTAATATTATAAATTAATTAATATTAATTAGAATTAAGTGATTTTAAAATTAATTAAAATTTTGAAATAATTTTGTATTAATCAAAAGTATAAAATATTTCATGTTAATTATAATATTAAATGACTTAATATTAATCAAAATTTTAAAATTATTTAATATCAATTAATATTATAAGGTACTTACTATTACTTAATATATTAAATAATTTAATTATAAATTAAAGTTATAATAACACTTAATATTAATTAAAATATTAAATAGTTTAACTATTAATTAAAGTTGTAAACTATTTAAAATAATTAATATTTAATAATTAATATTTGATAATTATTACTTAATGGTTAATATTTAAATAAAAATATTTAATATTTAAATATTAATTATTAGTTTATAATAATTAATATTTAATATTAATACAATTTAAAATATAATTATAGAATTAAATTAATAGTAATTTTCAATTAAGAATATTTAATTTTTTAGAATATATTAATATATAATATATATATATATATTATTATCTAATATTAATTTAATATTCATTTAAAAGAAATTAAAATAAAAAAAAAATGATTTTTAAAAAAAAAAAAAAGAGAAATGGCGGCGGGTTGGCCACGCGGCGCCATCTGGTTCGCTGGACGGAACCGCGGTGGCGGCGGGTTGGCCACGTAGTGGCGGACACGCGTCAGCCATCCGCTATTTGACGTGGTTTCACTTATCCGAGTCAGCAGGTCTCGCCGGCCGTTCGATCATCCGCTATAACGAATCAACGGTCGGGATTAAATCTCGTGGTCTGATCTCGCGGAGAAAGATCAAACGGCGGACGTTAACCCCGCGGTTCTGGATCAACGGTCCAGATTCCGCCGAACGATGAAATTAACCGCGAGACTGAGCTGGCGGTCAATCAGAGCCGCGGTATGGCTAAATCGCATCCGTTGATCAAGAGATCAACGGCTGGGATATAGCCCAATTCAACTGAGTTAGAGACCGAGCCCTAGAAACCGTATTTGAGCTCGTTCTTTCGATCGGATGAATAAAAATTGATGAAATTTGAAACCTAGATTCCCTATGTGAACAGAAATCGTGTGGGAGTTTCTTTTTCACTTAATATGAATTTAATAAAAAGCTAATTATCCCTAAACTAAGTGAACTAGGGCTAAGGATTTTAGGAGTTTTTACCGTTAGATCTCTAGGGTTTTGATTCGGTTGAGCTTGTAGGCTGTCCTCGTATATTTCTTCTCTTGAATCCGTGGTCCAAAACGCTCTAGATCGTCTGCTTTGGGCCTTGGATGGATTATAGTTTGAGCTCGCCGGAGGGCAGTCGCCGGCGGGACTTTGACGGTGGGTTTTGATCGGGAATGAATGAAGGAAGAATTTGGAGCTCAGGGAACTTGGAGGCTAGGTCTGGAGAGGCTTAGATAGTAAGAGAGTGTGTTGAATGGAATGAGGGCTCCTTTTCTCATTTTGCCCTATTCAATCCATTCCAGATTGAATGGACGGCTGGGATTAGTTAGGGCAGCTCCTGGATATGTGCCAAGTGTCTATAGGGTAGTTAGGAGCAGAGGCATCAAGGACAAAGGTACATCCTAGGTGTAAAGGGAGTTTTGTCCTCTAGAGAGCATGTGGAGATGATCTAAACCATTGGATCCCCATCCAAGGGTTGGAATACACCCTAAGAAGATTCTGGAATGAATCTTAACAGCTGGGGTTAAATGGTATTTGATTTAGAAGGGTTTAATCAAATGTTTAAACCATTCAAAGGCTATTTTGACCCTCCATTGACTGTTTGACCAGTCAATGGGTCAATGTAGCTGATGTGGCATGCAAGATGGGACCACACATTGGATGGAATGAAAGTTGAATC
Organism: Dendrobium chrysotoxum; assembly: GCA_019925795.1. Taxonomy (NCBI): domain Eukaryota; kingdom Viridiplantae; phylum Streptophyta; class Magnoliopsida; order Asparagales; family Orchidaceae; genus Dendrobium; species Dendrobium chrysotoxum. The sequence continues at coordinate 49,527,869 of CM034307.1, forward strand.
ATGCAATTGGATTTTGAGATAATATAGAAGGATTTAAATGGGTTTGACCAAGTCAAAATGAATTGACTTGGTCCAATAAACCATGGCTTAATTTCAAATGAATTTGGGTATGCTTAAGTCATGTAATGAAGAATGATTAAAAGCTTGAATGCATTGATTTGATTAGATTAATTGATTTGGCCAAAATAGACTACACTTGACTATACTTAGGCTTGGTTGACCAAGTCAACTGTTGACTAGTCAAGGGGTCTGATCAAAGTCTAAATCATTGAGGGAAAGATTCAAAGGGTTTTGAAAGAGTTTTAAAAGAGGTTTGGTAGATCAAATAGGTTGGAGTGATCCATTAAAGCCTTAAAGGGAATTTTGGGTCAACCTAAGTTGACTTGGTCAACCAAGTTGCCCCAAGGTCTGGGTTTGGGTTGAATCAGTTCAACATGGTATTTGAAATCTGGTACAAGTGATTTAAGGGTTTAAATAGGTCATTTAGGTCAAATCACCTATTTGGGCTTTTAATGGGCTTAATGGGTCAATTGTGTTGACTTGGTCAACCCAGTTGACCCAGGGTCAGGGATTGAGTCCAAACAGTTCAGAATGACATTCTGAGTCTACTGGTGATGGTCTCAAAGTCTGGGGAGGTCATTTGGTCAAAATGACCTATTTGGACCCTAAAGGGGCCTTCTAGGTCAACTAGGTTGACTTGGTCAACCAGGTTGACCCAGGGGCTGGTTCTGGGTTCAACAGGTTTGGTTTGACATTTGAAATTTGCTGGAGGTGGTTGCATTTGATTTGGAGCTCATTTGGTTCAAATGACCATTTATACCCCATAGGGGTATTTTGGTCATTTTGACCCCTGGTCAACTGGGGGTCAAATTGAGTCTAACAAAATGCAGTTTATTGTTCAATGGATCATAATCAAGGGTCTGGAGGTGATTGGAGGCTTTGGAGAAAGCTCCAGGGTCAAAATCCACTGGGTGACAGGTCCAGTGGCACAGACTGTAAATATTTGAAGGTTTTACAGCCTTTGGATTTCAATTCAGTTTCTGGGGTTGGAGATCTCAGAATGAGCTCAAATTTGGAGGGTTACCTCTAGAGACATGTCACATCAGTATGGAACTGACAGCTCTTGAATCAGAGGTCATTTGATAGGGTTTTGAAATGTTCAAAGATTAACTGGAAAAGGCTTTCAGGACTTAGACCTTTAGCCTTGGATTTGAATCTGGAAAACTGGTTTTGAATTGGATTTTGAGCTTGAATGATAGGATTTGAATTAAGTTTAGGTTGAATTGAAGTTTGAACTGATCTAGAGGAATCCTAGGGTTTAGAATAGGTCCTAGGGTCCAAATCAGCTTAAGGGAATCCTAAGGTCTAGAATAGATCCTAGGAACTGGAGTCTGGAAAGGTCTTGGAATCTAGAAGTCTTAGGAAAATCCTAGGATTTGGGGTCTGAAAGAATCCTATAATCTAGAAGAATCCTAAGATCTAGGAATCCTAAGATTCAAGATCTAGGAGGATCTTAGGATCTAGAGTAGATCCTAAAGTTTGATTTCTAGGAAGATCTTAGAGTTTTGAAATCCTGGGGCCTGGGATCTAGAATAGTCTTAGGATCTAGAAGAATCCTAAGCTCTAAATAGATCTAGGAGAATCCTAAGGTCTAAGAGGATCATATGATCTAGAATCAGGTAGAATCCTAGGGTCTAGAATAGATCCTAGGGTCTGAAGTCTAGGAGAATCCTAGAATCTAGATCTGTCTTAAATTGTATTGATCTGGGGTCAGGATTGATTTGAATTTGGATTGATCTAGGATTAGATTAATCCTAGGGTCAGGATTAAATCCTAAGGATTGGAATGATCCTAAGGTCTGGATTGGTCCTACTGAGCTCATACAAAAATGAGGTCAATAAATGGACCCCCAATATGTGTAATAGAATGTAGTTCTATTGCACATATTGGTGTTGACCGAATAGAATGGTCAAGTCTGGAGTTTTGATCCTAAGGGAAAGAAAAATCTATCCCTGGGGAATCGGGGTTTGAATAAATACTAGGGTAGTGCTAGAAAAAGCGTACTCTATCACTAGTGGGTCTGGTCCTAAGGGAAAGATAGATTTCTATCCTTAAAGGGGAAAGAAGTCTGGGTGACCCTATAGGAAGGAAGAACTCCTAACTATAAAGTATTGAATTCAAATTTGATTCTAAGGAAAAGGAAATTCTAACCTCAGAAGATTAAATTTGAAATGATACTAGGGTAGTGTTGGGGACAGCGTACTCTACCACTAGTGGATCTAATCCTAAGGATAGAAAGCACGATGATTCACATCTAACCTTAAGGAAAAGAAAACTGGATGATCCTGTGAGAAGGAAGCATTGCTTCGCACAGAATCGGATCTGGAGTGATCATGTGTAAAGGAAACTTGCTTCATATAGAGGATCGGGTCAGGATGATCGTATATAGAGGAAACCTGCTCTATACAGAGGATCAGATCTGGAATGATCATATACAGAGGAAACTTGCTCTGTATAGAGGATCGGGTCTGGATTGATCGTATATAGAGGAAATTTACTCTATACAGAGGATCAGATCTGGAATGATCATATACAGAGGAAACTTGCTCTGCATAGAGGGTCGAGTCTGGATGATCGTGTATAGAGGAAACCTGCTCTATACAGAGGATCGGATCTGGAATGATCATATACAGAGGAAACTTGCTCTGTATAGAGGATCGGGTCTGGATTGATCGTATATAGAGGAAATTTACTCTATATAGAGGATCAGGTCTGGAATGATCATATACAGAGGAAACTTGCTCTGTATAGATGATCGGATTTGAATTGATCGTATATAGAGGAAACTTGCTCTATATAGAGGATCAGGTCTAGAATGATCATATGTGAAGGAAACTTGCTTCACATAGCGGATCGAGTCTGGAATGATCATATACAGAGGAAATTTACTCTGTATAGAGGATCGGATTTGAATTCTGGAATTTGAGATTTGAATTCTGGAATTTGATATTTGAATTGTGGAATTTGAAATTTGAATGATGTTTGAACTTGAATTTGAAAGTGTCTGAATTTGAAACTTGATTTGATGAATTTGAATTTGAAGGATTTTAAATCTGTGATGTGTTTTGAATTTGATTCGAATTGGTTTTGAATTTGAAAATTTGAATTTGAAAGTTGATTTGATTTTGATTTATCTTGAATTTGATTTTGAATTTTCAAAAACTTGAACAAAATTGAGCTGAATAGATTCAAAATTTGAAAATTTTATTGATTCAAAATTCGAGCTACATCAAGCATAGTATTTTTTCAGGAATCGCCCGTTTACAGGAAGCATCGGGTGATTTCCTTTACAATCCACTAGCTGATACGAGCCTCCTTCGTAAACTGTTTCCACTACGAAGGGTCCTTCCCAGGTTGGTTCAAACTTTCCGCCGAGCTTTCGGTGGGCTAAGATAGGCCTCCGAAGAACCAAGACCAAGTCGCCTACTCGGAAGGTTCTAGGTCGCACTAACTTATCATGAGCTTGAACCATTCTGGCTTTATAGAGCTCTAGATTCTGCTGGGCTTGGAGACGACGTTCTTCAAGACCCTCAAGTTCTTCAAGTCGAAGTTGTGCATTCTGTTCTGTTGTGATCTGATTCTGGACTGCAGTTCTGAGTGAAGGGATTTGAATTTCCAGAGGGAGTACGGCCTCGGACCCATACACTAGTGCAAACGGTGTGGATTGGGTCGGGGTTCGATATGTGGTCCTGTAGGCCCACAAAGCTTCCACCAACCTCTCATCCCACTGACGTTTATTGTCATCCAGGGTCTTTTTGATGATTTGTACCAGAGTTTTGTTGAAGGCCTCAGCCAGTCCATTAGCCCGTGGGTAATAGATTGTTGAGTATCTCCAATCAATACCGTGGCGACTTGCAAAGTTATTGATTTTTGTAGACTTGAAAGCGGACCCATTATCGGATATGATTCTGCGAGGCACGCCGAATCGATATACGATATGGTCACGAAAGAATTTCATTACATGCTGTGATGTTACATTTCTTAGTGGTACTGCTTCTGCCCACTTTGAAAAGTAATCAGTCGCTGCTAAAATGAAGCGATGACCCCTTGAAGAAGGAGGGTCAATTGGCCCGACGATATCCGTTCCCCAACTTTCGAAGGGCCACGAGGCTATCGTGGGATGCAACACATTAGGCGGCTGATGTAAAACCACACCATGAACTTGGCATTGATGACAACATTTTGCAATTTTCATGCAATCGTCAATCATCGTAGGCCAATAATAACCAAGTCTTTTGATTTTCATTTTCATCTTAGGACCCGATTGATGAGCACCGCACAGTCCAGCATGGACTTCGTTAACGATCTTCAGGGCCTCTCGTTTGTCTAAACAACGGAGCCACATTTGATCGAACGATCGTCGGTACAACGTATCGTTGACTAGTGCATATGATAGGGCACGTTTCTTAATTTGATTGGCAAGAGACCTGTCGTGGGGAAGCTTGCCTTCTTGCAAATATTTGATTATTGGTTGTCTCCAATCTTGTTCTTCATCGACTGCTGAAGATGTAGAGAGGACCTGGGAAGATTGATTGTTGAGGTATTCCATGTCTACAGGGGACAGGACTTGACGACCTTGAACTTCTATAGGGATGAAGTCTTCTTCTGGGCAAGCAAATTCCTTTGCAAGCTTTGCTAGGGCATCCGCTGAGGAATTGCTTCCACGAGGAACCCTATACATAGTTACAGTGGGAATTTTCTCGAGTAGGTGCATTGTGTATTGGTGATATTTCAGGAGTTTAGGATTCAAAACCTTATAGGTCCCTGCAACTTGGTTGATCACCAGCTGAGAGTCACCATAGATCTTAATCTCTTTAATCTCCATTAGGATTGCAAGTTCCAAACCAGTTATCAAAGCTTCGTACTCAGCTTCGTTGTTCGTACAAGGTTCTGATAAATGGTAGGAAAAGTGCATCATTCCCTTATCCGGTGTTATGAAAACCAGACCGACTCCGGCTTTTCCAGGAATAGTAGATTGAGGTGTTTTGCCCCTTTGAGAGGACGCTGCACCATCAAAATACATTTCCCAGGTTTGGACATTGGATTCCTCAAAATTCATGATTTGTTCGTCAGGTAAATCATCATTTAGAGGAGATTCCGCCGGTAGCGGGTGTGCCGCAAGGAAGTCGGCGACGGCCTGCCCTTTCACAGCACGCAGGGGAATAAAAGTGATTTCAAATTGTAACAATATCATAGACCAACGAGCCAGACGTCCTGACAACGTGGGCCGGGTCATAAGATATTGCAAGGGGTTGACATTGGAAATCAGACTGACCTGATGAGAAAGCATGTAATGTCTTAGTTTTTGTGCTGCAAAGACTAAGGCAAGGCAATGTTTCTCAATTGCAGGATATCGGATTTCCGTCGGAAGTAATCTCCGACTCAGGTAATAGAGGGCATTCTCTTTCCCATCGTCATTGATTTGAGCTAGAAGAGCCCCAAGAGATTCGTCAAGGGCTGCAGTGTAAAGGATTAAGGGTCTTCCCGGAATGGGGGCTGCCAAAACTGGCGAATTTGTCAGGTATTGTTTGATATTTCCGAAAGCATTTTGACATTTCTCGTCCCAAATGAATTTGGCGTCCTTTTTAGCTAGGACAGAGAATGGTTGACATCTTCCAGAAAGATTAGAAATGAATCTTCTTATATACGCCAGCCTGCCCTGGAGGGATCTCAGTTGAGTGAGACTCTTAGGAGGCGGCATATTTAAAATAGCTTCAATTTTGGCAGGATCAATTTCGATTCCACGGTGCCTGACTACGAAACCTAAGAATTTCCCTGACGTGACGCCGAAAGCGCACTTCAAGGGATTCATTTTAAGGTCGTAGCGGCGCAACCGCTCGAAAACGGTTCTTAAATCATAAAGATGAGCCTCTTTCACTCTACTCTTGACAACTAAATCGTCGATGTAACATTCGACTTGATTATGTATTAAGTCATCAAAGATATGAGTCATGGCCCGCTGGTAGGTTGCACCAGCATTTTTGAGGCCAAAGGGCATCACTTTATAACAAAAGATCCCTATAGGACTTCTGAATGCAGTGTTTCTCTCATCTTCTGGGGCCATCTTGATTTGATTATAACCAGACGAGCCATCCATAAAGGAGAAAACAACGTGCGAGGAGGCAATATCCACCATGAGTTCTAGGATTGGCAAAGGAAATTCATCCTTAGGACATGCCTTGTTCAAGTCTCTATAGTCAACACAGACCCGGATTTGACCATTTTTCTTTCGAACTGGCACGACGCTGGCTACCCAAGAAGGATATTGTTCTTCTCGAATAAATCCAGCCTCTGCCAACTTCTTGACTTCAGAAACGACTTGTTGTTCGATCTCCAGACGCATACGTCGTGGAGCTTGCTTGACAGGAATGGCATCATGCCGGATTCCAAGTTTATGGACTGCTACGTCAGCGGACAACCCCGGCATTTCGTCGTATGTCCAGGCGAAGCAATCTCTAAACTCGGATAGAAGTTGAATTAGATCTTTAGACTCATCCTCACTCAACAAAGAACTTATGAAAGTGGGGCGAGGGTCATCCTCTGTTCCAAGATTGATTTCTTTAAGTTCATCGACTGTTGATTTAATTTCTTCTTCGAATTCAGGGGGTGCATCCCGAACCTGAAGTTCGTCCGAATCATCAAAAGTCTCCAAACAAAGTCCATCGAATGAATCAATGACTTCAGTAGGGACATTTTTAAATTCAGGACGACTAGTTATCATTAAACAAAATTCGTCATCGTCAAACGATCTAACGGTACTAAAACCGATACCACTGGTACAATGTTTATTAAATTTTGAATTCCAAAGACTTTCGTGGTATCTAGCCTGACCCTTAGTCCATTGACTCGGAGTAAAACCTTTAGAAATAAGAGACTTAACACCAGCAGGAAAGTAGCCAAAAGGTAATTCCATTAATTCATTAAAATTTGCCTCTTCAAGGATTACATCATCTTCACTCCTTGAAGAGGAAGAGCCAGGGAAGAACTTCTTGGCTTTCCTTACTTCTCCATCTAAGTTCGGAGCATCCTTAATTACTAACCCTGAGACCCTGTCAGCAGACAGTGGGGTTAAGGTTAAGGATTCAACCGTTCTATTAAGCTTTTCATATAAACTTAATTCAGGCTCGTCATTTTGAATATTTAATTTTGTATCCTCTTGGTCGCTATCCGATTCTAAAGTGAGATCAAACTTCGGAGGAGGATTTATTTTTGTATAGTCAAAAGCAAATCTGGCACCCCTTTTTCTTGAATCTTCATCAGAACTTGTTTCAAGTTCGACGTAGATCGGGGAATTTCTTTTTTCAATTGAAGGGCGACCTCGACCGCGTGCTCTTAGGGCCATCCTCCCACCTCTTTGAGGTACAATGTTTGGAGGCCTGAAGATCACACGCTCGACGTCGTCTTCACTACTTGAATTTTGTCTCTTTTGATTTTTGACTTTTTCTTTTCTCAATCTTTGAATTGCTTTTGAACTTTGATTTTCTGCCTTTTCCTCCTTGACGTTGATCTCTACTTTAGAACAAGTAGTGGACCCTTTAGGTACGTAGTACGCTGCATCCTCGTAGATCCCGATCTCGTGAATAGAGAATGGTTGCAGATCACCCTTAATTTCAAACTCAATGCCATCTCGTTGGTACTTGATGCATTGATGTAGGGTAGAAGGAACCATCCTATACTCATGGATCCAGGGCCTTCCTAAGAGCGCGTTAAAGGACGTTGCCGAATCAATTATATGAAATTTCACTTCAGTTTTCAATTCTCCTATCTCCAGAAGAAGGGTAACTGAACCTAAAGCCTTCTCGCCCTTTTCATTGAACCCACGAAGCACTAACTTGTCAGTTGAGAGCTTGCTAGTATCAATTCTAAGGTATGCGAGAGTCTTTATGTTCATCACATTGACCGATGCACCCGGGTCAACTAGAACTCTTGATAACTTAAACTTGCCCACATTTACAGTGATGTAAAGTGGACGATTGTGGTCGGCAGTTCCAAGGAGTAAATCTTCGTCAGAGAAGGTAACCCCAGGGATTTCCTTAAAGTACAAAGCTTCTTCCTCGGAAGTTGAGGCTAATTGAGCTAAGCAAATCTCTGGGTCGAGAAGTGCTTTAATCAGAGTCTCCCTCATCTCTTTTGAAAGGATAAGGGCATCATAAATGCTCAATTTGGCGGGCAACTTCCTAAGGTGAGCTAAGACATTGTAATCAACACTTGGAACATTAACATTGGGACCCGGTGGATTTGAAAGAATTGGAGTTGATTGTTGAGCGGGGGTTTGAATTGGATCATCAAAAACAACTTGTTTTCCTTTATCCTGAGGAGGTAGCCTAGGGGGTAAGACCTTCCCACCACGTAGTTGTGCTTGCACGACTTCATCGGAAGAACAAACTACAGGGGAGTCTACGCTCTCCTTAGGCGATTGATTGTCGTTATCTGAGCGAGAGTCTGAATTTGAAAAGTCTATCACGACAGGACTCCCTTGAAAGTTAATTTCAGGGGTTTCACTATCTGATAAGACATCAGATTCGTTTCTCTCTTGAAGAGTCAAATCTGGAGAGTTGAGTGTTTGAATTTCTTGATTGATCTCAACTTGTTCTTGATTATTTTCAACAGAAGAGTCATTAACGTCTTGATTCTCAACATTAATCATCAAAATATGGGCAGAAGGATCAAACTTTTTATTTAATTTTCGACCCTTTGCCTTTGATGGGGCAAAGTAAAAGTCAGATAATTTCAGTGGTGACAGAAGTTTTGAGCCACCATCAACCACTTGTACAGATCTCTCATCAACAAATTTCCTCTCTACAGAAAGTTCACTCTTTTCATTTTTATTCAGTACAGTAGTTCCTAAGACTACTGGAGAGGAAACTGTCCCAACGTCCTCCTGCGAAGCCTCGAGGTCAACCTCCCAGATCGGGTCCCGGGCTCTCGTCGGTAACTGTTGAGAAAGACGAAAAGATTTATTAATCGACTTTTTAAATGCCCGGGATAGTGCTATATCCCAACCATCTTCAATGGACAGAGAAGAGTTAGAATTCATACCTGAGATAGATTTGACAGACCCCTGATCCGGATCGACCAGGTACTCCTTTGGAATTATAATATTGCCTTGACGGAAGTTCTTTTCTAGCCAATCTTTGAAGACGATGCAGTCTTCGATTGTGTGGCCTAACATGCGATGGTAGGGGCAAAAAGTTGGATCATCCTTCTTATTTGCCTCTTCCGGCTTCTTGGCCTCCGGCAATCGAAAATCTGGCTTCTTCTGAAGACTTTTAAAGATCTTTCTCACTGACTCCCTTTTAAATGGATATGTACGAGCCAATCTCTCTTTAAAAGAAATCGGGTGAGAATCTCTTGTAGGTTGAGAAGTTACCTGAAAAGGTGGAGATTTTTGAGTTTGTTGTGTTGGAGAATTACTGGACTGAACATTCATTGGTTTCTTCCCCTTATCAACAGCTGAAACCATTACTGTTCTCTTTTCAAAGGATTTCAATGGTTTGCTAGTTTTCTTTTCCTCGGTAGAATCCTTCAGGAATGGCATTTTAGAAGCCTCTTCCTGTAGATTACTAGCCTTATTCAAAAGTTTTTCAAAGGTTTTGATAGTGAAACCCTTCAGGAGAAAAGCAATAGGCCCGTGGATGTTCTTTAAAAGAATCTCCACTGCATGTTGCTCTTGCAACTGGGGTTCACACTTCATCGAGAGATTTCGCCATCTCAAGATGTACTCAACCAAAGACTCTCCCGGTTTTTGTTTTTCGATGACGAGATCACCAACGGTTACACGCTGCTGAGCTCCTGAGAATCTCTTTAAGAATAGACTCTCGAGCTCTGTGAATGTTTTCACTGAACCATTAGGTAGATCTGCGTACCACTCAAAGGCAATACCGGATAGACTACTCACAAACTGGCGAAAGAGTAGAGCATCTGACCCTCCTGCGTTGCAACAACTCGCTCGGAAGTGGGCCAGGTGCTGTCTTGGGTTTTCTAACCCACTAAAAACTTTGAATGAAGGTGGCACAAAGCCTTTAGGATAAGAGACTGAATCATATTCTTCAGGGTAGGGTCTACCCTTTGGAATAGATACAGTCCCTTGAGAATGGGCTAAGGCCTCCCTTACCTGGGTTTCAATCATCTGGCGGATATCTTTGTCGGCTGGGGAGGTTGGGGAAGCAACCTCTGGAGTTCTAGGACTTGATTCTGTTTTCCTGCTGTGCTCACCCACTGTGTGTGTTGTAGGTTGCAACTGCTCGGATTGAGATTGCTGTGCCTTGATCATCTGATTTTGCATTTGTTCCATTCTGAGCATCATCTGTTCAATTTTGCTCTCCAGACTCTTAATGTATTCATCTTTCTCATTCAATTTAATTGATCCATCAGAGTCTGAATCTACTGCTGCAGAGGCTTCTTCTTTACCAGATCGGTGTCTTGAAGGCTCAGCATCTTTATTTGATGCTCTGGTCTCAACCATACAAATGTTCCCAGCTGAATCTTCTTCCATCAGATCATCTGCTTCTGGATCAAAGGCTTCAATTGCCTTGTTTTTGAGTATATCCCTTATTTCTTGTACCACCTCATCGACCGGTCTACCCTCGATTGACTCGAGATCGATTGGTAGGTACCCTTTATAGTTAATCATCTCTTCAAATTCCTCATCTCCGAACTGGGTAAGGACCTCTTGGATTTTCAAATCATCAGCAGTAGGTTCTGCCACCAACTGATCTAACATCTCTTGATCGTCCTCAAGTTCTGTCCCCTCCCCTCCGACTGTCCCGGGGTCGGTAGTCGTGAGGGTGATATCCTCAATAGGGTGAGGGATATCTAACTTAACAGGTGACGAAGGAGTTTGACTTGTAGGAACTCCAACATCAATCTGAGGAGAATCCTCACATCCCTGAATAAAGAGTCGGGGGACCTTAACAGGTGACTGGACTGGTAACTGAGTTGATGACTGAACTGGTATTTCTCTAATCTGAATCCCAACAGTTCTGCTTATCTTCATTGGCACATAAGGTTCGTCCAAAGGTATGGGCCTCTTGCCCTTAACATCAACTGGTTGTAAGTCTCTAACAATTTCTTTTGCTTTGGCTATCACAGGGGCCAACTTTGAGAGTCTTGAAGGGGGAACTGGAGGTCTACCACTGAGAGGGTGACTCCTACCAGACCCAGTTAAAACTATCTCCTCAGTTTTGGCAGTTGGGAGACGAGGCACCCAATGATATCCATCTACTAACACTGAGGCAACTGGTTGTTTAACGAACTTTTTGTTTCTCCTCACTGGCTGAGGAGTCAGGTTTCTTGCTTCAGATTTCTCTTCTTTCAAAACTTCTTTCTCAAGTTTATGTGAGATCACCCCCTTCAGGTGTCTTACATATTGTTCTTTGGTCTGACCTGTCTCAGCAGCACAGGTGTGAATGATGTTCCTTAACATCCTAGTTCTCAAAGTGTTCTTCTCCCTGGTGGTTCTCTTAACAGTGTAGTCGACCGGGCTAGGTGGAGAGCTAGCAATCCGCGTGACTCTCTCCTCCCCTGCAGCAGCTGCGAGGGGATGAAAACGACTCCCTTTCAGGAGTGGAGAAGAGGCAGGGATAGGCAGCTCCTCAGCAGCCTCAGGCTCAACTAAACTCAAGGCTTTTTGTTCAGCTATTTTCCTTGACTTGGTAATTTTCTTCCTTATCCTTCTCAGGTAGTTCTTCCTAGCACTCTTAGTGCCAAACAATGCTGAAGAACTAGAAGACCCTTTCTCAACAGTAGATTTCATTTCAATTTTCTTGTCCTCATTCTGGACTGAGGGTGCAGAAGGTGTAAGGGTAGCACCTGCTGCCAGTTCCAACACTGGGGGAAGGTCACTCGTAGCTCCCACAGTTAGTTCCACTACTGGACCATTCTCGCCCTCAGCAGCGAGATTGATGATTGTTCCACCATTAACAGACAGTTTCAGAGTCTTGAAACCCATCCCAAACTGAATCGCACTGCTATGAATTAACTCTTCGACTTGGAGGTCTCGGTCAACGGAGAACAGAAGTTTCCCAGCCATTGCAGAAGGTTTGATTGTCTGAAATTTGAAAGAGAAGACTTGAATCAAACTTTTGAAATTGGATTTTGACAAGAAATTTTCTATATTTTATCGCATAAATCGAATTATGGGAACTATAATCCGATATATAGTGATAAAGTATAGATATCAATTTTGACTTGAAGAAAATTTGAATTTTTGTTGTATATGTTCAACTACAAGAGAATGTTGTAGAGAACGTATAACAACGATGGTCTGGATTTGATTTGAAAGAGTTTGACAGGGGTTTGAAATTTTGAAAATTGAAAGATTTTCTTTGACTATTTGAAACCATTAAGTCGGATTTGATTTCAACTTAATAGTTAACAAAATATCAAAGAAAGTCAAGGAGTTTTGACTCGACTCTCATATCCCACTGATCAGGCTAGGGATAAGATGTCAGAGGTTTGACTTGATGAAAAGACTAGATGATTAAATTTGAATCTGGAAATAGTACATGTTATACTACAAGAGAATGTTGTAGTAGTACATGTGACAGTGAAAATTGATTTTGAATTGAAAGGGAATTTGAACGACTCAAAAATCCGGCAGCATCTCCCCTTATTTTTGAAACTTGAGGTGTTGAATTTACATCCAACAAGACAGTTTACAAACATTAGGGAAGATTTTACAGGAAGGAACTCGACTCTTTATATCTTATCAAGGATAAAATGTCAGAGTTTGAAAATTTGAAAGACATTGAAACTAAATGTTGAATTTGAATTATCAGTGTTCATCTACAAGAAGTATTGTAGAAGAACATTCGACACGTGACGATTAAAACTTGAAGAGAATTGAACGGATATTTCTAAAAATTTGAATTTCCGGCAGCACCTCCCCTTATTTTGAAACTCGAGGTGTTGAATTTGCATTCAACTCGACGGTTTACAAATGTTAGGGAAAGCTAGGGAAAATCACTTGACTCTTTACATTTCAAAAGAATGATTTAAAATGAAATGTCAAAGATTGATTTATCCGGATAAATTTGAATAAATATTGCATATATTAAGCTACAACAATAGTTATAGAGAAATATATGGCAATGCATTTTGAACTCGATTGACTTTGAAAAGAGAAAAATTTTTGAAAATCCGGCGGCATCTCCCCTTACTTTTGAAACTCGAAGTGTTGAACATATGTTCAACAAAACGGTTTACAAACCTATAAGAGGGAGATTCTAAGAAATCAACCTGACTCTTTCATTCTGATGAGTGACTCAGAAAGGAATGTCAAGGATTGAAATGACCGGAGAAGTTGAAAGTGCATTAACTATATACAACTACAATCATTGTTGTAGAATATATAGTTGCAATGATTATTATAACTTGAAAAGAGATGTTGGAAAAATTTTAAATTTCGGCAGCATCTCCCCTTATTTTGAAACTCGAAGTGTTGAACATATGTTCAACATAACGGTTTACAAAAACAGGGGGGATGTTATAAGCTAACCTGACTCTTTCATTCCGACTAGTGATTCGGGATTGAAATGTCAAAGGTTAGATTACCCAGAAAATTTCAAACTTTGGATTAAAATTTGGAAGAGGAATCTATATCCTATCACACATATTGAATTATAGGAATTACAATCCTATATGTAATGGTAAGATATAGGAATCGATTGAGATTTGAAGACAATGGAATTTTGCTAGACATTTGAAATTATAACTTTGAAGTTAAAGAAATCTTCTGTAAATTGTGAAACTTAGCACGCTATGATTTATTTGCATGCAAGTTTGCAACATGTACAGAAAGACTTTGAAAAGCTCAGCTTGACTCTTTCGCTCTACCAATAAACTCGGAGGCAAAATGTCAAAGCCAGACTTTGAGAGAGATTTTCTACACTCATCTCTCTTTTCACAAGTTTTAATTGAGTTGGCCACACTCCCCCAAGAAAGAAATGGGTAGAGGGACCAACAGAAGAAAGGTAGTCAAAACTACCGATGTAATAAAATTCATACCGCTATTAAAGATGGAGAGAGAGATTGTCCCCAGCGGAGTCGCCATTTTTTGTTTGATTGAAAAATATAGATCGTTTGAAAAGTGTTTAATTTTCTTTGGGAAAGTTAAATTTCTGGAATTTTGATTTTATAACTGAACACTTATTATGAATAATATATCACCTCGAAAGGTGAATATATCGTTCCCTAATAGGTTCAGATTACAAATATTGATTTACCCTGATTATCGTAGTCAAACTCAAGGAGAAACAACATATGATCCCTAAGAATCAAAATGATGTTAAATCCAATGTTTAACTACAACAATCTAGTAAAAAGATCATTGATTTCATAATCAAGATCATGATAATAGTACAATATATCTTTCCAAGGAAAGAGGATATCGTCTGTTATCGATCATCTGAAAATGATGATAATGATCGTTGACTTTTGATTTTCCCAAAGATAATTAATTAAAAGTTTTGAAAAAGCTTGATTTTGAAATCAGGTCTGGGTTTCTAAATCTCCTACGAGCGCAAGCCCTCGTAGTTAATTACATCGTAGGAAACCAGAAAATTCCCTACGAACACTCTCGATTAAAATAGCGATACGAATTTCATTTAAGAATTCAAAGATTGATATCAAAGGAGGTTAAGGACTGGGATTTTTGACAGGGAATGGTTCAATGTTGAACAGTTCTTTCTGGAGTCAAAGGAAGAAGAGTATGAGGTGTCTTGAGATTCTGAATTACTTCAGAAACACCTCAACCTGTCCTAAGTGTTGGGCTTGAATTTGATTGAAAGATATTTTAATTTGAATGATCAATTTTATTAGAAAGTGGGAGTCAGATTCCCAGAAGATTGAGGTCTTAAGTTTGAAGACATGCCTCAGAACCTAAGTCTAAAATTGGGTACTGAAAATCAGTGACCCGAATCCTAGCTAATGCAATGCAATCTGGACTTACCCCGGCCTGGATTGGGGAGCCAGCTAAACCACCTAAACGCTTTTAAAACCATGAGTCAAAGTCTTTAAATGTAGAGTGGTTAAGGACATTGATTAAGATTGGTTTAAAGAATTGGGGTCGACATCTAGAGCAGATCCTAATTGACCCCTTAACATATGTTGGGTTAAATGTCTAAATAAAATGCAATTAAGATTTAGACTCGATTTTTAATTTGTATCTAATGCAATGCATGCTAGTTGACTCGATGAAATGCTTAAATTAATATGAAGCAGTTTTAAAATAGGCTTAAAAATAGGTTTTATCCTAGAGATTGCACAACATCCCCTTGGACAGAACTGCACCCTAATAGGTCAGGTGGTCTGCCAGAACCCGCAGGCGGGGAGGTGCCTAACAAGGATGAGAAAAGTCAAGATGTATGCATGAAAAACTCCCGGCGAGTCCGGGCTTACTTCTTAAGAGCGTTAGAGTTTCTATCTGAGCTTAAATATTTTAATTTTGTTTAAGTAGAAAAGGTTAATGACCGTACCCTCACGAGCCTCCGATCGGGTTCCAAGCTAAATCAAAATCGACATGCAATAGCGCCAAATAAACTACTAAAAGCATGCGGGTCCTTAATCGCAATCAACATCAAGTAATCAAATCAACATTTAATTAAATTAATTAAATAAATGCTCAAACTGAAAGTCCATAGGCAAGTGCCCTTAATAATACAACCCAGGGTCTGCAGTAAAGTAAAGTGGCCGGGTACCACTGACTACAACCCGGATTCTACTCCTAAGACACAAGTGACTTTGAGATTTGAGATTCTTCTCGCTCTTCACTTCTTCGTCTTCTTGGAACTCCTTGGATCGTCGGGTTTGGATATCCAAATGAAAAGAAACTCCCCCTGGATAGGGGTGTTATCTTTTCTTTTTGGATACTTGAACTTCATCCTAATTTGGATCTCCAAATGGATAGGAACTCTCCCCTAAGGGATGTTCCTTCCTCTTTGGATTCCAAATTGGATTTTAAATGTCTCAATCTCAAAGTACTTTAAATAATACAACTCAAAATCAAATCAAATTACATTAATGAAAGTTAAAACTCTAGACTCAACAACCTGCAAGGTTATCCTAATAATAAGCAGTTTAAATTTGACATCCCAAGCAGTTAATATATTTGAAATTTAAATGCTCAAACCAGCCACACTTGGCCATGTTCTTTTTGATTTAAAAGGGGGACTTAAGCATGCTTAGCACCTGTACAATTTAATAATCATGATTTTTGCCCCCTTTAATTTATGCCCTGTATGAGCATGGCCACCTGCATAAGATTGAATTAGTACAAATCGTTCCTAGCCTAGGGGTAGATCTAATCGTACAATCAATCACATCACAGAGTGCATTAAATAAATAAACAATCACATCAATTCTACTACTAGCAAACAGCATGCAGTAAAAGCTCGAAAACCCGGCACACAGCAGAAAAGTAAACACCGGCCTAGCCTAAGACTAGAGTTGGTTGTCCTAGCAAACCATCTGAAGTGTGTGAGGTAGGCTGTGTGGCTTTGATGTGTCCTAAATAGGATGATTTGATTGAAGTTGTTTAAAGTTCTGGTTAGTTGAAGGCTTAAGGGAGATTTAATTTGAATTTAAGTATTAATGACTTGAGATTGATTTTAAACTTAATTTTAATTATTTGTTGGATATCACCTTTGTTGCACACCGAGGCCGTGAAGTTTATTTCACCTTCCTTGGGGCTAATTTAATAGCCTCGTAGGCCTGGGTTACCCAGTGGTACCCGATATAATTAAATGATTTGAGTTTGATTAAGGTTTAAAGGTTGGTTAATTTTAATTAAGATTGGTTGGTTGCTGGTTTTAAGTTCAAATTAATGTTTTCTGGAATTTTGGATGATTTATTGAATTTTGGAATTTTCTGGATTATTTTAATGATTTAATTCAAGGGTCAAAAGTTGACTTTTTGATTTAAAGTGTTTTCTAGAAAGTTAATATTTTATTAAAATATTAGACCTTAATACGATCAGTTAGACAGTAAGTACACTGAAATTGGATTTTTCTATATTTTATTATGAAGGTTTGAAGTTTTGACTTGAATTTGAACTAAATTTGACCAAAAGTTGACTTTTTCAAAATTGATTGATTTCTGGAAACTTAACATTTTTAATAAATATTAGACCTTAAGATGAGTTGTATGCCTTTGAGTTTGCTCAATTTGGAGTTCATTTGAATTAGTTATGAATTTTTGAATTTTTGAGTATTTAATGAATTATTTAAATTATTTAATTAAGGTCCTTTTTGTGGTTTGAATCCAAATGATCTCCAAACTCCTTGAAATCAGCTCCAAAGGTCAGGAATGACCTAAGGAGTGATCTCCAAGTGTTTGGAAATTTTCTGGAATTTTTAATTATTTTTAATTAATTAAATTAATTAAATTTCAGATTTCAATTAAACTTAAATTAAACTCAATTTTGAAGTCCAGTCAAGGGGCTTTTATTTTTCATTGATTAAGGGTTCAATTCTGGTCAGTTTGAGGTATTATGTGTAATTTTCAGATTTAAACTTGATTTATTATAATTTCTAGAAGATTTAATGACTTAATTAAGGTTTAAACTTGATTAGGTTAATTAAGGGGCTTGATGATCTCAAAAGTCAGTGGGAAATTTTCCTAGGGCTGAGGGTGTCACTAAGTTCAAATGGTTTGAGTTTCAAGTCAATTGGAATTATATCCCAATTATTAGAATTTTTCTAAATTCTCTAAACTTAGGTCCTTAATTATTGTCCTTAATGACACTAGGTTTGAGTAGGTTTAAATCAAGGTTTCTAGACCCTTGACATAACATATGCATGATAAATACACATATAAACATAATCAATCCTATGTCTAAGAGAGCCTTAAGCTAAGTGGTGTGTGTATGTCCTTAAACATGCATAAATTAATATTTAACTAAATGTAAACAATAATTAGATTAATGAATGATTAGAACATAATCATTCACTAACACTCCCACAAGATTTCTTATTCAACTATACTGATCCATGTTTAAAATTCCAAAGTAGATCTCTCAACCTAAAATATTTAAGTATTTATGTATATATATTTCAAAATAATTTCAAAAAAAAACACACTTACTCATATAGATATAGGTTTTGAATTAAGAATACTTAAGATATGATTAGGGTAATTTTAATATCTAAATGAGAGATCTACTAATCTACTAAGATCATTTGAAAATAAGTTTCTTAATTTTAAAAATAATTCACTTAATATTTAATTAGATATTAATCAAATATTAAAATACTTAAGTAATTAAAATAATTTAAAATTAATCAGGTTTTGATCTCTGAATTTGATTTCAAATTAAAGTGCTTAATTTTCTGAAAATTTTGATATATTACACTTAATTTTCTGATTCAAAATGAATTTCTTATGAATTTTTGAAGTTTAAACCAATTAAAGTGAATTTTTAAATAATTTTAAATTAATTAATGATTAAAATAATTTAAAAAATTAATTAATTTAAATCTTAAGAATTTTCTGGAATTTTAAAATTATTTAAATATATATACATACATGTATATACTAATTTTCAAAAATGTTTAAATTGTTAATTATTAATTAATTTTTATTAAAAAAAAAATTAAATATTTGATTAATGGAAATATAAGATATAGCTTAAATTAATTTAATTTCGAAATTAAAATAATTTACAAGAAAATAATTAATTAATTAATTAATATTAATTAATTAGATCATTGAAAATTAATTGATTATTTATTAAAATATTTAAAATCATTTAACTAATATTACATAAATTAATATTAATTGAAATTTTAAAATCATTTAACATTTAACTAAAATTGTAAAATATTTAATATTAATTAAGATATTAAACAATTTAATTATTAATTAAAATTATAAATCATTTGATATTAATTAATATTATAAATTAATTAATATTAATTAGAATTAAGTGATTTTAAAATTAATTAAAATTTTGAAATAATTTTGTATTAATCAAAAGTATAAAATATTTCATGTTAATTATAATATTAAATGACTTAATATTAATCAAAATTTTAAAATTATTTAATATCAATTAATATTATAAGGTACTTACTATTACTTAATATATTAAATAATTTAATTATAAATTAAAGTTATAATAACACTTAATATTAATTAAAATATTAAATAGTTTAACTATTAATTAAAGTTGTAAACTATTTAAAATAATTAATATTTAATAATTAATATTTGATAATTATTACTTAATGGTTAATATTTAAATAAAAATATTTAATATTTAAATATTAATTATTAGTTTATAATAATTAATATTTAATATTAATACAATTTAAAATATAATTATAGAATTAAATTAATAGTAATTTTCAATTAAGAATATTTAATTTTTTAGAATATATTAATATATAATATATATATATATATATATTATTATCTAATATTAATTTAATATTCATTTAAAAGAAATTAAAATAAAAAAAAATGATTTTTAAAAAAAAAAAAAAGAGAAATGGCGGCGGGTTGGCCACGCGGCGCCATCTGGTTCGCTGGACGGAACCGCGGTGGCGGCGGGTTGGCCACGTAGTGGCGGACACGCGTCAGCCATCCGCTATTTGACGCGGTTTCACTTATCCGAGTCAGCAGGTCTCGCCGGCCGTTCGATCATCCGCTATAACGAATCAACAGTCGGGATTAAATCCCGTGGTCTGATCTCGCGGAGAAAGATCAAACGGCGGACGTTAACCCCGCGGTTCTGGATCAACGGTCCAGATTCCGCCGAACGATGAAATTAACCGCGAGACTGAGCTGGCGGTCAATCAGAGCCGCGGTATGGCTAAATCGCATCCGTTGATCAAGAGATCAACGGCTGGGATATAGCCCAATTCAACTGAGTTAGAGACCGAGCCCTAGAAACCGTATTTGAGCTCGTTCTTTCGATCGGATGAATAAAAATTGATGAAATTTGAAACCTAGATTCCCTATGTGAACAGAAATCGTGTGGGAGTTTCTTTTTCACTTAATATGAATTTAATAAAAAGCTAATTATCCCTAAACTAAGTGAACTAGGGCTAAGGATTTTAGGAGTTTTTACCGTTAGATCTCTAGGGTTTTGATTCGGTTGAGCTTGTAGGCTGTCCTCGTATATTTCTTCTCTTGAATCCGTGGTCCAAAACGCTCTAGATCGTCTGCTTTGGGCCTTGGATGGATTATAGTTTGAGCTCGCCGGAGGGCAGTCGCCGGCGGGACTTTGACGGTGGGTTTTGATCGGGAATGAATGAAGGAAGAATTTGGAGCTCAGGGAACTTGGAGGCTAGGTCTGGAGAGGCTTAGATAGTAAGAGAGTGTGTTGAATGGAATGAGGGCTCCTTTTCTCATTTTGCCCTATTCAATCCATTCCAGATTGAATGGACGGCTGGGATTAGTTAGGGCAGCTCCTGGATATGTGCCAAGTGTCTATAGGGTAGTTAGGAGCAGAGGCATCAAGGACAAAGGTACATCCTAGGTGTAAAGGGAGTTTTGTCTTCTAGAGAGCATGTGGAGATGATCTAAACCATTGGATCCCCATCCAAGGGTTGGAATACACCCTAAGAAGATTCTGGAATGAATCTTAACAGCTGGGGTTAAATGGTATTTGATTTAGAAGGGTTTAATCAAATGTTTAAACCATTCAAAGGCTATTTTGACCCTCCATTGACTGTTTGACCAGTCAATGGGTCAATGTAGCTGATGTGGCATGCAAGATGGGACCACACATTGGATGGAATGAAAGTTGAATCATGCAATTGGATTTTGAGATAATATAGAATGATTTAAATGGGTTTGACCAAGTCAAAATGAATTGAGGTCCAATAAACCATGGCTTAATTTCAAATGAATTTGGGTATGCTTAAGTCATGTAATGAAGAATGATTAAAAGCTTGAATGCATTGATTTGATTAGATTAATTGATTTGGCCAAAATAGACTACACTTGACTATACTTAGGCTTGGTTGACCAAGTCAACTGTTGACTAGTCAAGGGGTCTGATCAAAGTCTAAATCATTGAGGGAAAGATTCAAAGGGTTTTGAAAGAGTTTTAAAAGAGGTTTGGTAGATCAAATAGGTTGGAGTGATCCATTAAAGCCTTAAAGGGAATTTTGGGTCAACCTAAGTTGACTTGGTCAACCAAGTTGCCCCAAGGTCTGGGTTTGGGTTGAATCAGTTCAACATGGTATTTGAAATCTGGTACAAGTGATTTAAGGGTTTAAATAGGTCATTTAGGTCAAATCACCTATTTGGGCTTTTAATGGGCTTAATGGGTCAATTGTGTTGACTTGGTCAACCCAGTTGACCCAGGGTCAGGGATTGAGTCCAAACAGTTCAGAATGACATTCTGAGTCTACTGGTGATGGTCTCAAAGTCTGGGGAGGTCATTTGGTCAAAATGACCTATTTGGACCCTAAAGGGGCCTTCTAGGTCAACTAGGTTGACTTGGTCAACCAGGTTGACCCAGGGGCTGGTTCTGGGTTCAACAGGTTTGGTTTGACATTTGAAATTTGCTGGAGGTGGTTGCATTTGATTTGGAGCTCATTTGGTTCAAATGACCATTTATACCCCATAGGGGTATTTTGGTCATTTTGACCCCTGGTCAACTGGGGGTCAAATTGAGTCCAACAAAATGCAGTTTATTGTTCAATGGATCATAATCAAGGGTCTGGAGGTGATTGGAGGCTTTGGAGAAAGCTCCAGGGTCAAAATCCACTGGGTGACAGGTCCAGTGGCACAGACTGTAAATATTTGAAGGTTTTACAGCCTTTGGATTTCAATTCAGTTTCTGGGGTTGGAGATCTCAGAATGAGCTCAAATTTGGAGGGTTACCTCTAGAGACATGTCACATCAGTATGGAACTGACAGCTCTTGAATCAGAGGTCATTTGATAGGGTTTTGAAATGTTCAAAGATTAACTGGAAAAGGCTTTCAGGACTTAGACCTTTAGCCTTGGATTTGAATCTGGAAAACTGGTTTTGAATTGGATTTTGAGCTTGAATGATAGGATTTGAATTAAGTTTAGGTTGAATTGAAGTTTGAACTGATCTAGAGGAATCCTAGGGTTTAGAATAGGTCCTAGGGTCCAAATCAGCTTAAGGGAATCCTAAGGTCTAGAATAGATCCTAGGAACTGGAGTCTGGAAAGGTCTTGGAATCTAGAAGTCTTAGGAAAATCCTAGGATTTGGGGTCTGAAAGAATCCTATAATCTAGAAGAATCCTAAGATCTAGGAATCCTAAGATTCAAGATCTAGGAGGATCTTAGGATCTAGAGTAGATCCTAAAGTTTGATTTCTAGGAAGATCTTAGAGTTTTGAAATCCTGGGGCCTGGGATCTAGAATAGTCTTAGGATCTAGAAGAATCCTAAGCTCTAAATAGATCTAGGAGAATCCTAAGGTCTAAGAGGATCATATGATCTAGAATCAGGTAGAATCCTAGGGTCTAGAATAGATCCTAGGGTCTGAAGTCTAGGAGAATCCTAGAATCTAGATCTGTCTTAAATTGTATTGATCTGGGGTCAGGATTGATTTGAATTTGGATTGATCTAGGATTAGATTAATCCTAGGGTCAGGATTAAATCCTAAGGATTGGAATGATCCTAAGGTCTGGATTGGTCCTACTGAGCTCATACAAAAATGAGGTCAACAGTCGTCAAAGTGGTTAATGTGCAAACAAAATTTTCAACTAGAAGAATAATCTCCAAAAGTTTATTCGTCTAGCACAAGGATTCCATCTCTACCTCGAACTCTTGTTTCCTTAATGGTTGAGCTCATAAACTTTATCTATGTTAATTTTACAGATTTCTTGTACTCGTCCATGGACTTATTCACCTCAGATAAGGCCAACCATCTCAGTCATACACCCTGTATAACCATATCTCCTATAATTTATTAAAATAAGATTACTTCATTCGATTATTTATTTTTGCATGCATTCAGCAAACATTAACTTATCTTTAGATGCATCATTCTAGTTATTATACTTTCTGATCAACACTAAATGGATAGATTGTATGGTCCTGAGTTAGGCTCGAGAAAGTCTTGTGGAAGTCATTTTCTTATTAAGTTGTCCTTCAAAATCCTATGCATCAAGTTAGAGTCCTCCCAATAGTTGGGCTCATTTGGATTCTCAAGTTGTAGCTAAGTTGAGCAAAAGTTAGCTCTAGTTTTCGGGCCAAAGTTGGCGTTAAAGATAAGCTATTATTTATATCCATTGTGTAAAAACCAGATTACTCCTGTAAAAGCTTATAAATGGTAGGCTTTGCACAACGGAAAGGGAGGTTGAAAGCTCAATATCTGGCTTTTATCCCTTCTCATCTTCTTTTATGCTGCCCAACTATATTTCAAAGTGACTTAAGTTCGCAAGTAAACTAAGCCCAAGTGCTGATCACCAGTAAAAGATGGTCGTTTGCATTTACACAAATGATTATGAGCTTGATGGCAACGTTTCACAGCTCCAAGCTTGTCCTAGATCTCCCTACTCTAGCTCCACTTCTGTCTCAACATCAATCAGCTCTACATCAATCTCATCTTTTAGCCATAAAGCCAATCCCCAACACTCTAGATAGGATTCCCCTCTAAAAGAATTTGGGGTGGTTGTCTAATACATTTGAGCAACAACAGCATAAGAAGGGGATTCCGACAACTTCTATATGATCATGGAGGAAGTTCTTGGTCCAAAATCGAAAGTAATACAACACGAGAGCTATTAAGTTACCAAAAACAATGGCCAACTCAATCCTCCATTGCACTAATGACACTTCTAGCCATCTTAGATGCCATTTGTTATAGGATTTTCCTATAACCATGAAGAATGTTGTTATATCCTGACCCGGACAGGTTCAGTCCAGGATTTCTCCCCGCTCACGGAAGTCGGCCGACCCTCCTCCTGCTCCTCCTTCGCCCAAATCGCAAATGAACCGCCTTTGCCCATTATCTCTACCTCCAAATTGTGATTTCTTCCCATATTTGACTAATTCTCATGTCGTTGCCTCTCTCTCTCTCTCTCTCTCTCTCTCTCTCTCTCTCTCTCTCTCTCTCTCTCTCTCTTTCTCTCTCTCTCTCTCTCTCTCTCTCTCTCTTTCTCTCTCTCTCTCTCTCTCTCTCTCTCTCTCTCTCTCTCTCTCTCACACACACACACACACACACACACACACACACACCATTTAAGGAGAATTGGAATCTAGGGCATCATTTTTCTCCTCTTTTCTCCCTCATAGCAACCACCGAAGGCACTCCTCCCTCTCGCA
Organism: Dendrobium chrysotoxum; assembly: GCA_019925795.1. Taxonomy (NCBI): domain Eukaryota; kingdom Viridiplantae; phylum Streptophyta; class Magnoliopsida; order Asparagales; family Orchidaceae; genus Dendrobium; species Dendrobium chrysotoxum. The sequence goes on from CM034307.1 coordinate 49,552,180, forward strand.
GCTGCCGTTTGATTGATCGACAAAATCACTAAGCATCTTCTTCATAATCTTCTCTTTCTCCTTCAATAGTAAGCTTCTTCATCCTCTCTTTTCTCCTCCCTCTCTTTTATTGTCTTCTTTGTGTTTATTAAGTCGTATAGTCATGTTTCGTTCCTTCATTTAATTAGTTTTAATTTGGTGGAGATTTTATTTCAATTTTATTTTATTTTATTAGTTTAGATTGCTTTAGGAAGAAGTTTTATGCATGTTGATGTCTGATTTGACCAAAACCTAGGTTATTTATATATTTTTAGATTGTATTATTTCATAATTAATTTTGATATTTATGGCGTGGCTAAGGTTGATTGGAATATTCTTCATCATGCCTCGATAAACGTGCTTAATGTTATTTTGGTTTTGCTACCTGTAGGATTGTCGCTTGGTGGGGACGAGCGAGCCACTTTCGAGGTTGGAGTGCGTGGCGACCAAAGTAAGTAACTATTATTTATTTTGGGATAAGCATACCCTTCTTTGTTAGGGGCTTTATAATCTTGTTGCTAGTGATAGGTTTTCAAATATTATGTTGCCGATTCTATTTCCAATATTTATTATTATTGTGTTATGTCAAAAAGCATATTTATGGCTCATATTGAAATCATCATGTGATAGAAATAGTATTATTTTGATTTGTTGATGCACGAGCTTTTATCATTTAAAATAGTTCATGTTGTAAAAGGTTAAATTCATATACATTAGTTTTATTTAATGTAGTATATGATTCTCATGTTGTAAATTATGTTTGTTATATAAATTGTAATTGTCATGTTGAATTTCATAATACATATTGATTATTTGTAACAAAACTTGCACTGTGTGATGATGTGTATGTCAGTATAACCCTATTAGTTTTTTGGCTAGCCGGGGTTGACAGGCCCTAAGAGTGACGACTCTACAGGAAATCACTAGATTTCCCGCGGTTGGTGTTTACATTTCTGGTATGTGTATATGATAAACCGATAATAGATATATCTATGTTTAAATGTATAAAAATATAAGCAACATAAATTGGAAGTAATAAATAATTGATAGGTCATTTGAAGGTATAAATGATACCTAGTGTGGTGCAATTGTAAACTTTGAAGTGATGTGACATCAATAGTTAATTGGCATATTTTCATGCATATTAGAATATGTTGTATAAAGCATAACATGTCTCATGACAGCTTTTGATATAGTGTTATAGGTTAGTACTCCCCTCTTTTTGTTGTTCATACTGCATGCCCCATTCCTTTGTTGTTTATGCTTTGATAGATAATAGTTACTTATTGAGTTTGATTTATTAAACTCATTTGTTGTCTTTTTCAGCAGGTCCTACAGGCATGTTTAGTGGACCGCCACCTCAGGAGCAGGGTTACTAGCAGTTGATTAATTTTGAAATTTATTATTTTGTAGTAGTTTATTATGTTTGTATGTTTTGAGGATTGGGTAGTTTTCTTTCCTGCTTTTTCAATATTTACTTTCATGTTGGCTTGTATCAGAACTATTGTCATTTGAATGTATTGGTTAATTAAACTTTTATTAATGGATTGACTTGATTTTACTTCCTCTGTTTACTCTTATATATATATATATATATATATATATATATATATATATATATATATATCCTGTTGTATCTCTTGTATATGCAATACATGTTCTCTTTGTGAATACAAAACAGGTTTTCTTATCCTTTAATCGTGTCCCGTGTTGTCGGGTATACCGCCTTCCAGACCCGGGGTGTGACAGATGCAGCTCTCCAAAGGCTTACCAAATTGTAGTGGAAATTGTCACCTTCTTCACTGACTAACTGTCATCAACAAATAATAGAATTAGTGAGCTCTTGGCATCTCATAAAGCTTTCGAAGTGTGAAACTTCTTAAGAAAATAAAGCTAAACTATTTAAACATCAAGGCACCTTTTGATATAACAGTTGATATCTTATTAGAAACTCCAATGTTAAGTATGCTTGTATAGGAGTGTTTCTAGGATAGGTAGTCTCCTAAGAAGCTATACTAATGGGATAAAATCATGAGGCCATTAAGCTATTGGGTGTTACAAATGGCATCAGAGCAATATACCAGCTAGGAGATGGAAAGTTTTTCTTTTGAATCATATTTGCCTAGTGGATGATTCTTGGATAAAGAAACTAATATGATATTAGTTATCTAAGTAGGGGAGGAGATTGTGAACCCCCTTAAGAAAATAAAGGAGTTTCATTAGAAATATTGCTAAGATGGGTAAGCTCTTCAGAAATCATCAATAGGACAAAATCATGAGGTCTTTAGGCGAAAGCGAACAATATCTCGATAGTTAAGAGTTTGAGTTATTACATGAAGAATCTTTTGAACTTAAAACAAAAGGATTAATCATTGCAACACTTTGTTGCCCCACTTGAATAATGAGATTCTTGATGTTCTAGATAATTCACTGCATGTTCCTCATGTTGCCTTCACACATTTTTCCTCGCAAGGAACCACTCGGTTTGATGGAAGAACTATTAGAGAAGGCCAGCATGCATATCCCTGTGAAGGAATTTGTTAAGGATCCATTGAGCTCAAAATGTTTGAATGCACTCCATCACTATTCAGCATCCTTTGGACTATAAAAGGCATCTAGCATTGATTGGGAGTTAGCTAAAAAGAAAAAGATGGTAACCAGCTACCTATCTATCATATTAGCAAAATTCTGAAGGGTGTCAAGCAAAGGTACTCTTCTATTGTAAATCTAGCCTTGGTCATCACCTCTAGGCACTCTAGACTTTTTTGGGTACACCCAGTTGAAGTTATCATAGTACATTCCTTTAAAGTTATAATCTTGAAGCCTGGTCATCTTTTGACGTGGATCGTTAAGCTTAATGAATTCCAAATTAGCCAATTACCAAAAAGGAAAGTGAAGGACCAAGTTATAGCTGATAGCATTGCCGACTTGTTCAGTAGCATGGTCAAGCAAAAGACTCACCCCAATCATACCAAGTATAACTCAATAGACATAAAAAAGCATATAGGGTTGTAGTAATTAAATTTGTTCTACAGAGGCAGTCCAATTACCAAAAAGGAAAGTGAAGGCCCATTTCATTTTCATATTTGTTCTCCTTTTGAAACAACTAGATGCTCGAGTAAGGAGAAAATCAACTAAGGTCTCAATAATGGTGGAGAATAGAAGCATAGAACAACAAAACTCCTACTTCTCAACGATGACTTGAGGAGCTTAGTATAAAATTCAAATATCACTAGAATAAGTGAACAGTTCTCATCTACGATACTCAAACTGTTATTCATTTTACAAAGAATTGTATCTCCACTCCTACATAAAATGCATAAAATTCAAATATCATTACATACACAGCTAACTTGAAACAAATATCTAATAACTTAGCAAATCCAAAGGAACAAAAATGATACCCATTAGTGAAATTGTGACTACACAGAGCCTCATTTAACATCATGACTAATGAAAAAACATTGCACCAAAAAGATAATGCAAGTACATCATTTAACCCAAGCACTAAGCAAGTACATCAAAAATTACTTCTCCAAGTGAGAAATTATTCAAATTATGAATCCAAAATTCATAAAAAAAATGATTGAATCTTTTTTTAAATATATATTTTGACTGACTTATTTTTATTTTGAAGATCTTGTATTAATGTAAAAATATTGAATACATTATTTATTGATTTTAAAATATTTGTTGAGATCATTTATTAAATTTAAGAGATTTAATAAAAATCTTATAAGATCTTGTAATAAATTCCATTTCTCTCAAATCACTTATGTGCCACATCTCTGTTGTATTTGTTCTCTTTACCTCTGTCTAGACTTTATTTGGGACGATTTTCTTACTGCTTCTTAAAGTAATTTTTTAATACAAAAATTTTATAAAAATTAAAATTTTTTAACTAAAAAATTGTTTTAAAAAATAATAAGAAAGCCATTTCAAACGAAGCTTTAATTTATGCTCAAAATTTTATCACTATTCTAACATAGTATTAACTAGAACATCAAACTAAACCGAGAAGCTTTGCTTCCCAAAGCACACAATACATTTCATTACATAGCTTTTCTCATGTATAATTCACAAACCATTAACAAGCTCCACAACCTAAACAAAGACAACATGACAGAAAACGCCCTAAATATCTACTCTCGCTTCAGAACTTGCCATTCAGAACTCATTTGCCTTATACACTGTACAAACATACTGATATTGTAATGGTTATGACCTGTTGCATGAAGAAACTTGTTGATATCACCTTGGCCCAGAGAGCTCCATTGCTTGGACTAGCAAAGATGAATCATCAGTGAGGTCTGAGTACCGTTCTGAGGAAGACAGTTCTGGCATTTTGAACTTGGGCTGGTCAAGCCTTTGAGAGGCCTCCCATCTCTCGGCAAGTCCATCACCTTCAAGCATGCGAACGACTTCTGACATCTTTGGCCTGTGGCTAGGAAGGTACTGAGTACAGAGTAGTGCCACCTGGATCATCTCTTCTAGGTCTATTCGATCATAGCTTCCCCTCAGCGCCTTATCAACCAACAAGTCAAGCTTCTTCTCTTGATGGATCTTTTTCACCTGGAAAGATGAGAATATAGCATCTAATTAAGCAAAATCATAATTGGAAGGAACCATTCATGCAAATGCAACTTCCCTAACTGTTTCTTGTAGAAATAATAGAGTCAACATGGATCTATGTTAGCATAACAAAGTAGCATGAAACAAAGTATTAACAAAATTCTACAACCAACAAAAGTAAAGTTTGCTACAACAAAATTATTCTTCATAAAAAAATCCAAGTATAAAGGAAAATGGCTCAGCATAAGAACTACTAAGCAATAAGCTTAACCTTGTTGTGTGAGATTTATTTTCTTTTATACTTATATTTGTTATTTCATTTTAGATTCCATGTGCTAACATATTGGTGCTAGTACAGGAAATCTAAAATGTAATTACCAAATGTCTACAAGTCACAAATCAGCCAAAGAAAAATAAACCATTTCACACAGGCCAAACACAAAGTGAATCTTACTAAGAACTTGGGCAGCAATGTGTCATAGGCTTAACCTGACCATGCAACTACTTAAATGAAGTATTGCTCATTACCCAGTCAAGCATGGCTCCTTTCTGGTTTGCAGACTTGCCAAATTCAAGAGCCGTCTGACCAGTTATCAATTCAAGGAGTAGGATTCCAAATCCAAAGACGTCAGTTTTTTCTGAAGACTGGCCAGTAGAAAGGTATTCAGGAGCAATGTGGCCAACAGTGCCTCTGACGGCAGTGGTAACATGAGAATCCCTATGATCAAGAAGCTTTGCTAAGCCAAAGTCTCCAACTATGGCCTCACAGTAGTCATCAAGCAATATATTTGCAGCCTTCACATCTCTGTGAATTATCTTAGGATCACACTGCTCATGGAGGTATAGAAGTCCCCTAGCAGCTCCTAGCGCTATCCTCTTTCTAGTGCTCCAATCCACAGCTGGTTTTGCTACAAAGGAAAAGGAATCATATGCCATAAATCTGTTTTGCTCAGTAAAAAGTTTGTAATGTTAAGAAATACCATTACTCTAAGAAAGGGAAAAAATATGAACATTATTTGATATATCAGAATGTTGATTGAGCCAAAAATGATCTATTTTAGAAATTGAACATATAATTATGTGCTGGTATATAGTTGCTAAAAATTATTTTACTATAATCGCTATTTATTCCTGGAATTAATAGGAACTTGTAACTTATTTACTTCAGGTAGTATCAACATATCGATTCTGTTGTCTGGAGAACTATTGTATTAAGAAAACTTTACCATAATCAAATTTGGGATATGATTTCCTGTCATAACAAGATAGAAAGAAGTCTCCATGCTCTATCTCTATCACTATCATTGGTATTCTTTTCAGTGGCTAAAGGTACATAAATCAAATTTAAATTTGTTTTCTAAGCTTCATCAAATTAGGCCATTTGAAGAGAAGTAACTTTGGTTGCAAGGAAAAATCAACTGATACCAAGGGATCACAAGTTGAGAAACTATAGAGTTTGTTAGGGGAGTGAAGAAGAGAGGCTAAAATTAGATTGTATGTTTTAGAACTTCCAAACCTACCAAAAAAATAGAGGTCTCAGGCATCAATCTTGTTACACCCACTTGTTACACCCACGAAGAATTTTTTTCAAATCCACATAGACTTACACTTTGTTTGGGACAGCTTTCTTGATACTTTCTAATACGGCTTTTTACTACAAAAATTTCTAATTCAAAAAATTTTTGTACTAAAAAGTTATTTTAAAAAGTAACAAAAAAAGCTGTCCCAAACGAACCTTTAATGTAAAGACTTTATCTTGTGCCCATCATATATCTGTAATTGGCCTTATGTCAACTTATATTTATACCAGCCTTGAGCCTACAAAATGAATTATGTGATAGATTTCTATCCCTTAAGAAAATGTGTATTTTGATAGCCCTAAAGATCTTGATTTCATAAACAATCAAAGCATATACCAAAAAATCATCATTTTTACCTTTTAGTCGGGATGCAACACTCCCATTTGCCATGTAGGGATATACTAGAAGCCTTTCAGTAGCAGTCATGCAAAACCCATAGAGCCTGAGAAGATTTCGATGAACTGCTAGGCTTATCATCTCAACCTCAGTCTGAAATTGTTTCTCTCCTCCAGCAGCATTACCATCCTTAAGCCTCTTAACAGCAACTAAGCAACCATCAGGCAGCTGGCCTTTGTAAACATTCCCAAAGCCACCTTTCCCCAATATGTTCTTGCAGCTGAAGTTATCAGTTGCAACCTGAAGCTCTCTGAACTGAAATCTCTTCAGGTTTCCAAGGCAAACTTCATCATTATGTTGTTCTGTTGATTAAAATAATGTTTTTAGCATTCTTTTGAAAAGGATTTTATGAGTTATGCTTTAAAGATCTGTCAAGTTTTACTGACCATTGACATCAAGAAAGATCTGCTGATGGTGCCTCTGCCTCCACCAAATGAACATCCCAAAACCGAAGACAAGTAAAAAAATGCATCCAATGCTGGTTCCCAATGCAAGAGCAAGCTTGTGACTCTTAGGTCTGTCTAGGCTTGGGTTGCCTTCAGGAATATTAAAATTTCTCTCAGCCTTAAAGACTGTTTTTAAGGATTTTTATTTTATTTTATTTTTTTTCAATAATATGCATCAATCATTAAATTCTTTCTTAACTCAAAAGCTTAATCTTATGGACCGATTTTAAGGATGAATGTTAAAAAAGTAAATCAATATGATATGTAATTACTAATTCATTTATTTGATTCGTTAATCAGATGACGTGTAAATGAATAGTCAAGCTAGACGATGAAAGAGACTGGTAGTTGTAAAAATAAATTGAAAAGCGACTAGATCAAAGACTTGGGGGTAGGGAACAACTAAACAGTATGTGAGAACTAAATTCATGGAAAGTATACAATTGAAAGTTTTTGAAAGGTAAGAGTTTTCTGCAGTGAGAAAACAAGTGAGTTCAGCAGTCAAAATTTCAGAAAGAAGTTGAAGATCAAGAAGTTTCAAGAAACCATATAATTCTTTACTAAATAATGCTTGATATAACATGGAAATGCAAGGGAACAAGTATAAAAGTGATTACTTACCCTGTGAATTGTTTCTGTTGATGGAAATAGGCATCAGCACAGTTCCATAGCATTCATTTTCTGAACCAGTTGCACAAACCAAAGGGTTTCCTACAATACTAGAGGATCCAAGAGGTGTAATTTTAGTTTTCCATCTTCAGAAAGATAACTACAGATCAAGGAAGAGAAACAACACGCAGTAAATAACAACAGAAACAATTGGAATCTCTTATATTACATCCAAATATTGAACAAGATATAGTGAGCCAATTGAATGTTAGCTAGCCAAATTGAATAGGCAAAATTTTCTCAGGGTATCCTAATACATTTGTATAAAAATGGGTCTAATTTTATTACAAATGATCATGAAATCATGCGATAACCAGCTCTTCCATGATTTCATATTCCTATATCATGCGCATAGTTATGAATGTCTAATGGTTTACTTGTATTTGTTTTCAGTCATGTAGAGTAAGAAAATTTCTTCCTTAGATTTCATGTAGTTTGTTAAAATTAAAATTTTTTTGCCATGATTCTACTTATGAATGTCTGATAGTTTATTTGCATTGAATAGATAACGCAAGACTTGTTAAGTCATAGATATATACAGTAAAATTAGCGCCATTTTTATACAAAACATATCAACATATATTAAAAGAAGTATTTTGCCCAATTACATATATATATATATATATAAAAGCTAGAATAGGCCAAGGAAAAAAAAACAAAATCTGAATGTACTTAAACAGTATGCCAACTAAATATCGTACTGCCAAATTTTATTTGGCTATTTGATGTTAAACACAATAAGATTGAGTAAAACAATAAAGAACAAGATGTGGGGCTTCTAAAGGCATACTTGAAAGTCCTAGCTGAAAACTTCGGCACTGGGCCACTGAAATTATTGTAGGACAAGTCCCTGCAAAAAAAAAAGTACATGACCCACTTTTTCAGCTTTATAATTCCATTACAGGAAAGCAGCTCATTAATCACACAAGGCACGAAACTCACAGGAGAGCAAGCTCTGTAATATTGGCCAGGGAGAGAGGAAATGCTCCAGACAAGCTATTATTGTTAAGCCTCCTTGTTAAACAGCACACCACCAAAAGGAATAAGATATAGAACAAGCCAAAAACAGAAGTTCAACAGAAGGTAATTATTATTTTAAAGAATCTAATGACTTACAAGTATTGGAGGTTTCTCAATTGACCCACGGAGTTGGGTATTTCACCAGTGAAGTAATTATTGGAGAGATCAAGAGTCTGAAGCTTTGATAGCCTTACAATCTCCACTGGGATTGGCCCTGATATGTTGTTATTCTGCAGAAGCCTAGAAAAAAAAAATTCACCAAGAATATAAAGGAAGTTATGAAAAAAGAGCATTGATAATAAAAAGGATGTCAACATTATTCCACTAACTTACACAGTTTGAAGATTTGTCAAGTTTCCAATTCCTGGAGAGAGAGTTCCGGATAAATTCTGACTAGGAGTTCCCCTAAAACAAAGCTCAGAAATTTTGCAACTATCAAATAAAAGATTTGTCAAAAGGCAAAAGTAGAGGAGGATTAGATGAACTGACAGGCCAATTACTAAGTTTTCTGGAGAACAAGTGACCATGTTCCAGCTGCAAGGATCAACAGAGTCCTGATCCCAGTTCTCCAGCACATCATGAGGATCCTTGAGAGCGTCTTTAATATCCATCAAAGCAAGAACTACACCAAAACACACAAACCATGAAAACTATTGCATTACCTACATAAGAATACCAAGGAGGGGAGATACAAATACTCAAAAACCAACCTTCAGGGTTTACTCCCTTAGGGGATAGAAAAGCTAGTGTAGAAGCACAGGAGCAGAGCAAAACCAAGAGAAGCACAAGGCTTGTTTTCTTTGATCCCATTGAACCAAAGCCTCCAAAAGCAAAGAAACAATATAATAGAAATTAGAAATCACTCCCCCTCAATCCAACTGGCTGTCATAGCCTGCAGGGCTGGTCTAATGGAGTCATGTATTTCCCCCTCTCTTTTTTTTCTCCACTCCTTGATTCTAGCAGGTAATGGGAAGTAAATATGCAGGCTTCTTCAAAACTCTAATGTGTCAGTAGCCATGGCCAAAGCTATGAGGGTCCTCACTGCCTCCCCCTGCTGGCATGAAAAGAAGAAAAGAGTGACAGGAAAGTAGGAAACTCTCATGCCTGCCACCCTGAGTTTAGACTTTAGACTTTAGACGGAAGAGAGATACAGAGATATAGAGACAGAGAAAGAAAAATATAGGTATTAAAAAAACCCAAACATTGAGGTCCCTAAACAGTAAGGAAAATCTCTGCTGCAATAAAAACAAGGAGATAATTCTGTGGTGGGGGTTGTTCAAGCCTTCAAGGATTTGCTTTGGTTATTATTATTAAGGGAATTCAATACGAAATATTAAGGGAATATATATATATATATATATATATATGACATGTTCACTGATGTGAAATATCAAAACAGTACTAAAAAAAATCTTAAAGCCTGGGGCTTTGGCAGCAATGGCATTCTCTCTTAAGAAAGTTAAAGAAAGAGGTAAGGAATTCTACTTGACATGATGAGATAAGGGTACGGCTGATATTATTTTCAAATTTAAATTTTTTTTTATAGTCATTAGAATTTTAAACGATTTGAAATAAAATGATTTTTATCGTTTTTTAAAAAAAAGTTAGCTCAAAATAAGTTGAAATAGACTCAATTTTATGTAAATTACATATTGAGTTAATATTGATCTAATTCAACTTAGAGCTAAATTTTTCCAAGCTTGAGACATAAGAAAATTTTTATAAAATAAATAAACATTTAATAGTTTTATTTATATTACCACCATATATTTTAATGAATTATTTAATTTGTTGAGAAAAATACAAAATATAATATAATATAATATACAAAATATAATATATTTAAAATATTTGAAATTATCTATAAGGATAAAAAAAATGTAAGTATTTTATTTTTTATTTGGCTTGAAGTGAAATAACTGCAGCTTGTAATTCAATAATGATAGTGGCTACTGACCAGCAAACAGTGACGATGAGTAACGAATGAAGGAATTTTAAATAACAATCTAAAATATTTCAAAATTTAGACGAACGCCGTTTAAATTAGGCTTCGTTTGGGAAGACTTTCTTATTGTTTTAAAAAGCAGTAAAAAAGTCATCCCAAACAAATTATTAGACTTACTTCATTCGTAAGTTAATGAACCGAAATAAACTCTCCATATGATAATATTCAACATGAATATATATAATTTTTTATTTTAAAATTAATGCATCATCAAAAAAAATTACTAATCGAACACAAATCTCAATTTTTATAATTTCTTCCTATAAAAAATTTATATGTGCTAAATTTTCATACAAAATTAAAACTTGGGCTTTCTTTATAGTCACCCAATTTTTAAAAAATAAAATATATAACTCAAATTTGTGGCTTTAAAAAATTATATATTCTCTTCTGATTAATGAGGGGGATTCTTTCACAATTGAATATAAATTGCTTAGCATAAAACTTGTGAAGAAAGAAAGAATATATGAGATGTTGAAAGATGAAGAGCATCCTTATAATGGTCTCAGAACCTAGTCACATTAGTCATTCAATTGAGCGTGACTGAACTATATCTATTTCCAGAGGAACCCAAAGATAGGGACAAATCTTATTCGTGTGAAATTATCTCAAAAAAGCAGTTTTTTTTTTTTTTTTGGTGGAAAAATTTTTTTTTCTTTAATAGCCGACATAAGGTTTTTATTTTTTACTGATTTTTTTATTTAAGTGCATTTAAAACACATTTATTACTTCATTATTTTTCATATCACAATCATAAATTTAGGCTGCATTTGTCACAGCTTTCTCATTATTTTCTAAAATAGATTTTTAATACAAAAAATTCTAATTCAAAAAATTTTTTAGGTGAAACACTTTTAAAAAGCATTAAGGAAGCTGTCCCAAACGAACCCTTAGTTGATTATTGTTTTCTGGCTACTTTCAATAAATTTTGTACTAAAAAGCTATTTTTTACGGCAGTATTCAAAAATGTTATTTTTCTCATAATAGCTTTACAATCATCTTTAGAAAAGTTCCAACCATTCCAAATAGATCCAAAATCTTTTGACTCAACATTACTAATATTAGGTAATGAATTATTTAAAATAATAGATTATAATTTTGTTATTTGATAAAAAAATTTGTAACGGTAGAGTTGATGTATAATATCTTAACTTTTATCAATAATTTAACACGCATATAAAAAATTGTAAGAGAAAAAAAAAATTTAATGTACAAAAATCAACAAGCGAAAATATCACAAAGTGTAGCCTAATTGAATAGTCTGCTATATAATAAGAAGTATAAGGATCCTTCTCTCCTTACTGTTTTAGATGGTGAGATTATTTGAGAATAAATATTTGATTTACATTATAAAGATTATCGAAATCGGGTGTTCGTAAATTGATAATAAAAATACAACAATAGGGTTAAATAGTTAAAACATAACAACAAGGTTAAATCTTAATAGAAGTTTGAAGACAATGGCGCAATTGCTGGTGTTGGTCGTCGACAATGATAGCGAAAAATGTAAGAGAACTCTCTAGCTAATTCTCTTAGCTCTTGAACCTATCCCCTTCTGTAGAAAAAGGTGCTCTATTTATGAGCTTTTTAAGAGGAACATTTTGATAAATTATGCTAGAATCCAAAGCACTGCATCGTGCAATTCATATTGATCTCCTTCATCATAGATCATTTATCAAGCATTTGAATGCCTTAACAATGTCAGAATCAAGTGGTGTTGGGCTTATTAGATTCATCTAATTGGGTTGCCTGATTTGATTATAATCATGCTTTAATTGGAACTCATTCTATCTATTAATTTATGCTCAGAAGTTTCTAAATATAAATTAAGTATTTGATTTGAGCTCATTTGTAGTCACATCGAATCATTTGCAACGTTGATAACTTTGTCTCATGGAGACAATCAATAGTCGTCAGTGTTCAGATGATTCAAAACTTAATTTCCAAAATTTTTGATTTAAATATTACCTCGAGATTCATATTTGATTCAGATAATTTTTTTTGTGAAGGAACAATCCTCATGTAATATGTTTATAGAATTAGTGAAAATACAGTATGTTGTATCATAGCATTTGTGAGTACACTCTAAATTACATCAGCTTAGCATACAATTCATAAGCGAAGAGAACGTTTCTCAATAGAAACCAAACATGCAGGTTAGCTTTTTTTTTTTTAATTTCTGAAAAGAAACAAGCGTGCAAGATAAAGCGTTAGATGGCTTAGGAAAAGCTTCCGAACAAGAGAAAGAAGAGAGAGAAAAAATTCTTTCGGGTTTGGAGAATCATTAAGATAGCAAATCCCAATTATTCTAAGCTGCTTAAGTGAGCGTTATGCCTCGACAAGTGTGTTGGTGGCTCTGCCTCTGCCTCTGCCTCTGCCTCTGCCTTGCTTTTTTCTCCATGTTCCCTGCTTTTTTTGTCTAAGTCATATTCTGTGCTTGAGGAACATCTATAATAACAGCACAGTGCGTTTTACATCCACATTTGCATGGCTTTTTCAGTACTTGTCTTTTCCTTGCTTTATTGATTCTCCCACCATATCTTTCATTTCAATAAAAAATTTTGAAAATTTATAAATTTTTCATATTAATATTGTGAATATTTGCCTATTTTTTATAATGATTATTATAAAACAAGTTTGATAAAATAAGCTTAGAAAATAGTTTTCTAGCGCAAAATTTTTTAAAAATAATAAAAAAATAGTTGTGAAATAAAAATTATGATTACAATCTAAAAAGTAAAGCAGTAGGAATGTAACACGTATCTTCTATAGAATGATATGTTCTCTCAACTCATATTCGCCCTTCGAATGCTAGCTACTCAATGCCCTCATTTGTATTATAACAAGCATCTTCCAGAGGCTTGTTGGGGGGACACTCCTTGTAACAGCTCAAACTATTAACTATTAAGATATTGTCCGCTTTGGCCTAAGAGCCTCATAATTTTATCCTATTGATATAACTTTCCAGTATGTTTCCTATCCCAGAATTGCTCCGGGATGAGCACGCTTAACTACGGAGTTTCTTTCAAAAATTTCAATCATTACATCAAAAGGCGCCTCGATGTTTAAGAGTTTAGCTTCTTTTTACTTAAGTGGTTTCACACTCATGACATATGAGGCACAACGTCAAAATCATAGAGCTTCATCTAAGATCACTCACATCGCTACAGATAGGGCGGGAGAGATCATAGCATTACTAACATAAACCTCCTCTCCCTCACACAATCAGCCTAAGTTGAATCATATTCAAATTTTATACTCAAATAAATTTTGTTGAGTACTGACTTCAATAAGCAATCTGTGAATACAATATGTGATCCCTTATTATATTTATTTTTATCCAAAATGATTTTTTAAGTATGATATTTTAAGTTGATTTTTTGCACGTGCTACTGACCCCACCAGTACGGAAAGCAATCTAGTGGAGAGGAGACTGAAGCGCATATTGGCCAAAGACTATTAATATAGTTGGATAATATATTATTCAAGTAATTAAATTCTGGATTTATAAATAGTAAGTAGTACCCACCGGCCCATCGAATTGTTCATACAAAGCCTTTTAAACGATTCTTCTATTTCTGCTTCAGTTCAGATGGTTCTCATTTTTTTTAGATTTTAGAATTTTATTTTTATCATTTTTTAAAGCATTTAATTTATTTTTTAAATGTAAATATTTCGATAAAATTTAACAATAGAAATATAATTGTTGCAATTGGCGGCAGGGCAGAGGTCTTGAAGTTGCGGATGAGCAGGGAGAGGTCGATGGCAATGTTGCTCGAGTGGAGATCTAGAATTCTTCAATCCTCATAGCTTTCTTTAATATTTAGCTCAGCCTCTTTTAATGTAGAGAGTGTGGGCTTATTTATAAATTTTTTGGAGTAGCATGCCCCGTAAATATTGAAAAGGTTTTAAGCAAATTCGGAGCACTCTATCGGATGACACATTGATTTCCTCGATCATAGATTATCTCTTTAGCATTTAGGTGCATAAGTGATATCATAATCAAAAGATTTTAGATTCATAGATCCGTCTATGCGAGCTGCTCAATTCGATTATAAGCATGCAAAAATTGAAGATGATTTGGTCCTCCAATTACTATCTTAAAGCTTCCAAATACGCTTCAGGCTCTTGATTTGACCCATTTAGGTTCGGATTAGATCAATTCTGATGTAGTTGGGTTTGTCTCATTGAGATATTCAATTTAGCTATAAGTTTGATAAAATCAAAGTTCTCACGGTCCTGAATTTAATTTTGGAATTTTTTAATTCAAATATGCAATGCGATTTACGTCCGATTGAAGTGATTTTTGACAACATATCAATAATATTTTTATTTTAAACAAAATATTTAATCACTAGTCAGAACAAAAAATTAACTCATGTTCTTAGTTGCATGATTTTCTAATATACGATACATCATAGAAGCGCTCCATCATCAATAATCTTCAATGTGAAAATTCTTAAGGTAAATATAATTATTACACCCAAATAGGGCTTCCATATTTGATTCTCAATGCAACATTTCTTTTCTTGATAGCCACCTCTTCAATCTATTGGTTAATTTTGAATTTATGTCCTAAGTCTATCAAAAACATTTATTATCTTAGAAGGAATAACCAATAAATTAAAATATGAACACAATCATCTTTCAAATTTTCTTCAATTTTTATGAGTTTAAATAGAAAAGTATAAAGAAAAAAGAGTAATATATTCTAATTTCTTGAGTAAAACCAACTTCCTATGAATCACAACAAAATAAAGCAGTGCTTACATAAATAATATTTTCATTGCCTTTAATTCCTCCAAACCAAGTACATCCTATATAAATCTCTCATTTGTAGGGGCGTCAATAAATGACCCGACCCGAAAATCAAATTTGAGTTGACCCGTTTAATAAACGGGTTGGATTCAAATTGTTTATTCCAAACCATTTATTAAACGGGCCGAGTTCAAACTAACCCGCAAACCCAATTTTAATCTAAAAATGACCTGTTTAATAATTTTTTTCTTAAATTCTTTTATTTATTAGTATAATCTTCTCATTTGTAATCAATTAGCTTAAAATCTATTATTAATAAGCTAATAAAACTAAAATGGGTTATCGAGTCACTAGCGGGTCATGTTCAGATTTAAATATTTGACCCGTTTATTAAACGGGTTGGATTCAGTTGATCGGGTTCTGATCGGATCAATTTCAGATCGGACCCAACTCGTCGACCCATTTTGACACCTCTACTCATTTGAGTGCTCCTTTTGCTTTAGAAGATCAATGTTTTGGGTCCAATCATAACCACATACTTCAGTCAAGGAAAGTCAAAAAGATGGGAATTACACATGGCCTCTAAATATTGCTATATGAGTAGGATATAATGATGCTCTTGACACTTTGGTGGTGGATGTGAGTCAAGCAAGGCATATAAGTCTCTTCCCTCCTATAAAAAAATGAACTCCATTGCTCACTAAAGTAGCTTTGTTTGGCAAAGAATAATACTTCAAATAATAAGGGCCACCTCAAAGCTTATGGGCAACTCAATCCTTTTTATTCTCTCATCTCCCTTTTCAAGCTATGTCTTCTTTGTTTTATGATTTATTATTATTATTATTAAAATTCAGGACTGAGTTTTGTCAAATTTTAAATGATTCCTTCTATCAATAATACCTTCTAAGTGTTTACCTTATTTTTAGCTTACTATTCAGCACTTGGCTTATTTATAGGCCCTCAGTCTCTTAAGAGGGTTTCTTGTGAAGCAAATGGTACTTATAGGCCTTTAAAAATTTTTGGAAATAAAAAAGTTTCAAACTTATATTGAGTTTTTTTTCTTTTTTTTTATATGAGAATTATAAATAGATTTATAGGTGAAAACATCTATTAAGTTATTTGAGGTTTTACATATATATAACCTCATATTGAACAATCGAAAAATATTTTATTCAAAAACTACCAGATAATTGTGCTTCATCAATTAGGCTTAAACTTCTCAGTTGATTATAAATTTGTTATATTTGATTCATGTTCTCTAACAAATTAGTGAGCTCATAACTGAAGGTTCAACTATGATTAAGGTTTCGTTTGAGATAGCTTTTGTACTGCTTCTTAAAGCAGCTTTCAATATTTTTGTACTATAAAGCTGTTTTAAGAAGCAGGAAGAAAACCGCCACAAACGAAGCCTAAGTGATCTACATGTTTTGTACCTCTTATGGTCTTTGGTACATTCACATAACTAAGTCGGCACTTGGAGCACGATATTTCATAGTATTGGAAAACATGAGAAGCATATGAGACTTTAAGTTTAGCCTTACATCGGATAGTTGAAAATATGTTTATGTGAAAATACCAAACGATTAACCATCACTCCTAAGGTTTAAACTTTAGCTTGAATATGAATTAGACAATTAATTACTTATTGAGCCTAATTTTAATGACTTTTTTATTTTTCCACTATAACAATAACTTTACCTGATATTATGGAATGAAGAGATGAACAATGATGATGCGAATTTCAGCTGAAAACCATTGTCGTGGTGGGGGGACCTTTTAATGGATATTATAGTGATGGGAAAGTGAAGCTCCTCACACCCAATAAGTGTTATTTTTTATCTACACACATAGTTTAAAGTGAATAAAAAATTTATATCATGACAATATATTATAAAATATATCAAGATAGAAATATAGATGCTCAAAATAAGAAAATATAATATGAATTACAAAAAACTTAAATCTTTTATTACTAAAATAAATAATTATTGGTGTTGTCTTTATCTTAATATGTTTGTATTAGGATATATTCATACAAAATTTTTTCTTGTGGGTAAAATACTTTACATTGAGATGAAAAGAGTTCATGTATGTTAGTTTATGTAAAAATTTTACACTTAAGATTCACAGTATTTAAGTGGCTCTTGTCTGCTTAAATTTCATGAAAGTTCTATCTAATATAATAATTTCTTTATTTAAATTATTTACAATTATAGAAGCTTTATTGTATACGCACATGTCTTTTCAAGTGCGCAATCGATAGTCGGCAGGTCATAACAGGTGGATTCTTGTCTTGTGAACCCGTAAGGGGAACTCGCCTAAGGTTCACCGAGATCTCATTCATCGAGACACCCAAAGGGGAGTCGCCTCTCATAAGGACAGTCAAGGGTCCTCGTGCATGCCTAGCACTTATAAGTTTTATCGTCAACTCTGTTCGTAATCACATAATGTGTACAACTTTTACATCAAATGGAAAAAATTTATTTGTTCTTAACAGAGTTCCATGTTAAGCATAGTTCATATAAATTTTCTTTCTATGCAATATTTAATTCAATTTTCCTTTATTTCTTAACCACTGATCAGTATGTTAGGAATTTAGGATTTATTCCAAGTAAAATTACATTTGCTAAATGCTTTAGAACCCAACAAATGAAAAGCTTTGATATGATGTTAGTGAAAGTAAACAATTGCTTAATGCAAATTCCCACTGACAAAGATATTCTTTCTACCAAATCTTTTAGCCATTTTCAATAAAAATATAATTTCTAAAGGCAGCACCAACTTTACTGAAATAATATATGAATAAATTGAATGCAAAGGACTTCCATTATGTATTTAATTTAAAAATAAAATAAAATTGCTGAAAAAAGAATAATTAATGTAAAGTGTAATTTATTAAATAATTACTATCTTTCTATGAACAAAATAACTAATTCAAAGTGCAATATAAGAAATAGAATTGGTGACAATTTATGATTCATAGGAGCATGGGCTCTGCCCTCCTATAAATCAAAAGGTTGGTAGCAATGCCCATCAACTCCGTCGGGAAATTATTATGTGCAGTCACAGGATTGTCTGGAGGCGAATCAGGATATGCCACGTTATCCGATACACAATGGTACACAACAAAATAATGATGTAGCCGTCCTAATTAGTCTCCAGATGAAGTTCGGTGACTGCACGTAATAATTTTGACCTATTTATGTGGTGAGGAGGTTCTCCTTGCTTTTGTGCTATAATTATTTATGAACTATTTTAATTTCATCACTTGTGCCCACTTTTATTGTCAACAATAAAAGATAACGGATAGTAAGCAGGTTGGATTGACGCTTCGTTAGCGACAGTTTTTTACCACTATTTTGCCGTTGTTTTTAAAAAAATTTTATATCAGAGCTAAACAAAGCCTAAAGAGCTTCATTGGCAAAAATTTATCACAAGATTTTAAGAACTAGATTACTATGACCATCAGTTCAAAATCAATAGATGTAATGCGTATGTAACAATTTCTCCTTAAAAATATATGCAGATCATTGTAAGAAAACAAAACTGACAAGGCAGAAAATTAAACTGTGATGCTTCTAGCTGTTCCCGGTCCCCCAATCTCCATAACTTGAGCTCACGTTTGTCAAACAAGGATATGGACATCTCATATAAAAGAGTTAGATGAAAGCAACAGAAAAGTGGTACAGTACAATTTGTCTTACCTTTAATATTCATCTACTGATAGCTTGTAAAAATATACGTACGTTGTGGTCATCTCTCTCTCTCTCTCTCTCTCTCTCTCTCTCTCTCTCTCTTCCGCCCCTCGCCACTCATGCACAACCTGCTCATATTCTACTCTCGAATTTCCACCACATCTTGCTCTAAATCCCCCATTGTCGGCTTATTAAGCACTTCCAGGCTACATTTTGTTCTCATGCAAGGCGTGTCAGCCATTGGAAAAAAACAACAAATTTTGCAGACAATGGGGGAAGAAGGCAATTGATCTTCTTACTGTTGGAATGGATTGCTGCTGCTGCGTTTCTACTTCGGTTTTTTGTTGTTTTTGTGTTTTTTTTCCGGGTGTACCTTTGAAAAGTATATATTGGATGATTCATTACAAGCAAATTTCACACAAGAAACTAGTTGGGAAGCTCCATTTTGCCTTGCATATGAGAAGACAAAGGCCTCGCGCTATTTTTAGTATAAAATCTTTTGAAAATAGAAAAAAATAGTAGTCTAAAGTTATCCCAAATGAAGCTTAAAGCTTAGTTTAGCACAGCTTGTCGTTACTAATTTTTCACTTCTAAAAAAACTGCCGTAGAAAATAATAAAAAAATTATCCCAAGTGAAGCCGAAGAGAGTGAGATATGTAGAATTCATGAAGTAAAAGTGAGTTGCATTTACTTAATGGATGGAAATCAGACAATAAAGGTGGGGTTAGATGTTGGAGCGTATGGATTATATAGAAAGGCAAATAATTTTAAACAACATAAGCATGGCACACTACAGGAAAACAGCTGATTACCGTCGGAATTTCCGGCGGATAATATACGCCGGAAACAGAGGCGAAAATACCGGTGGAATTTCCGACGGTAATGGTGCGGCTGAATTTTCGGCGGATTTACAGTCGCTAACTTACCGACGAACTTTACGCCGGAAGTTCGCCGGAAAATTTTGTTTTCCGACGCATCTCCCGCCGGAAATTACCGGCGTAATTTACACCGGCTTATTTAAAGTCGACGAAATATTACCGGCGTAATATCCTCCAGTAATAGTACCGACGGATTATCCGCCGGCACAACCGCTGGTAAAGGCCCTATTTTGTGCCATCCACGCCTGGTTGCTCATTTTGTTCGGCTTCTTCTCTCTGTTCGACGACGCTCCGACGACGTTCCCTCCTGTTCGACCTTCGATGACCTTTGTTTAGGGTGTTCGACTTCGCTCCTTCGACGACGGCACTCCCTTCTCTCCTTGGGCGACGTTCCCTCACGCATGTTCGAGTTCGCTCCTTCGATGACGTTCGTTTCTCTATTCGACTTCGCTCCTTTGACGAGGTTCGCTTAGTGTGAAGGTAACTTTCTCCCTTTTGCTTTAGTCATGGATGTTCTCACTAGATATTTGCAAGAGATTGTAACCTAGTGTAAGCTTAATTTTTTCTGATGATATTCTTCTTGTTGATAAGACTAGAGAAGGAGTTAAAGGAAAACTTGAATTATAGAGATCAACCTTAGAGTTTAAAGGCTTTCGTATGATATTCTTCTTGTTGATAAGACTAGAGAGGGAGTTGAAGGAAAACTTGAATTATAGAGATCAACCTTAGACTTTAAAGGCTTTCTTTTGTGTAGATCTAAAATTGAAGAATCTTCTTGTTGATAATTTTAATATTAATAGATCTAGTGGGGGAATTATGACTGGCTGGTCAAGTCTTTAATAAGAGTACACATTTTCGATATATTGGATTTATTGTTCAGAGTGATGGTGAAATAGATGGGGATATTATTAGTAGAATTCATGTTGGATTGTTGAAGTGGAGGAATGCATTGGGCTTGTTGTGTGATAGAAAAGTCCCCCTCAAACTTAAGGGGAAATTCTATAAGATGGTGGTTAGACTTACAATGCTTTATGGTGCAAAATATTGGCCATTAAAAGAGAAGCATAATATTAAGTTAAGTGTTGCAAAGATAGGATGCTCAGGTAGATGAGTGCTTTACTCTTAGAGATAAGATACGTAATGATCATATACGTGAAAAGGTTGGAGTAACTCCAGTGGAAGATAAGATTAGAGAGAGTCGCCTTAGCTGATTTTGTCACATAAAACTACAGCCTTTCGACGACCAGGTTAGCAAAGTAAGAAATTAGTGGTCGATACACTCGAAGCTATGTGTTGTAGTGAGAGTTTGCACGAAATGCTAAGTATCATCCTAGACGGAGCCTTAGTCTAGTTTAGTTTGGTCACTTAATTAAAATGATGGCCTTCCGAGCAGGCTAAGAGTCTTTATATTTTTCTTCAATAAATGTTATAACATTATCTAATATATTCATATTATATATAGATTATATTATGGATATCAGAACTCAAAGAAGTTTGATGTATAATCGATTGGCACAAGGACGAAAGACATTGACCGATGAGTTCATTAGAGGGGTGAATATTTTCATTCAGACAGCTTCTCAACTACCCAGCTTCATCTTAGATGGAATGATTCGTTGCCCATATTCTAAACATAAAAATCAAGTGCACCTAAGCCTAAATGACGTAACTGTTGATCTATATCGTCGAGGCTTCATGCCAAAATATTGGTATTGGACTTCTCAAGGTGAGTATGAACCACATTTCAATTCTCGATGTGGCCCAGCGAAAAGTGCTATTATAGATGAGGAAGAAAATATGCGACTTAATCTTGAGGATTTAATTCATAATGCAAGTGGAGCATAATTTGAACAGTATACAGAAGTTAATCTTGAGTCACCTAATAAAGAAGCACAAAATTTTTATGATTTATTGCATGATTCTCAACAACTAATATAGAAGGGGAGCACTGCTCACTCAGAGTTATCCATTATTGTTAAGATGTTAAGCATCAAGGCAGAATATAATATCCCCCGTGAATGTTTTAATCAATTCATTGGACTGCTCAAAGAAACCAATCCGACAGATAACATAATTCCTACAGATTTATATCGGACTAAGAAGTTGATTTTCAAGCTTGGTTTGACATACACAAAGATAAATTATTGTGTCAATGAATGCATGTTATTCTATAAAGATGATTAATTAAAAATTATATGATGTTTTTACAATACACCGAGATTTAAATCAAAATCTATCATGAAAAGAAAGCTGAAGGAAGTACCAGCCAGTAGGTTATTTTACTTACCCATAATTCCTAGACTGCAATGATTATATGCATCTATGAGATCTGCTGCACATATGAGATGGCATAAAGAATATATCTCATAAGAAGGTTTTATTACACATCCGTCAGAAGCAGATGCCTAGAAACACTTTGATCGTATAAATCCCACCTTCACCTCAGAATCAAAAAATATAAGATTAGGTTTATGTGCAGATAGTTTCACTCCATTTAGTCAGTCTGCTTCACATTACTCATGTTGGCCCATGATACTCACACCATGCAATCTTCCCCCAGAGTTGTGCATGACAACTCCTTATATGTTTCTGACGCTTATCATTCCAAGGCCACATAATACAAAAGTAAAGATAGATGTATTCTTACAACTGTTAATTGATGATTTGAATTTATTATGGGAAGAGGAAATAAGTACATATGATATCTCCATCAAACAGAACTTCATTATGAGGGCAGCATTACTTTGGACAATTGATGATTTTCTACCATATGATATGCTCTCAGGTTAGAACATTTATGGAAAATTAGCTTGTCCATATTGTATGGAATATACAAAGTCATTTACTTTAAAGTATGGAGGGAAGAACACTTAGTTCGACTGTCATCGCATGTTCTTACCTACAGGTCATCCTTTCAGGCAAAATAAGGATAATTTTATCAAAAATAAAATGGTTATGTCGCCACCTCCTATAAGATTAACTAGTGAAGAAATATTTAAAAGAGTAAGGTTCATGCCCACAATAGTGGATTCTCCAATATTATCTGATTATAAATTGTCAAGGTATGGTGTCAATCACAATTGGACTAAGAAAAGTATTTTTTGATCATTACCATATTGGAGGACAAACTTGATCAGACATAACTTAGATGTGATATATATAGAAAAAAATATCTTTGATAATATATTCAATATAGTCATGAATATCAAAGATAAATCCAAAGATAACATAAAAGCAAGGATGGACTTAAAGGAGATTTGTAGGAGGAAAGCATTAGAATTGAAGGATGATGGAAATGAAAAAATTTTTAAACCAAAAGCTCCTTTCACCTTGACTTTAGAGCAGAGACGAGCTGTTTGTGAATGGGTCAAGACTTTACGGGTACCTGATAGATATTCTTCAAATTTAAGCAGATTTGTTGACATTAGAATTGGGAGATTATTTGATATGAAGAGTCATGACTGTCATATCTTTATGCAATGTCTACTATCAATTGCTTTTAGTTATCTACCGAATCAAATTTTAAATTCCTTGCTCGAGTTTAGTATCTTCTTCAAAGATTTATGCTCCTCAAAACTAAATGCAGAACACCTGATTCTTATGGAGTAGCATATCCCTTTTATTTTGTATAAACTTGAGAAGATATTTCATCCAGCTTTCTTTGACTCTATGGAGCATCCTCCCGTGCATTTACCATATGAAGCTATAGTTGGTGGACCTGTTCAGTATCGGTGGATGTATCCTTTTGAGATGTATTTAAATAAACTTAAAAAGACTGTTAAAAATAAATCACATCCTGAAGGCTCAATATACGAAGCATATTTAATGTACGAGATAATCCAGTTTTGCTCGTATTATTTTGAAACAGCCTCACAATCAAGTCAGGGTACTACACCTGAAAATGTGGCTCAATCCTCAAACTTATCTGTATTCAACAAAAATGGTGAACCCTCAGGCGCTAGCACAATGTGCTATTTGACTGATAAGAAGATGCAAGTTGCCACTTTATATATCTTACTTAATTGTGATGAAGTTGAGTCATATCTCGAGTAAGTATGAATAAGCTTGCTCATAAATTTATTACTCATGAATTCAATCTAAATCTTATAATTTACAAGAGTTTTATTGATGGTTTGAACACAACAGAATAAGTAGAAGTGCAAAAGATAGTGGAAACAGAATTTTCTATTTGGTTTAAAAATACGGTATACTTTACCTTTTCATTTCAATTAATATATCTTTAATTAGTTAATAAGCATGCTAATGATATTTTACATACTAACTAGGTGCACACTCAAGGCAGTAATTTGCACTATCATGGGCTACTCGATCTAGCTTGGGGACTAAATAAAGCTGTGAAGTGTTATCAAAAAATTTTAGTTTATGGTTACAAATTTCAAACAAAGTTTTGGTTTGAAGATAGGAAAATATAGAATTCTGGTGTATGTGTAAGAGGGAATATCCATATATGTAATGATTCTGAGTACTACGAGATATTACAAGAAATATTATAGTTGGAATATCTAGGTCATGGGAACAATGTGTATCTATTCAACTGTGAGTGATTTGATCCCGTACAGAGTAGATGTACAAGAATACATCTGCTTTACGGTATAACAAAAGTTAAGCGGGCTAGGAGATATTCAAAGTTTGACCCATTCATCATTGCTAGTCAGGCAAGCCAAGTCTATTTTGTTAATTACCCGAATAGAGTATGAGACAAATAAGATTGGCTCGTAGTTATGAAGACCAAACCCAGAGGAGCTATTGAAAAGACTATTTCAATACCACCAGCACATCAAGAAGAGTTTATGTCAAATATAAAAGATCTTGCTTATGATGTAGCCGATCAAATTATAACTACTGAGAGTGAGTTGCAGTTAAAGGGAGTATATTTAAACCTAGAGGACATTAATGACGAATCTGATAGTGGTACAGAAGTTTCATCATATGAAAGTGAATCATCATAAGGTATATAAGTAATTTTTGACAATCAATTAAAATTCAATTTTTACTTAAATTTTTATTATACTTGTATTTATTTAAATACTGATTTATTTTTACTTCAATTTTTGTTGTACTTACATTTATTTAATTACTGTTGCTAATATTTCTTTAATTTTTATGCAGATGGCTTCACGTGATGACCATCATAGAGAATTGATAAAGACTATATTTGGTAGGCGTAAGAAGGTTATAGTTGGCTCATCCAGCAGGCCTGTACGTACTAAGAGCACCTCTTCATCTCAACCTGCTACCTAGAGTCAGCCTAGCCCACCTTTATCTACTCCTGCAGCTAGTAGCCTACAGACGTTCTACTCACCAGACCCACGCTTACCTTCACCGGACATTACACAGAGTACTCCTTTCTACCCCTACTACCCACCCCCACCTCCTCATAGTGGCCCTCTTCCATATCCATATCCATATCCATATGCACCATATATCCCACTACCACATCAGCCCGCTACAGCACCACCTCAGCCCACGATAGGTGAACTTTCCACCCTAGCTACAGCAGAGCAGGCGACAGAGGGTTACATGTTGATTGAACCTGACGGTGATACGTATGTACTAATTTTATTTCAACCATGCAAATAAAATTGAATTATTTTTTTTTTTGACTACTAACATATTTCTTTTATGTTTCATCCGTCAAAGCAGTCAACGCATAAACTACGGGACATAATCCGAAGCAGATACGATGCTCCGTATCTTTCTTGGCAGAAAATCTTAAAATAAGTACGGAACACATGGTTTAGAGAGTTTGAGGTTTATTATTATTTTAAAATATTTTGTATTATATTTTATTTACATAAGCTAACAAAAATATATATTCTTTATTGTATATTTTTAAATGCAGAAAGATTTTTGTTGGCTGCCACAATATAATGATAAAATCAGAAAGAATTTTGAGAATCGTGGCTCGAATCGCATGCGAGACATGTTTACAGACATTAAAAAGTCAGGCCAGCGACCACTCTGGATGGGTGAGAGTGTATGGGCAGAGTTGAGCGGTGCTTGGAGTAGCCCCTACTATAGCAGGAGGAGGGATCAAAATAGACATAACAGAACTTCTGATGTTGGGGGCTTAGACAGTTCCCTTCATACTGGGGGTTCTGTTCCACATACTGAGCACAAAAGATGTCTGGTAAAGAATTTTAAAATCTTTTAATAATTTTTTTTAATAAGAATACTAATATATATATGTTATAAAAAGCGGTGCTGGGTAGAGAACCAACTCCTGTTGAATTGCATAGTCATACCCACAAGCGGCAGGAGGACTAGTAATGGGTTGACGAGCGTGCAAGAAAAGCCTTTGTAAGTATATAAGTTCAATTTTTGTGATGTTATGTATAAATTACTTAAATTTTTATTAACTTTCATAGGAGGAGTATGCACAGATTCGAAAGAGCCAGGCTGCAGCAGGTGCAGATTCTTCTGATGGATCAACTGAATATTCTGACTACCGCACTTGGTCGCAAGCGGTAGGAGGAATGCAGTATGGCAGAGTATACAGTTTAGGCTTACAAGCTCATGCATATGAGGGGTAGACATATGGTGGCTCCAGTTTTTCAGCTAGTACCCAGGAGTCTTTATATAGCCAACAGATAGCTCCCCTTACATCCGAGCTAGAACAGGTAAGGAACGCACAAACTGATTGGCAGATGCAGATATAACAGCAGATGCAAATACAACAGCAGATGCAAATGCAACAAGCTCAAATGTTAGAAGAAATACGAAAGATGAGGGAGCATATGAGTAGTGGGATGAGTACAACAGCTGAGGAGGAAACAGATTCAGAGTAGTTATTTATTTATTTTACAGATTTGGACATTTATATTCATGTGTTATGAACATGATTTATAATATATTCTTGTGGACATCTGCATCAGCTGAGGAGAATGTTGTTTTGGACATATTTTATAATATACTCTTGTGGATTCCTTTCTACTTTTATTATTTATGTTTATTGTATACATGTTTATTTATTTGTTGTTTGCATATGTTTTATAATATAATTGATGATGTTATTGATCAGAAGTGGCCCATGAATGTATACATTATTATATCTTTTGTTTGCAGGTTGTGGAAATCTGATTTTAAAGGGAAGTAGGTTTTTTTTGTTTATGCTACATGTTTCCGGTGAATTTTCCGTCGGAAACGGTGTCGGCAATACGATATGTCGTACTTTTTGGTGGATTTTGTGCCGGAAATTTCCGGCAGCTCGTCCGCCAGTAATGTTCGACGGTAACAAGGGCATCGTTTTTCTTGCGTCGTATTATCTGTCGGTATTTCCGACGTAAATTTCCGCCGGAAATACCGGTGGATAATACGCGAAATTTAGCAACAGAAATGCCGTCATTTTTTATAAAGTTTTCGCGGGAATTACGCTGGAAAATCTGCCGGAAATATTTCCGGCGGATTAATTCCGCCGGTTATTTTTTTCCGACGCGTGAATTATCGTCGGAGGAATTTTCGTCAGAAATCCGCCAGAAATCTTCAATTTTCGACGGATTTTCATTGTTACCAACGGATTTTATCCCCCAGTAACAATGAATTTTCCTATAGTGGCAGCTCCTACCATAACTTATTTGGTATGTTGTGTGGTAAGTAAATTTTATTTTTTTGGGTACTTTAAGAGAGTTTAATCTTGAACTCATACATAATATTTTGATTATGATTTTAGTCATATGATCATGAACTTGAAACATAGAAATAATGAATATGCATGTTTCAACTTTCAAGTGAAGTACGTCATCGACACGCTTCTATGTTTCTTATGTTTAAAGGAAGGTTGAGGAAAAAAATGGAAAAAAATTCAAAAAATTTGAATCCGATGATATAATAAATATTGAAATTATTTAAATAATAGATAAATGACATAATAATGATAAAATAATTATATAATAATATAAAGTTATGATTAAAAACTAAATAAATTTTATACAAAATAACATATTCTATAATTTTAAAATTAAAAATATTCAATCATTGAATTTAATTCATATTTAATATAAATTTAATTTACATATAAATTTGTAAATTTAATATAAATAATTATTAATTTAAATATTTAGATATAATTTATACCAATAAATTATGAACAAAATTCACATTATAAAGTACATTTATAAATTCATATTAAAACATTTATAATAAATAAGTAAATAGATACAATTTAAATATTATTAACAAAAAAATATTATTCATATTATAAAATATAATTAAAACTTTTTTAAAATATGTAGTAAATGTTTTAAGAATTTAAAAGCTTCAACTTAATTATGTAATCTTACATCACTTGAGCATTTTGTCATAATATTGTTTATAAATTTTTTTTAATTTACATGACATAAGTGATAGAGCCATATGAAAATAATTAACTTGCAAAAAGATCATTATAAAAATTTAATACTAATTTTAAAATTAAACATATTAAATTTAAATTAATTTATTAAATTTAATATTCTATACTAAATTTATTAGGTTAATTTATTTAATTATATAAATAAGATAGCAACTGAACAAATCAATTTTAAGAAACCGAAACCAATTCGACGATTCGAATTAATTTTCAAAATAGTTCTGATCGACCAACCAAGTACATGATTGAGCTAGCCAATATAATCCAATTGTCAAAACATTGGTTAAAAGTTAATTATGCTATTGGCATGTAAATTTTGAGATTTTTTGTGGGAACAAAACAAATAATTACAACTTTTTTTACATGAAAAGGATGGGTTTAATTCATCTTGATAGGATGGTTAATTTAATCCTGAAGGTATGATTCCTTCATCTTGAGCCAGTCTTGTGGTACTAATCTACCAAAGTCCAAGAGCTTTATTAGATAACTTCAAAGAAGAGCTAAATTCATGAGTAACACTAAACTTTTAGAATAAATTTCAGCTCTCTTCTAAGAAGCAACCATCACATAAAAAGAAGAGCTAAATTCATTTTGAGAACATTGATTTCACATAGGTAATTTGATTTGTATGTTGATCAGTTTAATAACATGTTCCTTGCAAACAAATGAAAATAATAATAAACTAGAAAGCTGCTTTAGAAAGCAATAAAAAAGTTATCCCAAACAAATACTTAAGTGTTGAATGAGATGTACAACCTACTTAGAAGTAGAACTTCGCTTGAACAATCAAATAGAAGAACAGTGATGCCAAGTGTACATTAATGATGCAACTCATCCTTCGAAAAGAAAATTTCTAAAATTCATCATAACTTCTTCAGACAGAGCTCACACAATAACCAAACTTCAAGCTTCATATGGGTATCTGAAGGCTCTTGACTGCAACAAACCAGCCAGTTCTATGCTAACAAGTGAATTGTTTATCATGGCAATCAATCAGGAAAAATGCTGAAATCATCTGCTGCATGTTACCTTATAGCTGATACAACATTTCAGAGTCCACTTAAATAATTCTCAAAATTCCATCTCTAATCATTATTCTGTTGGCATCTTGCATTCTCTGCATTGAAGGGAGATAGAAAATTTGTTATGCTTATCCAGAATAAAATTCATAATGTAATGTTACAAGAGCTGCAAAACAAATGGATTGCATGCCATAAGCATCAAGAAAACTAAAGTAATGATTTTGCATATTGTAGCGCTTAATTGTGAATGAATTCCAAGCAATGGTAAGAATAATTCAATATACAATTTTTTTTTTTTTCAAAACTGGCAAAGTTTCTAGCAAGGTAGAAATTCAGAATACATGCAGTTCAGTTGCCAATATTGCTCCTAGAAATGCAAGCTGCGTTATTATAGTATCTAAGCCAAGCAAAAGGACCTCAAAAAAGGATGCAGTATTCATTTATAGAAAGCAAAGGATATACTAACCTCCAAGATAGATTCAACTTGCCGCCTAGTGTAGGGCGCAGGTGCTTCACGATTAACTAAGCGTTCAACTTCTGAGATAGAGATTTGATCGAGGTGATTAGCAAGCACATGTTGCCCCAAAATGGTTTCAAATGCCTCGATCCTGTAGTATGCAGAATCTAGGCTTAATATCATGATGAAGGATGGTGAGAGGTGGAAATAACAGATTGCAGAAAAGGTGTATTATTTTCTAGCTAAGTTGGAACCTTTGTGGAGAAATTTCCTCTGTTCCTACTTCATGGACTTCATCTACGTCCATGGCATCTGTTCTGCTGAATCCAGATGAACAAGAAACAGTAAAAGCTAAGTATTTACTTCTAATATTGGATCTTCATAAAAATAGCAAGAAACATGTACACTATATAATGAGCAGCAACAGCAAAAAGCATTTAAGATTAGTAATGATTTTCATGAAGCTCAAGTCATAATTGGAGACTGTAGAATAAATAGAAGTTTCAATTATATTTCGTACAAGAACAAGGATAAGAAGAAAACTAAGAACTACAGGTGGCTTTCTCTTGTTTGCACGTTAGCAAAATTTGTTGGGCATGTCGACTACTTTTAATGATTTATATAATATATCATATACTAATGAGGGCGAAAGATATATGTATAAGTTAGCCAAACAAAGTATAGGAATAGTAAGGATTTAGTTCAAGTGAGTGCATTAAGGATGAAGATCAAAAGTACTTTTTTAGAAGAGGACATTCAACAAAGGTGGATGAGATATTTTGCTAAGCTTTTCAATGAAAATTGTGAAAATATGATTGGCTTTAGTGATCTTAACACTCTAAATGAAAATAGAGATTTTTGTTTTTATCGGCGTATTACTAAAACTGAAGTTAGAGAGACTTTAATGAAAATGAAGTGTGGGAAAACCCTTGGACCTGATGATATTCCAGTAGATGTGTGGAAATGCTTAGGTGATGAAGGAATTTCTTGGCTTACTAAACTTTTTAATATTATTTTAAAGACTAAAAAGATGCCTGATATGTGGAGAATGAGTGTGTTGATTCCTATTTTTAAGAATAAATGTGATGCACAAGATTGTGCGAATTATAGATGAATTAAGTTGATGTGTCATACTTTAAAACTTTGGGAGAGAGTTATGGAGCATAAGTTATAATGTGATACTAATGTTTCTCAAAATCAATTTTGATTCATGCCGGGTAGGTCTACTGTGGAAGCCATACATTTATTGAGAGGTTTAATGGAGAAGTATAGAGAGAATAAGAAGGATCTACATATGATATTTACTGATTTAGAGAAAGCATATGATAAAGTTCCAAGAGAAGTGCTACGGAGAGTTCTAAAAAAGAAAGAGGTTAATAATGCTTATATTCAAGTCATTAGGGATATGTATGCTGGAGCTATTACTTGTGTTCAAACACAAGGGGGTTTGACCAAGCATTTTTCAATTTCAATTGGATTACATCAAGGATCATCCTTAAGCCCATATCTTTTTTATTTAGTCATGGATGTTCTTACTAGAGATTTACAAGAGGATGTTCCCTGGTTTATGCTTTTTGCAGACGAGATTCTTCTTGTTGATAAGACTAAAGAGGGAGTTGAAAGTAAACTTGAATTATGGAGGTCAACCTTAGAGTCTAAAGGTTTTTGTTTGAGTAGATCTAAAATCGAATACATGGAGTGTAATTTTAGTATAATAGATCTAGTGGGAGGTTTGTGACTTTGTGCGATCAAGTCATTAATAAAAGTACACATTTTAGATATCTTGGGTCAATTGTTCAAAGTGATGGTGAAATAGATGGGGATATTATAAGTAGAATTCAAGTTGGATGGTTGAAGTGGAGGAATACATCGGGCTTGTTGTGTGATAGAAAAGTATCACTCAAACTTACGGGAAAATTTTATAAGATGATGGTTAGACCTACAATGATTATGGCGCAGAATGTTGGCCATTAAAAGAGAAGCATAATATTAAGTTAAGTGTTGCAGAGATGAGGATGCTAAGGTGGATGAGTAGCTTTACTCTTAGAGACAGGATACGAATTGAGCATATTCATGAAAAGATTGGAGTAGCTCCAGTGGCAGATAAGATTAGAGAGCGACACATAAAACAATGGCCTTCTGATGACACGATTAGGAGAGTAGATGTATTAGATTTGGCCTATGTTAAAAAATGTAGAGGTAGACCTAAAAAGACTTGGTTAGAAAATATTAGAAATGGCATTTCTTTATTAGATCTAAATGAGAATTTGACTCTTAACATGGCACAATGAAGAAAAAGAATTCATGTAGCCGACCCCACACAATGGGATAAAGGCTTGATGTTGTTGTTGTCGTCGTCATTGACTAAAATTATAAAAAAATCATGCAAAGCAAGAGCTTCAGCAGCTTTGCATCTAAAATGCTATGAACAGCGAAATTCAAATAAACTAAATCTTTTTGCGGCTGCACCAACTACAAGTTTCAGAGAAAATTACTCAAGACAAAAACAACAACTGTGTTAAAATTAAAACTAATGAAGCATCTTTCATTGAAAAGCACTGTAGGGATGTACAACAAAGCCCATTCATCTTTCATTATTCTAAGAGATGGCGAAGGAAAACACAACAATTCTACTTGCATTAAGAAAAATAAAAATTTAATAATGTTGAACTCTCAGAAGGAATATAATCATTAGCATGGTTCCATAGAACTGTTGAAAGCATGACTTTTTAAGTGCAAAGTGCAAAAGAAGCATAAACACCTTCCATCCATATCAGCATCATGGCCAGGATCATGATCAGCCTTCTGCTTCATCTCCATCTCTCTTTCCCTTTGTTCACGCTCTTCCATGTCAGTTAACTCCTTATGATATATAGCAAAGTTTAAAACCATAAGAGCAGCTTCTACGTCTCCCTTCAAAACCTAGAGTAAAATAATGAATTTAAAGCAATATCACTGTTACTATTGGGATTCAATAATCAATAAGCACGGAGCCTGACGCAGTTTCTCTGGTTTTTTACTTTTCTTGTGAACATTTGTCAAGCATTTTGCATATGTTTAATAATAGAAAAAACAGTTAAACTTCTTGGGAAAGTTACCTCATTCCTTAACTTTAATTTGGCATGAGCGGTAGAGAGACGTATGATAGTCTCTAAAGTTCTTGCAGTGATTGGAAGTGTACCTCCTCCAGACTAAAACAAAAAACATAAAAAAGAAAATTTAAAAAAGAATCTGAAGACCGGCTGACTGTTAATAAAATGCATCTGGTAAAACGAACCTTTGCACTTGCACTAGCATCCCTAAGTTCTGCGTATAGAGTTGCAATATGATCAGCTGCCTGAGCATTATCAACAAAAAAGGTTAAAAAGACGGGGAAACTTGCGTGATGTATCCAAAATGACTACATTTTTTAACTAACACGTTTCTAAAACAAATAGCAGCTAGACAACCATCGATGCTTATAATTGTACTTGTTTGTCAATCCAAGTGATAGCAGAGCTTTATAGTTGTTTTGATATTTGTTTTATGCTTCAAGAGATATAATATAGAAATTTGAAGCAAAATGAATAGTTCAAAATAAGAGAGACGTCTGTGCCGCAGAACAAAAAGCACTAAAGACATTAAAATCAAAATAACAACGTCATTCAATGAAGCAATTTGATGGATTGTCCGTGAATGGTATTCCTACGCACTTTTGACTAGCAACAGAATGTTTCTTTTCTTGCGAGGCAGTCACCACTGTTGCATATAAAGTCTCAGTGTTTATGTTTACCTCATCTGTGAGCCTGGGCTGAATCCTATTTTTAGCATAGTGAACATACTTCTTTAAGAACTTAATAGTGAGTCTCTCATTTTTCTGCCTTTTACCCCTCTTCTTTTCATGGCCATGAAGTACACGATCATACTTTACAAAAATGGGCGCATTGACATCACCATCATCTTCTTCAGTGTATCGAGCACCTTTTTCAAAGGCTCCAATTCCTGCATAAATAAAACTTTAAGTAGGTTGTACCAAACGGCAGGAAGGCAGGTCAGACAGCCTAGCCATGCTGAATAAAACTTCACCTCCATCATCTGTGCAATATCTATGCATGTGAGAGACATGTTCTGCGATTTGACGATCAATTTCAGGGTCCATTTGATCAAGGACGATAAAAAGCAGGTCGAAACGAGAAAGCAATGAGTCTGGAAGTCCAATATTCTTCGTTGGTGTTAACGATCGATCATACTGTTATTGGTTCACAAAAAATTGGCATTAAATATGATGAAATCTTAATACTACATTCCTTGCTCGATTGAACAAAGAAAGAGCACTACAATAAAGAATAAGATGTTTTTATAGCAATGCTGAAGTGGGACTTATTGCAAAGACTTACAGTTCCATATATCGGATTTGCAGCAGCTATCACACTGCACCTAGCATTTAATGATGCATGGATTCCTGCTTTGGCGATTGTTACTGTTTGTTGTTCCATAACTTCATGGATAGAAACACGATCTTGATCATTCATTTTATCAAACTCATCAATACAAACAACACCTCGATCAGCAAGAACCATGGCGCCAGCTTCAAGCCTTTTCTCCCCTGGCCATATTAAACTAGTAAGAATTTATCACAGAGCAAGGAAAGCAACCACCATTATGCAAGTAATCAGCTGGATACCAGTTTCCTGGTCAGAAGTAACAGCCGCAGTCAAGCCAACACCAGAGGAACCCCGACCAGTAGTCGAAATAGCCAATGGGGCAATGTTCATGACTGCTCTTAAAAGCTGAGATTTGGCAACCGAAGGATCACCAACCATCATCATATTGATATCACTGCAGTATACAAAAATGACAAGTTATAGTGTATGGCAATAATACCCAAATTATCAGGCATGCACTAAATTTTACCCCCTCAAATGTGTTCCATTTTTCAGATTTTTTTCCACGCCTCCAAGCATCAGTAATATAACTGCTTTCTTGATCCACAAATGACCATATATTGAAGGCGCTACTGAATTCCCCAATAGATCGAATGTATCATTTCTCTTGGCTATTTCTTTCATTCGCTTTAGGTCCTCCAGTGAATATATTGGAGCATTTGCCTCCTTATTGAGAAGAGAAACATTATTCGCTATTAGAACGGTCCTGTAAAATAGAAGAAAGATTACTTCCGAAGTGATAAAACAAACATTTCGTATAGAGCATGGAAGTAATGAAGCACTCATGTTAATATAGACCTGAACACCCCATTTAAACTGCCTTTACTTTTTCCAGGAAGAGCTTTATATATCCCTACAATTGACACACGATCCCCTGGCTTGCAAGAATCTACCAGGTCATCCTCTATGATGACATCTACTGTTCTAGGAAGTTGTCCTGGAGCAGAATTTTCAGGCACTTCCTGCATTGACAGTGTTTGATGGTCCTTGTATTCACACAATCCATATTCAGTCACTAGTAAGTTTCCATTCTCATCCTGAGGAATACTTGATTGTTAGAAGCAAAAAGGTATCCACCGCTGGATCATATGTAAATTTTAAGTGGAAAAGTTACCCTTGTTGGATACACGGAACCTGTAGGTAGGCCTGTCATAGACGTAATGTCTCTATACTCTCGAGATGTAAATAAACTGGTTGTGGGGCAGTAGTGAACACTTTTGACAACTTTTGGCCTTACAAGAGAGCCTTCAAGAAGAGAAAGAACGAATGAAAATAAGTAAACCGTCATTAAACAAGGGCAGTCTAGGATGACTAAGCACCTGACAATGAAGAAAAGATACACCAACTGCTATAGCGCTTGATCTGATGTCTCAACAAGTCAAACCACTAAGTAGCAACCAAAACAACATCACACATTACAGGAAAAAAAAGGTGCAGGAACTTTCCAACAAGGAAAACCCATTTTTATTTATTATATCAAGGATAATGCAAACCAATTTAAATAAGTTCAGCAAATTTTAACTATAATTTGAGTTCATCACTAAATATAGTTAAGACGATGAAACCTAAATTTGGCGCAAATTCTCTTTGTGCTTCACAGTTGCATCATGTATTATACCAAAAAAAAAACTCAATCTTTATTAGGATCATAAAAATCCTATATTGATAAGCGCAAATTTTGTATCAAGCGCACATTTGAACATAATTTAAAATAAACAAATTAATGCCTAATAAATTGGATAATTATAATCACCATAAAATATCAGAGATTGGTGGTTCAAACAACATTGGCTCTTTGAGAATAAGGAATCCCATTAACAGATGACAAATGGTGTTGGCAAAGCAAATAAGTGCTATATAAACCTCTCTCGATCTTAACTTTAAATGGCAAAGAGGTTGCAACAACAAAGTGTTTGCTCCAATAATGATTAAAAGCCCGAAATAGACCCTCGACCATTAGTAAATGACCAATTTAATCTCAGACTTTTATGATGACCCAATTTAATCCACAAACTATTAGAAAATATCCAAATTTGGTCACAAGGCCAAAAGTAATAGTTAAAATTAATCCCGACAGTTAAATGTGATGACACTTTGGGTATATGATATAGATGATATTATTTTTTTATTATTTTTTATTATTTATCATATTAATTATTAACATAAATACAAAAATCATAATGAAAGTTAACCAATTAAATAACAAAAGTGAATAATTAATAAATGTGGCTAACTTTCATTGTGATTTTATATTTATTTTAATATGATAAATAACAAATCTACAAAAATAATAATATAATCTAACATATACCCTGATACTCAAAATGTTCTAGTATTTAATTGTTGAGATTAACTTTAACTATTACTTTTGGCCTTAAGACCAAATTGAAATATTTTTAAATAGCCAAGGGACTAAATTAAGGCTAATTAATAGTTAGAGGATTATTTTGGACTTTTACTCCTCCAATAATGATCCAAGTGCACTGCAACCAGACTTCCTCCTAAAACTCCCTTTTAAGTCGCTATTGTCAAGTACTTTTAGAGTAAAAATTATGCTGATTTTTCCTTTAAGCAAGATGGGGCAAACTCAAGGGCATGGTTGAGGGCTACATAAGATGCTTGTAAGGATGAAGTTGACCTCCATACAAATTATGCAAT
Source organism: Dendrobium chrysotoxum (assembly GCA_019925795.1). Classification (NCBI taxonomy): domain Eukaryota; kingdom Viridiplantae; phylum Streptophyta; class Magnoliopsida; order Asparagales; family Orchidaceae; genus Dendrobium; species Dendrobium chrysotoxum. Next base: position 49,589,146 of record CM034307.1, read on the forward strand.
CAGTGCAAGCAAGTACAACGAGAATGACAATCAATAAACACGACGCCAAGCATAATGGGCGTGAAATACTTTGACGTCGCTCAAAATCATTCAAACTTCATCCATTTTCTAACGTGATGCATCAACGTGTTTAGAGGGCCAAATACACCATAGGGGTTGCTTGCATGCAAAACAATCAAGCGAGGAAAGCGACAATTGGTGAGCATGATACCACACAAAATTGCCCAAACTGCATACAATCATGAGACAGACTACATGGTTGCACTTGAAAATCAAAATTACCCAAGAATGACCCCTTGCAATCAATTCAAGCGACGATGATCAAAATCGATGTTCTACGGGTGCAATGTTGTGCGAGGTTGATCAAACGACGTCTATTCGTGAAACAAATTTTGTAAACGCGTTTGTAACGTCAAAATTACTCAAAAAGAAAACTCATTTGCACAAGCGAAAAGGCAAATTTTACCCAAGCACAAAGCAACGACATGCAAAGAGACGGACAAAAAAGTGACTAATTATGTGAGGAATTGATTCACATTTTTTTACCGTTTAAAATTATTTTAGTTTATATAATAATTAAACTCACAACTCGCTCTCACCCTCTTCTTCTCAATTCAACACACCCCAAGCCCCCAACCTCCTTAGCTATCTATATCACACACACAACAGCCCTCACCTACTCATGACCCGTACACCTCTCCCAACAGTAGTCGACCACCTCCTATTATCCCTTGCCTACAAACAACTCCCAATAGTAGTCGACCTCCTTCTCTTCTTCCTTTCCTACAAACAACCGCTCCTCAACTCTTTTGCTTAATCTACCCACAAACACCCTCTCCTAACCCCAAGCTGACCCAATCAGATTCCTCTCGCCTCCACTTATAGCGTGCCTTTCTCCTCTTAACTCGATCATTTATTAGCAGGCAAACATAATTGACAATGTTTAAACAACAAAAATATAAATTATTTAAATTTTGGATAATTGTCGTATTGAAAGTGAATCTTAACCAAAAAGAACCTTACCTTATTAAATGCCTCTTAAACCCAATAAAAATATAAATATTTGTTAAATAACTTTAATGTCATCTCCAATGATGGGCATGTTGAAAGTGAATTTTAATTAGAGGGAATCCTATTTCTTTAAATGCCTAAAACATAAACATTTTTCAATTGACTTCAATGTCACTCCGATGATGAACTTATTAAAAGTAAATCTCAACTGGATAAATTAATTCTCAAAATTTATAAAAATTTTAATATCAATCAAAGTTTAAATATTGAAATTGAAACTAATCACCAAAAAATTTCAAATAAAATTGATCCACCCTCACCAATCATTTGGCAAGGATAATAAATTTCAAAATAACTTCAACTTACAAAGGGCAAATATCCAATCAAAAATATCACTAAGATCCATTCTCAAACAATCTTCTACTAATAAGAACATGGCACATATCTTCTAATCGGTTGGTTGGCCCAATGACTCCTCAGAACTGATGATTTCGCCCAATAGCTCCACAAGATAAACGGTTATAATCAAGACCCTCTGACCAGTGGTTTAGCCCAATAGCACTATAAGATAAACAATCACAATCAAAACTCATTTGTTCCCCAACAGCTAAAACCGATATGTCCCCTAATGGCTACACTTAATAGGGCACAAAGCCTTTTATAAGCTAAAGTCAACTTAAATTTATTTCTTAAAAAGTATTCACCCAAGTCTACAAGATACTCTTACATAAAATAATACATGGATGCCGACAAAGATCTTTCAGTCAGATTGGATCAAAAGCCTCATCTAACTAAGTAGACTAGAGACTATTAAAACCCGAGATGGTAGAACCATACGAATCTTGGTAGAGTTCATCATCATTTCCCTGCCATCCGCTCTAAACACATGGTGATAAATTTCTAATTCTAAATATCAAATACATTAGTACAATATGTTGTATACTAAATGTCTATATAATGTCTAGACTTATTCGAAAATGTCTTCATATAATAATTATTTAAAAAATCATGATTAAACAATAAAGAGAATATTTTTTAGCAATTTGATTATATGTTAAATAATAATAATTTTCTACAATCAAAAAAATAATGATCAAAGTCTTAAAAATAAAAATATTTATGAGATTTAAAGACCAAGAACTAAAAGCATTATAAAGCGAAAGAGTGTGTGCATATGAATCTTCAAGAAGCATTCTTAAAAATAAACTTTGAGTGAGATGTTGGTATCCCAATAAACAAAAACTAGCAAGAAAAATATTAAAAATTCAATAGGGAAGAGAGTCAACAATCACATTGAAGCAAATACCTTTAACAGAAGATAACAGAAAAACAATAATTAACAACTCAATCATTATGAAAAATAATGAGAAGAAACAAATGATCGTGCTGATTTATTGCTACAAATGTTCATCAAAACATGAAATTTAAACGAGGATTTCATTTTGATTCAAAACTAAATGCAAAATGCTATAATGCCACATGCCTAAGTTGTGCAACGAGTGTGTTTTATGCCTTTATTGCAAGTTTGTGCTTCATAAACAAGCGATGCTCAAAACCAATGCATTGCTCAGCGGTACCACTAACGCCAGTTTTTAATAACATTGTGGAAAAGTTTTCCAAAGGAGAACTACTAATCCATCATATATTTTCAACACTATAGAAGAAGGAAAAAAAAAGTCTAGGTGACAGGAGCACTTAATCAATGATCAATTAGAAAGGGTTGCGATTAGACACGGATAAGCTAATATATTAAACAATTTAACCGATCTTCTTCCTTTTTTTTCTTTTTTCTTTTTTTTTTTCTATTTTTTTGTTTTGTTTTGTTGCAAACAGGCAGAGTGAGATGATGATGACATACACTTGGTCACGATCCCTTCAACACAAACCATGGATCCGATGAATGAGGACATGAGATCCCTTGGCGTAACCTTGTGGAAACCAAAGGGTCCGCTAAATCCCGCGAGCACTCTCTCCCCTTCCTTCAGGTATTTCGGGTCCACATTTCGCGTAACTTCCGTTAGGGCATCGGAGATTGGTTGTATGAAATCCCCCGGATTCCGAATCAATCTGAAGAACACAAAGAAGCGTTGAAACAAACGAACCCAAAGTCCAAGCTAGTAACAAAAGGTAGGGATTTGACCTTCGGGCAAGGTCCAGACTATAGCTGCGTATATCATCCATGCCGAGAATAAGGCGACAGCGCTTGTTCTGGACCATATCCCTTATCGCCTTCATGTAAAATCCCTTACCCACCTGAAACAAATCACCCAAAAATATATGAATCAATCAAAAATATTAATGCATTGGGTTGCAAAATGAATTCGAGAGTGGGAAGAAGCAAAAGCATACATCTTCGTCCAAGAAATTCAGAAAGGCTCGCTTATTCGCAGCCATCACATCCTCGTTGACTTCCATTTCAGCTGATCCTTAGTACCACAAACCCAGAGATAGCGGCAAGAGAATACAAAGAAAATAGAGGAGAAGCAGACTATCGGCTGGAGTTTTAGCTCTTCATCAACTGTGAATAATACCGCCGCAAGTTCTTTATGGCGGGAAATGAGAGTGACGACCGGTTTTTAGCGGGAAAGAAGACCGTGCGCTGATGAAAGATCCATCGGCTGCTATTCGTTTGCTTGCCCTAGTCCTCTGTTTTAAGGGGCGTTGGGTCAAGGAAAAATTATGCATAATAGATTTTAAAATTTTTAAATTTATGTCAGTAGTAATATTATATCTACTATTTTAAATTATATTAATTCAATGTAAATTTAAGTGGCTTTTTTAATATTTTTTAAAGAGACTCTTATCATAGATTATGACATATACTCTATCACTTGGTAGATAATAAATTAACTCCTCTTTGAAGCGCAATGAAGGTCACTAATTTAGGCCACAGATATTTTTGTACTAAAAAACTGTTTTAGAAAATAATAAGAAAATTGTTTCAAATGAAGCTAAAGGCTTCGTTTAAGACAGCTTTCTTATATTTTTAAATTAATTTTTTAGTACAAAATTTTTTTAAACTATAAATTTTATATATAAAATGTTACTTTAACAATAATAATGTGTTTTGCTTCATTATTTACTATTTTATTTTCAGTAGGTTAGCTTAACCATATGAGCTATTGCAGCCTATCACGAGAACCAAGCCATGCATAGGAGTCCAATAAACCAAAAGTAACACTGGTTAAATCACATCATATAACAATGTAGATGCCTTCAATATGAATAAAGCTACTAAAAATCTCTAAGTAGCATATTATCATGAGGAACAGAGTTCTTGAAACTCATAGATAGTATTTCACAGCAAGTTCATAAAATCATGCAGCACATCATTTACCTAAGTTAGCATGATCACTTGTATAAATCAAAACATATATTAAAATTCTTCACATGCATCCTCAACATAAAACCATTATGCGAGTTTCTATCTAAAAAAATAAAAAAAGTTCATACAATAGGCATGAGAATAAAACCTATTGGATAACAATTGTAGTTTTTCGACTACCATTAGTTTACTATAGTCTTTTGACCCCCATCGTACAACTATGATCCTCTGAACAACATCACTAAGAGTGTTAATATTCGACCCGACTTTGAAACCCGACCTGGATCCGACCAAAAAAATTCTGAGTTCAAGTCAACCTGTTTTGCATTTTCTGACCCATTTCAAATTTCAGGTCTGGGTTTGGGTCAATCCGAAATCAACCCCAATCACCCCCTAGCCCTAACCAATCACATGCTCACCCCTGCAGAAATCTCGCGCTCGCGCCTGCTACCGCACCCGCACACCCGCTCGCCCGCACCTTACACGCTCGTCCACTTGCCCGTTGTCTCCCCCTTCACCCACACACTCTCTCTGAGAGTGGCGCTCATGCATGCACAGCTTGCGCATGGCTGTTTGCGAGTTAGCTGGTCTAATCGGGTCAACCCAGGTTAGGGCGGGTCAGGTCTAGGTTTGGATTTCTGACTTGTTTGCCTTGTCGAGTCGAGTTTGGGTCGTGTCAATCAAAATAAGGACAGTTTCAAGTTGGACCCTAACCCAACCAGAAAACCCATTTTTACACACCCTAAAACATCGCCAAACTATGGTATTATATGTCCATAGTCCGATTATGATCCTCCAACCATCGTTGCATGACTACATTCCCTAACCACTCTTACTTAATTATGATCCTCTAACTATATTGTATGTTAATAGTTAATTAGCTGCTATTAATTGAAAATGATTACTTGACCATTGTTGGATAACTATATATGTCACAACCAAATCTGATAAGACCCACATATTAGACAAGTTTTATCGTGTTCATGGGTGGATCCCCATATAGGGGTGTCCAAATGGGTTTTTGTGTTGGGTTCGAGTCCAACCTGAAATTGACCCTCCTTCAACCACCTTGACTCGAACCCGACCTATTTGTAAAATGGGTCTGATTCCCGGACCTGAACCCGACCTGGCATGCTAACCCGCAAGGCAGTGAGGTGCTCATTGGTGCAGGCATGAGCACATATGGGCGAAGAGGATAAGATCGTGTGCGACGTACGGGAGAGCGCGAGTGCATGCAAGGGATGCATGCAAACGAGGGTGGGTGCTGGTGAGCGTGGGTACGAACGTAATTGGCAGTAGCATTGTAGGCACGAGCGCAAGAGTCCAGAGCTACTACGTGTGCGGGATTCAGGGGATTCAGGTCATTATGGATTGATATTGATTTCAGGCTTCTGGGTCAACCCGAACTAAACCTAATTTTAGAAACGGGTCAGGAAATCAAACCCGAATCCAACCTGACTAGCAAAAGGGTTGATCTAAACCCGATCAGGTCAGGTCAAATATTAACACCCCTATTCCCATACACTTACATGAAGGACAGTTTTGGAATTCTACCCCCCCCCCCCCCCCCCCCCCCCCCCCACCCCTCAAAAATATTTTTGGCACTAATCTTCCTTATCCCACATGTGTCTTCCCCTTATCCATCCTAACTTTTATCTCACATGTGCACCGCTTTGCACACTCGGGTTTATGAATCATAACTTCAATCTTAGTCGTCTTCGCAACCTTGGTCATCTTCGCATCCTTTAGTGTCTTCGCAGCTTTCACTCTGCCCTAATCTTCCCTATCTGCGCTCGTGATGTTGTTCTCTGCACAACCAAACCGTGAGTTCTACACCATTATCACCAATCCTTTCAATTGTCGCACGAGTCTGCTACTCGCTTGTGTGAAGACCTCACCATTCTCATTTGTTTGAAAGTATTTTTTTATCTAATTAAATTATTTTTAATAGATTAATCTAATTGAATTGCACTATTCTATTATAATTTTCATTAGATATGTTGTGCTACGACTTAAAATCGATGCCTGAATAGTGGATTTTGAGTTAGAGAGTTTGAAGGTATTATAATTAAAAATTTTTAAAGGATATTTTTTACATATGGCAGTCAAAAATAATTTCGGGTATCATTATAAGTCCAAATTGAAAGCCATTTTTGCCATAACATAGGTATTATTGTGATCTAGTTACAATAAACTTTCCCTAATTTTTGGGCAATATCACAATTCCTTAAGAAATTGACATATGTCGGTACAAGTGGATATTTTAGAACTATCAAACATCCTTTTTGCAAACTAATTTCACCGTAATCTTGTAGACATGCTTAGCTAATTTATGAATATTTTTCATAATTGGATCTCTGAATTTGAAGATATAAATCTAAAAATGTAAAAAAAAATGATGTGATGGTATGCCGGTGCAAGTGGGCACCAAGGTAGGATTTTGTTATGCCGATGCTAGTGGGCTACCAAAGTGAGATTCAATTATGCCAGAAGCTAATGTGCTGCCAAAGTGGGATTCTAATATGAGATGTGTTGTGATGCTAGAGCCTTAGAGCTATTTTGAAATTTACTGTAAGATATTTGTTTATATTTTAGTTTCAATACAGTTCATTGGTTAATTAAATGCATTTAATATCAGTATATATTTTAGTTTAAACTTTTTTGCATAGTACTTTGTTACAGCATAATATTTTTAGTTATTTTGGTTTCAGTTGTTGATTTTTATTTTAGGCTATGATAGTCGACTGAGCCGTATTAGTTCATTCATACTTTTACTTTCATTTTTAGGTCAGGGAAAGGGTAAGGAGCGAGCTGAGTAATTATGATAGCATACTCTTATCTTTGTTTTAGGTATCCCCTTTTGTTTAGTTTATTTTAGAGTCTTGGCTCTTATTTGGCTACATTGTCTATTGTCAAATGTTGTTGTAGATACCTCAATTTCTATGTATTTTTTATGATGTATAGAAAAATTATTTTGATATTTAGTCTTCTGTTTTATATTGTATTCAGTTGTGGCTCTATGTAGTATATAAATTGGAATTTTTGTTTCATTACTTCTCTGATCGAATCTTGGGGTCAGTCTTGTCACAATAAGACACGATATAAATTGTATAGTAACAGGTCATATCAGGTTGGTTATGACAAAAGGTGGTCATGGTGATTGTGATCATGGAACAGATTCGTGTATAGCTCTAAAATCAGTAAGCATTTAATGGTTCAATATGGTTGAACTAGATATTAATGTGAGAAATTTAAGGGTATTAAAAAGATTTTTGTTCCAAGGGAAGTATTGATTGGTGTAGAGAACTCTCACATATAAGGTAGATTATTAAGGTATGTGAGATTATTATGTTTGTTCTGAAATTATATAGAAAAAAATTATGATGGTATAGAAATTATCACTTCTGAAAAATATACCTTAATCAATCTAAGTCAGGAGTACTTCCAAAGAATATAGTGTAATCCTTCCATTCAAATTATATTGGAGTTTAGGGACCATATTACGAGCAACATAGAGTTTTTAAATGTAGAATATTTCATTTTCTCAAATATTTAGCCTAGTTCGAATTTGAAATATCTTAGAGTTCTATTAAATTTGAAGGATCGAGGTTTTCCAAGGGTGTGATGCATTAGAATTTGTACTCTTTCTTTATGTGATTTAGTTTTCTAGTCTTGAATCAAATCTATCCAAGGATGCTAGTGTATGTATAAATGGTTCAAAGGTGTTTTTGTGTGGCTGTTAGTGTTCAACGCATTAGATTTGATTAATCCATATTGAGGTTTGCTTTCATGCTTACCTTTTTTTTTGTCAATTCAGCATTTAAGGCCCAATTTAAGTTCAATGAGTTATCATAACATATGCTCTTCTGTTTCAACTCAATATTAATATTTTGCTAAGATCATATTAAATGTATGTATAAATTATTATTGGTTTATTTTTTTTGTTGCCTTGTTATTTAGCTAACATACATGATAATTGTCAAGCTTTTGACAAATTGAACAATTTTTTAAGAGTAAAGAATGTGTGAAGATTGATATTAACAATCTTCCTGTTGACCCTAGTCTTTCACCATCAATCTGGAGTTATGATGTGATTGAGAGGGATAAAATTCGTAGAGCTTATTTGTTAAAGGAATCCCATCAACCAAAAAATTATCATTTCCCTAAAATAATGAAGGGAAATATTGCATGTAGATTTAACTCAAAATTGTTTGAAGAATTTTATGATTGGATAGAATATATTGTACAAAAAATATTGTATTTTGTCTTTATTATTATTTATTTAGGCCTCGATATCAAATTATTACATGTCAAGATGGTGGAGACTCCTTTATTAGTGGGTGTTTTAAGAACTAGAAGAGAAAAGAAAAAGCTTTTAGGCCATGTAGGAGAATATAACAGTGTACATAATAAGGCAAGACAGAAATATGAGACTTTAATAAATCATCAAGAGGAGAGGATTCCTGCTTCATGTTTGAGTAATAATTAGAGGAATAAAAAAATATCGTATAATATTAATTATAACTATTGATTGTGTTCAAATTCTTATCCATCAAGGGCTATCATTATGTGGGCATAATGAATCATCTAGCTCAAATAATCAAGAAAACTATATAAAAATATTCTAATTTCTTACAAGTTAGAAAAGTAACATCTAAAAATGCAAGCGCTAAGTTAAAATTAATTGCACCAAAAGTACAAAAGGAGATTTGTAGTTCAATGGCTGTTGAGATCTTGGCTATAATAATGAATGATATTGGTGATTCTTACTTCACTATTCATGTTGATGAGTCCTGCGATATATTCACAAAAGAACAATTAGCTATTGCGGTGAGATATGTAGATAAGTTGGGCCAAGTAATTTAGAGGTTTATAGATATTAGTCATATTTCTTCAATAAATGCAGTAGCATTGAAGGCATCACTTGAAACTCTTTTTGTGAAACATTCATTAATATATACATAGAATATATGGTCAAAGTTATTATGGAGCATCTAATATGCAAAGAGAGTTTAATGATTTAAAAGTACTCATATCAAATAATAGTCCTCGAGCATTCTACATTTATTATTTTGCTCATCAACTTTAACTATCCTTGGTGGCTATAGGCCAAAAATAATTAATCATCAGTGAAACATTTATTTAAGATTACTTCAAAAAATTTTAAATACTATTGAAGCATCATACAAGAGAAACGTATTCTAAAAGCAATTCAGCGTGATAAAATATTTTTTCATCTAAGCACTGAGAAGTTAAGTAGTGGTTGGAGTTTAAACCAAGAAACTAATTTGCAGTGCGCTGGTGACACCCGTTAGAGTTTGCATTTTCAAACCTTAATTAATCTATCTAAAATGTATGCTTTTATACTCAAAATGCTTGAAATTGTCCAGAAAGTTGGGATAAATAATCAACAGTCAGTTATAGCTGGTGTTTTAATATATGTTATAGAATCTTTTTTACTTTATCTTGGTACTACATTTAATGATTGATATTTTAAGGATTATAAATGAATTACCATAAGCCTTACAAAGAAAGGACCAAGATATCATAAATATAATGAAATTGATACAAGTGTCCAAGCAAATATTGTAGATGACGAGGGAAAATGGATGGGAGCCTTTACTAGAAGAAGTGTCATATTTTTGTAATATTTTTGGCGTTAAAGTTCCAAATATGAACTCTTTATTCAAGGCTCATCGACAGTCAGTACAAAAATATAAAGAAATAACAAACTTTCATCAATATCGGGTTGATTTATACTATATTGTTGTTGATATACAAATTCAGAAATTGAATAATCACTTCTTAAAAACTAGTACATAGTTACTTCTTTTTGTGATATGTTTAAACCCAAGTAATATATTCTCTGTTTATGATAAGGGAAAGTTAATTCATTTTTTATGGTTATATCCAACAAATTTTTTTTATGATTGATATCATGTCTCTTGAACATCAGCTATCAACTTATATTATTGATATACATACAAGTGACGAGTTAACATCTTTGACTGGCATTATTGTTCTTCCAAAATAGATCATAAAGGAAAATAAAAATATTGTGTATCCCCTAGTTCATAGACTTATTATGATAGTGCTAACTTTACTGGTTTCTACAACTACAACAGAGAGAGCATTTTCTCCAATGAAGATTATCAAGCATCGATTACATAACAAAATGAGTGATGCATGGCTCAATGATTGTCTAGTGCCATGCATCGAGAATGAAGTATTTGATCATATTCCCAATGAAGTCATTATGCAATATTATCATAAAATGCAAAGTTTGTAATTATTTTTTTATTGTACAAGTTATAATGAAATTCAATAATTTGCTTAGAATTATAGCTTATATATATAACTTATTTATATTTAATTTTTTATATGATGAGTTTGTCCGCCCTAACAAATAAGACTGGATTCACCCCTAATCATGTTGGCTTGAGATAGGTGAATCCCATGATCTAGTTTTAAAAACTTTTTCCAAAATTTTGTTCCAAATATAAACTTTAAAGCAATAATAAATATATAGCTATATCAATATCCAGTGTACTAAAAATAAATTCATCTAGAAAATTTTGTATTTCATTTATCATAAGAAAGTATATACCATCATAGTGCATAACTACAGACTAAACTACATGACAAAATAATAAAATTAGCCATGGTTGTGCAATATTAAAAGAAAAAATACATGTAAATACTAAGATCAAAATTCTGAAAACTACTAATCAACAGACTCTTTCACTTTTTCAAATCCTAAAAACACAAAGCAAAACATCTATGAGCTAACACAACTCAATAAGTCACAAATATGTATCTAAATTTCCTAACAATTCTTTTATTAAGCATTTATAAAAAAATTTAAATACAACATAATAAATCACTATGCTGAATAGGAATAATAATAGTAATTATCAGTAATTCAACTAACAATGCTAAGAAAATTAAATAAATAATAATTATTAACTTCATATCACAGAAGCTAAAGTAATATATTTTCTCCTTTCAAAGACAAAATCTAAAGATTCTGACCCCTTATGACTCCTAACAAATATATTTTCCAAAGAAGTTCAAATTCTCTATATCAGACATAATATAAAAGATTCTAACCTCTTATAACTCCCAACAGACAAATTTTCAGAAGTTTCAAATTCCTTGTATCATATATAATCTAAAAGATTTTGGCTCCTTATAACTCCTAACATACAAATTTTTTCCTTTCTTACACAAAATCCACAGATTCAGGCCCTTGTATAACTCTCAATAGATAGATGTCACATTAAATTCTGCAATATTACCAAGTTTAACCACATAAACATATATTTCATTGTATTATAGCAATTAAAGCATACATGAACTCATTATAGAATTTCACAATTTACTATAACGACAAGCAATATAATACACTACTATAAAAAAATGCATCATTTCAAAAAATAACAAAATTACTAAGGATTATGCAAAATATTATTTTGAATATTTAAGTGTACTACAACACTATTTTTTTAAAGGTATGGATTATTTTCTATAATATTAAAATAGTATAGATCTTCGATGTAAATTTTTTAAAAAATATTCAAACTATTCATAGTTATAGCCTTTATAACATAAAAAAAAATAACATGGTGAGAGTTTTACCAGTACAAAATTATCTTTATCTTTAGGAAAAAAATGTAAATTTAATAAAAAATTTTGAGAAAACTTTATATTTTGTAAAGCTGAGATAGGCACAGTGTGCCCTGCCTCATTCTGGACAACTTTCAACATTGGACTGACAACAGAAAATGACTCGAAGAGGCTTAAACTTGACTTTCTCTCTCTAAAACCATCCCTTATCTCTCTCTAGTGCTCGTTGCTTAAGGGAAAACGAATTGATGAAATAGTGGATTTATGTATTTAAATATTAGCATTTGGTCCGGCGTCGCAGCACCATAGGGCGCTGGTCACAACGCTCTTCAGAAACCCATAGCGTCGCTGCACTCGTTGTGCACCATAGTGCTAAATTAATGCAAGTTTGATAGAACTTACTTCCACTAGGGTGATGCCTAGCAAGAACTGCGGTGGTCTAGGGGAAAATTCAAATTTCACAAACATTCAAATAGTCCCTCGGGACCCACTCCAAAACACTCTCAGGTACATACAATAGAAGGGTTCAAAATATAAAGATTCGAGCAGTTATCTATTTTGAACCGGATTAGAACAAGTTGAATTGAATATTGAATCTAGAGATGTCACAATACCAATGACATCTAACTTCATTACTCATCTTTGCCAACAATGTTAATGCATGTTGCCATCACAAACTCTGACTCCCAATATCAACACTGAGATTTATGCTAAACTTCATTGTCTATTGTCTCTCCTCACCAAATGTGTATGACCAAATATAAAACATATTTTAAATACAATTCTTAGCCATACGTCACTATCAACTTCCACCATAGAATTTGTTTCTATACAATTTATGTTTATTATATTTTATCAATATATTTTCTAGTCCAAAAGAAGGCGTCATTTATAATCTCTGATAAATACTAGTGGAATAATTTCAATTCAGCCAATTCCCTTTATTTTTTTCCTTTTCGAGTATATATATATATATATATATATATATATATATATATATATATATATATATATATCCACATAATACTAAGACTTTAAAACTCTCTCCCTCTATTAATACGAATGTTTTAACTTGCAAAAATATAAAACAAGCTATCATTCATTACTATTATTGAATAGCTCTTTATTAACCAACACACATGAGATATAGTTACCTTATTGATAAAGTCATCACATGATATTAAATATTTATAATTTTTTAACAATTTTTTTAATATAATTATAAAAGGTCGCTTTGATAAGAATGACCAATCTCAATACATATTAAATTAAAAACTTCTGCATTCAATTTTAGGATTATTTTGATCTTTGATTTCAACAAATTTATAGTTAAAATGAATATCTCAATGATAAGAATTAAAACATCTAAATATGAAAAAGATTATTCATGATTAAGAGAATTAGTATGAACCATATGATTAAGTGTTTTAAATTTCTTTATATTATGGGGCTTGACTCTCTTAAAAATTTATAAATAAGCAATCACTGTTTATGAATGACCTTGAATTGAGATTTAAGAAAGTTCGATGGCTTTAAGAATCCTATAGCTCTACCTGAGCATTATCGCTAGATCACTACCCAATCGTTGTCATCAAACCACAGCTTGATTATTTTCATCAAAACGCTATTCGACGGCCTTTATCAAATTATTGTCTGACTACTACAATCAGACCACTTCCCAAATTACATACTTAGACCACCATTTTCAGACTACGGTCCTTTGAGCACCACCACATGACTACGGTCCTTCGATCATCATCACTTTACTATGGTCATTCACCATCGTCACTTCACTACTGTGTTTTAAATCACTGTTGCCCAACTATAATCTGTTAACTAGTGTCACTTCATTATGATATTATGACCATTGTCATATGACCACACTGATCTTTGCCAATTTCGTGATCTATCATCTCCAATAATGTCAATGCACATCACTATAAAAAAATGTGATGTATGCGGTCAATACCAACTCTGACTCATGACGTCAATATTAGGATTTATGCTAGACTTCTTAGTTTATTATCTCTCATTCTTAGATGGGTACAATAAAATATACAACAAATGATCTTTTAAATATAACTTTTGTGCTACAAGACACCTCCAGTAGGGCTATCAAAAATTGACACGGCATAATAACCCGATCTGAACTTGACCTAAAATTTTTGAGATAGGGTCAACCAAATTAAAAATCAGGTCAGGTTCGGGTTTACAATTCTGACCCGTTTAAAATTTTGGGTCATGTTTGAGTTAACCTGAGAACTAGATAATGACCCACACGGTCTAATTAGGGCGTGTCTGCGTACGTATTTGATTTAGTACTCTCGCCTGTTATTCATTTCTCATTACGACGCTTCTTAGGCTCTCAACTCTCCTCCCTCTCCTTCTCATGCTTTTTCTAGGGTTTCCTCTTCTCCTCAATATTTCAGTATCCTCCAGCTCGAAACTCTCCTCGATTCTCCAGTATTTATTACTTAGTCAATCTCAGTCTTGACTCTTGCATTTGTAACGTGCACATCTCCTCAACCTCGAGATGAACACTTACACCGTTGTTTGTATCTCATTTCTCTTTTATATTTTCCCCTTTTAGAAGATTCAACTTTGACCTTCTATGGGTATTAACACTTTTTTTAAGTATTTAGATTTCGTCATCTCGGTTTATTCCTTCCAAAGGAATCTTTCGTTTAGGGTTTTTTTCATTTTTTATTGCTCTTGTCGAATTTTGCCTTGGTTAGTCTGTTTGTTCATTCCAGACAAAGTTTGTCTTAGACCGCTCGGTTTTGGTTTTTGCGCTGAAGAATTTGGGTTAGTTGTTATCTGCCAAAATTGCAATTGGGTTATTTACTTGTTAAGGCTGTTTCCTGCGCTATGCAGTGGAAGTATCAATATACCATTATGATTTCTAATTTATGGTTTAGGCGTGCACTGTTGGTTTGCTGAAATAAATTGAGTTGTATTGTCCCTATGAGTTAGTTAATGTGTTATATTATTCTAGACATAAGAATGGGCTGATTGCTTTATTTATTTTATTGATTTGGCTGGTGAATGAATAACAAGTGGACCACATATATCCATGATTCAATAATAACATTATTTTCATATTCTCATTATGTGTGCTCATCAAATTTTAAAGATAAAATGAACCTCGATTCACTCAATGCACAATTATTTATGAATTTAGTTATAAATTGTAGCTAAAATTTATATGTGGGATGATTGCATTATTTTCACTTATAGTAGTTAATTTGTTATATTATTATAATTATATTGGAATAGTAATTATGTGGCATTGACTGATGGTTAATTAATGTGTTATGTTGTTATAATAGTTAATGTGTTATATTAGAATAGTAGATAATGTGTTATAGCAGAGTTTTGCACTTTTTTTAACATAACATTTAAGAAATGGTTAAAATTTTGCATTGTAATATATTCTAATATTTTGGCTAGATGGAGGATTTTAATACCATTCATGAATTTTTCTGATGATGAAAATGAGGAAGTTCAGGCTTCTGAAAATGTTATAGAGCCCTCTAACGATGTATATAATGAGGGGGGACATTTATTAAGAAGCAGAGAATGATGATTTCAGCTGTCTGTGGTCATTTTGAGATGTTATCTATACAAAAGATGGTAAGCAAAGATGTAAATATAAGAAATATGGTGCTACGTATTTGTGTGATAGCAAAAATGGACTGATAATCTAAGATGCCACCTTCAAAATTGCAAGAAAACAATGCGTGATATAGGACAAATGATCTTACAAACAAATTATGATTCATCCATGCATATGTTTTATAATAAGTTTAACTAAGCATAATTTCATGATTTATTTAATGCATCTATCATTATGCACGATTTGCCCTTTCAGTGTGTTGAGTGGGCTGGAGTTCAAGAACTTTTGCTATACAAAAATGAGGTCAACAAGGGCATGACCTTGAACTTGATGCTCTTACTGATGATATCGTTGGTTTACATGTGAACCTAAATAATGGAGAGCATGGTGAAAGTTCAATATTGGATGATTTTATATGGTTTATAGTTGTCTGGCAGTTTTATGAGTTTCAAATATGAACTAACTATTTTGATGACTGTCAATCCTGTAATTTGTTTACTTCTTAACATATCACCATCATATAACATTTTATTTAGTTGTTAGACCGTCGGTTATGCATTGCTTCCTCCTACTATAATTCTGTAGTTTTATTCGACTGCCTATTTTATGAGTTTGCTTGTTGTTATTCTAATTTTGTAAAATCTTACTGTCTGTAGTATCATTCGGCTACTAAAATCTTGTTGAGCAGGTTCTACTGCTTGTTTTATGAGTTATCCTACTAGAATTATGAAGTATATTGATGAGTTCTGCTGCCTGTTTTATGAGTTCTGCTTAACTTCTAACCATGTGGTTGTTATGCTCGAACCTACTCAATTGTTGTTGTCTCTTGATATTGTTTGATTGAAAAATATAGTTTTGAAAAGTGTTTAATTTTCTTTGGGAAAGTTAAATTTCTGAAATTTTTTAATTTTATAAATGAACATTTATTATGAATAATATATTACCTCAAAAGGTGAACATATCGTTCCCTAATAGGTTCCGATTACAAATCTTGATTTATCCTGACTATCGTAGCCAAACTCTAGGAGAAACAACATATGATCTCGAAAGATCATAATGATGTTTAATCAACTGTTTGACTATGCTAATCTGAATATGATCATTAATTTCATAATCATAACTATGATTATAATTGACATATCTATCCGAAGAAAGAAGATATCAATCATTATCAATAGTTCGAATATGAAAATAACGATCGCCATTTTTTTTGTTTTGATTTCCCAAAGATAATTAATTAAAGGTTTTGAAAACTTAATTTTGAAATCAGGTCTGGATTTCTAAATCTCCTACGAGCACAAGCCCTCGTAGTTAATTACATCGTAGAAAACCAAAAATTTCATACGAAAACTCTCGATTAAAATAGCGATACGAATTTCATTTGGAATTCAAAGCTTGATATCAAAGAAGATTCAGGGACTGGAAATTCAATAGGGACTGGATCAAATTTAAATAGTTATTCCTGGAGTCAAAGGAAGAAGAGTAGGAGATGTTTTGAGATTCTGAATCACTTCAGAAACACCTCAACTATCCTAAGTGTTGGGCTTGAATTTGATTGAAAGAAATTTTTAATTTGAGTGGTTAATTTTTATTAGAAACTGGGAATTAGATTCCCAGAAGGTTGAGGTCTTAAGATTAAAGACATGCCTCAGAACCTAAGTCTAAAATTGGGTACTGAAAATTAGTGACCCGAATCCTAGCTAATGCAATGCAATCCTGGACTTACCCCGGCCTGGATTGGGGAGCCAGCTAAACCACCTAAACGCTTTTAAAACCATGAGTTAAAGTCTTTATGAAAGAGTGGTTAAGGATTTTATTTAAGATTGAGTTTGAGGAGTTGGGGTCGACATCTAGAGCAGATCCTAATTGACCCCTTAACACATGTTAGGTGAAATGTCTAGATAAAAATGCAATTAAGAATTAGACTCAATTTTAATTTGTTACTAATGCGATGCATGTTAGTTGACTCGATGAAATGCTTAAATCAAAATGAAGCAGTTTTAAAATAGGCTTAAAAAATAGGTTTTATCCTAGAGATTGCACAACATCCCCTTGGACAGAACTGCACCCTAATAGGTCAGGTGGTCTGCTAAAACCCGCAGGCGGGGAGGTGCCTAACAAGGTAGAGAAAAGTTCAATATGAATGCATGAAAAACTCCCGGCGAGTCCGGGCTTACTTCTTAAGAGCGTTAGAGTTTCTATCTGAGCTTAAATTTTTTAATTTTGTTTAAGTAGAAAAAGTTTATGACCGTACCCTCACGAGCCTCCGATCGGGTTCCAGGCTAAATCAAATACGACATGCAATAACGCCAAATAAACTACTAAAAGCATACGGGTCCTTAATCACAATCAACGCATAAATCAAATCAATTAAATAATTAAATTAATTAAATAAATGCTCAAATTGAAAGTCCATAGGCAAGTGCCCTTAATTATACAACCCAGGGTCTGCAGGAAAGTAAAGTGGCCGGGTACCACTAACTACAACCTGGATTCTACTCCTAAGACTCAAGTGACTTTGAGATTTGAGATTCTTCTCGTTCTTCACTTCTTCGTCTCCTTAGAATTCCTTGGATCGTCGGGTCTGGATATCCAAATGAAAAGAAACTCCCACTGGATAGGGGTGTTATCTTTTCTCTTTTGATACTTGAACTTCATCCTAATTTAGATCTCCAAATGGATAGGAACTCTCCCCTAAGGGATGTTCCTTCCTCTTTGGATTCCAAATTGGATGTTTAAGTATCTCAATCTCAAATCACTTTCAACATTACAACTCAATTTAAATCAAATTACATCAAATTGAAATTAAAAAAAAAAATCAAGACTCAACAACCTGCAGGGTTATCCTAATAATCAGCAGCTTATATTTGACATCCAAAGCAGTTATATATTTGAAATTAAAATATTCAATCACAGCCACGCTTGGCCATGCTCTTTTTGATTTAAAGGGGGACTTAAGCAATTTTCTGGAGCACCTGTGCAATTTAATAATTATAATTTTGCCCCCTTTAATTTATGTCCTGTATGAGCATGGCCACCTGCATAAGATTGAATTAGTACAAATCATCCCTAGCATAGGGGTAGATCTAATCGTACAATCAATCACATCACAGAGTGCAGTAAATAAGTAAACAAACACATCAATTCTACTACTAGCAAACAGCATGCAGTAAAAGCTCGAAAACCCGGCACACAGCAGAAAAGTAAACACCGGCCTAGCCTAAGACTAGAGTTGGTTGTCCTAGCAAACCATCTCCAGTGTGTGAGGTAGGCTGTGTGGCTTTGATATGTCTTAAATAGGCAATTGATTAAAGTTGTTTAAAGTTCTAGTTGGTTGAAGGCTTAAGGGAGTTTTAATTTGAGTTTAAATCTTAATGACTTAAAATTAATTTTAAATTTGATTTTGATTGTTTATTGGATACCACCTTTGTTGCACACCGAGGCCATGAAGTTTATTTCACCTTCCTTGGGGCTAATTTAATAGCCTCGTAGGCCTGGGTTACCCAGTGGTACCCGATATAATTAAGTGATTTGAGTTTGATTAAGGTTTGAAGGTTGATTAAGTTTTAATTAAGATTGGTTGATTGCTGGTTTTAATTTTGATTTTAGATTTTCTGGAATTTTTGATAATTTCTTGGATTTTGGAATTTTCTGGATTATTTTAATGATTTAATTAAGGGGTTCAAAATTGACTTTTTGATTTAAAATATTTTCTGGAAATTTAATATTTTATTAAAATATTAGACCTTAATACGATCAGTTAGACTGTAAGTACACTGAAATTGGATTTTTCTACATTTTATTATGAAGGTTTGAAGTTTTGACTTAAATTTGAACTAAGTTTGACAAAAAGTTGACTTTTTTAAATTTGTTTGATTTCTGGAAACTTAACATTTTTAATAAATATTAGACCTTAAGATGAGTTGTATGCCTTTGAGTTTGCTCAATTTAGAGTTCATTTGAATTAGTTATGAATTTTTGAAGTTTTGACAATTATTTGAATTATTTAAATTGTTTAATTAGAGGCCCTTTTTGTGATTTGGATCCAAATGGCCTCCAAACTACTTGAAATCAACTCCAAAGGTCAGGAATGACCTAAAGAGTGATTTCCAAGTGTTTGGAAATTTTCTGGAATTTTTAATTATTTTTAATTAATTACATTAATCAAATATTAAATTTCAATTAAAATTAAATTAAGCTTAATTTTGAAGTCCAGTCAAGGGGATTTTATTTTTCATTGATTAAGGGTTCCATTCTGGTCAGTTTGAGGTATTATGTGTAATTTTTGGATTTAAATTTGATTTATTAGAATTTTTTGGAAGCTTAAATGACTTAATTAAGGTTCAAATTTGATTAAGGTAATTAAATGGCTTAATGCTCTCAAAAGTCAGTGAAAATTTTTCTTAAGGCTGTATGTGTCACTAGGTTTGAATGTTCAAAGTTTCAACTCAATTGGAGATGTATCCTAATTATTGGAATTTTTCTAAGTTCTCTAATTAAGATCCTTAATTATTGTCCTTGATGATGTCATTAGGTTTTGTGGATTTAAATCAATGTTCAACTAACCCTTGGACACTAACTACAATCACATCAATCATAGCAATCATGATAATGAAATGATATCCTAATGTTCTATGGAATGAAATATAGTAGATTATCAAATTCATAAGTTATGGATTAACTTATAATTTTGATAATCAACTATAAGGGAAACATATGCCCAACTAGATTTGTATCATTGAGAGATGTAAGAAACATTTCCAAATGATCTTCCTCCCAATTGAAAAAATCATGATCACTTTTATTTTGAAAAGAATAAATAAAAATTTATATATAATCAAAACTGATTGCTTTCAAAGTGATCATGCACATGTCTTAAATATATTTTTGAATGAAAGAAACCCTTTCACTGATTCCATAGAGCCCTAGCATGCACGAATTGAATTTGGATTGAATTAATTATGAATTTTAAAAAAATCAAGATCAAATAATGATCAAGATTTTTGTAAATTCACAACCTAATTGAGATTGCATCAAATGAGCTTGAGAAAATTAAGGAAGATCATGAACAAACCCTAGAATACCCCTGTCAAATTTCAGGTCAAAAGGGGTTATATATTCTTATTTAAAAAATAAAATAAGATTAGATGAATACTTGAAATATTTAATATAAAATTATTCAAAATATTTTTATTTTATTTTTAAAATAAACTAGATGTTAATACGAACAAAACGAGCCCTTAAACGTCAAAAATGGATAAGAATTGAAATTACTATGCATTTTTGAAGTTTAATGGATTTTATTTTATTAATTTAAAAAAAATAAATATATCCAGTCAGCTGGCGGCGCTGACTGGATCTGCCTTTCCACGCGGCGAGACGTGATACAACCACTCAAATGGCGGCGGTCAAGCGGGTCCCGCCACTTATCCAACGCGGCATAAATCGAAGCCGTCTTATCAAATGCGGTCTGATCTAACGGTTTAGATCAACAGCGGATGTACAAGCAAAGCAGAATGATCTGACGGCTATAATAGCGCCCGCGGTTTAAAGGAAAGGCCCAGATCTAGTCGGATTAAAGATCAAGTCATTACAAAGCTTTGCGTGACTGAAACAAATCATAGTTCTAAAGAGATCATGATCGTTTAATCCAAATAGAATGGATCGAACGGTCATGAATTCGTCTTCAACCTTCAGTCACCCGAAAACCCTATTCTCATTTTGATTTCGTTTCCACGATACAGTGAACAAAATGACTTGAAAATTAAGACAGAGGTATAATAGGGTCTAAGAGGGGATGGAGAGATAGTTTCTAAGTATTTGATGCAATATTCAATAGTTTATTTAAGAACCTAGGTAGTTGCCTAAG
Organism: Dendrobium chrysotoxum; assembly: GCA_019925795.1. Classification (NCBI taxonomy): domain Eukaryota; kingdom Viridiplantae; phylum Streptophyta; class Magnoliopsida; order Asparagales; family Orchidaceae; genus Dendrobium; species Dendrobium chrysotoxum. The sequence continues at coordinate 49,610,593 of CM034307.1, forward strand.
GTTAGAGATATACCTCAAAATAATAGATGAATTTAGGTGAATTAGAATTCTCTGAACTTGTGGATTGTCCGCGCTAAGTTTTGTAGAAGATTTCATGTCCGGAGAAAGCTTCTATGGGGATTTGAAATCACTTGGACGGAGCTAGCCTCGGTCTTGCGTCACCTTCGCCGCCGGCGAGCTCCAAACGTCAAGAAATTACTTGGAATGAATGGAGGAAGCTCTAAGGATTCGAAACGAATTCTCCTAGCAGCTCTCCCTGGACTAGAAGGGGAGATGGCTTAGAATACTTAATTCCCGTATCTATTGTCCCTATTCAGCTACTGGAGCCAAAAGCAGCGGCTAGGATCATTCAAGGAAATGGCTCGGATGTATAACACCTGTCCCGGGCCGTTAGAGTGCCAGGGAGAACGTTGCCTCTGATGGAAAATGACCCTAGGTCGTTCTCATATGGAGAGGGGGGACCACAAGTCGTTTGAACCAAACCAATGGCTGGGCTAGGTTGGTCTGGGTCTAATGAATGTTCTGGAATCCATTAAATAAGCTGAAAAAGCCTAGATTAAAAGGAGATGGGTTGGGTGATAGGTTTGATCGTTTTGAGCTCATTTAAGCTCTTGTTGACCTTGTGACTGAACAATAAAGGTTGAGCAAGCTGAGGTGGAGTCCAGGGAATGTATGAGAGCTGTTTGAGTGATTTGCAAAGGGTTTAAATGGTTAGAGCCATTGCACAAGTGAAGAGGACCTCTCATGGTAAGGTTTGACTACCCATAATGTTTTGACCAAATCAAAAATCATTATGGCTTGACTTGAAACATATTTTGGAGTATTTGAATCATGCTTGAAAGTGGTCACAACGGGTTAAAGGGTTTGATTTGAGTGCATGCAAGGAATGGATTCAATTTGACCTGATTTGAATAATCAAAGGTCATTGATTGAAGGTGTAATTGATTGAGTATATTCAAAATTGAATAGAGGCTTGATTGAAGGATTGATTGCATATATGCATGTTGATTGAAATTCTAATTGAATGTTGGGTTGATTGAATGCTATTGAATCTGAATGAAAATTTGATGAATTGAAGGATGCATATTTGATTGAAGTTTTAATTGTAAAATGGACTGATTGATTCTGAGTTAGAGATTGAATATGATTAGAGTTCACTTAAAGATTGATCGGAGCCTAAATAAAATCTGGATTGAAAATTGATTGGAGATTTAATCGAGGTGCGATTAAATTAAGGGTTTAAAATCTAGATCCAAGCTTAGATTAAAGTTAAGATCAAAGTTTGGATTGATATCTGAATTTTAATTCGGATTGAAGTCAGGATTAGAATCTAGATTTGATTGAAATTTTAAGGTTGAATTTGATTGAAGCTTGAAAGATTGAAGTTTGGATTTAAGGCTAGATTAACTCAATCAATGTTTAATTAAATCTACTTGAATTGATTTGAGCTAGGGTTTGATTTAAAACTTGAATGAATTGAGGTCTGGATTCAGATGAAGATTGAGATTGATTTGGTGGCTTGATATGGTTTTGAATGCAATCAAGGTTTGATTTAAAATGTAAAAGCTTAAGGGTTGATATGGTCAACCTAGGTTGACTTGGTCAACCAGGTTGACCCAGGATCAGGGGTTGAGCTCAACAGGTTTGAAATGATGAATGGGGTCTAGTGGAGGTGGTTTCAGGGTTTAAATGGGTCATCTAGATCAAATGACCTGTTTAGGCCCTTAATGGGCCTAATGGGTCAACTAGGTTGACTTGGTCAACCAGGTTGACCCAGGGTCAGGGAATGGGTCCAACCAGTTCAGAATGACATTCTGAGTCTGCTGGTGGTGGTCTCAAGGTCTGGAGAGGTCATTTGGTCAAAATGACCTGTTTGGGCCCTTAATGGGCCTTTTAGGTCAACCCTGGTTGACTTGGTCAACCAGGTGGGTCCAGGGTTTGGGAATGGGTTCAACAGATTTGAAATGATATTTGGAGACCAATGGAGGTGGTCCCAAGATCTGGGGAGGTCATTTGGTCAAAATGACCTATTTTGACCCATAAAGGCCTGTTTGGTCAAACTAGGTTGACTTGGTCAACCAGGTTGACCCAGGGGCTGGAAGTGGGTCCAACAGGTTTGGTTTGATATTTGAAACTTGCTGGAGGTGACTGTATTTGATTTGGAGCTCATTTGACCAAAGTGACTATTCACACCCCATAGGGGTATTTTGGTCATTTTGACCCTTGGTCAACTGGGGGTCAAATTAAGTCCAACAAAATGCAGTTTAATGCTCAATAAGTCATATTCAAGGGTCTGGAGGTGATTGGAGGCTTTGGAGAAAGCTCCAAGGTCAGGATCCACTGGGTGGTAGGTCCAGTGGCATGGACTGTAAATATTTGAAGGTTTTACAGCCTTTGAATTTCAATTCAGTTTCTGGGGTTAGAGATCTCAGAATGAGCTCAAATTTGGAGGGTTGCCTCTAGAGACATGTCACATCAGTGTGGAACTGATAGATCTTGAATCAGAGGTCATTTGATAGGGTTTTTGAAATGTTCAAAGATTTGCTGAAAAAGGCTTTCAGGACTTAGACCTTTGGCCTTGGATTTGAATCTAGAAATCTGGTTTTGAATTGGATTTTGAGCTTGAATGATAGGATTTGAATTAAGTTTAGATTGAATTGAAATTTGGATTGATCTAGAAGAATCCTAGGGTTTAGAATAGGTCCTAGAGTCCAAATCAGCTTAAGGGAATCCTGGGGTCTAGAATAGATCCTAGGGACTGAAATCTGGGAAGATCCTAGAATCTAGAAGTCCTAGGGAAATCCTAGGATCTGGGGTCTTGAAGAATCCTATAATCTAGAAGAATCCTAAGATCTAGGAATCCTAAGATTCAAGATCTAGAAGGATCTTAGGATCTAGAGTAGATCCTAAAGTTTGATTTCTAGGAAGATCTTAGGGTCTGGAAGTCCTAGGGCCTGAGATCTAGAATAGTCTTAGGATCTAGAAGAATCCTAAGCTCTAAATAGATCTAGGAGAATCCTAAGGTCTAAGAGGATCATATGATCTAGGATCAGGTAGAATCCTAGGGTCTAGAATAGATCATAGGGTCTGAAGTCTAGGAGAATCCTAGAATCTAGATTTGTCTTAAATTGCATTGATCTGGGGTCAGGATTGATTTGAATTTGGATTGATCTTAAAGTTTGGATTGATCTAAGATCAGATTGATCCTAGGGTTAAGATTGATCATAAGGATTGGAAAGATCCTAAGGTCTGGATTGGTCCTACTGAGCTCATACAAAAATGAGGTCAACAGATATGTTGTGCAGTTGATTGGTTGTTGTTTTGATAGCTTGATCTTGGTGTTTGGATCAAACAAGCTATATGTTTGTTAATTATTATTTGAGCCTTGGGGGTTGGCGGGTTACTGTTTTGCAGAAACCTGCTGTCATATATTATTTGTGTTCTTATGAAATGATGATGATAAACCTTCTAAAATGAAAGTGGGAATCGTATCAGTGTAAGTGCTATTACAATCAGATGATATTTGTATTCTTTTAGAATGAGCAGATACTATCTAATTGAATGAACATATACTGAGTTAATACAAACTGCCACATTGGATGGTAATATGCTAATATTTATTACACTCACACATGATTATGTGATTAATGATTTTGAGGGTTTAATCTGAGCTATATATTGAAGTTTTCTTACTATTTAACTGGTTTTAATGTAGTTAAATCTATATGAAGATTGAAGATAGATTCTTGAAGCAGTTTTTTCGAGGATTAATTGAGCAAATCATCAAAGTGTAATTTATAGTTTCCATATTCAGATTTGTTGTAGACTCTTTTATAGTTTATAAATTGATTTGTAAATGAGCTAATCAACAATTAATTTGTAAATGAGCAATTGAAACTAAATGAGCAAATAAGCAATTGAGCAAATTAGCAAAGTGTTAATTGATTGGTAAATGATTTGTTAATTGATTCCTAGTTTGTATTTGGTAATAATTGTTGTAAATTGTTTCTAGTTTATATGTGATAAATTGACAACTGTTGTAAATTGTTTTAATTTTATAATTTATAGTTGTAAACCTATAAGTTATTCAAATATTTCACTGTTTGCTGGCGTTGCTTCAGACTCGGGTTGACGGGTCGTGTCGGGTTGATCCGGGCCTAAAGCGGATTGGATTCGGGTCAGACAAAATGACATGTTTTTAAAAATGGGTAGGATTCGGGTCGGGTCAAATTGTGATGGGTCCGATTCGAGTTAAGCCGAACCCAACTCGAAACCCGATTTTGACAGCCCTAACTTCCAGCTTCCATCATTAATTTCATTCGATATAACTTATGTCTATTATGTGTATCAACAACAACATTCTCAATAATGAGAAATGACATCATTTGTAATCGATAACAAACACTGGTGGAATCATTTCAGTTGGGTTAAACTCTCTCTCTCTCTCTCTCTCTCTCTCTCTCTATATATATATATATATATATATATATTCATTTTGGGCTTCCCATGTGAAAACTTAGATGTTCTTTTTTTTTATAAAAATTATCTCTTATTTATGTGTATGCTAGATCTCTATATAATATTAAGACATTAAATTGTTTCACCCTATAGTGGAATGTGCTAACATGCAATAAATTTAATGATTATTATTATTATTATTATGAGTCTCCATATTTAATATAAATATATATAATTTTATTATTTTATTTTCATAAGTAATATATATTTTAATGTTTTACATAAACAATAAATTTATGAGTATAAATATCTTTAAAATTTAATTTTTACATTTTTGCTTTCAAAATAATCATAAAAAAATAGAAAAATTAAATAAAGATAAGCTAATCAAATATATGATTTGAAATTTTCAATTTCACCGATCATAACTAAAAAGTCAGAATTAAAAATTTCGAAATTATCAGCCACATCCAATGTTTATCAAGCAATACATAAATATTAAATTATTCACGCCTCTGTTTGACATCCGAATCGGTCATTGCCCACGGCGAACACTTGGAATCGGAAGACACAGCGGCAGCTAGGCGGCGTCTGTCTCAGTTCTTGGTGAGCCACCGCCACTTGCCGGAGGACCGTTCGTCCTCTTTTATCTTCAGCTGTGCGACGCTCTGCTCCATTTCTTTTTATTGGGTATGAACGAAAACCTAGGTTTCTTTTTTGTTTTTTTTTAAAATTTGTTTCGAATTAGTTTATGCAGCTAGAGAACATATAAATTTGTAGTATTTATGATTAATCGCATCATTTGTTGTGCTTGAACAAGTATCTTGCATGCTAAAACAGTAAAAGAGGAGCGAATGATGTGTAGTGTTAGATATACGCAAACTAAAATCTTTATACTCTAAAGTTGACCTCCACAATTCAAGGTTACCATCAACTCCCTCTCTAGTCTTATCAACAAGGAGAATATCATCAGTAAAAAGCATACACCAGGGTATATCCTCTTGCAAATGTCTAGCAAGAACATCCATGACTAAAGCAAAAAGATATGGACTTAAGGCTGATCTTTGATGTAATCCAACTAAAATAGGAAATTACTTAGTTAAACTACCTTATGTTTGAACACAAGTAACAACTCCTGCATGCATATCCTTAATGAATTGAATATAAGCATTATTAACCCATTTCTTTTTTAGAACTCTGCACAACACTTCTCTTGGAACTTTATTATATGCTTTCTCTAAATCAATAAATATCATATGTAGATCCTCCTTATTCTCTCTATACTTTTCCATCAAACCTCTCAAAAAATGTATAGCTTCTATAGTAGACCTACCCGATATGAATCCAAATTGATTTTGAGAAACATTAGTATCACGTCGCAACCTATTCTCCATAACTCTCACCCGTAGTTTTAAAGTATGACACATTAACTTAATTCCTCTATAATTCGCACAATCTTGTGCATTACCTTTATTCTTAAAAATAGGAATCAACACATTCATTTTCCACTCATCTGAATCTTTATAGTTTTCAAAATAATATTAAAAAAAATTAGTAAGCCAAGAAATTCTTTCATCTCCTAGGCATTTCCACACCTCTATTGGAATATCATATGATCCAACAGTTTTTTTACATTTCATTTTTTTAAAGTTATTCTAACTTTGATTTTATTAATACGCCGATAAAAACAAAAATCTCTATTTTTATCTATGGTGCTAAGGTTATTAAAGTCAATCGTATTCGGTATTCTAACAATTTTTATTGAAAAGCTTAGCAAAATATCTCATCCATCTTTGTTAAATATCCTCTTCTAATAAAAATATTTTTTGATCTTCTTTTTTAATGCACTTCACTTGAACTAAATTCTTACTACTCATATCTCTTTGTTTGGCTAACTTATAAATATAGATTTTGTCCTCCTTAGTGCCTAATATATTATATGAATCATTAAAAACGAAAATCATCGCATCACAATTTGTTTTCTTGGACTCCTTACGGTCTTCAGTTTTTACATTTAAACCAATTTTTATGTCAATGTTTTTTTTTTTTTTGATCTGTTCTTATACATTTGAATTCCACCACAAACTATTTTACTAATAAGAGCTTTTTCTTTTGATACTCTAAGCATAAAAGTGATCTTATTACTTCAATTTGGTATCATAGATGAATTTCTTGAACTTGGTTGCTGTTTAACCTCCCCCCCCCCCCCCCCCCCCTATGCCATATGAATCATTCATGAATTATAATGATATAATGACAACTTTAAGTAATAAATATTGTCTTGTGAAAGATGTAACAATTATTTCTGGAAGGTACATTAGTAACATTTTCTTACTAGTACAAAATTCTATAAACTCAATTTGGAATCTTTGTTGGAAATTATCAAAAGCTTCATGTAGATCTACTCCTCATAAATATAATAATTACACTGAGTCATATTACAATAAATCTCATTATTAGAATAAATCATAATATAACTATGACTATTCTAATCAATTTAATCATTACATATTCATAGTTGCCATGAATCATTTTGATGCATGCAAGGGGGGGGGGGGGGGGGGGGGGGGGGGGGGGGGTCAACATATATTTCATTTGGGCTGAATTGGGCTTCTCAGTTTGGGCTTAGCTGCTCAGTTTTTTTGGCTGTTTTGGGAGCTGCTATGTTTTCAGCTTATTATTTCTATTGTCCAGATTCTTCCCCTCCTCTGTGGCCCTTCGGTTTCTCACATGGCTCCTTTTTCCTGTGTCCGGTTCCTTCCCCCTTGGCTGCCTGTTCCGGTTCCCTGTGGTGTCCATTCCTGTTTCCCGTGGCTGCCTTTCCGGTTCCCTGTGTGGCTCTCGGGTACTGCTTTTGGATGCCCGCTAGCCTTCCATTTCCCCTTACCTGATTGGTTCGGATGGAGGCTTTTGGGGCTGTTTGGCTGCTTCTTTTTACCTATATATATGTGATGTTTTATGTATTTTGAGAGCAGATTTTGGTAAGAAAATTATTGGAAATAAACTTGCGGGTTTCAGGATTGCTTGCGAGCAATGCCTCTTCGTCTTCTCCCTCTTCTAGGATAGCTTGCGAGCTATGCCTCATCTTCGTCTCGGACTTCTTACCTCTTTCTTCTCTCCGCAAGTGACCACCCAATTGTATCATTCTTCTCTTAAAATCTAAAAGTTGTAAGGTGTCGTTCTTTATAAAAATATTGTGGTCAAGTGTTTTGTTTTTATGTTTGTTTGATCTTGTTTTTTTTTAAGTAGAAGGAAGTCTTTTTGTATTTTGCATTTCGAGTTTCTCCCACGAGGTTGGGGGTTTACTTGACTGCATCAATTTGGTATCAGAGCCTAGGTTAGCATATCCTAGGTTAGTCATGCAAGTTATCTATTTGTTTGTGTTATTTTGTTGTGTCTTTCTTTTTTTAAGTATTTAAAAAAAAAAAGGAATCCATTGCACCTAGCTTTTCAAATACCTCATCTACAAATCAGAATGAGAGCATGGAAGATGAAACAAGGGAGCAAAATGATTTAGATCTTAATACCCAAGAAAGAGATCTGATACGACGCCTTTATCTCGTCAGAAAAATCTACAACGATCTCATCAGGAGATGAGCTTTTTCAACCGGAGGAGAATCTGATGCATGCAAGGGGGGGGGGGGGGTCAGCATATATTTCATTTGGGCTGAATTGGGCTTCTTGGTTTGGGTTTAGCTGCTCAGTTTTTTGGCTTTTTTGGGAGCTGTTATATTTTCAGCTCATTATTTCTGCTGTCCAGGTTCTTCCCCTCCTTCTCTGTGGCCGTTCGGTTTCCCACCTGGCTCTTTTTTCCTGTGTTCGGTTCCTTCCCCCTTGGCTGCCTATTCCGGTTCCCTGTGGAGTCCGTTCCTGTTTCCCGTGGCTGCCTTTCCGGCTCCCTGTGTGGCTCTCGGGTGCTGCTTTTGGACGCCTGCTGGCCTTCCATTTCACCTTACTTGATTGGTTCGGATGGAGGCTTTTGGGGCTGTTTGGCTTTCTTTTTACCTATATATATGTGATGTTTTATGTGTTTTGAGAGCAGATTTTGGTAAGAAAGTTATTGGAAATAAACCTGCGGGTTTCAAGATTGCTTGCGAGCAATGCCTCTTCGTCTTCTCCCTCTTCTAGGATAGCTTGTGAGCTATGTCTCCTCTTTGTCTCGGACTTCTTATATCTTTCTTCTCTCCGCAAGTGACCACCCCATTGTATCCTTCTTCTCTTAAAATCCAAAAGTTGTAAGGTGTCGTTCTTTATAAAAGTATTGTGGTCAAGTGTTTGTTTTCATGTTTGTTTGATCTTGTTTTATTTTAAAGTAGAAGGAAGTCTTTTTGTATTTTGCATTTCGAGTTTCTCTCACGAGGTTGGGGGTTTACTTGACTGCATCACATTTTTAAGACATGCAAATGTTGATGCAGATGATCATACCTATGATTCGACTATCTTGTAATGCCTATACACATGGTTATTCCATCTATGCATATTCAAAATTATATCATCATTATGAGTCTTATGATATATCGTAACATTACATGATCTTGGAGGATATCAACATAATAAATTTTCAAGATTTTCTAAAAATTCAAGAATCATATTGAAGCTTATCAAGAATTCCTATATTTTTCAGAATGTTCTCAGAAGTATCTAGAAATTGAGAGGAATATTCTACATCAAGTGTATCAAGACAAATTCCAAACCATCAAAGGAGGATGGGCTGGACAGTATAATGAAAATATTAATTTGATGTCCTAAGAGGAGGCATGAAATGTTGAACCTTGCAGAATGTCAAGCAATCACCTTATCCAGCCTAGCTTCGCCGAACACATTTGTAGGATTATGATATATTTGAATATCCATTATTAAGCTTTAGAGCATGTTTCTATTTTCAAGCTATCACTTCGTCCAACCTCAGCGGGTTTTTGTGATGAAACCTCTATTGGGTGATTTAGGATTTTTTTTTGGCGGATTGCCTCAATTAGTGGGTGACTTTGTGAGTGCCTTGGGTGAGTTTAACAACTTTTTATTGAGGATTGATTTACTGAGGCGACTTGCTGGCTTGATGCTTTAGGCTACATCAATTTTGATGATTTCAAATTTGTTGAAGGTTTAAGCTGGTTCTCAATCAACGGTTTATTGAATTCAGTTTAGATCCTCATTATGAATTGATTAACTTGACCCATGCGAATGGGTGTCCAGGAGAGAGCTTTAACTAATGCAGTTTCTTAGAGTGTGCTAGTTGTGATATGGCTAATGATGATGATGAAAGGTAGGATTAGGTGTTGTTTAGATATAGACCTTCTTTATCTTCCTTTCAGTCTACTGCCTTCGCCTTTATTATCTTCGCTGTACATATTGCCTCCCTTCTACCATTGGTTCTAGGACTGCCATATCGTATGACATTTGGGTCTGCAGTACTTGATTGAAATTACTGTGAAAATTTAGAGAAGACCAGTTAATGTTATATCTTATTCTTGCTATCTTTCATTCTTAAGTTGCAAGCTTGTGAAATCTATTTGGCATTGCTCTTGAGAATTTACAACCGTCATAGGTTACCGAGGTTGATTTAACAATTTTTTACATACACTACTATGGCATATTATTTATTTCTGTTCTCTCATTTTCTGATTGTTCTTGCCCTGTTCTAAATATTTAGGTTCAGAAGCAGCGCCTGTTGCAATGGCAGCACTTCGAGCATTCTGGAATAGCCCGGTGGGCCCTAAAACGACACATTTCTGGGGACCTGTTGCCAACTGGGGTTTTGTTACTGCTGTACTTTTCTTAAATTCTTACTGTTTATTTTTAAGCTGCCCTTATATTGTAGCTTATTTCTAATACTAATGCAATTTTATATTAGAAAGAAAGAAAATGGATTATCCAGCTGCCTAATAATAAATATTTATGTGAAATACTTATATTTATTGTCATGAAAATAAAATCATAATAGTTTGAGGTATATGAGAATATGAGATGATTAATTTGGAAGGGTGGGAAACATAATTCATACGTTTAGGGCGAGCTGAAGATGGGTTGGAGATGTGCCGCCATATCTTTAAAGGATAATTTATGTGGTTCCTATTCGACTGCTTTGTTTCTTATCAATGATTTATTCTTTAATGGTTCTGTTGCATTCTGCGATTCCTATATGCAGTTTATCCATGATTGCTCTTTATCTTGGACTGTAGTTATGTGGGATTGATTGGATACTCATCATATTCTATTGGGACTATTTTTTGAGGTTGTTGCTTAATTGTCTTGCTGGCGGTTACAGCTCGAATATATGACTGAATTCTTACTTTCTATGAGTTTTATCAAGTGCAAGAATCTATAATAAGGGTGTTATGAGGCATGCAAAAATCAACTTTAGCTTAAATAAAATGATTGTTTTGTGAATATGAAGTTCTATTTATCTTTTTGCCACTTCGATCCTTGATCAAGTCTGAGACTCGAAGCATTAGATCTCTTTATTCAAGCGAGAGGCTTGTTGTTTTGTTTATCCTTTTTCTTCTTTTTTTCCTTCACTCTTTTAAGTGGTGATTTCTTGACACTATAATTTGTGTTTATATTTGTCAGATATTTGACATCATTTACATGCATAATGTTTGAAATACTGTAATTTTCTTTCTTATGGTTGATTTCGTTAGGAGATCGAAGTTTTTCGCTAGAAATTGAAATATGTTTCTTTCTATTGTGTTAGATAATTTTCTTCCTCATGAGATTTATATGTTTATTTTTCATTAAATTATTTGCATCTCATTCGAAAAGTCTATAATAATAATATTCACAAGTCTTTTCATTTACTCAAACACTGCACTGTATATTAGATAAATCTGTATCAGAAACTCCACCCAGGACACTTAATTGTTTTACATTATATATGATATTGGAGCTTGAAGTAGCAGCATAATGTCAATTAGAAGAGATATTCAAATAGTTTTAATTAACAAAATAATAGAATGATCTAGTTAAAATGAAATAAATTTAATTATAATTATATATAATTCCAACATGACTATGTTGATATTACAGATTATATTCATATATTCTATGTGAGGTATACTCTCGGGGAATTTTCAAATTGATTAGATAACTTAGAAAATTACTCTCGAACTTATAATATTTTTTTATTCATGAAGAGTTGTAATTGTTATATCAGAACTAGTAGGGCATGCTTAATAGTTTTAATGAAGAGTTATTTTTATAACAAAACTATAAGTTTTGATATGAAACATTATTTGCTTAGAGATTATTTTATTATCACTGTATATTTCATTGAATGCCTTGGACCAGAAGTTAAATATGAATTAAGATTTAATTCTGCAATGATATTAGATGAGTCTTTATATATTAACTTTTGAGTCAAAGAAATGATACAATCTTCCTAGTACTACCGCTCCTATGCTTAATATATCTGAGAGAAAAAAACATTAGCCTCTCTTCTAAAGTCTGCCAATTCCTATTAGAACTACTGCTCCTATTTTTATAACAAGACCATATTGTTTTGAATGAAACATGAAGGTAAATAGTGTGTTTAGATATTTTATAAGATTCAAAGATTTTGTTTCTAATCATTATTTGCCTAGCGATTATTTTATTATCACTATGTATTTAATTAATAGTTTTGGATTTAAACTTTGATATTTAGATATGAGTCGTACTAGAAATAATATATGTATGATTATCAATAAGAGTTTGAATGATAATATTATAAAAATTAATAGAATTTGAGATAGAATTATATCGTTAAAAATTTTTATTGATGCTAAGATTATTAATATTATAAGTGCCTATGCTCCTCAAATAGGGTTGGATATATGCTCAAAATAAAATTTTAAAATGACTTAGAAGAATTAATATAAAAGATACATCTTGAAAAAAGAGTTTTTATTAGAGGAGATTTAAATGAATATGTTGGTATAGTAGAAAGTTTTAAAATATTAATGATAGCTATATATTTGGAGCGACTAATGGAGGTGATAGGACTATATTAGATTTTGCTATAACTTTTGAATTTCTAATTATAATACTTTATTTAAGAGAAGAAAGGAGTATCTAATCACTTATAAGAAAAGGAAAACGTTTAGATTGCAATGATTGTATAGTAATTCTCGGTGAAAGTTTATCTACCTAACAGGCTAACATCTTTTATTAGTTTGAGACTTTAAGATGAAGTGGCGGAAAATAAAAAATAAAGTAAAGTTTTGTCTTATGATTAAATGATGGTATTTAAAAAAATGCTAATAAAATTAATTTTCAAAGTAAGATTCAAGATATTAAGATTTGGGTTGTTCATAAGGAAACTAATATTATATGAAAAAAAGTAGCTAGCGATATTAATAATGTTGTAAAATATGCACTTGGAGAATTAAAAAAAGATGCTAATCATAAAAATAGTTGGTGTTGGAATCAAAATGTGCAAGAAAAGATTAAAAATAAAAAATTTTATTATAAAAATTGGTTTTCATGTAAAAGATCAAAAAATTGGAAAAGATATAGAAGGGTCTGGAGGGATTCTAAGAAAACAATATATGATGCAAACAATTTAGTATTTAGTTATTTACATAATAGATTAAATGTTAATGAGGATGAAAGATGTATATATAAGTTAGCCAAGTAAAGAGATAGGAGAAGTAAAGATCTAATTCAAGTGAAGGTGATACGCCTTGAAGGTGAAATTAGTGAGAGAAGCAGTGAAAATAGAAGAACTTGAGAAATGATGGATGGTTTTTGTATTAATTCTTCAATGCCAAAGCAAGATACAATGATCTATAATTAGAGAGGTAGATCTTCTCTCCCGCTTAACCTAGATGCCGCTAGGAAGCTCTCACCAAAAGAAAAAGAAAACTATAGCAGAAAATCAAATCACATAATAATCAAAACAAACCCTAGAATTAATTATAAATAGGCTCCCCTATTTCTCCCCAAAATAGATTTCTTTCCTTACAAAAATCCCTCTCAGATTTGAATTCAATTAGGAATTATTTCCCTAATTAATTCCCCTTTTAATTCTTCTCCTAATATAATGAATTAAAGGCTTGCTGGGCCCCACAAGGGGAGCTGAATCCAACTGTTTGGCCGCTCCTATTTGTTCTGCCCCCTCTTGTTCCAAACTCAGCTGGACCGTCCGGTCCAGCTCTCTGCTGGCAGCTCCCATAACAATACTCCCCTCCTCAAAATGCGCCTTATCCTCAAGGTAGAAGGATGAGAACTGTGTCCTGATCGTCTCGTATTGTTCCCACGTGGCGTCGTACTATCCTTCCACTTAATTAACACCTCTCGTGCCCTTGTTCCTCCTCCACGCACACCTGCTACTTCAAGGGGTTCCAACCTGATCTCCATATCTTCTGTCAAGGTCGGGGTTAGTGATGATGGTGTGTGTTCTTCGATTGCCTTCCTCAACTAGGAGACATGAAAGACTGGGTGCAAAGTGGATGTGGGTGGTAACCCCAATCGATAGGCTACTGCTCTGATGCGCTCCAAGATTTTATAAGGCCCAAAGTATCGTGGGGATAATTTTTCATTCTTCCTCTTTGCTAGTGTTTTCTGTTTGTAGGGCCTCAATTTAAGTAAATCATCTCTCCTGGCTTGAAGTTTACTTCTTTTCAGTGCTCATCAGCCTTCTTTTTCATGATCTGTTGGGCTCTCAACAAATGTCCCCTGAGCTTAGATAATACCCTATCACTCTCTTCCAAGTACTACTCTACATCGGACACTGGTGTAATGGTCTGCCCATAGTGAATCAAGTGAAGGGGATCTCTCCCATAGAGAATCCTGAAGGGAGTGGTCTTTGCTGCTGAGTGGTACGAGGTATTGTATCAATATTCTGCCCACGCAACCCACCTAGCCCAACTCTTTGGTGTGTCTGATACAAGGCATCTCAATTAGGTCTATACACTCCGGTTGATCACTTCTGTCTGACCATCTGTCTGAGGGTGGTACGTTGTACTTCGCTTCAATACCATCCCCTGTAAATGAAATAGCTCTTTCCAGAGGTGGCTAAGGAACACCTTGTTCGTGTTTGACACAATGGCTTTTAGTAACCAGTGCAAGCATACCACTTCTTGAATGAAAATGGTAGCCATTGTGACTGCGGTGCAAGGGTGCTTCAGAGGGATAAAATATGCATACTTGCTCAAATGGTCTACTACTACCAAGATCACCAAAAACCCTTCCGATCGTGGTAATCCTTTGATGAAATCCATTGTCACTTCCTCCCACACTCTCTATGGTAGGGCTAAGGGTTGTAATAACCTTGTTGGCGTCATGGCTAAGTACTTATGCTTTTGACACAAATCATATTTGACTACCCATTTCTCTAAATCGCGACGCATCCCTATCCAATATAGCTCTGCTGATAGTTGACTATATGTCTTCTGAACTCCGGAGTGCCCTCCTAGCGCGCTGTCATGGAACTCTTGCAGTAGTTTTGGAATATACCCTAAGGTTTGGGGTAACACAAACCTCCCATGGTACAGTAATTGTCCCCCTTTCAGAACATAACCTGGGTGACTGTTTGGATCCTTCAACAGCTCCTCTCTAATATTTCTCAACTCTTCATTCTGCTCATTCTCCTGTCTTAATGCCTCCCATTCTGCCATCAATGGTGCTGACATTACTGCCAACTAAGGTCCCTCGACTCTCCTAGACAAGATATTTGCTGCTTATTTTCTAGTCCTGGTCGGTACTGAATCTCAAAATCATATCCAAATAACCTGGATAGCCATCTCTGGTGCTCCGCGGTGACCATTCGCTATTCCAATAAAAACTTCATGCTCCTTTGATCTTTCGTGACCATGAAATGTCTCCTCAGTAGATAAGGCCGCCATTTCTGAATAGCCAAGACAATCGCCATCAGCTCCCGCTCATAGATAGACTTGAGCTTTGCCTTGGTTGTGAGCACATGGCTGAAGTATATGATAGGCCTCTAATCTTGCATGAGTACTGCTCTTACCTGATGCTTCCGTCTCCACCACAAATGGTCTCCTAAAATCTGGAAGTGCCAGCATAGGTACACTGGTCATCATTGTCTTTAACTCCCAAAAAGCTCGTGTCGCTTTCTCCCCCCACTTGAAATTATCTTTTTTCAATTGCTTCGTTAAAGGTCTTGCTATGGACCTATGGTACCATATCCAAACTTCCGGTAGTAATCGGTGAGCCCTAAGAACCCCTGTAGCTCCCTCAAGTTCTTAGGAAGAGGACAATCCACCATGGCCTGAATCTTGGACTGGTCAGCTGACACCCCCTTTGTGGACACCACATGCCTTAAATACTCCACCTGTGATTGCCCAAATATGTACTTTTTCAAGTTGACAAACAACTGATGCTCCCTTAATGTCTCCATGACAATCTTCAAGTGCTCCCAGTGTGCTGCCTCTGTCCTGCTGTATATCAAAATGTCATAAAAAATATTAGGACAAACCTTCGGAGATATGGCTGGAACACGCAGTTCATAAGTGATTGGAAGGTTGTAGGGGCGTTGGTGAGGCCAAAAGGATCACCAGGAACTTGTAGTGCCCTTCATGTGTCCTGAAGGCCGTCTTGTGCACATCTACTATCTTCATCATGATTTGATGGTATCCCGACTTCAAATCAATTTTGGAGATCACAGCTCTAAATAACTCATCAAAGAGTTTATCTATCACGAGAATTGAAAACTTATCTAGCATCGTTTCCTTGTTTAGAGCCCTGTAATCTACACAGAACCTCCAACTATCATCCTTTTTTTTAATCCAACTGTCATTCTTGTTCTTCACCAATACTACCGAGCTAGAGAAGGGACTCACACTAGGTCTAATGATCCCCGCTTTCATCATTTCCCTAATCAGACTTTCTATCTCATCTTTCTAGATTTGGGGGCAACGATATGGTCGGACACTGATGGGAGAAGTCCCTTCTTTCAAGTTGATAGCATGCTCGTGCTCTCGAGGCGGTGGTAACCCGATCGGTGGTTGAAGTACATCCTAATTTTTGCAGAATTTGCTGGGCCCCCACTGGAATTTCCCTTGCCTCCTGTTCCTGGACCTCTTCTATGCTTTGCAACTCTACCAAATATCCCCGGCTTGCATTCTGGATCCCTGGCTTGCATTCTGGATTGTCCCGAACAAGGTTTTTAAAGAGACCATGATTTTGCATAACCTGGCATCCCCTTGAAGCACTACCTTTTTCCCCTCCAACTGTATTTCCATGGTCAATGATTTCCAGTTCACCTTCATATTTTCCATAGTTTGTAGCCACTTTATCCCCAGAATCACATTCGTCCTTCCCAAGTTCAGTGGAAGGAAGTCTTCCACCACCTGAATACCCTGCAAAGTCATCACCACCCCTTTACATATTCCCCTACTCTTCTCTATTTTGCCTGTTCCCATCATCACCCCACATCCTTTTATCCTCGCTAACTTCAACCTCAATCGGTCTACCACCCAATTTGAGATGAGTTATGTGTAGCTCCGCTATCCACAACAACTACCACAGATTGCTCACCATTTTGCCCCCTTACTTTCATGTTGTGATTTAGAGTAAATCCTATCACAGAGTTCAATGACAGCTCTGCCACATCCAATCGCAATTTCCCTATCTCCTCTAATACATCCTCCCTCTCGTCCCTGCTCTCCTCGTCCCCTTCACAGACCATCAAGATTTGAAGGGCTCAATTCTTGCACCTATGCATGAGTGTAATCTCTCATCACACTTGAAGCATAGCCCTTTCGCCTGCCTATCCTGCACTTCTGCTTCTGTGAGGCAATTGAAATTGCCTCCAGGATGAACTCCAATGCTCTTCTCCGTAGGTGCTTACCTCTGAAATGACACCGTCTAGGTCCTCGGTGTCAAGGTCGTAGAGGCGTTCCTGTAATCCCCTCCCATGGGGTTGCTCCGGCTGGCCTTCTCCCTCTTATGTTTCTCCTCCATCCCTTGTGCTATCTCCATTGTCTCCCTCAGCTCTCTAGGCTTCAACACCCTGAGCTCTGCCCTTATGTCTTCCCTAAGGCTCTTCATGAAATTTCCTTCCAACCCTTCCTCAGAAAATTTCCCTCAGACTTCCTGATAGCAACTCAAACTTCTCCTGATACTCCATGACGGTCCCTTCTTGAGTTAAGGCTTAGAATTGTTCATGGAGGTTCCCTTCCCGAATAGCTCGGAAACATTCGAACAAACACTCCTTAAATTCTCCCCAAGAATAGATTGGATACCTAGCTTCTCTCCACTGAAACCAAGCTAGGGCTTTTCCTTCCAAACATAGTCCCGCCGCAATTAGTTTTTCTCATTCTGTCAGATCATTGATCGCAAAGTAACGCTGCACCCGATACACCCAACCTTGAACATCTTCCCCTTTGAAAACTGACTTTTTTAACTTTCTTGACCTCGTATCTGTACGCCAATGGTGTCTTCCTCCATTAGTTCCTCCTGTGTAGTGGTGGTGTGATTCTCTCCCTTCTTCCCTTGGAGGATTTGGACCCCATGGTTCGGCCCCACCATTGCTTCCTTCGGTCCACCTTCCTTCTTGCCTGGGTGGTCTCCAAAAAAGTTTGGTCTCCCCCCTTCATGCTCTCCTTTCTTCTGGATACCCCGATACACCTCCCCTCAGAATCGCTTGGGGCGGTCCTTGATGGAAAATGCTCTCCACTTCATCATCCTCCTCCTAAATTTTCTTCCCTTTCCAATCAGCCCCAGGAGTAGCTGATGAAGCCTTTGATTGCATCTTGATCAATGTTTTCATCATACCTTTCACATTTCCAAAGCAGCTCTCCATGGAGGAAAACCCTCCCTCCATTCCAGAAAATCTTTCCTCCATCCCGGAATGTTTCTCCTGCATCTCGGCCCTAAGTTGTTCCATCTCTCCTTCCAAAGCTTCCATCTTCTTTGCTGCCATTTACAGATTCTGGGCTCCAAACCGCAAAAACAATAAAAAATTGGTTAATTTGGCCTCTAAACAGCGAAAATCAGCAAGGTGGAAAAAAGTTCAGTCGAAATCAGCGATGGGGACTTTAACTTTCTGCCTAGGACATCGCTCTGATACCAATTTGATATGCCTTGAAGGTGAAATCAACGAGAGAAGGCAGTGAAAACAACAAAAATTAAGAAACGAAGGATGGTTTTTGTATTAATTTTTCAATACCAAAGCAAGATACAATGATCTACAATTAGAGAGGTAGATCGTCTCTCCCACTTAACTTAGATGCCGCTAGGAAGCTCTCACCAAAAGAAAAAAAACTACAGCAGAAATTCAAATCACATAATAATCAAAATAAACCCTAGAATTAACTATAAATAGGCTCCCCTATTTCCCCCTAAAATAGATTTCTTTCCTTACAAAAATCCCGCTCAAATTTGAATTCAATTAGGAATTATTTCCCTAATTAATTCCCCCTTAATTCCTCACCTAATATAATGAATTAAAGGCTTGCTGGGCCCCACAAGGGAGCCGAATCCAGCTGTTTGTCCGCCCCTATCTGGTCTTCCCCTCTTGTTCCAAACTCAGCTGGACCGATGGTCCAGTTCTCTGTTGGCATCTCTCGTAATAGCAGCTCCTGTAACAGAAGGTGCATTAAAGATGAAGATAAAAAAGTGCTTTTCTTAAAAGAAGATATTCAATATAGGTATATGAGATATTTCGATAAATTTTTTAATGAAAGTTGTGAGAATACAATTGACTTTAGTAACCTTAGCACCCTAAATAAAAATAAATTTTTTTATTTTTTTAAAATCGGACCAGGCCGGCTGATTCGACCAATTCAATCGTAAACTCGTCATATGACCAGCTTGGTCTGCCTGAAAAACTGGCCCAGCATTAAACTTGTGTGAACTGGTTTTAACCGCCTGTTTAAACGATCAATCGTTGAACAGGTCCCGATTTTTAAGAACCGGCTGGTTCAATTCATATCCTATTTAAATAAAGTAGTTTATTATAAAATATTTAATCAAACATTAAATTTAATAAATTAATTTAAATATAACACATTTTATTTTATACCGAGCCTAAATTTTTGTAATGATTATTTACCAAATAAATACCAACAAAAATACTCACATAGACCCATCACCCCATGTGAGCTTTTAACCCATGAAAACAAGAAAAACTATATTAACAAAACAAAACAAAAGCTCTCAAATGATGTGAGACTAAATAGTTTAGTTGAAATTTTCTACTTCAAAATATATACATTATATATTTTTATACATATTTTTAATTTTTTTAATAATGAGATTAATATTTATTTTGTTGGCTAATTATATTTAATTATTCATCTATTTTTTTATTTTTTTAAATATACATAATTAAAAATTATTTTTTATCTATTTATTAATTTTAAATAATCTTATATGAATGATTTATAGATGCAAAATTATAATGTGAATTTAAAATATTATTTATGATTGTAAAATTTATCTAAATGGATAATGTAAATTAACAATAATTTATTATAATTTATATTAAATTTAACATAAATTAGTAAGAATTTATATTAAATTTATAAGTTCATATATAAAATAAATTTATTTTTAGTCACAAATTTATATCATTATTATTTTATTTATCTTTTATTTAAATGATTATAATATTTATTATGCCATCTGTTTCAACTCCGATCAAACCATTGAACCTTGAACCTTGAACCTCTCATATTTTCGGTTCGACGTCCGGTCTAGTTTTCATAATGTTGGCCATATTAGTAAGATCGAAGTTGAAGGGTCTTTAAAGAAGATTGCATTCAACCAACTCCAAGATTTTTACCAATTCATATTCTAGAAGATTTCACACCCAACCACCTTACCAAAAAATTTGTATCACACACAACGCGAAAACGTGGTGAGGTCAATACAGCCAGAACCACCCCTACTTACTGATCTCTCTATCCCTCCCGAAACCAGGAGATCTTTTCAGGATGGGATCATGAGTGAATAGAAAAAAGAAAATGTACATTACTGTTCCAGCGAAAAAGTGTAGGAAAGTAGGATTTGATGATATTCCAATAGAAGTTTCGAAATGCTTATGAGATTAAGAAATTTATTGGCTTACTAAACTATTAAATATTATTTTGAAGATTAAAAAGATGCCAGATGAGTGGAGAAAGAGTGTGTTGGTTCATATTTTTAAGAATAAAGGTGATGCACTAGAGTGCGTGAATTATAGAGGAATTAAGTTAATGTGTCATATATTAAAATTATGGGAGAGTAATTGAGCATAGGTTACAACGCGATACTGATATTTCTCAAAATCAATTTGGATTTATACCAGGGAGGTCTATCATAGAAGCTATACATTTATTGAGAGATTTGATGGAGAAGTATTGAGAGTATAAGGATATACATATGCTATTTATTTATTTAAAGAAAGCATATGATAAAGTTTCAAGAAAAGAGTTCTTGAGGGTTTTAGGAAAAAGATAATTAATAATGCTTATATTCAAGTAATTAAAGATATGTATATATATGAGCTATTACTTTTGTTCAAATATAATGTGGTTTGACTAAGTATTTTCCTATTTCAGTTGGATTACATCAAGGATCAATTTTAAACTCATATCTTTTTGCTTTAGTGATGGATGTTCTTACTAGACATTTACAAATGGATGTATCTTGGTGTATACTTTTTGCTGATGATTTCTTCTTGCTGATAAGTCAAGAGAAGAAGTTGATGAAAAACTTGGAGTATGGAGGCCAATTTTAGAGTCTAAAGGTCATTTGAGTAGATCTAAAATTGAATACTTGAAATGTAATTTTAGTAGTAATAGATCTAGTGGTGGGATTGTGATATTGGGTGATCAAGTCATTAAAAAGAGTGCACGTTTTATATTTTTCTTGTTTATTGTTCAAAGCGATGGTGAAATAGATGGGGATATTATTAGTAGAAATCTAGTTGGATGGTTGTAGTAGAGGAATGCATTGAGCCTGTTTTGTGATAGAAAGTTCCCTTGAAACTTAAGGGAAAACTTTATAAGATGGTGGTGAGACTTGCAATGCTTTATGGCATAGAACATTGACCATTAAAAGAAAAGCATACAATTAGGTGTTGCAAAGATGAGGATGCTCAAGTGGATTAGTGGCTTTACACTTTGAGACAACATGCGGAAACGAGTATGTACGTGAAAATGTTGGAGTAGCTCCAGTGACAGATGAGATTAGAGAGAATCATCTTAGATGGTTTTGGTCACATAAAACATCGACCTTCCGATGACTCTGTTAGGGGAGTAGATGCATTAGATCTGGCCTATGTTAAGAAAGCTAGAGGTAGATGTAAAAAGACTTGATTAGAAAGTATTAAAAAATAACTTTTTTTATTAAATCTATATGTAAATTTGACTCTTAGTTAGACAACAATGGAGAAAAATGATTTATATAGCTGACCCATGTAGTGGAATACAATCTTATTGTTGTTGTGCTATATATTTCATTGAAGGCTTTAGATGAGAAATTAAATATGAATTAAGATTTAATTCTTCAAAGATATTAGACGAGTCTTTATATTTAACTTTAGAGTCTAAGCAATGTTACAATCTTCCTAGTACTACTGCTCCTATGCTTAATATCTCTGAGAAAAATCTTTTAACATCTCTTCTAAAGCCTGTCATTTCCATATCAATATAAGAGTCATGTATATTTTTATTCTATTGAAGGAATTGTAGTTCATGAATATTCTTTAAATACAAATGAATTATAATTATAATATAATTCTACATTTAATTTTGTTAAATTTGAATCTACCCTGAAATCTACAGAATATATGTTTATGAACTAGAATCTAAAATTAAACAAGAGTTAAAATGGAATTTAAAATTGAATCAGACATCATACTTGAATCTAAACCTCAAATAGAATATGAATTTGAAACAGAATTTTAATGAGGTTATTTATGAACCTAAATTTGAATTAAAATCTGACTATATTCTTAACTATGAAACTGAGCAAATCAGACTTGTTGACAATGATAAATCATTTGAAAATTTTCATAATGTAACTCATGATAAAGTATCTATCAAAATTTTCTTTATAAGTCAAATTGAATTTGATTTTTTATTATTATTGGTTTCTAAATTTCCAAATTAAAAAAAATGTTATAGAAAGATTCAAATTACTTTAACATATTTGGCTGAATCCAAAGTTATATAATTCACCATGAGTATTATTTAGGCCATTTGTGTTAATT
This sequence comes from Dendrobium chrysotoxum, assembly GCA_019925795.1. Classification (NCBI taxonomy): domain Eukaryota; kingdom Viridiplantae; phylum Streptophyta; class Magnoliopsida; order Asparagales; family Orchidaceae; genus Dendrobium; species Dendrobium chrysotoxum. Next base: position 49,633,187 of record CM034307.1, read on the forward strand.
TTCTTTAAATAAGTTGTCAGGGCATATGGCATATTTTATTTATGTGCTGTCTAATTATTATTAGTTTTGTGTGGAATTTGATTGTATTGATCAATCGGATTGTATTGTTGCCTCGGATGTCAATTCCATCGGTCGAGCTTGTCGGAGGGTTGCAAGGGGTCCTCTTGCACCTGAATTTTTTTTCGTAGCCGTACAACGCTGCGACGCTGTATGGTTTGGTTGGATTCAGATGGAGAGCGGAGCGCCGCGGCACTGCGAGGCATGCTGGACAGTTTGCTTTCTCTTTTTTAATGAAGGTTGTATCATTTGGTGGTTTTAATGTGTTTTCTCTTTATTGTTTTTATATGAGAATGATGTAAGAGTGAAGAGAGATAATGAGAGAGTGATAGAAGAGAGATCTGTATTATTTCTCTCAAATTTTTATAGTGAATTTCTTGGTGTGGTATGGCTCCGTGTTTTTATCCCGGTTTTCGATTTTTTCATGTTAAATCCTAATATTCTTTCTTTTCGCTGTATTTTCTCTTTCTTGTTTGTGTTTGCCGCGTAGTTTTCTTCCCCAACAATTATTAGAAGAAAATTCAATGAAACTTATAATAAATATCAAATTTAGTATTTTTTTCAATCTCTTCTTCTCTTAATAGTAGCTATAGTATATCCTTGAAGGAAGCATAGAATTAGTTTAGCATTATCATTGCATGCATCAAATCATATTCATCCTTCTATTAGTGTGGCATGATTTACATGAAAATATTTGCAAGAAGCTTTCTGTTAACCATAAGTGTTAAAAATCATTTTATATATTATATGTTGAATTAAGAAAAGATAAAGTAACGATTCATTTGAATTCCAAAAGATTTTCTAAAGGATCTTTTAAGGAGTTAATTACAAGAACGTTTGGGCCATATTAAGTAATGCATTATATTGGGACTAATGGTATAAATTAGATATTCCTAAATATTTCTAACATTATTCAGCTCTATACCATAAATTATTAACCGACATCTTTGTTTATTCTCTTCTTCCATCTCCTCCTGATTTCACCTTCACCATATCATTCGATCATTTTTCAAATAGACTCCTACAGCCATTTTTAATGGTGAGGAGTTCCAACAATTATCCTAAAGAGGATTAGAAAAATATCAAATAAAAAAATCGGGAGCTGAAAATTTCTATTACTGTTGATTCCTATCTGGCTTGCGGGTGGGTACGGCTGGGATATATGTCTGAATTCTTATTTCCTGTTTGTTTTATCTAATGCTAGTGTCTATAAGCAGGAGCGTTTTGAGGCATTTAAAAAAAACCAATATGGCTTAAATAAAATTCTAGTTTTGCGAATGTGGAATTCTTCATTGCTCTGAGAGATGTAGTGTGAGGCTTGAATCATTTTAAGAGGAGGGTCTTTTTGTTCGAGCAAGAGGCTTCTTGTTTGGTTTATTCTTTTCATTCCTTATATATTTTTGCCTTTCGATTGATTGATATTGTGTTGATGTATTTTTAGATTTTTTACATATACTGCTTTATTTATATGCATGATATCTTAAATGCTATGATTTCCTTGATTCTTCTTTCTTATCGTTGATTTTATTAGGGGATTATAACTTTTCAGTAGATATTCTCAGGAGATTTGCATGTTTATTCTACCATTTGTTACATTAAATTGTTTGCTTCTTTTCTAGACGATCTGTTAAAACAAACAGCAATTTTCTTTTCATTAATCACTACTTTTCATGATAGATTTATATTAAAAGTTCTAGATTCTACGGTAACCTACATCAATAATGAGCTATTAAAAAATTGCTTGCAAATGTTATGATATCTAGTCATACATGCTGACCTTATATGATTTCTCACTACGGTTCTAAAGAGAAACTGTGCTTGATTGATGTACGCTCATCCAAATGTTTGCTTTTTTAGGGTTTGGTTGATACCCAGAAGCCACCAGAAATGATATCTGGTAACATGACGGCAGGTTAGTAAAAAATGGCCAGGACAACCATGAAATAAATCCTATTTCTCATAGTAGCGCCCTTTTAATGGTTTTGCAGCTATGTGTGTTTATTCGGGACTCTTCATGAGGTTTGCTTGGATGGTTCGTCCACGAAACTACTTGCTCCTAGCATGCCATGTTTCTAATGAGGCAGTTCAGCTCTATCAACTGTCTCGCTGGGCAAAGGCTCAAGGGTATGTGTATTAAACTTCAACGGAATTAATCTTGTGATATTACCATCTCATAGTGTGATGTTAAGATAATAGTTTTTACGATTAATGGGTGTATATCAACAGATATGGAAATGCTAAGATGGCTTTGCAAGACTAGAAAGAATAGAAAATTCGATGAATATATGAATATGTTGAGTTCGAAAAATGAGATGATAGTATACAAACAGATGGTATAGGCGTTATTTCTAGATAGAATGCTCGAGGCATTAGAGTGGTTTTAGCGTGGAAGTGCTTGACATAGAAAGGGTTAAGAAGGGCGAAAGAATAGTTTGCTTTGTATCGATGAAGCAACTGCTTGGTTGATAAAATTTTTGGAAGTTGTCGTGTTCTTGAGTTTTCATTTCGTCGACTTCGAATTTGTGCCTTCACACTCATCATTCAAAAAAAAGAAAGAAATTGTAATACCGACATCCAATAGTTAATTAATAATGGTAAAATGATGATGGCCAAATATGATAAAGAAATACTCCTTGTGTCTATTCAAGTCATTATATTTTTAGCACCATCTTTCAAAGTAAATGTGCGCTAAGAAACAAGTGCAAAAATAAAAAAGAGCTTGGTTGAAATTTGGAATTTCAACAAAGTTCAAGCAGAATTTGAGATAAATCTTATGGTAAAACACTAGGGAAACTTGATAATTGATGAAAAGTGGAAGAAAACAATCAAGATACAATAGATTTTTAGTTCGAGAGGAAGATCTGGCTTGCCCAATCTCTAGCTGGTGGTTAGAGCCCAAGCAAACCTAAGAGAAATCCTAAATTCAGCAAAAATGAAGATAACCCTAACTCTAACCCTTCCCATTTATTTAAAGAATACAAATATAATTATAATTACTAAACAACCCCTCCCAAATTTAATTCCCTCCTAAACCACCCCCTCTTTAGTTTTGTATTCAAGTAATGGGCCCCACTAGGGGTGTTGATGGCTTTTTGGTCTGCCTGGAGTAAACTAGGGGCTAGCCCTAGTGCTGGGCCGGCTGGACCAGTCCTTCTTGGGCCGATCTAACAATATCCCACTCCCAAATAATGGAAATTGATACTTCACCCTCTCGTATGGCTCCCAAGTGGCTTCATAATCCGGTAAGTTCTTCCATTTTATCAGAACCTCCTTGGTCCCTTCTTCTCTCTGTCGAACCCCTCTCAACTCTAGTGGTTCTAATAACACCTACAAATTGTCTGTCAGTGTCACAGGTAACTCTAAACTAGCCGTGTGATGCCCAATAGCTCTCTTCACTTGTGACACATGGAACACTGGATGCATAGTAACGATCAATGGTAATCTCAAGCGGTACGCCACTGCTCCAATCCTCTCCAATACCTCATATGGGCCAAAGTACCTTGAGGCCAACTTCTCATTCCTCCTGTTAGCGACCATTCTCTGTTTGTAGGGTCGCAGCTTTAAGAACAACCTATTCCCCACTTCGAACTGGATGTCCTTCCTGTGTCCATCCGCCTACTTCTTCATAATTTGTTGTGCCCTCAACAGGTGCCTCTTCAATTCTTCCAACACCCTATTTCTTTCTTCCAAGTACTGATCTGCTGAAGAGACTAGTGTGCTCCTCTGCCCAACATGCATCAAGTGTGGAGGGTCTCTTCTGTATAGCATTTTGAAAGGAGTCATTTGGGAAGCTGAATGATATGAAGTGTTGTACCAGTATTCTGTCCATGCTAGCCACTTGCCCCACAACCGAGATGTCTCTAAAATAAAACACCATAGGTAAGTTTCCAGGCTCTTGTTTACTACCTCCGTCTGTCTGTCTTTCTGAGGGTGGTAAGCGGTGCTCCTCTTTAGAATTGTTCCCTGCAACCTGAATAACTCTCTCTAGAAATGGCTGAGGAATGCCTTATCCCAATCAGAAACTATTGACTATGGGATCCCATGCAATTTAACCACCTTTCTGATAAAATTTTTCGCCACGGTCATTGCCGTTTAAGGGTGTAGTAAAAGAATAAAATAAGCATATTTGCTCAATCTGTCAACCACCACTAGAATCACTGTAAATCCCTTAGTTCGGGGTAGTCCATCTATGAAATCCATGCTGACCTCCTCCCACACTTTGTTTGGAAGAGCCAGGGTAAGTAATCCCCATGGAGCCATAATCAAGTACTTGTTTCTCTGGCATACCTTACACCAAAAGACCATCTCCTCCACATCCCTATGCATCCCCTTCTAATACAATTCTGCTGCCAGTCTCCTGTATGTCTTCTGCACACCAGAATGACCCCCAATTGTGCTCTCATAGAACTCCTACAATAGGTGGGGAATATGAATCGAGGTTCGTGGCAGCACAAACCTCCCCTGGTACAACAGTCTCTCCCATTCTAGAGAATAACCATGGTGGCTACTCTCATCCTTCAGTAGATTCTCCCTAATCCCCCTCAGCCCCTCATCTTGCACGGTCTCCTCTTTAATAGCCCCCCAATCCAGCATCAGCGGTACCGAAATACCTAACTCTTGGAGCTCCCCCATGCATTTAGATGAGGCATCAGCCGCCTTGTTCCCTAACCATAGCCTATACCGGATCTCAAAGTCATAGCCCAACAGCTTTGACAACTACCTATGATTTTCCTCGATCATCACCCTCTGCTCTAGCAAGTACTTCAAGCTTCGCTGGTATGTCCTGACGATGAAGTGTCGGCCCAACAAGAAAGATCGCCACTTTTGAATAACCAATACAATGACCATCAATTCCCTCTCATAAACTGACTTCGACCTAGCTTTGGTTGTCAACACCTAGTTGAAGTAGACTATGGGTTTGTGATTTTACAGAGCATTGGCCCCAATCCATATCCTGAGGCATCAGTCTCTACCATGAATATTTGGCTAAAATCGAGTAGGGCCAGGACCGGGACTATAGTCATGGCTGTCTTCAATCTCTCAAAAGCCTGAGTGACTGCCTCTCCCCACAAGAAACTATCCTTTTTCAGCTGTTTTGTCAAAGGCCAAGCTATGGTGCAGTATTCCCTCACAAATCTCCTATAGTATCCAGTCAATCCTAGGAAGCCCCTTAGCTCCTTCAGGTTCCTAGGTAGAGATCATTTCAACATTATCTCAATCTTGGCCTGGTTAGTGGCCACCTCTTCCTTGGACACCACGTGCCCCAAGTACTCCACACTAGCCTATGCAAAATAACACTTCTTCAGATTGGCTCTTAGCTGATGCTCCAGTAACACCTCTAAGACCACCCTTAGATGCTTCAGATGCTCATCACTAGACTTGCTATACACCAGAATATCATAAAAGAAAATCAGAACAAATTTCCTGAGGTAAGGTCAGACCACTTGTTTGTGAGGGACTAGAAGGTAGCAGGGGCGTTGGTGAGACCAAACAACATCACCAAGAGTTCATAGTGTTCCTCGTGTGTCCTGAAAGCTGTCTTCAAAACATCCTCCTCTCTCATCCGGATCTAATGGTACCCAGATTTTAGGTCCACCTCATGAATATTGTCGCTCCACAATATTCATCTAACAACTCATTTATCACTGGAATAGAAAATTTGTCTGGCACAGTCTCCTTAATCAGGGCCCAGTAGTCACACAAAATCTTCAACTTCCATCCTTCTTCTTGACTAGTAGAATTGTGATAGAAAAAGGGTCTACGCTTGGCCTGATGATTCCTGCCTCCAACATCTCCCGGATCAGCTTTTCAATCTCATTCTTCTGAATCTGGGAATAGTGATAAGGCCTGACATTGATCGGTGATACCCCCTCTCTCAACATGATGGCGGCTCCTGCCCCCTCTGTGGTGGCAACTCTGGAAGTGGCTGAAAAATCTCATTGAGCTGCTATATAACTGGTTGTACTGAAAGAGAGATGTCCCCCTTTCCTCCCCTCTGATCCCCTCCAAACTTTGTAACTCCATCAGAAATCCTCCTCCCACTTCCTATGTGTGGCCCTTACCATGATTTTTAGAACACCATGGCTTTGGAGAGCCTTGCATCTCCCCTAATCATCACCCTTCTCCCTTCCACCATAAGCTCCATTGTCAGCATCCCCCAATTCACCTTGGTATCCCCCAAGATCTGCAGCCATCTCATCCCTAAGGTGACATCAATGCTCCCCAGCTTCAATTGGAGAAAATCCTCCCTCACTTGGATCCCCTGTATAGTCGGGACAACTCCCCTATATACCCCTCTATCTGTCTCCATCTTCCCAGTCTCTATCATCACCCTGTGTCCACCAGTTTCATCCCCAATTGGTCTACGACCTGGTATATACCTGGTTGAAGATGAAATTATGAGTAACCCTATTATCTATCAACACTACTACCTCTTTGTCTATTATTTCGCCTCTCACCGTCATAGTGTGATTCGGAGTGAATCCCACCAGTGAGTTCAAGAAGGCCTCTACCATGTCTGAATGCAACTTTTCCTCCTCGGCTGATGCCTCACTTCCACCTCCCTCCTCAGCTTCCTCGTCATCACAGGCAGTGAGAGCCTAAAGAATTTGGTCCTTACGCCTATGCCCCGGTATGTACTTCTCATCACATCTGAAACATAACCCTTTTGCTCGTTTATCTTGCACCTCTACTTTTGTGAGTCGCTTGAAGTTGCCTCTCGGGCGAATTCCACCGCTCTTCTCCCTAGGAGCTTCTCTCTGAAAGGATATTGTCTGGGTTCTGGTTGCTAGAGTTTTAGATGTACTCCTGTAGGCCCCTCCCATGATGTTGCTTCTACTGGCCTTCTCCCTCCTATATGTTTTTCTCCACCCTCTGAGCCAAGCTCTTTCGTCTCTCTCAGCCCCTAGGCCTCAGTACCCCTAGCTCTGCCCGTATATCCTTCCTAAGCACCTTCATGAAATTTCCCTTCAATCCTTCCTCAGAGATTCCCCTCAGTCTACCCGACAACAGCTCAAACTTCTCCCAGTACTCCATAATTGTTCCCTCCTGAGTTGAGGAATAGAACTGCTTGTGGAGGTCTTCTTCCCGAATAGCTCAAAAACGTTCCAACAAGCACTCCTTAAATTCTCCTTATGAGTAGATCAGATACCTAGCCTCCCTTCATTGGAACCAGGCTAGGGCTTTCGCTTCCAAACATAAACTTGCCGCCATGAGTGTTTCCCCTTCAGTCAGTCCGTTGATAGAAAAATGTTCCACCCGATACATCCAACTATGAGCATCCTCCCTTCAAATACCGGCATCTTCAGCTCCCTCGATCTCGCATCCATACCCAATAGTTTCTTCCTCCGTTGGTTCCTCCCGTGTAGTGGTGTTGTGATTCCCTTCCTTCCTCCCTTAGTTGAGTTGGACCCCAAGGCTACCTTCAACCATGCCTTTCTCCATTCCACCTCTCCCCATGCACGGGTAGTCTCCCAAAGGGTTCGACCTCCCTCCTCCTTGCTTTCCTCCCTTTGGAATACCGCGATTTGTCCACCAACGGAGCCTCACGTGGTGATCCTTGAGGGAAAACACTCTCCAATTCATCACCATTCTTCTGAATCTCCTTTTCTCTTGGTTCCACCCTAGGAATTGCCAGTGATGCTTTTGACTGCATCTCAAGCATCTTTTTCTTCATATCTTCTAAATTTTCAAAGCGGTTCTCGATAGCTGAGAGCCTTCCCTCCACCCCATAATATTTTTCTTTTACTCCGGCCTTGAGTTGTTCCATCTTATCTTTCAACACATTCATCTTCTTTGCTGCCATTAATTGGATCTAGACTCCAATAGCAAAAACAGCGAAGACAACTTATTTTTCCACCCAAGAAAACACTCTGATACCAATTTGTTAGGAAACAAGTGCAGAAATAAAAGAGCTGGGTTGAAATTTGGAATTTCAGCGAAGTTACAAGCATAATTTGAGATGAATCCCATGGCAAAATACTAAAGAAATTTGATAATTGATGAAAAGTGGAAGAAAACAAACAAGATAAAATGGATCATCAATTCGAGAGGAAGATCCGGCTCTCCCAATCCCTAGTCGGCGATTAGAGCCCAAGTAAATCTAAGAGAAATCCCAAATTCAGCAAAAACAAAGATAACCCTAGCCCTAACCCTTCCCATCTCTTTAAAGAATACAAATATAATTATAATTACTAAACAACCCCTCCCAAATTTAATTCCCTCCTAAATTGCCCCTTCTCTTTAATTTTGTATTCAAATAATAGGCCCCACAAGGGTGGCTGGCGGCTGTTTGGTCAACCTGGAGTAAACCAAGGGTCGGCCCTAGTGTTGGGCCGGCTGGACTGATCCTTCTTTGACCGGTCTAATAATGTGTTGAAAATATATTTAATTTATGAGTGAATTTTTTTTAAAATTTGGATAATAGTAGAAATAGCATATGTGTGATTATAGATAAGAGTTTGAAGGATAATATTATAAAAACTAATAAAATTGGAGATATAATTATAGCTTTAAAGATTGTTGTTAATGCTAAGATTATTAATATTATAAGCGATTATGCTTCTCAAGCAAGTTTGGATATATATTCAAAATTAAAATTTTGGAATGACATAGAAGAATTAATACAAAAGATACCTCTCGAAGAAAGAGTTTTTATTGGAGGAGATTTAAATGGACATGTTGGTAGAGAGGTAAATAATTTTAAAAGCATTCATGGTGGCTATGACCTTGGAGCAACTAATGAAGGTGATAAGACTATATTAGATTTTTTTTTAGCTTATAATTTTGTACTTGCTAATACCTTATTTAAGAAAAGAGATGAACATCTTATCACTTATAAGAATATATATAGTAAAATTCAGATTGATTATTTCTTATAAGAGAAATAGATCGTTTAGATTGCAAAGATTATAAAGTTATTCCGAGTGAAAGTTTATATACTCAACATCACTTATTAATTTTGAATTTTAAGATGAAGGGATATAAAATAAAAAATAAAGTAAATCTTTGTTCTAGAATTAGATTGGAGCATTTAAAGAATAATAACAAAAATATTTTTGAAAGTAAGATTCTAGATCTTAAGATTTTGTCTGTGCATGAGAAAGCTAATGTTATGTGGGAAAAAATAGCCAGTGATAGTAAGATTATTGTAAAAGATGTGCTTGGAGTATCAAGAGAAAAAAATATTAATAGTAAAAATAGTTGGTGGTAGAATCAAAATGTGTATGAAAAGATAAAAAATAAGAAGATTTTTTATAAAAATTGATTTAACTGTAAAAATTCTGATAATTGGAAAAGATATAAAGAGGCCCGTAAGAAGTCTAAGAAAACAATTTGCAATGCTAAGATTTTAGCTTTTAATGATTTATATAATAGATTAGATACTTAGGAGAGCGAATTATATATGTATAAGTTAGCTAATCAAAGAGATAGGAGGAGTAAGGATTTAGTTCAAGTGAAGTGTATTAAGGATGAAGATAAAAAAGTGTTGTTTATTGGAAGAAGATATTCAACAAAGGTGGATAAGATATTTTGTTAAACTTTTCAATGAAGATTATGAGAATGTGATTGACTTTAGTGACCTTAGCACCCTAAATGAAGATAAAGATTTTTGTTTTCATTGACGTATTAGTAAAACCGAAGTTAAAGAGGCTTTAAAGAAAATTAAGTGTAGAAAAGCTGTTGAACCTGATGATATTCTAATAGAGGTGTGGAAATGTTTAGGAGATGAAGAAATTTCTTGGCTTACTAAACTTTTTAATATTATTTTGAAGACTAAAAAAATGTCAGATGAGTGGAGAATGAGTGTGTTGATTCCTATTTTTAAGAATAAAGGTGATGCACAAGATTGTATGAATTATAGAGGAATTAAGTTAATGTGTCATACTTTAAAACTATGGGAGAGAGTTATGGAGCATAGGTTGCGGCGTGATACTAATGTTTTTCAAAATCAATTTGGATTCATGCCTGGTAGGTCTACTATGGAAGTTATACATTTATTGAGAGGTTTGATGGAGAAGTATAGAGAGAATAAGGAGGATCTACATATAATTTTTATTGATTTAGAAAAAAGCATATGATAAAGTTCCAAGAGAAGTGCTATGGAGAGTTCTACGTAGGAAAAAGGGTTTAATAATGCTTATATTCAATTCATTAAGGATATGTATGCAGGAGTTGTTACTTGTCTTCAAACACAAGGTGGTTTGAGCTAGTTTTTTTCCTATTTCAATTGGATTACATTAAGGATCAGCCTTTAGCCCATATCTTTTTGCTTTAGTCATGGATGTTCTCGCTAGACATTTTGTAAGAGGTTATACCTGGGTGTATGCTTTTTGCTGGTGATATTCTTCTTGTTGATAAGACTAGAGAGTGAGTTGAAGGTAAACTTGAATTATGGAGGTCAACCTTAGATTCTTAAGGCTTTCGTTTGAGTAGATCTAAAATTGAATATATGTAGTGTAATTTTAGTAATAGCAGATCTAGTGAGGGAATTGTGACTTTGAGTGATCAATTCATTAATAAGAGTACACGTTTTAGATATCTTGTGCCTATTGTTTAGAGTGATGGTGAAATAGATGGGGATATTATTAGTAGAATTTAAATTGGATGGTTGAAGTGGAGGAATGCATCGGGCTTGTTGTGTGATAGAAAAGTCCCTCTCAAACTTGAAGGGAAAATTCTATAAGATGGCAGTGAGACCTGCAATGCTTTATGATGCAGAATGTTGGCCATTAAAAGAGAAGCATAATATTAAGTTAAGTGTTGCAGAGATGAGGATGCTCAGGTGGATGAGTGGCTTTACTCGTAGAGACAGGATACAAAATGAGCATATTCGTGAAAAGGTTAGAGTAGCTCCAGTGGAAGATAAGATTAGGGAGAGTCGTCTTAGATGGTTTGGTCATATAAACCGACAGCCTTCCGATGATCCGGTTAGGACAAGTAGATGTATTACATTTTACTTATGTTAAGAAAGGTATAGATAGACCTAAAAAGACTTGGTTAGAAAATATTAGAAATGACATTTCTTTATTAGATTTAGATGAGAATTTGACTCTTAACACGATAAAATGGAGAAAAAAAGATTCATGTAGCTGACCCCACATAGTGGGATAAAGGCTTGTTGTTGTTGTTGTTGTGGATAGTACTCCTTTTAGAATTTGTGGTATGAAGATGTATTATATACCTACATAATAATTTAGTGATATAGCAAGCCTTATATAAATTGGTAAAAAAATGTCAGATGCATGACGTGGGTTTCCTCATGTTGTTCTTATATATTTTTGAGGCTGTGGTTTTCTGCTGAACTTTCATAGCGAATAGATCAGCTATCTCATGGCAACCCAGAATAAGCTTCAGTCCTCTTTTTTTCCCTTGTTTTTTTAACCTATCTTCTATTCCTTCCTCTTTAACAGGTACCTGGCTAACAAAGAGCCAGAAGCACAAAAGTAGTTGTGGCCTGTGGGCGATCTCCTTCTGTTACCGTTTGATGTAAGGAATAAATATCAATTTCTTCCTATATTTGCTCCCATTCGATGCGTTTTTATGTGAATCTTTGCTTTTGAATTCATAATTTGATACCGTTATGTTTGAGTTCAAATGGTGGCTTTGAGCAAGCAATTTCTTAAATGCAGAACATGAAATCACTTCTTATTAGGTAATTAGTGACATCTTTTGTGTTCAAATTTACTTATCTTACAGCCTTTGGAGTACGTGAAAGTGTGAAACAAACTTTTTTTTTCTCCCGGTTTGACACTCAGGTGATTGTGCCGCTTCATCCACCCGTAAATGCTATAGAACAAGTGCACATAAACGTGCATAAAGTATATATATATGCAGGGGTAGCCCAATTCCATTAAGGAAAAATACAATTATGGATAAGAGCTACAATAGTAACCGTACATTCAAAACATAGCTCCAAAAGAAAACAAAAGTTGTACTTGTTAAAAACACGGTGACAATTAAGAACTTCCCACCAAGGCTGACCGGGAGCAGGCTTAGAGAAAATCGCTGCACAAGCACAGTTCGACAACAACTATAAATTGAAATAATCTGAATTCAAATGACAGCACCAGGTTATAAGTTGCTTGGTCGCACAAGCACTATCAATACCATCATCAATATGGTGCAATCATCATTGCCCAGATCCCACTAAAAATTCGTCCAAAGATAATAATAATCCCCAGCACCAGTCTCAAAGTCTAAAACCAGAAATAGAGCTGATGGGTTTATCAGAAAACATCAAACCAAAAGAGTATGGTTGCAACAGCAATTTAAAAAGCTCCCAGCCATGAGCAGAAAACCCAACCGTAGACCCACATAATAAAAAGTCCAGGACGACTGCCAGAAAAATAAGCTCAAAAAAGATAGCAAGCAACAATCTGTAGCGGAAGGGGTCCAACCAATTAAGAATAAGTTTTTCTCCACTTAACAGTCAAAATTTCAGACTTCAAGAGGTCATGGTTCTTCCACCTTCTTAGCTTAAAGGCAACAAGAAGTTTAATTTTATCAGCAATGACAGTCAGTTAGATAGAGTTCCCTCTAAATAGTCGGTCATTCCTTCTCACCAAGTGCAAAAAGCCATTAGAGAGCTGATGAGGTGATTTAGCCTTCAAATATATTATAGTTGGTCAGTTGCGGCGTTAGAAAATATTAGAAATTATAATTTTTTATTAGATTTAGATGAGAATTTTATTCTTAATAGGACATAATGGAGAAAAAAGATTCATGTAGCCGATCCCATATAGTGGGATAAAGGCTTATTGTTATTGTTGTAGTACTAATTGTGACGTTAAGAACTTGCAAGAGTGCGGGTTGGAGAAGAATAAAAGAACCAAAAGGAAAAATGGTTTTAAGGCATCCCCAAAGAGAATGGGAATCCAAATAGAGAAGGTGCGTATGAATGTCCTCCAACTCATTGAGAGACTTGAAAATAAAATGCATACTTTAACCAAGTTGTACCCACTACGTAGATAACTGTTTAGGAAGAGTATAGTCTTGCTCATTTCTATAGAGCCAATCATGTTATAGGTCATAGATATTCTTATATAGGTAATTATTATGCCATGGGATACCAAGTTGTATTATGACTCTAACAAATTTATGAACAACATAACATTTACAAAATAGAAAAATGTATATCCTGATAGATGACTGTACTTCAATGCGATACCTCCATGTAGATGACCACACATTGAAGATTATAGTGGATTCCAAAACCTTATCTTTTAGTTCTTCCATATACGAGACTTGAAAAGAAAATGCATACTTTAAAATGCTTATAGAATGAAAAGAAAAAAAATAAAATAAGGGGAAGGTTGGGTGCCAACTTGCTTAGTTTGCAAATACCAGATATAACTAAGTTCTATAATAAATCCCATAAAGAAAAATATTGAATAAATAATGTTATGTTTGGAGCATATTTGGCTCCATTGTAATACATCCTAGTTTGGCTCTATACAAAAATATTGAATAAATAGTGTTCTTTAAGCTCTTCTCTTGAATGTTTGGAGCTCCATCATATGGTTCATTATTTTGTTTCATGAAATTGTTATGCCAAGGCCATGTATAACTTTTCTTTATAATAATAGAGCGTGAAGGAAAAAAAATTACATATTTGCCTAAAAAATAAATGTTAGCACAAAAAACAATATGTTTTATTTATAGTTCAACAAAACTATATTAAGAAATGAGTCAATAATATCTGTAGAAGAGCATGCATATAGTTCAACAAAACTATGTGATGGCTAAATTTAGGTTTCATTTGAGACAATTTTCTTACTGTTTTTTAAAGTAGTTTTTTAGTATGCAAATTTTTAGTTCAAGAATTTTTTGTATTAAAAAAATTACTTTAGAAAATAATAAGAAAGTTGTCTCAAATAAAGCCTTTAGAGAATAAGATGATTTCGTTGTTACTATCTTCATGTTCTTTGTTATAGGACTCCAAATGAGACTTGTCTGGCTATAGCCAAAAACTTCTCTTGTTGAAATTGAAGCTAATATCACCTGCTCCTCAAAGAGTGGAAGACTTCTCTTCTGTAAGCAGACAAAAAAGCTCTTCCCTATTTCTTCAGAATGGTTGCTCCTCCCCCCCTTGACCTCAATTGCTCTAATTTCTATTTGCTTTTGGTTATGAGATATCTAACTATTCCTCCTAATGCTCCATATAATGATAACAAGAAATGAGTTTAGAGACACACAATTTACTCCAAAATCCCACAAGATGTTAATAAAATCTCTTAGAAGTATACAAAAGATCTCGCTCAATAAACGATCTCTTCAAGATCCCAAAAATAATCTCAAATCCAAAACAAAAGAATTTGTCAAAGACAAGCACTTAAAGAGGAGATTCTACCATCTCTTATAAATATTTTATTAAGTAAAAAATTTTAGGACCATAACCGCAATAACTGAGTCTCTTATTCATTTGTTCTCAGCCAAAAAAATAAAAAAAAAAATCAAGAAAAAATCTTTCCTCATAGTAATATCTCATCGCTGCAAGCAGATTGGGCTTGCTCATCCTAACTCAACCTCTGAAGGAAAAACTGTCTTCGCTTCTCTATAGGCCTCATCTGTTTAACAAAAATCTCAAGTAAAATCACAGCAGCAGTTATCAAATATTGTCATCAATTGAGAACAGAATTCTGAGTACTAACAACTAGGCTTTGTCTTGGATCTCTTAGACTTTAGAATCCTATCAATATCATTTGATATAAGCCGAGCATCACTAGCTATCCCTTCTAGTCCTCGGCGAGACAATCCTGCACTGTAAATTCCATTCTCTCCCTTCCAGTGATTAGGAAATTTTCGAGCAGGAAGTCCTCTTTCATTCAGGAAGTTCTTCTCGTCCTGCAACAGAAAATTCATAGTATTCTATATTACATTGAGATATACAGAAAATAATTAAACCAGAAAGGATTGTTCTTTTGTGATTAATTTAATCTCAGAATTTAGCGCATCGATCTTTCCAAGTCTATCCAAAAATGTTCTTTATGTTGTATTTGTGATATAAAATTGATTGAAATTTAATCCCTCCATTATAAAAAATTATCTTAGTTTAATTCTAAAGGGATCATTTTAGATTAATTTTATGTAGTCGATGGGCTAAATCGGAGCAATGTGATATTATGAGACTAAGGTTTCGTTTGAGACGGTTTTCTTTCTGATTCTTAAAATAGCTTTCTAATACAAAGATTTTTAGTTTAGAAAATTTTTATATTAAAAAGTTGTTTTAGAAAGCAGTAAGAAAGTTATTCCAAACGAAGCATAGGAACAACTTTCTTACTAATTTTAAAAATAGTTTTTTTAGTAAAAAAAATTTTTGAACTAGAAAATAGTAAGAAAACTATACCAAATGAAGTCTAAGATTTTGTTTGGCACAGCTTTCTTATTGCTTTGCTTTTAGACCACAACTACAATTTATGTTTGGCCATTGCTTTTTATTTTTTATTTTTTTAAATTGTATTAAAAAATTATCTTCTAAAACAATTTTAAAAATTATTTTTCTTATTATAATTTTATAAAATAGTAAAAAAAAATCTCAAACAAAGTCTAAGTTGGCTATATGTGAATAATCGGAAAACTATTTTGAAGTTTAACACTTAATTAAATGATATTTTCAATAGGGTGATCGAAATCGGGTTTTGGGTTTGGTTTGGTTCAAACCCGTAATTGCTCTGGGTTCAAACAGGTCGACTGTAACCCGACCCAGTTATGTAAACGGGTCGGATATTTGGACCCGGACGCCACTCGTCATTACCGGGTTGACCCAACCCGACACAGCTGACGGCAGGGCTCCGACGCGAGCGGGTGTGGGCAGCCTCAGGTGCGGGGAGAGCGTGCAGCCTCAGGCGCGGGCGCGGGCGGGCAGCTTGGACGTGACGCTGGCAGCCTCGGGCCTGAGAGCCGACGGGGGCGGGCAGCTCAGACGTGACGTGCGGGCGGGCTCGGGCAACGCGGTCAGCTAGTTTTAAACGGGTTTTTGGGTTGACCCGTCGGGTTTTCAAGTCAACCCAAACCCGACCCATTTTTTTCAAATGGGTCAACTTCGGAACCCGAACCCGACCCGTTTTGAAATCGGGTCGGGTCTAATCCTAAATTTTCAGGTTAGATTCGAGTCGAATTTTTATGTCCTGTCAAATATTGACACCCCCAATTTTCAACGGCATATATGTTTGTATATATATATAAACAAAATATCACCTTAAGCCATTTGTTTGCTAAGCTTTTATATCCGGTGGCAAACAATATGGTATCAAAGTAGTGCGATTCTCCGTTGGTGAATTTCACCCAATCGCCTTCTATAAATGAAATTCCTGGTAAAACCTATTAAAACAAATAAACAAATAGATATTAGAAAAAAAAAAGATTTTATATAAAGGTAAAAAATAAATATTTTTATGGAGCATTTTGCAAGGCATTTATTTCTATTGTGGCCATTTATAATTTACAAAGGCAAAAATTATTATCTGTTATTAATTGAGGTGCTTAGAAAGTTATAATTATAGAAATATATGCTGAGAAGTTGTGCATTGTGATCCGTTTGGGATGGCTTATAAATATATTTGTAAAATTATTGTAAAGAAATTAACTTATTTAAAAATTATTGTAGAAAAAATAGCTTTCTAACAT
Organism: Dendrobium chrysotoxum; assembly: GCA_019925795.1. NCBI lineage: Eukaryota > Viridiplantae > Streptophyta > Magnoliopsida > Asparagales > Orchidaceae > Dendrobium > Dendrobium chrysotoxum. The sequence goes on from CM034307.1 coordinate 49,649,870, forward strand.
AAAAAATTGATGTGCGTGATTTTCACATAATCTTAATAACAAATTTCAATGTTTTAATTAATTAAATTAGTTAAACATATTTGGCATTTTAAATCATTTTTTAAAACATCCTAATCCGAAGGGGAGATATAGGCTTCTTTTGGGACGGCTTTCTTACTGCTTCTTAAAGCATTTTTCTAGTACAAAAATTTTAAAGCCGTCCCAAAAGAAGTCATAGGTTTCATTTGGGATAGCTTTCTTACTACTTTCTAACATAACTTTTTAGTACAAAAATTTTTTGTATTAAAATGCTGCTTTAATCCCAAACAAAAAAATTAGTTACAAATAAAGCACACATTTGTGTTAATAAGTAGCAAGTTAATAAAAATGCATAGATAAGTCGTTGCCTCCAAAAAAAAGAAAAAGGACGCAACAAAAATGACAAATGTCTGATATTTTTAGGATATGCTGAGCAAATTTTAAGCTTATATTAAATCCGTGGGTCAAAGTATTCTTACTGAAATTATATGATCATAAATTTTAATATTGTTGCCTGCCATATCATGTATTTAGGTATTAAAGAGATAAAGTTTAACGTTTTAGTATTATACGAAAATCTAGCACATATAATTAAGAGAGAAGTTATAAGAGCCTTACTTTTTATGTCGAAAATCTGGAAAGAAAAAAATCGCAAAGTCTAGCCCAATTTAAATGATTCTACTAGAGTTTTTCATTGGTTTAAAAAGAAAAAAGGGGTTGTCATTGGTTATAAATAATGTACTTTTCTGGCATTGAGAAAGATGTTGTAATATAATAGACATAAGTTGAACATAACAAATTTCATGGTGGGAGTTGGAAAAGTCATGAGACATAGGAGTTGTATTTAAGAGATTTTTTAATGTTTGTTTGGTTGTTCTCTTTTGAGGAGAGGAGGCTAGAGAACAAGAAACTCAATATAAATCATGGTGATGACATTCGAAGTTAGTGGTAGTATGGACAACGTGCATTGACCTTTCAAGGTAGGTAATGGCATGCGACAAAGTTAGTGGGTATTAGATTACTCGGAAGATTGAAGTCGAGCGATAGTAATGGAGAACCATAGTTGAACAATAGTGGTGAGAATCATGATTGAATTACAATAGTTGGATGACTGTAATACGATGACAATAGTCTAATGACATTAGTCAGGTAGCAATAGTGGTCGGAAGGATCACAATTGGGAGAAGGGAGTCGAAAAAGCCATAGCCAGGAAGTGGTGGTCAAAGGACTCAGTCGGGCGATGGAGGTTGGAGGACCATAGTTTGGAGGCAACTGTCGCAAAATTGTAGTTAGGCGATATGGGTAGGAGGACTGAGTTAAATGATAGTGGTTTGTTGATTGTAGTTAGGTAAAAATGATGGTAAAAAAGATAGTTGTCGGCAGGCTAGGTCAGAAGAACCGTAGTTTGGTGATGGTGGTTGGATGACCATAGTCAAGCAATAGTGGTCAGATGACTATAGTTAGGAGACTGAGGTTGGATGATCATAGTTATGTGATATTGGTCAATGGACCATAAACGAGTGACAGTTATGGGAGGATTGTTGATGAGAAATCAATGTCGGAGGGCTGTAGATGGGAGAGATGGCGGTTGGAGGACAAGAATCAAGCGATGATGGTTAGAAGACCATAGTCAATTAGCAAGGGTCACAAGGACAGTAGTCAGGCAATGGTGGTCAGCAATTCGTAGTCGGGCGACAGTGATCGAAAGACTGTAGTCGAGTGACAGTTATCAGAGGATTGTATTCCATTGATTGTGGTCAGAGGATTGTAGTTGAGTGATGTTGGTCAAATGACAATAATTGAGCAAAGATAGTTGGAGGTACGTAATTAGACAATTATGATCAGAGGACTGTAGTTCAAACCATGGTTGAGGACCATAGTTGTGCGGCAATTGTTGGAGGACCATAATTGTGTGATGGTAGTCCAACGATGTTGGTTGGGTAGTGGTGCAACGATATTGGCCTGATGATGTTCTGACGAAGGTGGTTAGGTGATGTTCCGACAGAGCAATCTAGCGGTGGTTTAACGACGCTGGTCAAGTGGTGGTATGAGGTTATTCTGATGGTGGCGATTGGGCGGTGGTCTGATGGTGGTAGTTGGACAGTATTTCGACAACGACAATAATAGTTCGGTGGTTTTTCGATGGCGATTGTTACGTGGTAGCCAAACGACGGCAAAACGTTGGTGCTCACGCGGAGCTTTGAGATTCTTAGAGCCACTAAGCTCTCTTGAATCTCAAGCCAATGTCCTAACTTCGGCTCCTTCTCCCGTCACTTAAAAAGTGGGGGATATGCCTCATAAATATAATGAAAATAGGGAACACTATATTGAACGGCTTGTATTGATTCTATCAATCATTTGCTATTTTTTTAAACATTTAAACACCTTAATGATGTCAAAATTAAGTGAAGTTTAGCATATTGGATTCATCTCATCAAGTGGCTCGATTCAACTATAAACACAAGAGATTTGGAGATTATTTGATCATCTAATTAGTGTCAATAAGTCTCCAATTATGCTTAAAGTGGTTGATATGGGATCATTGGACCACGTTTAATATCATCAGATTTGCCTCATCAGAACGTTCTCTTTGATAAGTTCGCTGAAATCAATATTCGGATGACCTTGAATTTAAGTTTGGATGTTTCCAATTCAAATTTGCGTCGAAATTCAGGTATAATCTGGACAATTCTTTTATGATGTGTCAAATATAATACATGCTTAATCAAAAGTAAATTCAATAATTCTAACTAATTATCCTGACCCAAATTTTTTCCTAAACCCTAATAGCAATAGGGAGAAATATTTCAAGAGAAATAGAGCTAGATTTCCCAACAAAATCACCTGAATTTCACCTTTCTTGATTTTGTGAATGGTCCCAACATCTATAACAGGAGATCTTCCCACAGTGGCCTTGAGGAAAAATGGCCCATCCTTTGGTTTATTAATCCCAAACTTGGATAAATCTCCATACTTGATGTTGCTAAGCAAAATTAAAAACGAATCAACAATCGGCAGTGGCATATTGTACTTCAAAAGATGCATTCCAAAATTAATCATCTCTTTGCTCATCACCTGAACCTGCAAAATGTTCTCATGTTATATATTTTTGACATAATGTAATTATAAAATATATAAGGCATAAATGAAATATAGCACATATAAAAGAGAAGAAAAAAACTAGAATGAAGGAATTAAGGGTCTATTTGGGATAGCTTTCTTGTTCCTTTATTTTTCAGATATCAACCAAAATTTTGCTTGGCTACTATTTTCGTTCTGCTTTTCATTGTTCTTCGAAAGTTTCTATAGCGGAACAAATTTTTGCAATCATAGTAGTTAAGTTGTTTTTCCCACAACAGCTTCACAATCAATTTTATAAAAAGATTGCAACCATCCCAAACAGATCTTAAATGTGCATGAAGAAATCAATTGAGCACACCGTTTATTTGATAAGTCTGATAATATTTTATGACATTTTTTTTAAGATAGCTTAGCATGAAAAAATAAAATATTATGTAATTTTCATCAATATTATTTCCATAATTTATATCTACATGAAACTATCTCAAGGCATTTATATCATATAAAATCTTCACAACTCAAAACTCCAACAATAAAACCAACATTAAGCATTTATCATTACATGAATCCTTTAATATAACTCAAAACTATAACAACAACAACATCAAGCCTTTATCCTACAATGTGAGGTCGGCAATATGAATCATTTTTCTCCATTATATCTTATTTAGAGTCAAATTCTCTTTTTAATCTAATAAAAAAATGTCATTTCTAAAATTTTGTAACCAAGCCTTTTTAGGTCTACCTCCACCTTTCTTAACATAGGCCAAATCTAATACATCTACTCTCATAACGGGGTCATTTAAAGGTTGACGTTTTATGTGATCAAACAATCTAAGGCAACTCTCTTTAATCTTATCTACCACTGGAGTTACTCCAACCATTTTATGTGTATGCTCACTTCGCATTCTGTCTCTAAGAGTAAAGTCACTCGTCTATGTATTGAGTCTTAGATCTACTCAAACTAAAATCTTTAGACATTAAGATTGACCTCCGTATTTCAAATTTAGTCTAATTAATAATCAACACACTCCTCCGATCTATTCCTTTGACATCTTTTTAGTCTCCAAAATAACATTGAAAAGATTCATAAGCTAAGAAATTTCATCATCTTCTAAGCATTTTCACATCTCTGTTGGATTATCATCAAGTCTAATGACTTTTCCATACTTCATTTTCTTTAAAACCTCATTACCTTTAGTTTTATTAATACGCTAAATAAAAATAAAAAGTTCTCTATATTCACTTAAGATGCTAAGGTCATTAAAGAATTTATATATATTCTGTATATAAATTTCTCGTGATTTTATTTCAGTGAAGTCCGGACGAAAAATAACTTGGGACACTAAGCAAAGAATAATTTCTCTAGGTATAATTTTATACCTCGCCTCTCACACAAATGGAGGTGACGGCTCCATGGCTGGAAAGATCGTAAGCTATCTCCATGCCCGAATTCCCGCTACCAACAACCAGAACTCTCTTACCTTTGTACTTAGTCCCATTCTTATAATCCGCCGAATGAATCAACTCTCCTGCAAAACCTTCAATCCCTTCAATCTTCGGCACGTTTGGCTCCGCATTCTCTCCCGTGGCAGCCACCAAATATCTTCCCACGTACTCTCTCTCCTCTCCATTCTCCACCCTCCTCACCTTCACCACCCACTTCCCATCCCCTTCCCTAAAAACCGCCGACTCCACGGCCGACCCGAACTCCGGCAGGACGTCGAACTTAGCCGCGTACTCGTCCAGGTACCTAATAAACCTGTCCCTGGGCATGTACGTAGGGGAGTCGGCGGGGTGAGGCATGTGAGGGAGTTGGCAGAAGCGTTTGGCGAGGTGGAGTTTCAGGCGGTTGTACGTGCGGTGGCGCCATAAGGAAGCAATGCAGTCCTCCCGTTCGAGGATGAGGTAGGGGATGGATCGGACGGAGAGGCAGGCGGCGGTGGCGAGGCCAGCAGGCCCCGCACCGATTATTATGACGGGGTGAGCACCAGCTGCCGACTCTTCGTCTCTCGTGCAATCCATTGCTGGTTGATTGATTGGGAGAATTGTCTAGGGTAATTGGATTGAGCATTTATTGGAGACGAATTTGTTAATAATAGCGAGAAACGGATGAACCCCCCCGGTGAGAATGGACGTCGAATTTGGTTTACTATTATATTTAGTTTGGATTGGTTATCTAGAAACTCTAATTGATGAACATAAATATAGCAAGTTTGAACAAGATTAAGGCTGCGTGTGAGATAACTTTTTTATTGCTTTTAAAGTAGCTTTTAAGTATAAAAATTTAAAATTTTTAACTAGAAAGCTGCTTTAAGAAGCAGTAAGAAAACCGTCCTAAACAAAAGCTAAATAGAGAAAATAAGATCGGGAAGAAAGATGTGAATTTTTTAAAACTTTTTAATAGATGAATAATTTGAAAACTTTATTTTTAAACCTTCCAAGAGAATATGAAAAAAGGCGGATTTTAACATTCAAAATTTAATATTATATTATCTTATTATTAAAAAATATGAAAGAACTTTTTAGTAATTTATTGAAAGAGAATATTTTATTTCTTCAATACCATTGATTCAAATGACATTATAATTTATAATTTATTTTTCATTATTTAATAAAAAATAATTTATATTTTTATTTTAAATATTAAAATAAAAAATAATATAATACATGTCCCATTTTATTTATTAAGTCTCATTTAAAGTTATAAAAATATTTAAATTTGAGAACATATATTTTAAAAAAAATTAAGGATTTTTATTTCCATTTAATTTCTAATGATTTAAATATATCACAAACAAAAATATCAAATTGATAGTTTATTTTTGTTAATTTCATAAATAAAAAAAATATAGGTAAACTCACACACTTCAATTTTCGGATTTTCCTTTTAAAAAAATAAAAAATTATTTATTTTATCCTTTTCCACGTGGGCGGGCCTGTGGATAAACAAAGGGGCAAGCGTCTTAGCTCCCTTTTCTGTTTCGGTTCCCCTCTTACAAAGTTCTCAGCCAGCTATTCAGATGCCGCATCCCTTCTTCGCCGCTCTCCCCTGCGCTCGGATTTCATATGTACTCCCCGTTTTCTCTACAGGCGGGACCACCTTTTTCCGGCATGGCCGCCACCTTTACAGGAGAAGTATTAGTGCCGAGGCTTCCGATGGGATTGGGGCTCCTGCCGCTGGAGAAAGGATCGTAGATGGAGGCTCCGGCGCCGGCACCGACGGAGAAAGGAACCAAACGTCTTCGGAAGCTCAATCTCGTGCTCCCTTGCTCTCAGCTTCTTCGATTCCAGTTGTCAAGAAGGATATTAAGAAGGTGATAAACTCCAGGCATCATTTCCTTTGTTTACGAGTATTTCATGTTTTACCGGTGGTTGGATTTTTATCACGCTTGATTTTCTTAGTTCAGGAATTGGTTCTTTTCCTGTGGCTGATTTAGAAGTTCCTAGTTGCTTTTTGGAAGTGAAAGGCAGAATGTCTATTGTAATTGTTTTTTTTTTTTTAAATTATAGTTTAGCCTTTGCGGATGCTTTGTCAAGTCTATTTTTCTGGTAAGGGAGATCAATTCATCAGCTTTATCCTAAATATATGCGTTTGACTGTACAAATGCTATTCCAGTCACTCATGTTCAGTGCTAGAGTAGGGGTTAAGTCCTTTTTTGGTAAGGAAATATAAGATGCAAAATGCTATACTATATGTGCAACTTCTTCGTGGCTTCATGGTCATACGCAACACACTTTTCAGAGTAGTTCGTCCATCTCTCTGAAATTTTTGTGACTTTATTTCATAACAATCAACAATAAAAAACATTTGAAATGAAGCCTTGCCATAAATGCTCAACTTCTAGCAATGTTATATATGCTCAACTTCTAACGATGTTAAATTTTTACTTATAATGTTAATCGGTTGGAATCATCTTATGTCATTTGTAAAAGGAGTTTTCTTTCCTTATGAATGAATTTTCTTTTTGTTATTTAGCTTTATGATGTACCTCTTCTTGTTTCTTAATATATTTTTGGCGTATTCAATACTGCAAGATTGTATGCTGCTATGAAAATCTGTTTTGACATCAATGCTATCTATGTGTCTGATTTCATGCCCATTATGAATCATTTCATTGTACATCTTATTAAAATTTACTCATCTACTTTAGTCACCTCTAATACAATACTGAATAGGAGAATGTAAGAATGAGGATTCATAGAGCCAACCCTAAATGGTTAGTTTATAGCTAATGATGATTTAAGTCACTTTAAATAATTGTACTTTACCTTGGGTATGTATTATAACATTCCGTCAATTTCTTCTCAATTTGATTCTTCTAATTTTTGTTTAATCCAAATTGAGGAACAAGAGCAACTGTGCACATTCATAATGTTCTTATTAATAAGTAACATACATAACAATCTCTTCATCACTAACTCTATTTACCTCAATAATCTCCTGTTCTTTTGGTTGTCTATCTGCTACTGCCTTACTTCATTCTAATTTTTCAACCTTTCAAAATATAATAGCTCATAACCTTTGTAAATTCCTCGTTTTTCTTTTCATTTAGTTTCTTGCAAATATTCATTAGTTATTATTCTTTTATTGATTTTGTTCCCTAATTTTATTGCCTTCCTACTTGTCCACAAATTTCATATAATAAATCTTATTTTAGATTTGGACTTCTCAATCATTGCCCACTTCTCTCTATGGTTAGGTCTAAGTTTGGTATGTTAGCGTTGTTGGTAGCAATGTTCTTGCCAACAGTTGTCTACTTCTCACCACAGTTATATTAATTTGTGAATCATGATTCTTCACTTACAGGCAACGCCCAAGGCAACCCTGCCCATGTCTAATATCCCTCGGGTTAGGTAGTGGATCATCGCTTAATTAATTAAGCTTGGAATTCAGTTATAGCATAATAAACTATTGAAAGTTCAAGTAATGCATGGACATTTGAAGATTAATGTTTCATGAAATATAGAGCACTTTGTAGGTTTAAATGGTTATCATGCAACTGCAGTGATGGACTGGCCGATTTGATTGGGCGGGAATTAGAAAGTTTCCTAAGCAAGAGAGAGCTGTTTAGGAGGGTTCTTAATCAAAGGGGAATTGTTTAAGAATATTTAAATTACAATTTGGAGGGAATTATTTAGAGTAAGAAATATAATTTGAATTCAAAATCTAAGAGGGAATTATTTAGGGAAAAGGAGGAATTAGGGGGGATTGTTTAGGAAAGTTTTAATCACAATAGGGAGGGAATTAATTAGGGAAATAAATCTAATTTGAATTCAAATATGAGAGGGAATTATTTAGAGAAATGGAGCTGATTTGGAGGAAATTATGAGAGCCTATTTAAGGCTCACAATAGGGTGATTTCAGGAGGTGTTTTGGAGTTTGCTGAATTTAGTTTATTCTTAAGTTATTTGTGCTCTAGCCGGCGGTTAGGGATTTGAGAGAGGCGAATCTTCCTCTCTAATTAAAGATCCAATTGTATTTTGCATTTCTCGTTATAGTTTTCTCAATAAAAAATATTTTGGGGTGCTCTTCTTCCCAATTTTTTGTTTTTCATCCGTTGATTTTTGTGAAAAGTGCATCCACTTCCTATCATGCACATGCTTAATGTGGAATATATTAGTATCCCTGTGTTTCATTAATAAAGCTTGAAAGTTGAACAAATTGTTTGAAAAAAACTGAATATTGATATTCTTATTCACTTTATAAGGGATTCTTGCTTTATAAAAATGGACCCTGTAGTGCTTTTATTTTAAATTCTGACTTTAGAATCATATTGTCAAGTTTTATCAACCGAACACCAAGTACATCCTAGCAAGTTGGTTTAATCAAGCAGCTTTTCAAATCTCATGACTAAATTGAAAAATAAAGCTAGATAAAGTGCAACATTAATGAAGTGATTAATTTTGAGATCCTTATGATGAGATATGTTTCTTTTGTATATATTTTGATTAAACTAGGAAAGTTTGATATCTAATCTTTATTGCATTATAATTATGGATGTACTTGAATAGGAATTACATGTTATTAGTTCACATTAATGAAGTGTTACTTGGATTTGTGCTTTGAACCAATCAACACCACTCAACGCAGTTCATTTTCATAGTTTAAAACATTGGTGGATACTTTATAATTCTACATGATTCCTTCGCTAGAAAGGTTTATCCTTCATGATCTTTGACCGATAGACCTTGTGATGTAGTTGGATCGTCGGAAGAAGAGGATGTTTGAAGGATTTCAATCCCAATCCAGGGAATAAGGAGACACACAAAGCTCTAAGGCTTCAAAGAGTAATATTTTTCATTCAATAATCCTCTTCCTACTACAAAGCATACATATATAAACCATCTATAGAATATTCTAGAGAAACTTGTAACAAACTAAATTAGATAGTCTAAGGAATGTTTTAAGCTAACATGCTCCACATCATTCTCCCATTGCGTCAAAAGAGCTCAACTCCGTTGAGGCACGTTATAGTGAGGGAGATAGATATAGAAATTATAATCAATCCTCCTGGATCGAAGACTTTGCATCTTCGATGAATACCCACAAACTTGTTCATTAGTTGTATGAGCTCCTTTGGCCTTCATGAATTTTGCATATTATCAGAGATAGTAATATAAGCCTTTCTTCCAACCCTTATACGAAATTTTTCGAGTGGTGCCAAAGCTTGCACTTCACCAATAGAATAAGCATAAAAGGGAGCATCTATCTTCTGTGGGTTCATTGCTTCCAATTGAGTGATATAACCAACGACCATATCAGTCCATGAGACGTGGTCTATATAAATGAGAGCATAAGCATCAGTAACTTTCCCACCCTTGACATATCCATCCCATAGTGCGGATCCAATGAAGGAGTTCATAGACATCTCATTCTTCAAAACATAGCCTTGATTCCATCTTCCTTGAACTAAAGCATCCAATGATGAACATGCTGACAGTATGCTCCCCATAGTGTATTCATTAGGCTCTACACCTGTTAATCTCACCTTGTTAAACAAAACCAATCCCTCTTCGGCATGATCATGCTGAACCAGACCAGATATGACTGTGGTCCAGGACTCCACATTCCTCTCCGAAATTGAATCAAACACCTGAGACGTGGCATCCACCATCCCAAGCCTGCAATACATGTCCAATAAAATTGTGCCGAAATAGGCATTGTTCTGCAGAAAGGCTAGGTACTGGGCTTCATTCGCTGGCAGTCCAGGGTAACTGAAGCTCATGCTAGTACCCAGCCCATAAGCTCCAGGAGTTCCCATTGTTGCAGAGCCTGTGCCACTTGAGGATTGAAAAGCATTACCAGAACCTGCTGTCAATTTTTCCATGGCAGATTGGTTGGCCGCACAAACCCCAACTGTGGCAGCTTGTTGTTGATTGAGAGGGAAAATAAATGCAAGAGCCAACATGTTGCCAGTTGATCCAGGTTGAGATGACTGCTGTAGTATGGGTGGTTTCTTCTGTGAAGAATCGATGGATGGATTGGCAGGAAGGCTCCCCTGCTGAGGAGGAAAACCACCGGGCCATCCTGGAATTTGCATTGGCAAGGGCAAATATTCCGCAGCTTTCTCTGTCATAGGCTCAACTCTTGCACCTCTTGATTGCTGTTTCTGGGCATGGAATTTACTGGCGCCAAATCCGGCTTCTGCTGCGGCGAAATCTTTGTCTTGCTTCTCCAGATCGAATTGCAGAACAAGATTCCTTTCCTTGCCGGCCTGCTTCTTTGAATCGTCAGTATTTCGATCATCCTGAACAATTTCTTCGTGCTTGACACCTGGAGCGAGATCGCGAGAGCAGAAATGGAGCGGGGGTGGGAGCTCTGTATGTGCGAGCTTATCTGATCGGGTTATGGTGAATTGTTCTCCCTCGACGAAGTCGGTATCAGCGGCGGGTGGATCGCAGATTTGATCGCGAGATAAAGCGCAGGTGGAATTGCGGGCGACGAGACTGGACTGGAGCGGGATCGGTTCGCGGGAGAAAACTGAGGCGGAAGCGGAGATAGCTGCGGATCTACTCGGGCTGTGGGTTCGAGAGCAAAATCTTGCTGAAGAGCGAGAATGGTCGCGGGTTATGAAGGCGGGTGCCGGGTTGGATTGCGGGAAGAAGCGGAGGCCAAATTAGGCGAGTGAGGGTAGACGTCCGATGTGCAGATTCGTTCTAAAGAACGATCAAAATCGGTAATTAAAGCATCAATCCGATCAAGAGATGCTTCCACTTGAGCCACCAGAAGGGCTTTGCGGCGTCGATCAAGGTCGACCGTCCTTCTTCTCTGGCGGCTATATTCGTGAGGATAGTGGGGCGGCGGATCTCGCCATTGGAGTGGAAGTTGGAGCGGAGGATAGCCGTCAACCTCCCACCTTCTTCTCCGGCGTCGATCATTGTCGACCGCTAATCTTATTCTTCGGCTTCGATCGTCGTCGACAGCTGACCTTCTTCTGCAGTCCATCGATCTTCGCAAGCTCCAGTCTCTGATATCAAACTGATGTAGTTGGATCGTCGGAAGAAGAGGATGCTTGAAGGATTTCAATCCCAATCCAGGGAATAAGGAGACACACAAAGCTCTAAGGCTTCAAAGAGTAATATTTTTCATTCAATAATCCTCTTCCTACTACAAAGCATACATATATAAACCATCTATAGAATATTCTAGAGAAACTTGTAACAAACTAAATTAGATAGTCTAAGGAATGTTTTAAGCTAACATGCTCCGCATCACCTTGGCTATATCTCCTTGACTCATGTCTCCTTTGAAATTACTTTCTCTGTGATTAGGTTCAATGTACTCAATACGGCTCTTATGGAACTTCAAAATATTTTGTCTGCCATAGGTTGTTCAGAAAACTGCTGCTACCTTTGCCCCAAGGGCTTCTACTGCCTCTAAGAATCCTGCTGTGCCTGGAACTGCACTCTACACCATCTTTGAGGTTCAAGGCTACGCTTCAATGTTAATCGGTGGTGCCCTTTCTTTCAATCTTATATTTCCATCAAATGAACCTGACATATGGAGGCTGATGGGGATGTGGTCCATTTGGATGTTTAGTAAGTTTCATTTACTTTTGTTTAATATAAGTAGATTCCTGCTTATACACGGATGCATGATCACATGTGCTTATTCCGGACTATATTATTACATTGCCAGAACCTTTCAATCTCTTTTGATTTTTAATGAAGAATACTACTTTAGGTGGTCTTAATTTTATGTGAGCGAGGCAATGTATCAATTGAGTGAAATTACTCTGGATTCGTAAAATGATATAAAAATGCAATGTAAAATTATGTTAAACAAAGAAGTACAGGGCATGCGTAATACATAAGTTACAATCAAATCAGGATTTGGAAAGGTGTTTGAATACGGAGCTTTAACCTGCATTGCTAGAAGGTTGCTATTAAATACGTGGAGTTTCAGCCACTGAGTATCATCATGGAGATCATAAGGCGAACATCTTGCTTTTACAAATGTGACTGCGAGTGCTGAGTGAACTTTTCATCACAATAATATTAAAAATCTTTCTTGCATCTGGTCAACATTTCTGTGTGTAAACTGCAGTGCTATTAGGCAGGCAGTAGAAAGCTCAGAAGAAGAGAAAACAGAAATGTGTAAATGAATTCAGAATTTCTTCTCATCATCTTTCTTGAGAGTGTACAGTAGTATTTATAGATTTTGTTACACATGTATCCGTACATACTTAAACTGAAAATGACGGCTGAACGCAACTTCTTGTTTCTTGATGTCTTTCTGTTAACACCCACCGGCAAACTCATGACTCAATAGTAGTTATGAGTTTGTTAGCTAGAGAATGAAACCGAGATATGGATAGAGGTTTAGTGAACAAATCCGCTATTTGATCTTTTGATGCTATGTGATGAACTTGGATAGACTGGTTTTTGATACATTCCCGTATGAAATGACAGTCAATTTCAATATGTTTGGTTCGAGCGTGATAGACTGGATTATTTGCCAGGGCGATTGCAGAGGTATTATCACAGTATAATATTATGGGATGTGGTTGAGTGCGGTCCAGTTCTTGTAACAAACGACGAAGCCATATAATCTCTGTTGTAGCTGTGGCTATAGCTCGATACTCGGCTTCAGTTGATGATCTGGCTATAGTCGTTTGCTTCTTTGCACACCAGGAAATAGGAGTGGATCCCAGAAAGTTACAATACCCAGTTGTCGATTTGCGGTCTTCGTGGTCTCCTGCCCAGTCGGAGTCGGTGTATGTCGAGAGCTCGAGAGAGTCTGCCTGGAGAGGAATACCAGACCATAGTGATCCACGAAGATATCAAAGGATCTGTTTAAGAGCTTCGAAATTGGATTCAGTTGGATGGTGCATGTGCTGACATGCTTTGTTGACCGCATAGGTGATGTCCGGTCTTGTGAGGGTGAGATACTGGAGTGCCCCAACCAATTGACGGTAGAGTTTTGGATTGGCAAACTCAGATGTGTCAGACTGAGATGAAGCTTTGATTGTGGTTGGAGTTGCAACAGCTTTGCTGTTAAGCATGCCAGCTCGTGTGAGAATACGTTCTGCGTATTTTGCCTGATGCAAGATTAGTTCTGCTGGTGTAGTTACTGCGGTGATACCGAGAAACTGAGTGAGTGTACCTAAGTTTCTCATATGAAATCGTTGATGCAACCGGTTGAGAAGAGCAGTAATTGACTGGGAATGATTTCCTGTTAGTATTATGTCGTCTACATAGATGAGAAAATACATAGTGATACCACTGTTCTTGTATATTAACAGAGAGGTATCCGAGTGGCTTGTAGTGAATCCCAATTCATGAAGGAAGCCGGTTAAGGTCTCAAACCACTGCCTTGGTGCTTGTTTAAGACTATATATGGTCTTTTTCAGTTTACAAACATGTGTGGGGAAGTTTTCATCAACAAACCCAACTGGTTGCTTCATATAAACTGTATCCGATAAGTGGCCGTGTAAGAACGCATTGGATACATCCAATTGATGTATCGGCCACTTGTGGTGAAGTGCAATAACAAATAGAACCCGTATTGTAGGTATCTTGGCTACCGGACTAAATGTTTATGTGTAGTCCAACCCAAACTCTTGGTTACATCCAAGTGCTACAAGTCTTGCTTTATAACGTGCTATAGTTCCATTTGAATTGTATTTCGTTTTGAACGTCCACTTGCATCCAAGTGGATTTTGATCAATGGACGGTGGTACCAATTCCCATGTACCTTGTGATTGAAGAGCTTGAAACTCTTGTGACATAGCCAAATGCCAATGCGCATGCCTGGAAGCCAATGTGTATGATGTTGGATCTGTATCCGTTAATTGATGAGTGAGATCAAAGATACGTTTTGGCTTAAGGTGTCCTGTTCGCAAGCGAGTCACCATAGGATGGTGCTGAGCTACTTGACGGGTAGTTTGTGGAATTGTAGGTGGTGAGGTGAGATTTGGGGTTAGACTGAGAGATGAATTGGGTAACTGGCTTGATTTGGATGATATAGGTGGAGGTTTGTAGTTACTGGCAGCTGACGTGGGAACAAGTAGTAAGGGCGGGATATGGGAATTGGTTGCTGTATGGTGCAATTGATTAGGAGATGATAGAATTTGCTGAAATGGGAATACTTTTTCATTGAATACAACATGGCGTGATATGTATACACGATTAGTTGTTGTATCCAGACATCTGTAGCCTTTTTTGTGCTTGAGCGTATCCAATGAATACGCATGGTAAAGAGAGAGGAGATAGTTTGGAGTTAACATATGGTCTCAGCCATGGATAACACAAGCAACCAAAGGTTTTCAGATGATCATAAGAAGGGAGTTTGTTGTATAGCTTCTCGAATGGTGTTTGCTGTTGTAGAGTAGGTGTAGGAAGTTTGTTAATCAAATGAATGGTTGTATGAAGAGCTTCAACCCATAGATTGGAAGGAGCGTTGGAGTGAATGAGAAGACTGCGGATGGTTTCCACAATGTGGCGATTCTTGCGTTCTGCAACCCCATTTTGAGGAGGTGTATATGGACAAGTGAATTGATGTTCAATGCCCCACTGATTACAATAGGCTTTGAAATGTTTATTTAGATACTCGCCGCCTCCGTCTGTTCTGATTGTTTGAATAACAGTATGAAACTGACATTTAATGTGTTGATGAAAATGGATGAAGGTTTGAGTAACGTCAGACTTCCGATATAGAGGAAAAACCCAATTATATTTGGTATAGTCATCAATGAAAGAAACATAGTATTTGTAACCTTGTATTGATGTGGATGGGGAAGGACCCCAAACATCAGAATGCACGAGTTGAAACGGTACAGTAGAATGAGAAGTGGATCTAGGGAAAACTAGACGTTTACTCTTGGCTAGGCAGCAAGCATTACATGTGGTATTAAAAGAAGTACATATTATTGGATGAAGACGAGCTAGATGTCTCAATGTGTCAGCAGCTGGGTGCCCAAGGCGATTATGCCAAAGGTCTGGTATAGTTTCTGCAGAAAGCAGAGCAAGCTATGGAGAGGTGAAGGGAGAGTGAACCTTGTAGAGCCCATTATGGCAAGGTCCTTGAAGTAGAAGACGCTGAGTCTTCGAGTCCTTTATTTGATACCCATTAGAGGAGAAAGATACAACACAATCGTTATCAGTGGTGAGCTGATGCACCGAGAGAAGATTAAAGGATAAGTTTGGGACGTGATGAAGCTTGTGAAGATAGAGGGTACCTGTAGGAGTAGGTAGTAATCCTCTGCCGGTATTTTGGATTGAGAGTTGTTGGCCATTGCCTAGAACCACTTGAGAAGAGCCACTATATGGTTCGGTTGCACTAAGCTGAGAGGAATCAGCTGTGAGGTGCGTTGAAGCCCCACTGTCAAGAAACCAGTCCGTTGGACGAGTTGCATCGGAAGAGCTGAACAATGCCGTGTTGGATGCATTGTCTGTATATGTAGGATCATTCCAATACCAACAGCGGATAGCAGAATGACCTGTTTTGGTGCAGATCTGACAGATTGTGTTTCGATGCGGATTTCTATCACCTCGACCAGCTGGTGGGAAAGAACGACGTCCACGGCTTCCCCGAGAATTATTGTTTCGTCCACGGCCTCGACCGCGAGTTGCAGCGAGAGCTACGGAGTTGTCCGTCAGATTTAAGGCTTGAAGTTCTCTCGCAACTTCATTGTTTAAGATCTGTTCTTCGCTACATAACAGATTGTACAGATCATCGAGCGAGATCGATTGTAGGTTTGTGCGTATCGCCGTCTTGAATGACTGATAAGAGGCGGGAAGACCATTGAGTGTGTAGAGGATCACATCTTCCGAATCGATCGTGCTACCAGAGGCTGTGATTGCGTCAACCTTGAATTTTATCTCGAGGAGGTATTGCGACATGGTTTTGTCACCTTTCGAGAGGTGATGCAGTTCATTTTTTAGCTGGATGATCCGGGACAGATTCGTAGCTTGAAGACGATGTGCCAGGGTTGTCCAGATATCGTGGCAGTGGGTTAATGTAAGCACATATGGTAAGATTGAAGGAGAGATTACCGAGTATAGAGCAGCGGCAAGATTTTGATCGGTGAGGATCCAGATGTCATGCTGAGTCATTGCGCCTGTTGCGGATGATTCGTCTGAAGCCGAAGACGGCGATGGACACGGGGACGAGCCATCAAGAAATCCCTTAAAGCCATTTGCTCGGAAGACCTTGTCTACCTGAGAGCTCCAGATGGAGTAATTTTCGGATGTTAACGAGTGCGGAACAAGGTTCTTGATGTGACTCATCAAGAACTTAAGTTGGGGCGGGATTATGATGGGAAGGAAAGCAGAATTTGAATCCACCGTTGGTGGAGAGGTAGAAGATCCAGCCATGATGTGATCGGAGAAGAGGGAGAAAAAAAATGCTAATCACTTCTTTCTCTGCTCTGATACCATGTAAACTGCAGTGCTATTAGGCAGGCAGTAGAAAGCTCAGAAGAAGAGAAAACAGAAATGTGTAAATGAATTCAGAATTTCTTCTCATCATCTTTCTTGAGAGTGTACAGTAGTATTTATAGATTTTGTTACACATGTATCCGTACATACTTAAACTGAAAATGACGGCTGAACGCAACTTCTTGTTTCTTGATGTCTTTCTGTTAACACTGTGGTGGATGAGCGGTGAGTTGGAATGGAAGGTTTAGTAATTGTTGTGGAGATGGGTGGTTGTAACAAAGGTGGAGACGCTGGTTTTTGGTGGTTCAGCACTAGACCCAAAATGAATTGGCCATCATTGAACTTGTCTTCAATGAGTTTTGAAAATTTGATTGCTTGGTCTAAAGGATGTGGGACGATGATAGCGCACCTCTTTGCATATGTTGGGTTAAAGGTCGGAGTCAAAATAGCTTTGTAAAAAAAGTTTGTCAGAGCCCCTAATTTTATTGGAGACTTGTTTGGTGATGTTAAAATAAACGAGTTTGCTCGATTAGGTAGGTATTTAACTCAACTCAATTCATTTACACCCTTCCTAGACCCTTCCTACGGAGAGGTGCAGTGAGGATAACAACAACTTTGAACCTTGCCGATGAGCTCCACGAAGAAGAGAGTGGCTCCTTTCAAGGAGAGGAGCAGAAACTGGGGAAGAGAAGGAGATAACAGGGAGAATTTGAGGGTATATTTTTATATCCTTGCCTTTTGGTTTCATCATGTCTATATAGCTCCTTTTCTAACAGCTTTTCCTAAGCGACCAACAGGCATAACGCCTGGCCACTCCCTAATAAAATCTTAACAATACAAAATAGAAAATGCTATTGCTATCCATTGGCCAAGAACAAATTAATAGAATTACTCCACTGCATTTTTTTCCCATTAGAGCTCTTGCATTAGATACAAATCCATTCAATTCCTTTTGTTTTTTTTTTTTTTTAACATGCGTATCCCAGCGGCTAATTATTTTGCTTAATTACTTGCAGCTATCCCTTCACTAAGAGCACGAGATTGCTCCAAGAATGAGAAGGAAGCTCTGAATTACCTATTTCTTCTCATTCCACTACTCAATGTCCTCATCCCTTTTTTCTGGAAATCCTTTGCAGTTGTTTGGTCTGCAGATACTATTGCTTTCTTTGTATTGTATGCTTGGAAGGTAATCTTAAATTTCTTTCCTCTTGACTGCAAACTCAATTATTATTTTATACGAAAGAGGTCAAAATTATCTCTGGATTATTTATGAGGGGTTAGTTTAGTCTCCGACTATTTAATATTTTTCATTTAAGGTCTTTTAGAGACAGCTTTCTTGTTGTTTTGTTTTTCAAATAATAATCATAATTTTATTTGGCTGCTACTTTTTTGTTGATTTTTCACAGGTTTTCAAAAAATTTTATGATGGAAAACTGTCTTCTCTACAGTAACTTCAATCAACTTTATAAAAAATTATAGTCATCCAAAATAGGTCCTTTGTCCATTGACTTCTCATATATGACTCAAAATAGTCCATCTATCATATAATTTTGGATTTGAATTGAAGAGGCGATGACTATTTTGAATCAGATTTGAGGAGTCATGAGACTAAGGCTTCGTTTGGGATAGCTTTTTTGCTACTTTATAAAACTGTTTTTTAGTACAAAAATTTATACTTCAAAAAATTTTTGTACTAGAAAGCCGTTTTAGAAAGTAGCAAAGAAGCTGTCCCAAATGAAACCTATGGCTTAGTTTGGGACGGTTTTTTTACTGCTTATTAAAGCAGCTTTTTTGTACTAAAAAGTTGCTTTAAGAAGCAGTAAGAAAGCCGTCTCAAACGAAGCATAAAATTGGACGCATTAGATAGTTTGGGATAACAATGGCTCCTCATATGTAATCCAGGGATCATTTTGATATTGTTTGCTTTGTTTATTTTATGGTGAACTTCAACAAATACATTTCTATTTCTATTTTCAGATGGGCTGGCTTCAAAGGACAGAGTAAACCAGAGGCTTGCTGTTAATAATTCACCATTGATATATAGTTAAACTAAGCTCAAGCTAGCTTAATATGTTAATAATGATTTCTCCTCTTTGTCTATTTGGGATCTTGCTCTATTGCTCAAGAAATCTCCACTAATGCTAGCCATATGATTTCTGTTCTTCACATGGCAAGATCTGTGGCTCTGTGCTATTCGGCTACTTTTGTATCAGGCTTCAATTCAGTTTTTATTTTTTATTTATTTTTATTTTTTGTTTATGATATATTTATCAGTTTTGCTAACATCTCTGTCCCTCTCTCTCTCTCTCTCTCTCTCTCTCTCTCTCTATATATATATATATATATATATATATATATATATATATAATTAAATTTTTTATAAAGATGGTTTTGAAATTATTATGGAAAAATTAAATTTTTTGAAAAGCTAAGTGTCAGATAATTCTTAACCATTTTTAAGTAGACTATATAACTTTCTATTCATTAAATCCTAAGCCCTTATCTAGTAAAACTTTTGTAGAATTATAGTAACTTTTCATTTATTCATAATTAGATTAAAAGAATTATCAAATATGTGAATATCACAATTTATGATGTATAGCTTTCAATATAAGTTCATCCACCATTAGAAAGTAGAATACATCATATTTAAGTGATGTAGCCGGAAAGTGGTTAGAAATTCTTCGATCACTCCAAAACTTCAACATACTCTAAAAGCATTCCCGCCAAATTAATTGCACTCAGAATGTTCGATCATATGCCTAAAAACTATCAATGACACTCTAATTTTCTTAGTTCAGTCACCCATTTCATAACATCATTGCATGTCATATTCATAAATATTGAATGCCTCAAACCATCAATGTTACTCTCATTTTCTTAGTTTAGTCACCCCTTCCATACCACCATTGCATGTAATATTTAACAAAGTTGGTTTAGTTGGGACTGAATAAGCCAAAACATTCGAACCAAGATCCCCTATAGATAAATCAGAAATGTTATACGAATGACCAAATGTACCAGGTGAACAAATGAAGTTGGGTTTAATCTTTGGTTACCCTAACCAAACTTGCCTTCTATGAAGTAGACTGCATAAATATGGATGTGCATGCAATTATAAAAGAAATGCATTAGATTACTTCTTTTTTTTTTTTGCTTTGAAGTAAAATGAATGCAATGTTTCACACATACCATTTGCACCAAAAAAAAGTTAATTATTAAAAAAAGATAGTCAACATAATGTTCAAATCTAACGAATATCATCAACTTTTAAAGTTGCTATAACCTACAATAAAGAAAAATAAAAAGAGAGATAGAGCGAGAGACAGAGAAATAAGAAATACATATTTAGAGTATCAAGAGTAAAATATGTATGTCAAACATGAATAATGATAAAAGTTTAAAGTTCTTCTAATTTGATTCTTTTAGGTTCGATCTCAATAACTTCATCAGAATCTTTTTTTACAGATTGAACTGTAATTGAACGAAAGGTTCGATTGCCAAATTGTTTATCTTGAGCCTTTACTGAGAATATCAGCTCCTTATCACAAATATTTATGATAATGTTATTATAATCTTCTATATTGGATGCCTACATTAAAAAAGAAAATATATATAAGCGTATGCATATATAAGCTATAACATAAATAGAATGACATAAAAAAATATTTACCTTGATCTTCTCTAAATTTGAAACTGGTATGCCAATAATTTGTTCAACTTCATTATCAAAAACTGTAAATATTGCAGTTGAACTAATATCCTCAACACGCAATTTGATTAGATACCTCTATAAAAATTTTTGAAATATGTTATAAAGTTTAAATTATCTAATTCATATAGGTTAACATTATATTAAAATATTACCTCAAGCTATATTCAGCATTTTCTTTTGAACATTTAGAACATTTTGCAATACCATCAATAATAAAAACTTTTGATTTACATGTATTGCATGAATTGTACCATATGTTTCCTTCTTGATTTATTCCTTTTATAACTACTTTTGTAGAGTAGTACTTTACCTGAAATGCATAACAAATAATTTATTAAAAATAAATTGGAATATTAATTGATCAAATTTATTACCTCTCCCAATGAAAGTTCAGATGTATTGATATTTTGTAGATTTGTCATCAAATATGTATCAACAGTAGACGATGTATGTTGAAGAATATTTTGATTGGACCTATAAATTGAAACATTTATTAAGTAAAATAAAGACATGTAAAAATAAAAAATCTAAGTAAAGCATTAAAAATTTTATACAAATCCAAGAGTTCTTTTGATGATAGCAGATCTGGATTAATTTCTAAAGTTGTTGATTGCGTTGTTGAGAGTATGAAACATGATATTATAAAATATGATTAAAATTTGAATATATATATATATATATATATATATATATATATATATATATATATATATATATATATGGTAGATATACCATTAAAATATTTGCCAATGACGCATTTTGCTAAAATGATTGTTTTTTTCATTTTTTGTTTTCCAATTTTTTCCTTCTACTGTTGCCAATGATTCCCATAAAGTAAAAGTACAGACTTCTGACCTATTAAAAAAAGATATATTAAATACAATAATTTTTTTTAAAATAATGTAAAATAAAATGCATTACATACCTTAAGTCAAGAACTTGTAAATCTCGTTTGAGAATTTTTTTTTATCAGCCTGTCTGTAGATCATCCGCACTTCAAAAATGTTCAAAACTAATAAAATGATATCTGTGATAAAAAAATAATTCTTAAAAAAAACCATGTTAAAAATAATAAATTTAAATTTAATTACCTGAAGGAGAATTTGAATTTGACTTGATATCTTCAATTACCGATAAATTGTTTCTTACTGGTTCTATATCATCGGTGATTGCAACATGTATTTATGAGATGTTTAAAATAATCTCGAAATTTTCATTGACATTGTAAAAATCTTTGTTTGTAGTTTTGATTTGCCCATTTAAAAAAATATAAGTCTTTCCAATTAGTAGCATGTTATGAAATTTGTCAATTGTTTCATTGAACATGATGCATATATTTTTGAACTCTGAAAAATAAAAAAAATAACAGAATTAATTTTTCATATAATTTATTAGAGATAATAAAAAAACATAAACCTTTAGTGTTTTTTCAAAATAATATCAATAATATTCATTGAAATGGAATATTATAAAATTTAATTACCTCTTTATCCATTAAAGTAAGCTTCTGAATCTTTCCTAGTCCAAATTTAAACGTTCTGACAGTGTCAATTTGAGTTATTACAGCAATAATGCGACATATAATTACTCATGTGAGAAAATATTATGTGGAAGGTAAATCCCAACGTTAGGAATTGTTTGACGTTGTGCTTTATTGATAGTCATTGCAAAGCACAAACGTATTGGAAATTATTTTCTTTAAAATTTAAATGGAAGAGCTTCATCATCACTTGTACATAATGGAATCTGAGATATCATTGATAGTACAAACAGGTTGTTAGACCTATTGCTCAATGTCCCTTAGGCTAACCAAGAGGGGGGGTGAATTGGTTCCTTTTTAAAATTACTCTTGATAATTTGAAAAATTTTAAAGCTAATCGTACAGTACGATATACCTTCGTACAGTACAAACAGAGATAATTTTTGCTCTTTCTTTTGAAACAGAAATTCAACCACAACGAGAATAAACTGCAGAAAATAGAAATACAGAAAAATAAATAGAGAACAGAAAACACCAGAATTTATAGTGGTTCGGTCAAACTCGACCTACATCCACTCCCTAGAGATCCCTTCTCTAGGTATTGCACTAAAACCAAGTGTCTCTCCTTTTGCCCCCACAGCAAGGCGGAGAAGCCTTTACAAACTCTCTTCCACCAACCCCAGTGCGGCAGAGTACCGTCGTCCTTTTCACCCTCCAAGTGCGGCAGAGAACCGTCGTCCTTTTCACCCTCCAAGTGCGGTAGAGAACCGTCATCCTTTTCACTCTTCAAGTGCGGCAGGAACCGTCGTCCTTTTCACCCTCCAAGTGCGGCAGAGAACAGTCATCCTTTTCACCCTCCAAGTGCGGCAGAGAACCGGAATCCTTTCGAACAATACTCTTGCAAAAGTCTCCATGGAACTAGGAAGATGCTTGAAGAACAAGTAAAAGAAATCCTCTCAATTGGATAACCTTGTGAATCTCCTCACAATTTTCTCTTGAAAGATCTCTCAAAACTCACTCTCAAACACTCTCCCAATCACTCTCCTCTCACTTCCCAAAAGAATTTTTACAGAAGGATCTCTATTCAAAACAGTTTTGAGTCATTTTTATACTAAGGACAGGAAAAACCGTCCAAAAACTGAATTTTCAAGTTAAGTCCGTGCCGACCGTCTAGTACAATCGTCCATCGTACTGTACGAATAGTTCAAAAGATTGAACAATCCGTCTTGTACGACTCATCAGACGAACACAACAGAGCCGTTCGTACACACAGTTCATCCCGTACGAACGCTTGGACGAATCGAACAGTGAGCATCGTCCCAACGATTCGTCCCGTACGAACGCTTGGATGAATCGAACAGTGAGCATCGTCCGAACACTTCATCCCGTACGAACGCTTGGACGAATCGATCAGTGAGCATCGTCCGAACACTTCGTCCCGTACGAACGCTTGGACGAATCGATCAGTGAGCATCATCCGAACACTTCGTCCCGTACGAACGCTTGGACGAACCCAATTTTGAGCTGTTCGTACAGCAAAACTCATGTACGAAATGTTATTCGTACTGTATGAACGTGCCTTAGAAAAATTTTTGTCTTATGGGTTCTCCCTGGAGGACATATTATTCATGTCGTACTGTACGATCAGTTTAAAAACATTTAAACTTTTTACTCCCCCATTGTGTGTGTGCACAGTTATCCAACTTACAATCACACTCTCTCAGACTAAAGAAAAAGAAGAAAAGAAAATTACAGATTTCATTTACAGTGAACAAGTGAACTTGAAGTCTTCAACAGTCTTGAGTGTGAATTTCCTGAAAAATACTTTAGTACACACAGACAAACAAAAAACTCAAAGATATATGTTAGAAGATAAATTAGACAAACAATAAACTTTTGTAATCATCAAAAACATAAACTGGAATTAGAATTTTCATGAACAAAATAATTCACTCCAATCAAAAACAATCTCCCCCTTTTTGATGATGGCAAAATAACTATTGTTTGATGATATTACAAAAAAAAATCTTCTAACATTCACTCAATGTATCCCCTTTAAATAAAAGATCTACACTCCCCCAAAGTAACCTAAATCCCTAAAACTGACTTATCCTATCCTTAAGCTCCTCTTAAAGACAAATCAAGATATTTGAGGATAGACAAGGGAAGAAAAGAGTGTAGAGCAACAAAAAGAAAGCAAGCACATACAAGCACATACAAAAACATACATATAAAGCTCATACAATCATACGAACATACATACAAAGCACATACAATCATACGAACATAAGTCAAACAAACAATAAAACTCTCCCCTTTTTGCCAACAGCAAAAAGAGCATTAGAATATAGCTGAGAAATGGAATTATGTTAAATGAAGTTGAATTACAAGATGAAATGAGATGCAAAAACTAAAGACTCAAAAATGTTAGATTTCAAAGTATGTTAAGGACAAGAAAAGTCGATCTATAGTAGTAATGTATTAGACATGTTTAGCAGTCTCAATTTTTGTATAGAAGGAGAGATAACATTATCAAAAATTCTAGGTCTAAAGTGACAATTATTGATTAGTGAAAAAGAGACAAATAAAAAAACTAAAGGAAAGAATATGTGGCGACTTTGCGCATCTTTTGATTTGAGGACACACTTTGTGTGTCTGTTGACAGTTGGCGACATTGCGCATCTTTTGATTTGATGACACACTTTGTGTGTCTTTTTACATTTGGCGACATTGCACATCTTTTCTTATATGGCACATTTTGTGCATCTTTTCAAGCTTTGCTTATGAAGATTCTTTCCAATAAGATTATCTCTTTAGTCACAAATACAATAATAAAACACAAAGATATAGAATGTGAGAATAATGTTAAAACAACAATCATACATAATTTTTGACTAAATAATATATCTAAATAAGATTTAAAGAAGATCTTCTAATCCACATCACAACATAACGAAATCTAAAAGATTTGACGTTCTAAAGTTATGCATACTATTTTTATTGTAATATGAACTTAATTAACATTTTAAATCATTAATTAACTATATTCAAGTGAAACAAGGTCATTTACTAACACAAAAAGTATAAACACCGAAACACTGAAACATTCCATTACTAATAACTTCACACCATACAATCATAGCAAGTTACACTTTTAAAGCACATATCAAATAAAGAACTTGCTAACAATATAAAAATAACAACTCATAACAAGATACTCATAGTTAACTTAAAAAAAACAAACATAGAGTGACACAAAATCATCCAAGCTAGTACTGAGAGGGACCCTGATCAGGAGGTGGAGGAGGTGGTATACCACCGAACAAGGAGAAATAGCTGTTAAGAGTTGCAATGTTTGTGTTAACAGCTTCAAACTGATCATCCTGCCTCTTTAAATGAGCCTCCATGTCATCAAAACGGTTGTCCATTCTATCAAAACGTTGGACCATGTTTTGATAGAAATCCTACGAAGGTCCAGGTGCAGTTGAGGGTGCACCTGAAGGAGCAGTAGCAAAATGAGGCTCATCATCTGAGCTGCCAGCAGTACCCTCTTTCCCAAATAATGCTCTAAAAGAAGCATCAGTGAAGTATAGTGGGAGCTCTGAAGGACCAGAAGGATTAACTAGATTGTACTTTCTCTCTAGGATATAACACACAACATATCCTAAAGCAATATTTTTCTTCCTCTTCACACTAGCCAACCCAATATCAGACATATAATAGATGTAATCTAAGATCAATTGAGCTTCATCTATTGGCTGACCAGTCATAATAAGAAATGTTGTTACAGAAAGAAGAGGAGTCATATTAACTCGATCGCCTGCTTTAGGTATTATTGAAGTTCTTAGCACATGTTGAATTATCCTAGCATTTTGATTCAACATTTCTACTCGAGCAACATGTGTAGGTATGCTTGCACCTCTAAGAACTTGGTTAATTTCAGACCAACCATTTTCAGGTCTTGTAGAGAAAGTATGAGCTCTAACCCTTTCAGTTCTAAGATGAATGTATTCTCCTAGATCCTCCTTTGTTATTCTAACCTTTTGTTTAAGGATATAGGAAGAGATGGCAGTATGATTCTCGTTAAAGGTCATGTTTGCCAGGAAAACATGAAACAAGTCCTTATTGAAGGCATAAATCAAGGTCAATAGGAAAGAAAATTGTGTCGAGTCAAAGAGAGGCATAACTGCAAAATGGATGTTTTCTTGCAGTAGGATTCGGGAAGGAGTAACCTTAGACGCAGCATACCTAAGGTATGCTTCCTCATTCTCCTCACTAAGGAAATTTTCATCACATTCCCTTCTAGACGCCGGACGCCTAGCCACTCGTGCCCTTTTTCCACTCCCTGACATTTTCTCAGAAGGTTCTAAAGGTTTCTAGAAGGTTGGTGAAATGAAAGAAAGTGACCCTTCTTTATATAGAAAAACCTTGATATCGTACTCGAATAGCATTCGTACAATACGATCTTAGATTCATCCGGGACGAATTAAAATTCGTCCGAGACGAACGAAAACTGACAAAATGAAACGGTTTTTCGTAAACTGCTCGTCCCGAGGCGTCCTTTCGTATAGACTTTTTGACTTCCTGATCGTACAGACAATTACGTGTTCGTCCGGGACGATCAGAGAATTAAAGGTCGTTCAGGCGACGGTTAGGTTCGTCCCTCACGTGAAACGACACATGGATCGTACAGACGAATGCCGTATTCATACGTACGATCGCCAATAATAACTGCTCCTAACCGCGTTTTCCTTTCCGGTCGTACAAACGAAATGTGGGTACGATGACGTAATCGTACAGTACGATGAAATATCGTACAGTACGAATAGAACTATAAACCCCCAATACTTCAAAAACTTCAGCCTTTCACCATTCAAATACAGAACAAATAAAAACAAAATAAAAATTTAAACAAGAAACAAAAACAT
Organism: Dendrobium chrysotoxum; assembly: GCA_019925795.1. Lineage (NCBI taxonomy): Eukaryota > Viridiplantae > Streptophyta > Magnoliopsida > Asparagales > Orchidaceae > Dendrobium > Dendrobium chrysotoxum. The sequence continues at coordinate 49,676,976 of CM034307.1, forward strand.
AATTATGAAAACAAATCAACAAACAAACTAACAAATACAAAAAAAAATACAAATACATTTGCAGAAAATTTTAATCAAGCATTTAGATCTATCACACCTAGCCTTGTCCTCAACATGCTAAATGTGTCAAAGGCTAAGGGTTTTGTGAAAATATCTGCAAGCTGATCTTTAGTAGCCACATGATGTAGTTCAATTTCACTTTTTGCTACATGATCTCTTATGAAATGATGCCTTATGTCAATATGCTTGGTTCTAGAATGTTGAATAGGATTCTTTGAAATGCAAATGGCACTAGTGTTGTCACAAAATATTGGGATGGTGCCTACTACTAATCCTAAGTCACTCAATTGTTGTTTCAACCAAAGCACATGTGCTACACAACTCCCTAAGGCAATGTATTCTACTTCTGCTGTAGAAAGTGCTACTAAATTTTGTTTTCTACTGGACCAAGATACTAATGAATTTCCAATGAACTGACATGTTCCAGAAGTACTTTTCCTATCTACCCTACAGCCTGTAAAATCTGAATCTGAGTATCCAATTATATCAAAAGAAGAACTGTTCTTAGGATACCAAATTCCTAAATTTTGAGTTCCCAAAAGATATCTTAAGATCCTTTTTACTGCTGTCAAATGTGATTCTTTTGGATCTGCTTGAAATCTAGCACATAAGCAAACACTAAACATAATGTCAGGTCTGCTAGCAGTTAAATAAAGCAAAGATCCAATTATTCCTCTAAACTTCTTTTGATCAATAGATTTTCCCTTTGGATCCTTATCTAATAGGACTGAGGAACTCATGGGTGTAGTGACTGGTTTAGCATTGTACATTTCATACTTTTTGAGAATTTCCTTAACATATTTAGATTGACAAAGAAAAGTCCCTTTCTCATTTTGTTTTATGCTAAAGCCAAGAAAATAAGTCAAATCACCCATCAAACTCATCTCAAATTCACTACTCATTATTTTTAAAAATTCATCACACAAAGTTTTATCAGTTGATCCAAAGATGATATCATCCACATATATTTGTACAATGAGTATTTCATTTTCAAATTTTTTCATAAACAAAGTGGTGTCCACACTTCCTTTAACAAATGATCGATTTAACAAGAAAGTGCTTAACCTCTCGTACCATGCTCTAGGTGCCTGTTTTAGTCCATATAATGCCTTTTTCAATTTGAAAATATGATTAGGGTATTTAGAATTTTCAAAACCTGGAGGTTGTTTAACATACACATCCTCTTCTATCACCCCATTTAAAAAGATACTTTTAACATCCATCTGGTACAATTTAAAATCTTTAAAACAGGCAAAGGCTAATAAAACTCTTATTGCTTCAAGTCTTGCTACATGGGCAAATGTCTCCTCAAAATCAATTCCTTCAACTTGGTTATACCCCTTAGTTACTAATCTAGCCTTATTTCTAACAATTACTCCTGAATCATTCATCTTATTTTTGAATACCCACTTAGTCCCAACTACACTTTGATCTTTTGGCCTTTCAATTAATTCTCAAACATCATTTCTCTTGAATTGATTTAACTCCTCTTGCATGGCCAATATCCAAAATTCATCCAAAAGTGCTTGTTCTATGTTTGTGGGTTCTATCATTGAAATAAATGCTGAATGATTCACTTCTTTTCTCAAACCATGCCTAGTCCTAACTCCTTCACTTGGTTCACCTAAAATCAATTCTTTTGGATGACTCCTTACAAATTTCCATTCTCTAGGCAATTGGTTTTCCTCTTCTTTTTCAACATTATCTACAACTTTTTGATTTTCAAGCTTTTCATTTATCACCTCAACCTCATCTTCATCCATTTTAGACCCTTTATTATCATAAGATTCATCAAAAATAACATGTGTGGTCTCTTCAACTACCAATATTTTCTTGTTAAAAACTCTATAGGATTTTCCAACATTTGAGTATCCTAGAAAGATTCCTTCATCTACTTTTGGATCAAATTTTCCTAGAAGAGTTTTATCATTATTATGAATAAACACTTTACATCCAAAAATATGTAGATGTGAGAGGTTGGGACTTCTACCTTTAAGAAGTTCATAGGGTGTCTTATCCAATTTAGACCTTATGTACACCCTATTCAATACATAACATGCGGTACTAACTGCTTCAGCCCAAAAATATTTAGGAAGTGAATATTCTGCCAACATGGCCCTAGCAGTTTCAACTAATATCCTGTTCTTTCTTTCTACAACTCCATTCTGTTGAGGTGTTCTCGGTGCTGAGAAGTTGTGTTCAATTCCAAGAGATTTGCAAAAATCATTAAACATTTCATTTTTAAATTCTCCCCCATGATCACTTTGGATACTAACTATTTCAAAACCAAGTTTTCTCTGAATCCAAGTGGCAAAATCTCTGAACTCCTCAAATGATTCACTCTTATAATTCAAAAATTTAATCCATGTGAATCTAGTATAATCATCCACAATAACATACCCAAATCTTTTTCCTCCTAAACTTAAGGTACTAACAGGTCCAAATAAATCCATGTGAAGAATTTCTAGGGGCTTGCTAGTTTTAATTTCTTTGATAGATTTGAATGAGGATCTCACTTGTTTTCTTAGTTGACATGCATCACACAAATGATCTTTAGTAAAATCCAATTTGGGTATTCCTCTAACCAGTTGTTTTTGAGTGATTTTCCTAAGATTTTTCATGCTAGCATGACAAAGCCTTCTATGCCACAACCATGATTCATCAGATACAGTTTTCAAACACAAGGCAGTAGATGCTTTAACAGAATTAAAATCTAGCATGTAAACATTATTTACCCTGTCACCATTCAAAACAACAGTTCCATTTAGACTAATAACACAACTTGTAGGTAAAAACTTAATATAATAGCCCTTGTCACATAATTGACTAATACTCAACAGATTGTGTTTCAAACCTTCAACTAACAGTACATTCTCAATAACAAAATTTTCTGAATTTCCAATTATACTTGTACCTACCACTCTCTTGGTGGTATTATCTCCAAGCGTCACCTTACCTCCATTCCTGGCTTCTAGCGATATAAATTGACTTGTATCTCCAGTCATATGCTTTGAGCATCCGCTGTCCAGGTACCAAATACTCTCACGAGGTCTTCTATGAGAGCGATTCTGCAAAATGATCAAACATTAGCCTTGGGAACCCAAACAAGTTTGGGTTCACCTCTTGACAACTTTAAACCAGATGCATGAGTGATATGCTGTGGTTTCTGCACCTTAGGTCTCCATACTAAATGTGTTCTATACTTCAAAGTACAGGTATGGGAAATGTGTCCTAACCTACCACAAGTAAAACACTTTATCCCCGGAAAGGGATTCACTAATTTATTCTTCTTAAAAATTTTCTTTTTAGATCTTAAGTCAATGTTCTTGTGGTACATTTCATGAAAATCTTCCAGCTTAGGTGGTATTTTGTTTTCCTTAAGTGCTTTAATCTGGACTTCAAGATATGCATTGGCACTTTCTAAAATCGAGTTATCAATTTTCAACTTATGCTCTCTAGAATCCGACTCATCCATAAAAGTCTTAAAATCTTTTTCAAGTTCAGCTTGTGATGATTTTAAAAGATTATGCTGCTTGTTTAAATCATCATACTCATCCAACAAAGTCATGTGATTGCTATCAATTAATACATGATCTTTTCTGAGGATCTCATAATCTTTTTGCAGCTCTATGTAATCCAAATTTAACTTAGCATGTAATTTCTTAAGTTTCCTATATGCAGAATGTATGCATTCAGAAACTTCAAATAATTCTTTATAGCTTAAATCACATACCTCATCCTCATCTGAATGCTCGAGATTATCAGCCATTAAGCACAAATTGGTAACTTCCTCTTCTGGTGCTGTTTCTGATGAGTCTGAGGCTGAGTCCGCCCAGAAAGCTCGTTGTACTCTCTTTTTACCCCTTCTATCCTTTGGTTTCTCCTCGGTCTTCTCCTTGTTAAGATTTCCTTTGAGATTGGGGCAGTCTGTCTTGATGTGACCTGGCTTTCTGCACTCATAGCAAATGACTTCATTTGAAGTCTTGACATTCTTCTGGAACTTACCCTTGTTCCAATTCTGACGTCTTCTCTGCTTCCTTTTCAGGAAACTTCTAAATTGCCTCGTCATCAGGGCAATATCCTCTTCGTCCTCAGGTAGCGATTGATCACTTTCAGAGTCATCCACCTTTAAAGCAATGTTCTTCTCCTTTCGCTTCTCACCTGCATCAATCTGTCTTTGAGTCACTGATTGCTCATAAGCAATTAGTGATCCAAGAAGATTGTCAATAGAATAAACATTCAAATCTTTAGATTCCGTTATTGCAGTTATCTTTGCATCATATGCAGGAGGTAAACAACGTAATATCTTGTTAACTTTCTCAGCATTAGTTAACTCCCTACCTAAAGCATGCAATGAAGTGGCTATATGTGTAAAGCGAGTGTACATGTCTGAGATTGATTCATTCTGTTTCATGCGAAAAAGTTCATAGTCGTGCAAGAGAATGTTCAATCTAGTTTTTCACTTCATTTGTACCTTCATATGTGATGCAAAGTCTATCCCAAATTTCCTTTCCTGATTTACAAGTAGAAACATGCATGTAATCTTCCGATTTTAAAGCACAAAAGAAACTATTCAAACACTTAGCATTCAGTTGCGCTAGTTCACGTTCTTCTACAGTCCAGTTTACAAAAGGTGTTTGAACTCTTATTCCTTCTACAATCCTAGTTGGTTCAGTATAACCATCCTGATCTAACATCCACATACGATAGTCAAGTGATTGCAGAAAAGTAGACATGCAAGTTTTTCAAAAATCAAAAGGAATATTATCAAATAACGGTGGTCTAGTGATCGAGTATCCTTCCATAGTATTTCTATTTCCAAAATTAGCCATGATCGAAATTTCAAACAATATTTAAAACAGATATTTTGAAATATGGCTCTGATACCACGTGATAGTGCAAACAGGTTGTTAGACCTATTGCTCAATGTCCCTTAGGCTAACCAAGAGGGGGGGTGAATTGGTTCCTTTTTAAAATTATTCTTGATAATTTGGAAAATTTAAAAGCTAATCGTACAGTACGATATACCTTCGTACAGTACGAACAGAGATAATTTTTGCTCTTTCTTTTGAAACAGAAATTCAACCACAACGAGAATAAACTGCAGAAAAGAGAAATACAGAAAAATAAATAGAGAACAGAAAACACCAGAATTTATAGTGGTTCGGTCAAACTCGACCTACATCCACTCCCTAGAGATCCCTTCTCTAGGTATTGCACTAAAACCAAGTGTCTCTCCTTTTGCCCCCACAGCAAGGCGGAGAAGCCTTTACAAACTCTCTTCCACCAACCCCGGTGCGGCAGAGTACCGTCATCCTTTTCACCCTCCAAGTGCGGCAGAGAACTGTCATCCTTTTCACCCTCCAAGTGCGGCAGAGAACCGTCGTCCTTTTCACTCTTCAAGTGCGGCAGAGAACCGTCGTCCTTTTCACCCTCCAAGTGCGGTAGAGAACCGTCGTCCTTTTCACCCTCCAAGTGCGGCAGAGAACCGGAATCCTTTCGAACAATACTCTTACAAAAGTCTCCAAGGAACTAGGAAGATGCTTGAAGAACAAGTAAAAGAAATCCTCTCAATTGGATAACTTTGTGAATCTCCTCACAATTTTTTCTTGAAAGATCTCTCAAAACTCACTCTCAAACACTCTCCCAATCACTCTCCTCTCACTTCCCAAAAGAATTTTCGCAGAAGGATCTCTATTCAAAATAGTTTTGAGTCATTTTTATACTAAGGACAGGAAAAACCGTCTAAAAACTGAATTTTCAAGTTAAGTCCGTGCCGATCGTCCAGTACGATCGTCCATCGTACTGTACGAATAGTTCAAAAGATTGAACAATCCGTCTTGTACGACTCATCAGACGAACACAACATAGCCGTTCGTACACACAGTTCATCCCGTACGAACGCTTGGACGAATCGAACAGTGAGCATCGTCCCAACGATTCGTCCCATACGAACGCTTGGACGAATCGAACAGTGAGCATCGTCCGAACACTTCGTCCCGTACGAACGCTTGGACGAATCGATCAGTGAGCATCGTCTGAACACTTCGTCCCGTACGAATGCTTGGACGAACCCAATTTTGAGCTGTTCGTACAGCAAAATTCATGTATGAAATATTATTCGTACTGTACGAACATGCCTTAGAAAAATTTTTGTCTTATGGGTTCTCCCTGGAGGACATATTGTTCATGTCGTACTGTACGAAATCAATTCGTACTGTACGATCAGTTTAAAAACATTTAAACTTTTTACTCCCCCATTGTGTGTGTGCACAGTTATCCAACTTACAATCACACTCTCCAGACTAAAGAAAAAGAAGAAAAGAAAATTACAGACTTCATTTACAGTGAACAAGTGAACTTGAAGTCTTCAACAGTCTTGAGTGTGAATTTCCTGAAAAATACTTTAGTACACACAGACAAACAAAAAACTCAAAGATATATGTTAGAAGATAAATTAGACAAACAATAAACTTTTGTAATTATCAAAAACATAAACTGGAATTAGAATTCTCATGAACAAAATAATTCACTCCAATCAAAAACAATCATAACTATTTTCCCTGAGAATTGTCGCATTGAAATTTGCGTAATAATCACATTATTTTTAAATGATTTGCAAATCATTCGTGTTCCGTTACACAAACCATTTGAAGGGTCTAAATTTCTTAGTAGCATTATTGGACAATTTATCTTGAGAACAAGATGATGGGGAGGAAGTCCATTTGGTGTCAATGAATTTAAAAATTCAACTTGATAAAGATTATAACAATCATCAGTGACACTGTCGAAGCTGAAATAAGTAAACTCATCCCCTGGAAAAATATTAATAAGCTTTTGATTAAGCTTATCAACATACTCATTTTTAGTAACAAGAATTGACATTTTCATAATGTATTCCGAAGATGAAAAATTTTCAGACTGAGAAGGAAAAATAGTACATATTAATAAATCTTCTGAAGTTTCATTATTTGAATATTCTATCACCATTTCTTTCGGAATAAGCACCAATCCATCTTTGATTTCCTCTTCATCTTCATTTACAATTCTAAGAATAAAATCACTGAATAAATGATCTGTTCTTGCCCGCATATTTTCTTTTAACTTGAAAACTTTCATATCTTGTCATAAGTATGACTTAACCATGCTGTAACTAATAGTTTCTATTCTTGATGCACGTCTTACAACTGGTAATACTTGTCGGAAGTCACCTCCAAATACAATAACTTTACCACCAAAAGAAATAGAACTATTCATAATATCTTTCATAGTTCTATCTAAAGTTTCAATTGCTGTTCGTTTTACCATTGGAGCTTCATCCTAGAGTATAATTCTTGATTGTTTAAGTAACTGAGCAAGTCCACTTTGTTTGGTAATTGCACATAAAGTTATTTCTGTTGAATTTATTGGTATTTTGAACCTTGAATGAGCTGTTTGACCTCCAGGCAGTATCAAAGCGGCTACTTCTGATGTAGCTGTTGCGATTGCTATATGACCATCATTTCTTAAAGTTGAAAGAATAGCACGATACAGATATGTTTTACCTGTACCTCCAGGACCATCAATGAAAAATATGTCATTACATTTCTGATTAACACGATTGATAATTTCTTCAAATGCGTTCTTCTGATTTGAATTGAGTGTATGTATTATATTTATATCTTCAACTGGAGTAATGACATTTCGCTCTTCAGTTTTTTCTCTATTATTAAGCTCATCATTTAAATCATGAAAGATCTCTTGGACATGTGGCAATTCAGGCAAGTCAAAATCATCAATGAACTTTCCCATTCTCTCAAGAAATAAGGTAATATCCAATAAAGCTTTTGACACGCAAGCTTCATAAGAAATATTCTTAATGGTTTGATAATCGTGAGACAGATCCATGTAGTAATCATTCCATAATTGAAGAACATTAGTTGGCTCACAGTAGATTAGAAGAATAGCAAATAATTATCTGAGAGCACTTAGCATTTGATAATTTGATGCATCATTTAAGCAATCAGATATATAAGTATCTGTTTCTAGTAAACCATGCATTTGTGCAGCTTCTTTAAAGGTAGAGCATTGGATTCCATGAACTCGTAATAAATATGAAAATGATGTTGGTCCATACACATGGTTTAACAAAATTCTGAGGTAATATATTTCACCATCTGATGGATTTGTTGTATTTACACGACCAATTTGCTCATATTTTTTCCTACTCTTCCATATTTTTTTTGATTTATCCCACACATATTTTTCAAGAATTTCTCTATACAAATACTTCTTTGCCTCTGAATCAGTAGTATTGAGATTAAAAAACTCCATCAACATATTTTTTTTCCCAATATTTGTTCTTAATATATCAAGTAAATTTTGATTCTCCTTTTAATAAATTGATTGCTGGTCTTCTAAATGCAGTTGTAAATTACAAAATGATGGATGCATCTCATTTAAATCAAATTCAAATATTCTCCATATTGCTTCTGGTGCTGATACCCATCTACCATCTTGATATTGTTGAATTTCATCAAAATCTTCTTTCTCCATTTTTATGTGAAAATGCCACTGAAATTTTATCATGTCCCTTATAAATATACTTATAAATATATTTCACTGTTTTGATACCGAAACATATCTCAACATTTATGTGGCAATTATATCTAGATAATAGATATGGATTGTAAAGAACAACCCAACGATTATCTAAGATACAATTTCTTACTTTTACTTGATGACCATCTTGTCTTCTTCGATAAATTGGATATGAGTCATCTCCAATTATAGTTTGGTTTGAGAAAGATCTGGTATATTTATTCTTATAAAATCCATTTTTCATGCAAGCATTTTTTTTTAAGTTCCACATGGACCATGCATCATATGTTTTACAACATACTCATGTAGGCTCTTATATTTTGAAGAATCTTGTAATTCTGCAGATACAATTCTATCAAACTGTATTGGAACTATTATCTTAAATGTAGTATCCAAGATAATTAAAAAATGAGCATGTGAAAGTCCTCTTTTTTGAAATTCAATAACATATACACGGGCAGCTACAGTTCCAAAAATTGATTTCTTGAATAATTGATCATTTAAATCTTATAATTTAGCCATGAAAATACATGTTGTTAGGTCGGGTCTATCTTGTGCTGTTTGACCTAGCTTTAACTCATTTTGAATTTCTTGTCATTCAGGATTACATGTCATTGTTATGAACAAGTCTGGTTTTCCAAACCATTGACAAAGAGCCATTGCATCTAAATATCTTCGCTGTATATCACGAGGTCCACTAATGAACGAAGGTGGAAGTATAATTCTTTTACCAGTATTATTACTTTGTGTTTCTCCAACGGCTACACTATCAATAATCCCTTTATATAAATCAGACCGTATTGTATGTTGATTTTGTCTATAGAAGTCTAAGCGACTTGTTTTAATCTTCATGTACATATCGACAACATACTGATGTAGCAATCTACCAGCATACAAAATAACTGATTTTTCATATTCTCGAATTTGAAGCTTGTAACTATAATATTCTCTGCATGAAACTCTTTGTTTTGATGTCTTCTTGCTACCTGAAATATTAAAAAATAAGTAATTATAATAATTAAAAATATTTTAATTATTATATATAAATATAAAAATTTTAATAACATACCATTTTCTTGTTGGCTAAATAGTTCTTCTTCTATTGGAGATGATCTTATTACCGAAATTGTTATTTCTTCATTCCTTCCAAATCTGGAATTTCGATTTATATTTTGATGCCATCCAACTTCTCCATTTGGGAATATAATTGGATATTGCAAATGGTCATAGCATCCAAAATAATGCTTGATTTTACGATATGTCCCAGAATGTGAAGTTAATATGATATCACGCTCAATGAAATATGTGCTTTCTCCTTCAATCCATATTGCTGCTACTTGTGACACTGTAGGAGCATTATAAACTCTTTGATCTATTCTTACATCAAATCTAATGCATATTTGTAAGTTTTTCAGCACATCTCTATTAATCAAAGATCTAAAGAATTGTGCGTATAGATTTATAGAAAGTATATCCATCAATTTCTTTATCAATTCCTCTGAAAGATTTAAATCTTCAATAACATTCATTCGATTATTTGTTTCAGCATCAATGTCATAAATATATAATTGAAAGTAGCATGGATCATTTGAACTTTTTGTGATAGGAGGTAGGCTATGATAAATTTGACCTTGAGCTCTAAATGTATAAATTCCTTGTCTTGCATTTGTCAAATTTGTATCTATATGGGCTCCGAAAGATGTGAATGCAAATATACTGTTATATGCTCTGATTTTACTTCTAAATTTTTTTGAATCAGGTGAACACTAGGTGAATAATTCATATAGCTGATCAGGAACAATTATCGGAGCAAGCATGACTTCTCCATTGTAACAATAAAATATTTGTGGTTCAAATTGAAATAGTCTTACATTATAATAACAATATGAATATTGTTCTTTAAGAAAATGTAACTCTGACAAACTTGATTCATAATCAATATTAACATTGTTGATATTAGATGCTTTTATATCTGTTTATTAAAAGATAAAACATATTAATTATTAAGAATTATAAAATAAAAATAACATAATAATATTAGTTTAGTAAAAAGGAACCTGAACAATTTGATGTTGACGGCAAACAAGCAATTTCTAAATTAGAAATTTGCTTTTTTCTTTTTCTAGCAATATTACTATCACATTTTTTTTTGTTTTTCTTCAACAGACATTTTAGCATATCGTTGCCTTTGATATTCTTTTTTCCTTTGACCCTCCATGTCAAATAAATCTATAAAAATTTTCAGCAATATTAATCAATTAAGTGATAAAAAAAATTTGAAAGATAAATTAAATGAACAATAATCATAAGCATTCAACAAAGAGAAAATGAAATACATTAAAATTTAATATATTAAAACAGTCAATCATTTTAATGTATAAATTAAAATGAGAGTATTAAAATAACCTATTAAAACAAATTATTATCATTATGAATTAAATAAAAAAATAAATAATATAAATAATTATAGTCTAACATGAGGGCATCATTCATAATATTTCATATGTTCATGAGTACAAGTTATAACAACAACTAAAGTTTAATAAAATTGAACATATGCTTTCACAAAATTTATAACATCAATGTAATTATGGATACGTTTTCAAAATAATGAATAAAAAGAAGCTATATGGATAATTGAAAAATACAAAATAACAAAAATAAAAAATTGCATGAGAGATCAATATATGTATCATGCAGAATCACTTTGCACATAAAACTGAGAAACATAGATATTAATAAAAATTTAATGAACTTAGACATGAATATATAAAATCTGTTTAAAAAAACATGTAGATTTTTCTAAATAATAATACATTTCATGCAAACTGATTCTAACTGTTTAAGGATTTAAAAAAAAATTATTGAAATAGAAGACAAACTCACAGACGTTAATAGTTGTTTGCCGTGTTCAAACAAGAAAGTATGCAATCTATAACAATAATTAGTGCATTAGTAAGAAATAAAACAAATTTATGATATCATGAATTTTAAAAAAATTATTATATATGATAGGAGACATAATGCGATATAAGGAGAGAATATCAAAATAATATATGGGTTATTTATTATATTTTTTTATAAATTGATAAAGTACATAGATTGTAGTAAGTAAACTAACTCTCAGTAGATAAAAAATATTATGTGAATTTAGGTAAAAAGGGATTATAAAAATTTCTTGTTTCATAATCTTATTGAACCTAATTAATTTGAGAGGTTAATATAAAGAGTTTCTGTTAAGAAAGAAATGCTAAGTAGATTAAAAAAATTAATGTGCATTTAGGTAAAAAAATTCTAAAAATATTTTTGTTTCATAATCTTATTGAAGCAAATAATTGTGACAGATTAATATAGAGGATTTGTGTTAAGAAAAACCTATTTTAATGAGGAATCTCTTGCAAAAATAAATCTATAAAAATATTTTATTATCTATGTGTTTCTCCTAAACAAGGAGAGAATTAGATTTACTAAAAAAAAGAAAAATACATATATAAACAGATGAGGGAGAAAAATACAATTTACCTAAATTCAACTATAACATTCTCATGATAAAAGAGTAAATTTGGATATGTCAAATACAAGTGAAATTATAAAAAATTGAGCTTTTAATAATATAAACATGCTAGCAAGAATTAAAAAAAAAAATTTTACATGTGCAATTAGGTAAAAAAGAATTCTAAAATTTTATTATTTCATATTCTTATTGAACCTAATAAATTTGACACGTTAATATAACGGGTTTGTAGTAAGAAAAATATGTTTTAATGAGGAATATCTTGCAACGAATCAAGTTATACAAATAGCCTATTATCCATGTGGTTCCCCTAAACATTAACCTAGTCTAATATAATGAAGCAAAAAAATGTGTACTCTTACCTACGATGTCTATAGCCCTGTTTATATTGGCTGACAATTAACAAAGAGCTATAGTTTAAGGTAATTCAATTAATGTATTTTTTTAGTTCTATCATACCCTGAAGACTTCAACAATCAAAACTTTTGTGATATTTCACTCTGTCATTTCTTATAGGATTAACCCAAAACCTAGAACCAAAACAAATATGATTTAGAATACGAATTAAAATGAATTTTTTAAGGTAAATTATAAAATAGGAATGCTTTCGGGAGTAATATTGAACACAAAGAAGACCTCAACATCGAACACCAATAGATAATTAAAAAAAATCAAAAGAAAAAAAAAACCAATAACATCGAACACCAATAACACACAAAAAAAACATATAAAAACAAAATAAAGTTATATTTACAGATATTTTAATGAAAATAAATTAATTAATTATAGAAGATCTTGCATTTGAGATAATAGGTAATGATTTACTGAACTTACATGAAATGCGATGGAGTGTTCGAGCGAATTGATGGGTTGATAGATTCTGCAAAAGAAAGATGGATGAGAAGTTATGCGCAGTGAGATCAATATAACGGTGAAAAACTACTATACATTTACTTTCTTCTTATGATTCAATCAAATGCAAAAAGGAAATATCACAATAAGAGATGAAGTTTAATAGAAAAAAAAATTTATTTTAATAGGTAGGAATGCAGCAGGTTGGACGGAACTAAAGATGTGAAGGAATTTTCGATAAGCTTGCGTTTGAAGGATGAACTGGTCAAGCAAGTTAAAGCTAATGCTCTTGTGAATGGATGGCCAAAGGATTTTTTCTAGCTGCTGAAGGGAGGAAGTTGCAAATATTTGAGAAGGGAAAAGCCTGATAAGGTAAATAGAGGTCGGTACTTATTCATGTGGAGCAGGTCGTGAAGAAGAGAGGTCGAAAGCAAAAAAGTAAATCCGAAAGATAAGTTTGTTGTATCCAGCGAAGCCGATCGACTTGGCACTCAGTAGTCTCCTCCAGGAACAAAACAACAATGACGAAGAAGAGATCATGTATGTAAAACAAGATAATGCAGACATAGAAAGGCAACAGATATTAATAAATTGGAAAAATCAAGAAAACTTCTAAGCAGAAATTTTGGTCTTAAAATGGAAGAAAAAAACTTTCATTTTTTGAGAGAACAAATGCGGACGGGGCGACGGAGAGCGGCCGAGGCAAGTAAAATAAATTGGGAAAAAGGTTAAGCAAAACTCACACTGGGATGTTTGCTATCCGGCGAGCAAAACATTTGCGTGAATAGTTAGTCATTATTGGAGAGAGCTAAAAAACTTTCAGGATATTCATTAGCAACAAAGTTAATTGGTGGTGTTCTAAATTCTAACTTGGATGAAAGCCAAGTGATGACAGTTCTAGGAAGTAATCTAAGCAGGACAACATTGGGTCGGGATTATAACTTTTCCATCTTAAGAGTAAGTTATAAATGTCTGCGACATCCTCTACAAATGTGTTTTGCATTCTGTTATATATTCCACAACATCATGAGTTTGAGGAAGATGATTTAATCCGAATGTGTATTGCACTCGGCTTCATTCAACCATTTCATCTTAAGAGTAGTTTGATGCTTTATTTAAAAATCTTTCTTTGATAAGTTTGATGATTTTAGTATATGGAGATACATGGGGGTGCAAGGTCTGCAATATGGATGAATAGTGTAAATCTGATCTCCAATCTAAAGAAAATTGTATTGAAATATTTTAAGGAGTGAGAAACTCTTCCACTTGTTTGTTCTTGGTTAATAATTGAACTGGTGCTAGGTTAAGTTGAAAGAGTTGTCCTGGATCCCTTCTAAGCTCAAGAGTTTGAAGATAGAAGACATTGGGTGGTAAAATTTGAATTATTGTAGCATTTCAGATTCTATTCCCTTTAAAAATTTATAGGTATCTCACAATCAAAACACCACATATCTTTCTCGAAATGATGAAACAGCAAGACTCCAAATTTAATGCATCAATTAGAGTTATTTTATATTGATATCAATTGATAATAAGTAGTGGTAAATAAAAGTCAGCTACATTTATATTTTTCATGAAAAAAATTAATAGAAGCAATGCAGGAAAACGAACATCATCTGGATACAGAAAAAAAAATTTCTCATTTGCTCATCACTAATCCAACAGCAGTTTTGCTAATTTGAATATTTAATCCAACTTGATGAAATGATAACTTGAGGACAATTCAAAGAAATCTTCCAAAAGCAAACCTCTAATTAACTTATCTCAAAGTACATTATTAAAAATAAAACTTTGGGGAAAACCAAAATTGATTTCATTAAAGCTATATTATAAAAAAATATAGCTTTCTTGAATAGCATTGAACACAAAAAATCGAAACAAACACAAATTAAGAGAACACATAAACAAATCATTTACAGATAATTTAATGAAAACAAGTAAATCAAATATAAAAGAGCTTGCATTTGAGATAATCCATAATGGTTTAATGAACTTACATGAGATGTGATGGAGCCTTCGAGCCAATTTGTGGGTTGATGGGTTCTGCGAGAGGAAGACGGATGACTATCTGTGTTCGGTGAGAGGAATATTAACGTGAATCACAAGTACATTTTTCAAGTAAGTGAAACATTTTATAGAAAAAAACGATGAAGAAGCATAATGCATTAGACACCAAATATATGTTTTATCTTGAAACGTTTTTGTATAAAAAATCGAAAAACTATAGAGCATAATAAAAATCTAGACACCTATATATGTTTCCTCTTGAAACGTTTTGCAGGAAAAATAGAGAAACTATAGAGGATAATAAAAGTCTATTGAACTTAGACATGAATACATGAATTCATTGTTTGTAATATTTAGGAAGAAAAAAAACCAAAAGCAATTTATTGAGTGGGATAAGAAAAACAACAGAAATAATAATGTAGAGAAAAGAAATTATAAGCATCATGAGCAAAATTCAAAGACAAGAGTAAAGAAATCTCATAATTGTTGCATTAAGGGTAAACCATTTAGCTAAACCTTGCTGAAATCCTACCAAAAATAGCAAACAAAATATTTCCTAATAGGTTTCTTTTGATTTGGTATCTTATGTCTTTAAAGATTGAAGTCTCGTATGTCTTTAAAGATATAATAAAATATAAATGAAGTTGAGGAAAAGCAATCCCCATACAAAATAAGTTGTTTGTCTATAGAATATCATATTTATAATTTCTGCTCAAAGGCAAAGTGTAATACTAAACAAGTATAACAAATATGATCGTTTCGTTCAAGTGTGAATCTACTAAAAATTGATAACTGAAACAAAATTGATATTCTTTAAAAAATAAATTGCAATTAGAAAATGCCGAAGAAGAAATCAAATGCGAAATTAAATGATCTGCAATATGCATAAACAATGTTAATATGATCTCCAATCTAAAGAAATTTGTATTGAAATATTGTAGGGAGTGGGAAACTCATCCACCTTCTTGAAGAAATGAAGAATTGGAAAAAAAAAATTAAAACTTTTGAAAGTGAGCAATACAATGATTCATTAATTCTATTTAGTCTTTTTTAATTATTCCTTAGCTCCAAAAGATTCATATGGATCGTAAAGAAGTGTAGAAAAGTACCTTCTTTTGGGATGTGTTGATACGAAGCAGAAATAACAAAAGGAAGAACAGCAGTATATTGGTTCGTGAGTAGATGGATAGATAACACCGAATGTGTCATTTCAATTTGAAGATGGAATAAGGTTTAGGAATATTGTTAAAAAAAGTAACGATGGATATTAAGTTTATATTTTTAACGAACGGTCAGGATGATGTATCGGGAGATTCATATGCAATAGTTTAATAGGAAGCAAGTATAAATATAGTTGTAGATAAAATTAATTTTAACATTTTAATTGAATTCAAATTGAATTGTCCTCTAAATTTTTGAGGAAATTTCGGCAGTCTCCCGGCGTCCCCTCCCCACCGAGGGAGAAATCGGGATGGCAACTGCCGTAATTTCTTCCTACCCGAACCTAAGGTCGACGGCGCAGGGTCTTCAATTTAAAACCATCTCACCCGGACCTAAGGTCGACGGCGCGAGGTCTTTAACTCATGTTATTAAAGTTTAATAACTTTACACAATTACTATAAATAAGAATGTGAGATATCTTAGAATGTAAGTAATACAAATTAAATAAGAATTCTTGCAAATGGTATCTATAAATCAATACTAAGCAATTATATGATTTAGCAAATGACATTGTTTATAATAATTAATTTACCTTGAATGATATGTAGGGCAAGAGGAATTTAAAAAAACAGCAGGGATCAGTGAGCAGGACCAAATGTAGCGCTGGATTCGATGGATAGGGGATACTGCACGATAGGATATTAGGCACCAAAAATGCAAAGGCCAAATTATAAAAAGGAGCATATTTTAAGTTTAATTTAGCTTAAGGAGCGTGTTAGAGAAAAAATTTAAAAAGGAGCAAATACGGATTTTAATTATCCCGTTTCAATAGAAACCGGAGCTTGATTATCCGGTTTCTGATTTCTATTGAAACCGGAACTTCATTATCCGGTTTCAATAGAAACCGGAATTCAATTCCACGGTTTCAATTTTTAAAAAAAAAAATTCAAAGAAACAGGTTCTCTGTTAACCGGTTTCTTAAATTTTTTTTTAATATAAACATTTTTAATTCTAATAAATATAAAATTCTAATAAATTCATTTGAATGTCTTAATGATATCAAAATTTGGCGATCTTGGGCTTGTTGGATTCGTCTCGTCGAGCCGCTCGATTCGACTATAAGCATGTTACGTTTGGAAACTGTTTGCTAATCCAAATTATGATTTGAATCTTCAAAATGCGCTTCATGTCTTTGATTTGAACTCATTTGGGCTCGGTTTGAGTCGAATTTGGTGTCATTGAGTACGTATTTTCGAGACGTTCAGTTCGACTATAAATTTGCTGAAATCGGAGTTTAGATGGTCTCCAATTTAATTTTTTGATGATATATCAGATATAAACATTTTAATAAATTATATTAATAATTCACTCTCAACTTAGGAAAATTAATGAATATACATGTATTTATTTATTTATTTATTTCACTTAAATATTTTAATAAAATAAATACATATATTTTTTATAAATAAAAAAAATAGTTTTTATAAATGTATATTCATTAATTTTTTTTAAAAAAATTTCCTAAAGTTGAGAGTAAATTATTAATATAATTTATTAAAATATTTATATTTGATATATCATCAAAAAATTAAATCGGAGACCATCTGAACTTCGATTTCAACAAATTTATAGTCGAACTGAACGTCTCAAAAATACATACCCAGTGACACCAAATTCGACTCAAACCGAGCTCAAATGAGTCCAAATCAAAAACCCGAAGTGCATTTGGAAGATTCAAATCATAATTTGGATTACCAAACGGTTTCCAAATGTAACATGCTTATAGTCGAATCGAGCGGCTCGACGAGACGAATCCAACGAGCCCAAGATCTCCAAATTTTGATATCATTAAGACATTCAAATGAATTTATTAGAATTTTATATTTATTAGAATTAAAAATGCTTATATTAAAAAAAAATTAAGAAACCGGTTAAAAGAGAACCAGTTTCTTTAATTTTTTTTTTTAATTGAAACCGTGGAATTGAATTCCGGTTTCTATTGAAACCGGATAATGAAGTTCCGGTTTCAATAGAAATCGGAAACCGGATAATTAAAATCCGTATTTGCTTCTTTTTAAATTTTTTCTCTAACACGCTCCTTAAACTAAATTAAACTTAAAATCTGAACCTTTTCATAAATTGGCCAAGTGCAAATGAGAAATATGAATAAAAAAAAATAGTATATTGAAATAAGAATGGAAATTTCATATATCTTAAGCACCACTATCTTATCCAATGACAATAATTTGTTCAGTTTATGTTAGATTGATAGGAAGTCATAATGTTAAAGTCAAAACTAATGAGAAATATAACTTTGAACCAAATAGCTTGCACTTTAAACCTAATACAAACTATAAGCTGAATCCAATTTGATGTAAACTTGACTATATTAATAAATCCTACATATATCTTAAAAATGTATTAAGTGATATATGAGCATTTATAAGCAGAAAGCAGGAAAAGAAAATATATTTTTATATAATTTTAGTGTTCATGAACAGAAAATATAATTTTCATGATTCATATATTTATATTAAAGAGAAACATGATCAAGCAGAAAGAACACATGAAATTCATCAGGAAAACTTTTGACAAATAGACAAAAGACAGGTCATCAGACAATCTAAAGATGAAATTAAAACCATATATTGAAGGGTAAAAATTATTATGTAGCAGATGTTATGTAATTCAGCATAATTGAATAAATTCAAGAAATATTGACAATATTATATAAAATGTTTAATGCGACATGACAATTTCCTTTCTCATCATTCAACGAATTATTAAAAACATAATTATTCTTGCATTGAATAGAAAATAGCACAGTGAAATAATAAAAAATAAAATAAAATCTTATCTTAATTACCAAAGTGCTGAAATTTTTAAAATTCTTGCATTGAATAGAGTCAATTCTTGCATTCCAAGCAATGTAATATCAAATTTTTTAAAGATAACTAAATTCATTTACAAGCATTGAATAGAGCCACAATCTACTACTACATTATCTAGTTTCAAAATCCACTTCATGTTTTTCTTCGCAATCCCTTAACCTCAATCTTGCATGATATTGATAACGTGATAATGAATTGTCCTATTCATTTTTTTTCTATTTTGTTTATCAGGTTTAGTTTGAAACCCATCAAATTTAAAAGTTATTAAAAGACATTGGTTCATATCGACCATTAAATTCATTCTTACAGAGAAATTCTATAAACGCAAAGAAGAATTTGAAGCATAAAAGTTTTTTAATTTTCTGAAAATTATTGTAAGACCAATAATATTCAACTTTTTGTCAGATAGTAAAAACAAATTACTTTTCCTAACAACCCGTTGTATATCTCACTCCACCACCAAGTACAAATAGCTAGCTTATCCCATATCAACTTGACATGAACTAAGAAATTCCAATTTAGCTCTATTATTAAATCATATTGAAAGAATGGAAATTTCATATATTTTAAGCACCACTATCTTATCCAATGAGAATAACAAATTTTATAAGGGATGAGAAAAGTATCATATGCTAAGCATTTACGGAAAAAAAAAAATCATTGATTTAGGGTTATAAGATCATATAGAAAAGTATCATGTGCTAAGCAAAGCATAAGTGCTAATTGCCAACACACAAAAGTTTTTCTAAGAAAGTTATAAGATCATATAGAAAGCTTTCATTCCAAAGGCTTGTTTGAATTTTCTTCCCACAATTATTATAAAAATCTGATTTAACAAGTTTTTTATATGGTTTTTGTTTTAAGTTTTGTTTAAATTTCCCTAAGGTTCTATTTGGGATGGCTTCTTTCCTACTTTGCTTTATAAAGAGTTATTAAATGATCATTTGGGCCATCGCGGCAGAACCGAGTTACGAAAATTTTTGCGGCTAACGGATGCTTCTCGCAACCTATGAATAATTTAAAAAAAAAAAGAGCAAAATAAAAAAAACCAATAACATCGAACACCAATAACACAAAATAAATAAAATAAAATAAAATAACATTTATAGATATTTGAATGAAAATAAATATATCAATTATTAAAGATCTTGCGTTTGAGATAATAGATAATGGTTTAGTGAACTTACATGAAATGCGATTGTCTGTTCGAGCGAACTGATGGGTTGATAGGTTCTGCAAAAGAAAGATTGATGAGAAGTTACGCACAGTGACAACAATATAACAGTGAAAAACTATTAAACATTTCCTTTCTTCTTACGAATCACTCAAATGCAAACAGAAAATATCACAATAAGATATGAAGTAGAGGAAATGCAATGCCCAGACACTTGCTATGGAGTAAGAAGTGTTTATTTTAATAGGATAAAATGTTTATTTTAATAGGTGGGAATGCAGCAGGTTGGGGACATCTGAGATCGGATAAGCATGGGGGCAATTATCTCAAACGACCTTGGCAGATGATGAAAGTCCATGCTTTGTCTAGGAGCCCAATTGAACAACGTTCATAGGAATTCCACAATAAAAATAGAATCTTTGCACAAAATTCACTTTTCAAAACTATACACACACTTCTCACCTTCATTACAACCCCAACTTGCAACAAAAAGAAACTAATGTGGTATAGAAAGATAGGTATTGGAAATTATAAGTAACAGATAATATACATTTTCATTCCCCATGCAAGTATGTTTGTAAAGCATTCATGTTTGCAAAAATTCTTTACATAACTCATAACATATTTTTCCTAATACAAGAATTTAAAAGAAAAGTAAAGAGAAGGAAGATGTAGGTGTAGGTCATCTATATTAATTTTACTGACACTATTGAAGCATGCGACATGTATATAAAATACCCAAATCTAATCAAGGTTCATCAATCGTATCTAATCATTCCTAAAGACTAATAATCGATACCATGTATTATGACTAAAATTAACACGGGTTCCAACAAGAAGTCTTGAAATCATGTAGAATGATCAAAATTTTTTTGGTGACAATTAAATTTCTAATGAAAAGTTCTTTTATGACAAGAAAAACATAAATATCTTCCACCCAAAATTTTAGAAAGAAGCAGAACGATCGTATATGCTTGCTATAGTTTTCTAGATAAGGAAGCGTATCTAATCATTCCTAAAGACTAATAATTGATACCATGTATTATGACTAAAATTAACACGGGTTCCAACAAGAAGTCTTGAAATCATGTAGAATGATCAAACTTTTTTTGGAGACAATTAAATGAAAAAATAAAGATCCACTACTACAGTAAATGAAGTGTATACGAAAATCAGATTCTCTAGCATTAGGTAGATATAAAGTAAATCTTCTCTTCTCATTTGAAAGAAGTGCAATTTTTTGGGTGTAGAAATTGTGGGATCTATCTTCTCAGTGGGAAGGCTCCAAGTGGAAACAATTGAAGGTTAACATATTTGCTATGCTTTTCTCCATTAGAATTTGTTTTGATTCTTCTTCAAACTTCTCATATCGTTATTAATACAAGTTCATTGGGACGAGCATATGAACTTTCAACGACCTTATAGGTTTTCTCCATGGGAAATTGAGCCTTGCAGTTCTTCGACACCCACTATCGCAATGAACAAGAGGCCTAGGTTCTTGATGGATCAATCAGATTCTCTAGCATTAGGTAGTGACTAAAATTCAATTGATTACTACTATTATATGATTTTTAACAAATCGAAATCCATCTCAATTTAATTATTATACTGACTTGCAGAAACCTCTTCCTCTTTTCGGCACTCTGGCGCAATGCATTTGCAGAGCTATGAGAGGAATTTTCAGCATAATGGAGCTATGAGAGGAAAAATAGTTCGATTTGTTAAAAATTTCTAATGAAAAGTTCTTTTATGACAAGAAAAAAATAGATATCTTCCACCCAAAATTTTGGAAAGAAGCAGAATGATCGTATACGCTTGCTGTAGTTTTCTAGATAAGGAAGAAGAACATGAAGGGGAAGAAGAAGAGGGATCTTAGAAAGTCTTTGAAAGAGCCATTACATCTCAACACATGCAGGAAATAAATTCCTCATTTCTTCCCTCATGAAACGAAGAAGTAGAAGAAATTAATGGAGGGAAAGGAGTAAAGATTACCCAAACTGAAATTCCTCTCGAATCCCACAAGATATTGCTAGGGCAGGCGACAGCTAAGGTAGGAGATGGCTAGGGAGGCGTCGGATTTCTCTGGGTAGAACGAACGGGAGGGAGAAAGAGAGGCATCCGGCTTTGGGCTTCTCACGTGAGCGAGCGAGGGCGACGGGTCCTGGGGGATGTCACAAAATGCAGAGGGGCAACGGTATCCTAGGCTTCGTTTTATATGTAGATATTGATGCGAGGGAAATTAGAACATTTTAGGGCCGTGCGAAGAAAAAGCTTTCATTTTGTGAGAGAAGAAATCGCAGAGGGGGAGACGAAGAGCGTCGGAGGCAAGTAAAAAAAATTGGGAAGAAGGTTAAGAGAAACTTACCTTCGTATGTTTGCTATTCGGCGAGCAAAATATTTGCGTGAATAATAGACATGTCGTTGTGAGCACATGAAAGTCTATATAAAGGGAATGCATCATTTCGTGCAGGGATGCGTTGATAGGAAGAAGAAGGAAGGAATGCGGCATTTCGCGAGCAGACAAGGAGCCCTCGTTACGAAGAAGAAGGTATAGGAATATTAACGATGGATATTAATTGGAGATTTTTTAACCAACGATCAAGATGATGTATTGGGAGAATCATAAGTCACACTTTAATAGTAGTATAGAAGTATAGATATGGTTATAAAAAAATATTTTAGTGCAAAATTTTTTGAAAATTAATAAAAGAAATAGTAAGAAAACAGTTGTCAAATGAAAATGGTTATATTATGAAAAAGAAAGTAATCCGAAAGTCGTGATTTACAATTAAATTAGCTCAATGCCAAAATTAATAAATAAGGCTTTGTTTGAGACGGCTTTCTTACTACTTTTTAAAATATAAAAAATTTTTGAATTATAAATTTTATTACTAGAAAGTTGCTTTAGAAAGCAGTAAAAAAGTCATCCCAACTAAAGTCTAAAAATGTTTCAAAACTTTACTTTAGGGCTAATATCAAGTGGAATTAAAGTGAAATTTGCTGAATTTGAATTAAAAATTTTAATTTCAGCTCAATTTGAGATTGAAATCATTTTAATTTGAGCCAATTCTAATTCAAATGCTTTGATTTGAGTCAACTCAAAATTAATTAGTGTTAATTTGATATTTTTTAATTAATTATGTATATATTTTTAAGTAATATATTTTGATTGAAATTTGATTCATATGAATCATAAAATTATTAAATTTATTTATAGATAAATCTAAATAGGAGTTCTTCAAAATTTATAATCTTTCTGTTTTTTAAGAAAATTCAATAAAATTAAAATCCACCCAAATTAAAAATTTGATTAAAATGTTAAAATCCCAAATTTCCTAACCAATAGGAAAATTTACATATATGTAATTTATCTATTTAATACTTAAATTTAATCAATATAGTGCTTTATTAATGAAATTAATCAAAATTATTATGATATCATCGTCCTTCAGGAAGTTCTTATATGATCTCATCGTAGGGAGCGATTATTCTGTGCGAACATCGGACGGGAGAACCGTCCGGTTCCGCTTGATACTGAGCGCGGTACCGAGCGGTACCGTGCTCGGTACAGGTCGGTACCCGATTACCCTCGGTACTGAGTGCAGTACCGAACGGTATTGTGCTCGGTACAGGTCTGTACCCAGCTCTATACCGAGCTCGGTACACTTTTTAGATGACGTGGCGCATTTTTATTTGCCTCTGGACGCCGTCTGGACTCCGCACCTAATAATTTCACCATCATATGAGCTCCTTATCAAGACCAGTTAGGGGTGTAAATGGGCAAGCAGATTTGTGAGCTGGTTTGGACTCGACTTATTTACACCCCTGATCTACGGGATTGTGATGCATGAAGGAGAATTAGGGCGTGTTTGGAAGCCTGTAGGATTATTTAAGTAGGATTTCATAAATTCTATAAATCTGGATTTACTAAATCTTGAGTGTTGAATCCTAAGAACTATTTGGTAAGAAATATGTTGAATTCTTAATAAATCTCCTGAAACTGTTTGGCAATGCTATTAAAGATTTAAAGCAATTAACTCAATTGACTTTTGTGTTTTAAATATAACTTATTAATTCTAATTTTAATTAACACCAATAAATTATAATTATGTAGACTATAATTAGAGTGTTATTTTAATAAAGTATTTTATTAGTAACTTATTAGGTGTTATTTTAATAAGTAAATCAATATTAATTATAATGATAACTATCCAATTAATTATTTAATTACTATTTATGCTTATTATTTCATTAATTTTTATAATTTATTTTAATAAATTTTAATCACAAATTATACATATAATTATCAAATTAATCAATTAAATATTCTATGAATAACTAATTATTTAATTAATATTTATACTATTAATCATCTAATTAATATTTATATTTTAAATTATATCAATTAAATTAATTAAATTAATGACTAATTAAGAAATTAAAAATTAATCTAATCCTCATAGGCGGGAAGGCTTGCCCGCTTCGGTTTCTTCGTTGCCGTTGGCGTGAGCCTCTTAAGGCTTCGCTGCTTCGTGTGGGTAGAGCTTCGAACGAGTTGTTGGCCATTGCCTGTCTAGAGTTTGCTTTTCCTCTTCTGCATTTTATTCGTTTATGTTCTGCTTCGCCTGAAGCAGAGTTCTGAAAGAGTCGACACTTCTTTGCCTCCTCCTCCGACGTTGTTCCTGTCGGATCGGAAGTCTCGCCGGGAGCTCGCCGCGAACGTAACGATATTTCTCCCCTTTCGCGTGCTTCTTCGGTCGGATTTACGAAATCAGCAAAAAAAGCCGGATTTACGAAATCCGGGATTTAGGACAAAAATGGTGAATATGCCATGAAGTAGAGTATAGACTTATCGTGAGATTTAGCTCAAATATTGCCTAAATCTGGTCTATATCCTGCATCCAAACAGGCCCGAAGAGTTCTTGAGACGTGCGCATCTTGTGGCAAGTTCTTGTGGGGAAGGACCGGCGGCTTGTGAGGGAGCCCGGTTCTCGTCGGCGAAGGGTCACTGGAAGGGCGGCGTGGAAGATAAGGGAGAAGGTGAGTTCAGGTGTTATTTTTAGGGGCTGTTTGGTATTTGATTTAATTTAATGGGATTTAGTAAATCCTGTGAATTAGGATTTAGTAAATTTTGAGGTTATTACTATTTGGTATGATAAATATTAAGTCCTATTAAATTCTGAGAAATTATTTGACAACAGCCGTTAGAGATTTAAATATAAATTTACTCACTTAAATTAGTTTTAATTATTAATTTATTTTGAATGTAATATGAATGATTGTTTGATAAATTAAATAATTAGTAATATAATAAATAATTTGATAATTAATACCTAAATAATATAATAATTAATTTAATGACAATTATATAACTAATAATTAATTATTTAAATAATATTCCTACTAATAATTTGATTAATTATTTAATTAGTTTTAATTATAAATTATATTATTAAATGCATTAATTATACTACTAATTATTTACTTAATTATAGCTTAGAGACATCTAGGTTTGCTTATCATCTTTTCTTTTTCGTCGTTGCTGTTCGACTTCGTTGCTTCGCCGTGTAGAGATTGCACGAATCACTTCTTCGGCTCCTTCGTTGCTGTTCGATTTCGCTCCTTCGACGACTTTCCTTCATATCGGATCTGAAACCACACCTCCTTGTTGTTCTCTATTGGATCGAAAGTAACGACGACTGCGGGAGCTTGCTCTTGCTCGTTGCCAAGGTAGCCATTGTTCTTTCTTTCGCGCGCTTCTTCGGCCAAATCCTGTTAAATCTGCCGAACGACGGGATTAAGATTTAGGGGCTGTTTGGCAACAAGTGGGATTTAACTTTAGTGGGATTTAGTAAATCCTGTAAATCTGGATTTAGGTAATCCGAAATGTGTTAAATCCTGAAAACTGTTTGGTATGCCAAATGTTAAATCCTGTTAAATCCTGAGAAACTATTTGGTAACATTTTTCAGGATTTATGGCGGTTAGGGATTTAAATTTTAAGAAGTTATTTATGAAATTAGAATAATTTCATAAAACATAATTAAACAAACTGGAGTTTAATCATGTTTTATGAAAATTCAATAAAGAGCAAATTACAAAGGTAATATTGACCAAAATGACAGATGGAGTATTAAATAAGACAATGCTTTAAATTTCCAGATGTCTTCATATCTACTTCTTGGGAACCAATTTATTTTTACGACGAACGATTTCTTTGATTTGCAATCTGAAATAAAAAAATAAAAGAATTATTATAAAATGTAATGTAGTTAGAGAAACTTAAGACAAATCAAAATTCTTACCCAAGCATTCCATAAATCAATGGTGATATTATGCCTAATTGCTTCACTTTGAATTCTTTCTTCTATACTCGCATGTAAGTTGGGATCCTCCTCAGGCATATCAACTTCCCCACTTTCAGCATCATGTTGCATTTCCGTCTGTAACATATTGAAGTATAGATCATGTCTGTGGTATCGGCCAATAAATATGTGCAGAACGGCACAAGCAATGACTATATCTGCTTGAACACTCAATGGAAACTGTCGCATGCACACCAAAACGTGAAATCGTTCCTTCCAAATCCCAAAAGTTCGCTCAACCACATTGCGCAGCTGTGCGTGTCGGTGATTGAATAACTCTTGTTCAGCAGCGTATCGCCTTGACGTACTTCCACGATAATCAGCTAAGTGATATCGATATCCGCAAATGGGTCAATCAATTTATCAGTATTTGCATAGCCAGAATCAACCAAATAATATTTGGTGCGGGGTACTTCAAACTGTCATTGTTCTACTGCCCATCTAAGCACACGCATGTCAGCAGCAGATCCCTCCCACCCAGAGGCTACATATACGAACTGTCGATCAAAGGTGATATTTAAAAATTAAAGTTAATAAAATGCCATGAATAATTTCGTAAAAAAATTAACTTACAAATATATGAACTACGATGACTCAAATTAACTGAAACAAATTTTGCCTGATAATTTTATTTATATGTAAACTGAAAACTAAGTACCAATATTTATGCATAATACCGTCGATATCCTACAACAGGAAGATAAAGAAAAAAAAGGCAAGAAAATTGTCATTCTAAGATCACATTACGGGAAAAAAACCCAAAAATAAATAAGAAGCTAACGCAGGCTACCAAATTCGGAGAAAGGAAAAACCTGTATCGCGCGATTCTGAAGCGGAGCAACAGTACCGGGGACGAAGAAGGAGAATGCCAGTGGTTGAGGCGGCG
This sequence comes from Dendrobium chrysotoxum, assembly GCA_019925795.1. Lineage (NCBI taxonomy): Eukaryota > Viridiplantae > Streptophyta > Magnoliopsida > Asparagales > Orchidaceae > Dendrobium > Dendrobium chrysotoxum. The sequence goes on from CM034307.1 coordinate 49,704,464, forward strand.
GGGTTGAGCTCTGCCTTTATTGGTTTCGGCAAATAAGGGCAACGATGGAGCTTCAGGACATGGGCGTCGCGGGTAAGTTTTCCGCCTAACTTTAAATTCCGTTAAATCTGCTGAACCGAGGGATTTAGTAAATCTGGGATTTAAGCTGTAAATCCGTAAATCCTGGATTTATTGAATCCCGGGATTTACGAGGCGCTGAAAAACCGTTTTGGCTGGATTTAGCTTAAATCCGACTTAAATCCCGCTGCAAATCCGATACCAAACAACCCCTTAATAGATCATGTAAATCCAGATTTAATAAATCCCGAGGGTGTTAAATTCTGAAAAATGTTTGATATGATAAATATTAAATCCTATTAAATCCTAAGAAACTATTTGGTAATATATTTTAAGATTTATGATAGTTAGCGATTTAAATGTGAATAAGATAATTATAAATAAAAAAATAAATTTATAATAAAAAAATTAATGTGTTATAAATTTAATAACATGTTAAGTACAAGTTACTAATTAATTATTATTTATACTATTAATTATATATTTAATAATATGTATTTTAAGTTATATTAATTAAGCTAATTATATTAATATAAAATTATAATTATTAATTATTCAATTAAGTTAAATTAGATAATTAATTTATGCACTAATTATATTATTAATTATTTAATTATTTTACTTAATTATTAATATTTTAAATTATATTAATTAAGTTAATCGACAATAACTTAAGAGGCGTCTAGGTTTGTCTTTCATCTTCTCTTTTCCCGTTCGGCTTCGTTGCTTCGCAGGTGCAGAGTTTGCACGCGTCGCTTCTTCGGCTCCTTTGTGGCTGTTCGACTTCGCTCCTTCGACGCCCTTCTTGTCGGATCGGAAGTTACGACATTTTGATCGGAAGCAACAACGGTAGCTCGCTGGCTGTGAAGGTAACTTTCTACCTTTCGCGCGCTTCTTGGGCCAAATCCCATAAATCCGCCGAACCGAGGGATTTAGTAAATCCGGGATTTAAGCCGTAAATCCTTAAATCCGGGATTTACCCATCGCCGGGATTTAACGCGCGCACAAAAACCGTTTGGCTGGATTTAGCGTAAATCCGACTTAAATCCCGCTGTAAATCCGATACCAAACAGCCCCTTAGGCGGATTTACGCTGTAAATCCGTAAATCCCGGATTTACGCAGGCGTCGGATTTACGCGACCTCAAAAAACCGTTTGGCTGGATTTAGGGTAAATCCGACTTAAATCCCGCTGCAAATCCGATAGCAAACAGCCCCTTAATGTTTTTTTAAAAAAAATTGAGTATCACGCGTGTCACGTGTGTAAATAATTTAGTTTAGATGAAAATTATTTAATCAATAAGTGAAAATTCAACTACCCGTAAATCAGTTTTACCCGCCACTCACATTTCTATTTCCCGCCAATTCAGCTGCGGGTTATATCCCGTTTCCAATAAAGCGATTGTAACCGCAAAAACCTAGCGAGAGCAGGCGAAGGTAGAAGAGAAGTATTCGATGTTTTACTCCCACACATTTCTCGCTCGGAAAAGCCCTTTAGGGACAATATGGATCGCAGCTCATCTCGAGCACAAGATCAAGAGGCCGCAGATCGAAAAAATCAACATTCCTTCCTATGCTGGTTCGTTTCTCTTCTTTTTCTATTTTTTGCTCACTTGTTCTGCTTTTATCTGTTCATCCTTATGAGAAAACTTGCCCGCTATCAAAACATCAATCTTGTTTTTTTTAAATTAAATTTATGCTTCTTTTGTTTTCGTTTTGGCCAGGGCGTTTGAGTTATTGCTGCTTCTTTCGTAGTTGCCTAAAATTGGATAGTTTGCTTCTTTTCTTCATCATAGATTCCACATTGCTTTTAAAGATTTTTTTTTAAAAAAAATTTGAGATAAGTTTGATGGCGTTGCAATGCTTAGTCTCCTGTTTTTTGAATGGCAATTCAAATTCATCCTTTTTTATTTATTAAGATTTACACTACAACAGAGGGATATCAAAACTGGGAATAAAACACCACAATGTAAACGTTTTTGTGGACCACTATTTTCATTAGACTAGCAGCTATATATACGCAATTACAAAGTTTTAAGAAAAGATAAATAAAAGATCAGGATCACTAATCTGACCGCTATCTTCAATATATTAGGCAACTGCTGCAACAAAAAAGGCTTAGTTCGCATTAAAACAAATAACTCAATTAACTATTTAGCAATGCTTCCCTTAAAACTGAAAGTTTGCAAACATTCAGTTTAATATAGGTTCTGTATAGACGTATAGTGCAAACACCAAGCCGTTAGCTTCCTTGAGTTCTTAAATGCAGCCAACTTGATGGACTTGATAAAAATTGCAGCAACTTGATCTTCATTCCTGCAATGGATGAAATCAATGACTCCTTTGTGAGGTTCCTTGAGAAATGAAACTTCACATTTATTTGTTTGCTTTTTCTATGTAGAATAGGATTTTTTGGGGAGTTTCATTTTTTAACTATTATCATAATAGATTGCTGTGAACCCTGCTTGCTTGAAATGAAGCTCATCACAAAAATTGCTAAACCAAATAGCTTAACAAGCACCAAAAGTTGCAACTGCAAATTTTAACCTTTGTGGTAGAAAAAGTGACGTTTGGATGCTGATTCAACGACTATGGAGTACCCTGAACCCAACATAAAAGCACATCCTAAATTGCTCCTATCATCTTGATCTCCTTTACAATTGCTATAAGTGAAGCCCATCTAGTTTCATTGTTCTTTCTTATAAAGCAATCCAAAGTCAGCAGTATCTTTTAATTATCAAAAAAATAATTTTGCAGCAGGAAAAAGCATCTCCGATTTTCCATGTATATGTTTGTAAGATAACATAATACATTGTATTTGATCTGGATGTCGTCAGATACGTCCGACTCTCTACAATTGCTAGTATGAAGTGCCATCCATCTTTTTTTCTGCAACATCCTTTGTTAATAGCTTTAAACCAAAGTCATTTATTGTGCTAATAGAATTACCATTCTTCACCTGATACCATTCCAAAATTTCTTGCAGATATTTCCTTTGAGAAATAAAAATAGCAATAGCAGATTGCATCAGTTTTATGCTAAGAAAATAATGAGTCATTCTAAGATCGAGCATATGAAATTCAAGCATCATGGATTGCTTACAATTTTCAAACATTGCATTATCATTTCTAATGTAAATTAGATCATCAACTGATAAACACATACTAAGCATTTTTCTTTTCAGCTCCAATTTTGAAAAAAAAAAGTGCTCATTTTGGCATTTCTAAAAATCTTTGAAAAATAATTTTCAATATCTATACTATTCTTATGAGGTTTGTTTTAGGCTTTTCTTAGGATAATTTTTTACCACTGTTTTTTGTTGCTTTCAAGAATGTTTTGTACAAATAAACTGCTTTAGAAAGCAATAAGAAAATTGTCCCAAACAATTACATAGTTTTATGGTTATGTCCAATTTTAATATAACAAGTAGGTTGATTTAATGTATATGTATATTTTTTTTAAGAATCTTTGGAGTAGCTTGCTCATTGCCTTACTTTTAGACCATTTTCACACTTTGCATTTTGCTTTTCAGTTGTTTTTTAAAAATTTATATGATAGAAAGTTACTTTTTATAATTAGATATGGTAGATTATGATAGCCGTAAAAATTATTATTCAACTTTAAAAAATTATAATATTCACAACATCTTTAAAAAGTTATTTTCCCCTCAATAACTTGACAATCTTTATGAAAAATTATAGTTACCACAAACAATCCCTAAGTCTTCATGCAAGAATGCCAATTTCACTCCAATTGCAAGCTAGACTGTGAGTTTTGCGCTAACAAGGCAATCACCAATTGGATTGTGTAATGCCCCTCAATCGGTGCAAAAAACTTCTTTGTAATCAACAAATTCCAACATCAAATTTTAGCTTTTTGAATGCTTAGAAGTATTATTTTTGTCAGTGGTTGTGATTTTAGTATTCATCTTTTTTTGCCACATTTGTTCTTTAATAAGATGTTCAATAAATATTGGGTACAATATAAAAATAGGGCAAAATAAATAAGTAGTACGGATAAGCTCGTAATAAGTCATCCATGCAAGTTTGTTTCTAGTACATCAATGTTATGTTTATCTTTTTTATTTTCAAGAGCTGAAATGTGTTGATTTATTGTTAGTTGTTTCTCATTTTCTACATGTGGATTCTCTGAAGGTCGCTGCCTTTCTTCTCTATTTTTTCCCATTAAAATCAGCTTGTATTTGATGTTCAAATATGTTTTTTCCCAAATTCAGAATTGCTTTTCATAAAAAATCACATCGTGCTTATGCCAATTTTCTTGTATATGATTTGCATGATTTTGACTGCTCACATAACAGCAAGAAAAATGCATTTTCTCTATTGTCATCAAGTTTTCTACTTTTATGATCCAGAACATCCCATATGCTATGTAATCAAAGATTTTTCGGTTGTCGACACTTGTTCTTTGTCAATTTCAAGCTTTTTTGGGTATCACATTCTGAACAAGGATAGTACTTTTGTTTGGTATATAAAACTCTCCATTTGACGTCTTTGTCAAAAAAATTCTTGGGATATCTCTTCTTGTCAAAATAGTTTGCACTTTGTTCAAGATTGTGTGGTTTTTTTTCTTGAAATACCATTTTTCTATGGGGTATAAATTGCTTATTAATCCCATAACCGTCAAAAAAAATTAACAAATTCTTGTGAGTTATATTCTAAGCCATGATTGTAGCAAAATATCGTATAGGTATGTTCACTTTTTGTTAACGAGAGTCTTGAAGTATTTGAAAGTTAAAAAATCTTCAGATTTCACTTGCAAAAAATAAATCAAATTTTCTGACTATAATCATCAATGAACATTATAAAATAACGTTTACCACCATTTCTTATCGGATTGAAGGTCCAATATATATAAATATATATATATATATATATATATATATGTATATATTGATGTGAAACATGTAGGCAAACAAGAATTGCTTTGGAGAATTAATAATAATCTGAACAACAACTTTGCAAAATGTAAACTTATGTTTCACCAAGATAGATTCTTAGAAAAAGTCCGTTAGAGTTTGATGTAATAACAAGCGGTTACAAACGAGATTAACAGGATACTCTCAAGAACAACAACGAAAACAAAGAAGTAAAACTAATGGCGATGATGAACAATAATCCATAGTTTAATAATTAGAAGTGTTCACCTTGAGATCCCTCACTCTTACTCTTGAAAATGGTGATTTAGCGGAAGAAGATTGCAAGCAACCCTAGGACGCCACTAGGAGACAAGTGATATCTACAGTATTGTTCACCGGAGAAGTAGTCGGAGTTGAAGAAGGCGATGGACGTCCAATGATTTGCCACGACCCGGATGGTTGTTGTTCGTCGATGACTTCGACTAAACAAAAGAGGATGCAGTCGACGTACTTCTCGGCGGTGTCGTCAACTCCAAAGTCGAGATAAAAAAAAGGAGATTGTAGGATGTCTAATTGGCCTCGTTTGTCGTATGCGAATCCATGGTCAACCTCAGGATCCGCCATTCATGGACAAAGAGTTCTCCTTACTCTTGGAGACACCTGGTGGCCGGTGGCTTGGGGAGGGAGAGAGGAGAAAGGGGGTGGTGGTGGGGTTCTTGGGTAGAGAGGAAGAGCGAGGGGCGGTTAGGGTTTAGATTTGGGTTAGGGGAAATTTTAGAAACCTGAAATTGATTTCAGATTTAAGTGGATTTGGAGGGAATCAAATTTGGAATTAATTTCAAATTCAATTGGGGTTAGGGAATTGAAGTAGAGAGAGGAGGCAAAGCCAAGAGAGGGGGCCGGCGGCATTAAGAGAGGGAGAGGGAATTTCGGGGAGGGATTTAAAAGCTTCTAAAATGAATTATGTAAATTAGGAAGGGAAATAATAAATTAGATCTAATTTAATTTTAAATTAGATTTGGATTTATGTACTTTCCTAATTTAGAATGTGGAAATATGAAAAGTATTTGAAATTCAAATTTGAATTTCAAATAATATTAAATTCATCAATGGGAGAGGGAAGTGGGGTGGGCCGGCAATATAGGGAGGGGAAACGGGTGGCGTCGAGTAGGAGAGGGAAAGGGGGTTCAGGCCGGCGGGTGGGGAAGGCTTTGGGGTGTTATGTTAGGGTGAGGTTAGGGGGTTTGGGGTGGGCCGACGGGTGAGGGTTTTAGGGAAGGAGGCCGGCAGGTGTGTAGGGAGGATGGGGGAGGTGCTTGGATATAAAGGGAAGAGGATAAGATCGGCCGTGGGTCTCAGATTCTTCTAAAGACTAACGGGTATTGCGATTATCCTCACCTAGGGCTGCTCTTCTCTCTCAAGTGATCTCACAAGAAGAAAGAAACAAAGTTGAAAATTTTTTATTCAATAATCATCTTTTTACAAAGCACAAGGCCTCTATATATAGGCCTCAATAATAAAGACAAGAAGAAAGACACAAATGTCCTCAGGGCTACAATCTGAACTCATCACCCATAGGGGTAAACTAGGAAAACTGAAATGCAAACTAAATAAAACATAAAATACATCAAAAGTAAAGACTTTGAATCATAGTCGTCGATCTACAATTCCGTTGATGGTACACATGTCGAAATCTCTGGCCGATGTTCTCATCATATATATATGTATGTATGTATCTATCGGTTTGAACCAGCTTTAATACCTTTATTGTCCATGATTTTCCTTTCAAAAACTAATTTTGATGTTGTTTGCTAACAACAAATTCAAATGCTTTAGGACTCTGAATTTGCGAAGACCCGTCACCATATACTTCATATGCAATATTTTTAGATTGCCAATATTCAGATGTCTATAGCAAAAATGCTACAACCATACTCCGTCCTTTAGTTTTGTAGAAAGCAGAATTGAATGGCGTTGTCAAGATACAATGGAAACATCCAGTTTCTTGTCACGTTGATTTGAGAAATTAAGCCCAATTTTTCATCTTTAATGCGACTAGACACCATCTTTGATGGAAATCTTATATCCCTTCTCTAATTGAAGTTTTCTTTGCTGTGGATTTTTATACTTTACCCATGACAATAATTTTAGAGTTGTCGCCAAAGGTTACAGTGTTATGGAATGATTCATCTAAGTTTGAAATCACTAACTTGTCTCCAACCACATGGTTGCTACAAACTGTATCCAAATACCACAAGTTATGATGGGCTTCTTCCTTTGCAATGCATGTCAGGAAGAAAGATTTCTTCTTTCTCTGCAAAGTTTGATTTCACACCATGATCTTTGCTGAGATTAGTTCTATATTCAAATTGTAATGGTCAAACTTGTGAGATCTATAACACTTGACATTCGAGTTGTCTACAGACTGGTTTGTAATTATTTGAATGATTATTGTCACAGCCTTTTGCTTTCCATTTCGAATATGTAGCATGATCCTTGTCTACATTTTATTGTGAATTTTTGCCCTTCCATTTCCCTTTCTTACGACCAAAACCTTTTGGATTGGCTATTGCCTCAAAGCTTGTTCCTCCTACGTCTTGTTGGACATTTTCTCAACAAGCTAAGAAGTTTGCAATTTATCTATTGAAAGTGCATCAAAATATTTTGAGTATTCTATGGAACAAACAACAAAATCAAATCTTAGGGTCATCGAACAATGAATATTTTCAATGATGGTGATGTTTTCATCTTTGCACCATGGATCTGCATCTTGTTAGCAATTGTCATTGCTTGATAAATTATTTGTAACCGACTCCCTCAACTTCATGCATCGTACATGGTTTGAAGTCCAGGGAACTCATTTTTCTATTTCCATATTATATTTGTATAATTTTTGTATTTACATGTCTCCTTATTTGTTCTAATTGTTACCAATAATGATCAAATTATGCAGAAAAAGTAATGATGCCTGATGTTCCCATTGCTCTAAGGCTCTCAGGACATCTGCTTATTGGGATTGTTAGGATATATTCATGGAAGGTGAACCACCTCTACTCAGATTGCAACAGGTTGGTTACTGATATAAGGAAGGCCTTTGCATCAGTACCAGTTGATCTACCTATCGAAGCAGACCATGCGCCATTTGAGTCAGTGACCTTGCCAGAAACATTTGATCTTAATGCTTTGGAGTTAGATGAATCTTACTATAGAACAGCGTAAGTGTCTTTCGGGGATTACTTTCAGCGGTTGTTTGGTTCAGTATTATTTAATTTGCAATATTATTGCAATGTAAATGCTATCAAGCTGCCAATTTTTTCTATTAAATAGTGTGTTTGGTTTAGTGTTTAAAATTTTAAAAGATGCTATTGTTGTTTAGATTATTTTTGTTTAGTTTGATTAAATTTTAAAGTTCAATAACATGCCCACATAACCTATTCATTTGTACTATGTTTTAAAAATACTTAATTTTCTTAGGAATAAAAAATTTGAAAGAATAACAGATACCCGGTGTAATGATGATTAAAATTTCTAGGTGATTTTTAGTTTTGGAATAAAGATATTTTCTATAACTTTTAATGCTTAAGCTATAGAAACATGTTTTCTGCAATATGAAATTTTAAAAATCATGGTTCCGACTGCATCTATAGAAAACATGCTTTTCTTGCTCTTGATTAAGTTTGCCTTAGAAAATAGCACCCTTGATGGACTACTCTGCGAAGTTAAAAACCTTATATTTGTGGCTTTGCCCACTGGGAGAAAATGCAAAACACTTCCAAGGTAAGACAATATAATCCTTACAGCATCTTGGTTTCGTTGTCTTATAGAAGCCAAAAAAACATTTATTTCAGCATCATATGACAAAAAAAAAGAAAAAAAAACAAACAAATAAAAAACAAGAAAATCACGAACCTTAAGATGACTTATATTGCACATGCTTGTGGACCAAACAGCTTCAGTTTCATGAGCTTCTATCTTCTTTGAAAGGGGTTTTAAATTCGTTGATACTTTTTTGTTTTCAGTGAACCTGACAAGCATGTCAAGTCATACGACCAAATCACCATGACAGGTTTGTTTTTGGCTGTCGCTTTAGCACTTCCTTATTAACATCTATTTTTTATGATAATGCAATTAAATTTAAATAGATTTTTATCTCATCTGCAGATCAAATTCCAGCGGAAGAAGAGCAATATGTGGCTGTTTCTGTCAGCGAGGTCTTATTTCTTTTATCTGATTTATAGTTTCTTCATTTCCTTTTTCCTTAAGAATTTTAATATTATCCGTATTCTTCCTCAAATACATAGGAGAATGGGCTGAATTTATCACCTAGACTATCAAATGGGTTGAATCTATCTCCTCGTCCAACAAATGTGCTGATTTCATCTCCCCAACCAACAAACATAAGCCCGGTTTCCAGGCAACTAGAAGACGAGTATTGAACTCCCACAAAACCTTTCATTTTCTTTACTATTATGGGATTATAGATGATTCATACTATCATTTTTTCCTGCAGCACTCTACCTCCTTTTGAGGGTGGCTTTGAATCTATTTTAAGCCCTCAGGGACATACCTTTTTAAGTAGTAATGCTCCAACTGAGAACGAGGTAACGTTTAAGAAGGCCCCTGATGAAAACAATACTCCACAAGGAACTCTGGATGTTGAGACTATGCTTAGTGAACCTGATCATCCCCATCAAGATGTTCGTGCTCCTGGCGACGTTCAAACTGGCCAAGAGTCCAGTCAGACAATTAACAAGAGACAAAGTCTCTCAACAATACCGGAAGATATATCAATTCTTGAAGGAGGATCTTCCCATTGTGCCGAACAGCTGGTTAATACATCTGCAAATAAACTCAATTTTCCTGACCTTGAAACATCGGCTGGTTTGTTTTTCTCTCTTAATATACAAATGAGACAATTTGTCTTTTTTATAGATGCCATCCCTCCTAGTGTACACATCGTTGTTGACTAAGCATTCCTTTCCCTATCTGTGCTCTTTGAAGGATGGCAAATGCATTCATCAATTGCCTTTTACAATTGAATTCTTGCTTGTTGCAGTGATACGTTCTCCTGTTTTAAATCCGAAACCTGCTCCTCCTGTCAAGCGGGGAAATGTGAAGAAAAGGAAAAAGATGCAAACTTTTGATAGACAAGTTGTCTTGAGCAACATGTTAGTTTTGGCTCTTATGCAGTGAAGCACTCTTTCATCTTTTTTTTTGTTTATTAAGTTAAATTGGAAGTTTGCAAATGCCTGAATTAGTATGCTTCGTTTGGCACCTAAAATTTTTGCTTTTGGCGTTCATGATGTTTTCTGACAATTTTACATATGGCTACACATTCTTGGTATTTTTTATTATGTAAGGGATGGATATAAACGAGCTAAGAGTTTCATTGAATCTATTAGACATCCATCCATGTGGAATCATCTGATTTGCATGAATGAAAATTTTTAAGAACTTGATTAGATAAATTGAGTGTTTTTTCTTATCATTAAATTATATGCATAAAGGACAACGTACCATTGATGGCCTTATTAGATCAAAAAACGTTTATTTCTAGTATAGAGGACTAAGTTTTTGAACCATTAATGCTTCAAAATATAAAGACAAACCACAATCGTCAGATATGATAGTTTGAATTATTTCCTACCAAAATGAAAATCAAGCTATTAATTGCTCCTTATAATGATGAATGACGAGACGGTACGCTATCCTATCACCCACAGCAGTTTGTCATCTTCATGGAATTAATAAAATACAACTTTTTAACATCTCTATCAATGTTTTTATCCACTGTAAGGTTTAGACTTTAGAGTGCTGCAGTTTTTAAATTGATAATTCAGATATTCTACAGTTTGCTGATAACTGTTGGTTGCCGACTAGAGATCTATAGGAAACTTAAGGTTTGGTGTATAGTTAACAGTGGAGAATCAACGCATTTTAATTATAAGGATGATAAATTTTGTATTTGAGGAGACAATTCTACCTCATTCTTTCATTGTGGTGTGGTAGGTTCGGTTTCTTCCCATCAGTCCTTGGTAGTATTCTCAAGATCGCGTCAACAGAATTACATATTTGTACTTAAAAAATTGTAACTGCTATTGGCAGTTATGGTTAACGTGCTTTCTAACATGTACATAATATAATGTTACATATATGAATTGTGATGTCAAGTAGAAGCCACGGGCCTAGAATGATGATGAGAAAGAGGAGATGGAGGAATTAATTGAACTGTGTGATACACGCTTGTTTCTTTCTCCTTCCTATTCAGCGAACTTTGAATATTGCTTGCGTTGTTTTTCCTTCTCCCATCCAATATGATACTTCTGCTGTGAAATTTAATTTTAATGTATTTTTGCTAGTTCTCAGTTATTTTGTTGAACAAATAGATGTTTGTGATGTTAAAATTGCATGCAATGTTTACAGGCAAATGAAAAAACAACTTAGTGAAAGTGCCAACATTGTTTGTAAGAGAAGGAAACTTCCTTGCTCAGACTTGGATGTCTTGAAGTTTCAGAGGTTTCGTTTGAAGGAAAACATTTTTGGCATGCCATTGCTTTCTAGTAAGCCATGCAATTTTATGTTTCCTGTTGCTAAAAACTATTTTCTAGGTGTATCCTTCTGATGATATGCACTATTTTTTTCTGCGTAGGAATGGACACTAGTCTTGTTGAAGTTCTTGAGAGAACCTATCCTTGTTCAGCTGCCAATAATATCACCTTAGAGACTCCTGGTCCCTCGTCTCAAGCACCTAAAGGCGCTGTGCCTGAGAAAGAGATGGTAACCATGATGATGGATGCACAGCCTACAACCCCAACAATTGATGCCTTTAGCGAAATAGAAAAGGGGCGGGATGGTGATAACATAGAAGACCTAATTGCACAGTTTACTCTAAATGAAAGCGGTTTTGGTTCAGAATCTCACAAAGACAAGAACTCTGAAACTCTTTTGAGGTCAGCTACTGGAGTTTACTCTCCAGTTGAATCAATCAGGCTCAATCTTGAAACTCCTCCATTTCATTTGAAAGATCGTCTGGATGACACGGAGGTCCCAGAAGCTCCTGGCTTGTTAGATTCTGCCGATGAAGTAAGATTACAATTAAAGCTTGCAGTTCTTTGGCAATTTAATCTTCAACAAAATAAACTATTTCCAATTAACAAACTTGAGTGGGTACTTGTAGGATTTAAATTTTTTGAACGCTAACGACGCATCACCAGGTGTGTTTCAAATCTCCCCACCCTTGAATTGTCTTTGTTTGTATGTTTGTAACTTTGTTCCTCTTGTATGAAAAAAGAGGTTGAACTTTGACGTTCTGATGTTTGAAAATCCTACCTGTGCTTTTAATATGCAGGGCTTCACGATGCATTTAACGTTGACAACTTGTCTGCTCGGACAAGGTAAAATATGCTTCTGCCTCAATCGGAATTAATGCTGCCTTTCTTCTCTTTATCTGTTGAATCTCAAAGGATTTCTTCTTTATGTAGAGCTGTGGCAAAATATTTTAAAGATAACTCCATAGAAACTGAATCAAATGATTCAGGGCGAATTAGCTTAAACAGGATTCTAGAGCAGAAGAGTAGGAAGCAATGTTCGAGAATGTTCTTTGAAACTCTGGTAATCTACTAAATTATTTGCCAACCAATCGTAGAATTAGATGATGTCAATTCATGCGCATGAGTGAAACAAATGGAAGTGGTGATTGGTTTCTTTTATTTAGATTTCGTTTGGGACGGTTTTTTTACTGCTTCATAAAGCAGTTTTTTAGTACAAAATTAAAATTTTTGTACTAAAAAGCTGTTAAGAAATAGTAAAAAAGCCGTCCCAAATGAAATCTTAGTTTTTGTTTTTTCTGTTTGAAGATTTTGTACATCTTGTTTGCTACTGCATTCAACTCTATGTGATGCCAACAGGTATTAAAGAGCTATAATTTTATCAACGTTGTGCAAGAAGCAGCTTATGGTGACATCCTAATATCTCCAACTCCAGCTCTCTTTTCTACCAAATTTTAATGTAGAGTTCCCTTTCCTTGTACAAAGATTGGTCTGTAACTTTGGTAAAGAGACTTCGGCAGTAGGATAGGAAAGCAGGGCCCTTCTACAGGCTAACACAAGACTCATTTTGCTCTAAGATGCAGAAGTGCACCAGAAGATCCCATCATCACGTCATGCAGGTGTATATTATTTATGCTGCCTCCATGCCCTTATAAATTATAAGAATATAAGAATGTAATTGTGTATAAAAGCTTCCTTTTAGGCTTCGTTTGGAACATTTTTTTTGTTACTTTATAAAACTATTTTTTAGTACAAAAATTTCTAATTTAATAAATTTTTGTACTAAAAAATCGTTTTAAAAAGCAGCAAATAAGTTGTCCCAAACGAAACCTTAATTCTAGATGAGGTTTTATTTGTTTCCGATCCCACTAGAAAGTTTTTATGCAGCTGATGCTTGTTTAGTTGTTGGATGATAATATTATATTCATAAAATTTAAAATAGACATTTTTATTTATCAAATTCTCATTCAAATATACAAAATTTCTACAAAGTTTTAAGTGTCTTTTTTGCTATTATCAATTTTCAATAATTTAATTGTGACAAATACATAATTTAATAGGTAAAAAAAAAGATATGAATGTTAATAATTGTATAAATAGATATAGCTCAGGTATTATGTATGTATAAATGTGTGGTGTAGTGTGGTGTGGTGTAGGAGAGAGTATTACGTGTGGAGTCTGGGCTGTTCGGATTTATAATGATACATTGTAAACACGTAATTCTTTATAAAATTATGTATTTGTTGTGCGCCCTCGCAAAATTTGGGACGCATTATGCGTCCGAACTCCGCACGTAATAATCTCTCATGGTGTGATGTGGTATGTAATATAAATGAAAATAAATAATATAGTATGTTTATATATGAATCTATTTAATTTATTATATATGCTCATCTCCTCCATTATCTCCAGTATGTGTTTTACACACTACAAAGGTATTACAAACAAATTCTAGATTAGTATTTAATTTTACTAAAATATCTAATATACAAATGCGTGTCATATGAGTAATTAATAATTCAATGAAAAAAGTTGTACTGTTTGTATAGATATGCAAATATTAGTACATCTCCTCCTTCTCAAGTGCTTTAATTAGTAACTCATATACTTCCGGTTGTTATACTGGAATAAAATAATATTTAGCTTATTCAAATGAAACTTGCTAAACCCTCATTTGGAAGTATTTGATATCTTAGTTTTATATAAATATTTAGCACATATAAATAATTTAGGAGTTGAAAGAGTTAGTAGAGCTTTGATGGGGAAAAACCCGAAAATGAGAAAAATCATGAAATTTGGCTAATTTGAAATGATTACATAGATATTTGATGTTGGTTATAAATGTTATCTCATCTTTTCATTGTGAAAAGTGTTGATACAATATAGTAGATATGAACTGTATAGAATGACTTTCATGGAGGAAGTTGGATGAGTCTTATGATATGGGAGGTGCCTTTAGAATATCATTTACTCTTCGGTCAACCTTTTTTTTTGGAAAGAGGAGAGTAGAGGCCTAGAAATCCAATATAAATCTTAGTGTTGACATCAGGAGTTAGATTTGATGTTGATAACATTCATTGACCTTATATGTACTAGTTTGTGTTGGCGTTGGTGGTAAAAAAGGTTAGCGGGTGTTGGCCTTTGTGATGACAACCTGCATTAACCGTATAAGCGATCGTGTGCATTAATGTTATTGGCAATGGTAGGAGATGAAGTTACTCGAGATCAAATGATCATAGTTAGACAACAGTAGTTAGATGAATGTAGTCAACAATAGTGGTTAGAGGGTCATACTCGGGCAATGGTGGTCATAGGATTGTAGTTGAGCGACTATGGTCGTAGAACTGTAGTTGAGTGATGGTGGTCATAAACCTAGATTTAAGTTTGTTCATGCTATTGTAAGAATTTGTGCAAGTTAATGAATAGTATAAGCCCTCTTTCTCCTCGTGGATGTAAACACCCCTTGCCGAATCACATAAATCTCTGAGTTCTTAATTCTTTTGTGGTTAGTTTTATGATTTTTTGCTTTACCTTGTTTATGCTCAAGTTTGTAATATTCTTGGCTAAGAGATTTATAATCTTGTTTACTGTTTTTGATCGAATAGTTTCATGCTTGTTTAAAGAATTGATGAAAAGAATTTGTTCTTGATATTTTGCAAGTGAATATTGTGATATTGTTCACCAATATTTGAGAATAAGTTTTTGGTTAAAAGCAATAACATATTAGTAATATTATGGTGCAAAGTTTAGTGAAGAATTAGTTCTAATTAATTGTTAATTAATTAGTAACTTACTATTTTTTTAATTCTTTAATTAGAATTAACAAGCTTGTGTGTATTTGCTCTTTTTGTAGGCAAATCGCATTTGAAATATCTAAATCCTTCATTTAGGTGGTTTGTAGGTTCATTTATGTAAACTTGAAATATCAGTTTTTTATATGCAACCTAAAACCCTCAAATGAAAGTTCTAGTTGCCTTAGTTTGGAAAAAATCTCGAGTCAATTGGGTTTCAATAGTGTATAAGTTTTAACAAGCAATGACCAATGAGATGATGATGATAATAGGGACCTGTACTGACAGTAGTGGTGATCAGTTGTGATAATTATTTTTTAAAACACAAATCATCTCATAACTATTTGGAGTGATTTTAAAAGTATTTTATTTTATTAAAAAAAATAAAAAATAGTTAAAAAAACAAACTAAATGATAACAAAAATCTAACCAAACATATTTTTTAAATAAGAAATAATATTGTTCCAAAAAAAGCACTAAAGAACCTCAAAGAACAATTGCTTTGGACCTTAATCATGAGAGACCTTGGCATTACTTTTAGTTCTTGGAATGAATGAAAGCACAAGTATATGAAGTCAATAACTAATATGGTGTCTAGTAATTATGCTTGAAAGGTTCACATGAGCGGCTGTTCTTCTTTGAAAATCAATGATAAAAACCATCTAATCTTGGTCAAGTTTTTGTAATTTAATTGCAATTAAGTTCCCTTTATCTTAGCAATAATGCAATAGCTCATATTTTGATCAAGTCAAATAATTTTTTAAGTATCATTGTAAGTCTAATTTTTAAAACGTCTTAGCCATAATATAAATATTATTGTGTTTTAATTATAATTATTTTTTATAATTTTTGGGGTAGTGTGAAAAATTGACAACAGTTGATATAAGTGAGTTTTTTGGGAGGGATTGTTAGGTGTCTGTTTTGTAAATTAATTTCACCAAAATTTTTTAAACATATTGGACTATTTTATGAATTTTTTTTATAATTTATGGAGCTCTGAATTTGAAAATTAAAAGGATTTATATGAATTTTATATTAAAAATTAAATAATTGACATAATTACCTTTATATCCTTGAGATATTTTTTTATAAAAGTCCTAATCCACTACATGTAATTTAAATAACCATTTCATTTTCGTTTTTTTTCCCAAACCAGAGAAGAAAATAGAGGAGAGAGAAAAGAAAACTTAGGATTTGGAGGTCGTACAGAGTGACTTTTACCGGTCAGTTCTATTGGAAAAAATTATTTTCTCGAGGTAGACTACCATTAACCTATCTATGATTTCAATATTTTTACGTATTTTATAATTTATGCATTTTAATTTGGTTAAAATGTACATGAGTTGAAATATCTTAATTTTTAGCAAACTTTTATCGCATAATTTTTGATATCTTATAGATGTCATCAATATGCGCATTTTGACTGTAATATTTAAAAGGGAATTGATATATATGAAAAACATGATTTATATAATATATATGTATAATATAGACAATATATGATAAGCATATAATAGTGATAGATGTGTTGATATAATGAGATGCTATATAAACTATTTTGTAATTGTTGGATATATGATTGACAGAACTTACTGATCACTGTTCATTTGGTTATTGATCACTGCTCTTAAACTAAACAGTTGTATTGATGTTTATTGATCATATGACATATAATAGTTCATTTGTATATTAGGCCAAAATATATCCCAATCTAAGTAGGTAGAGCCGCTTGACCTCATAAACCCTAAATTTAGCTTCTGGGATTTAGTAAGTCTTTGAATTTAGATTTAGTAAATCCTATTTGGATTAAATTCTAAAAAAGTTTAATATGATCATTATTGGAACTAATTGTTTACCTATTTATTTCAGAGTTTAAGAATTTTTATAATTTTGATATCTTATTATATTTGTTATATTTATATCAAATTTAATTAGATTAATTAAATTATAAATATTTTAATTAAATATTAAAAGTAATTAATAATTAATAATTTATTAAGAAAATTAAATTATAACTTCTATATAAATTAAATCAAATATAAAAATAATATCAATTTACTTGAGTAAAGAAAATTTAATTAACTAATTTTAATTATTAAAATTAAATTAATATTTTAATTAACATATATATATATATATATATATATATATATAAGTTAGTAGATTAAAGATTAATACTTTTAAATAATTAAAGTTTTAATCAATTCTATTTATATTAATTAAATTATGGTTAGTGCAGATTAATATCCTAAGTAATTATTTATTTTTAATTTATAAAATCAATTAAATATAGCACATTTAATTTAAGTAAGTTATATCAAATTATTTAAATTGAAAATTTTAGTCAATTTACGATAATTATAAATTAAATTTGTTTTAATACCCATAATATTAATAATTTTTAAATATGTAACTTCACCACCTAAGCCCCGTTCTCTAATTGCTGAAACCATCGACAAACTCCGACAAAGGAGCGAGGAAATTCTGCCGGGAGCACGTTGGAGAAGGCATCGACGGGATGAGGGGCGTGTCGAAGGAGGGGGAATTGATGAGACTTTGTTAGATTTCCTCAATGGCAGGATTTGCTGAATCCAAAATTTTAAGGAAAACGGGAAGGTTAAGCGGGGTTTAAGATTCTGTAGGATTTATAAAGTTTTTTTTTTTTTCTGGAGGATTTATATGGCCTGTTTGGTAGCACCTAGGGGTGGATTCAGCCTAAATTTTTAGGGGGACAAAAAATTATATGCTTTGTAGATATATTGGGGGTCCAAGGGGGCAGCGTCCCCTGACGGGGTTCGACCTGTCCGGTCAGGTTGCGGGGTCAAGGGGCAGCGCCCCTACGGGGGTTTCCGGGGGCAGCGCCCCCGGAACAAATTTTTGTTATAAGAATATTTTTGAATTTTCTTTAGTATATCACCTTAATTTTTTTTTTTGAGGGAAGCAAGGGTGGATCCGCCAATGCACCTAGGATTTCATTTAAGTAGGATTTCTTACATTCTCCAAATCCTGATTTACAAAATTGCAGGGAGGTTAC
The DNA here is from genome assembly GCA_019925795.1 of Dendrobium chrysotoxum. Classification (NCBI taxonomy): domain Eukaryota; kingdom Viridiplantae; phylum Streptophyta; class Magnoliopsida; order Asparagales; family Orchidaceae; genus Dendrobium; species Dendrobium chrysotoxum. The sequence continues at coordinate 49,722,768 of CM034307.1, forward strand.
ATCTTGAAAACAGTTTGGTAACATTTATGATAAATCTTGTTAAATCCTTTTCGACTGTTTGGCTGTTCAATTCAAGATTTAAGATGATTAAATGAGTTGACATGCATTGCTAGAATAATTAAAATATGAAGAGAGAAATTTAAATAAAAATAACAAAGTTTTATTAATACTAATTAATATTCTAATACTAATTAATTATTTAATTATTATTTATAGTACTTATTTTTATATAAACATCATATTTAATCGTATTAATTATTTTGAAATAACTAAATATTAATTTTTATTAATTATTTAAATATTATTTAATTAATTTCACTTAATTATTAATATTTTTCAATTATATTAATTAAATTATCCAACAATAACTTATTAGGTTTTACTTTTCCCTTCTCTAGTTCGTTCGTATGATTGTAGTTTGCACCAGTTCTTCTTGGTCGCTGTCGACTTTGCTCCTTCGACGACGTTCCCTTCCTGTTGGATCGGAACTTACGACATTTTTTTGATCGGAAGCAACAACGGGAGCTCGCTTGCTGCGAAGGTAACTTTCTCCCTTTCGCGCGCTTCTTCGGCCAAATCCCGTAAATCCGCCGAACCAAAGGATTTCGTAAATCCGGGATTTACCGCGAAAAGAGGGAAATTTCCGTCAACCGTGAGATTTGGTTTTGCATTTTTGGCCGTTTGGCTGGATTTAGCTCACATCCGCTTCAAATCCGGCCTAAATCCTGCATCCAAACAGCCCCATAAAGTTCACTTGCTCTTTGGCACCATTTAGGTTAAATTCTGCTACCAATCAGCCCGTACGACAAATCTAACCGGATTCGGCGCTATCGTGTTCACCGGCAGTAATGGCAGATGTGGTGCAGTACCGCCTCGAGCGGATGGCCAACGAGCTCGATGACCTAGAGCGGCGCGGACTAATTGAAGTGGATAAGATCAGTGACATCGTCAAGCAGCGGCGGGAATTCGAGTACAGGCTCCAGCGACCGTCTCCGCTGAAGCAGGACTTCTTGGCTTATATTGAGTATGAGAAGAAACTCGAAGCCTACCGCAAGCTACGAAAGAGAATGATCATTTATCAAATGGAGGAGGAGGATGAACGGGAGAGAGGGAAGAAGAAGAGAAGAAAGAAGTGGAAGTCGTCAATCTCGGACTTTGCTGGGGTTCTCAGAATTCTGGATTTGTACAGGATGGCAGTGATGAGGTATAAAGGTGACTTGGGACTCTGGTTTGAGTACTTGGAATTCTGCAGGGAGAGACGGCATGGTCGGATGAAAGAGGTATATTGCCCCACATTTAAACCTTCTAATACTGTGAAAAAAAAATGCCAATAAGTTCATTTTTGATAAATTTGTGAGCTAACATTAGTTTTTCTTGTGATTAATCGGTGTGCATAGCGGAATTAACATACACAAGCCTTTCAAGTAAATTCAATGAAAGCTTCCATCATAATCGGTGCATTATTTTTGGATTGATTAATGCTTTACTATCACAAATTTATCATAAGTCATGGTTATTGTTACTGTCGCCATTTGAAATGGAGCCTTCTTTTGACATCTACTCTTTACTTTTTGTTGCTCTGTCCTCCTCTTTGCCTCACTCCATACCATATAGATATATACTTATATAGAAGAGGTCTGCATCAATATGTGTTTTGGGGAGGGGTTGGTACATGCAGCTTCACTTTTCCTTTGTAGGAATTTCCTTTAAATTTGTGAACTTAAGGTTAAAATGGTAAAGCCTGAACAATGCCTGGCCCGCATTCATTTTCTATCAAGTTGTGCAATACTTAATTGTTAACTCCATCTTCTTGGCTTTTTGGGGTGTCTTGTTTATTTGTTTAAACTCTTGCTTGGTTATAGAAACCTGGCATAGAACATATGAAATACACTCATGTATTGATTCTGACACCATCCAAAATGAAATGGGAGTCAATATCTAATGATTCTTTCTACATTTTATTTCTATTTTAATGTACCACATCAATATATACCAATTCCTGACTTAATTCATTTGTCACCTCTAACTTTCTAATAATTTATTTTGATTAAACTAGTAATCATTAATGTACTATTTTTTGCAGGCACTAGGCCAAGCCCTCAAACTTCACCCAAAAGTGCCTGGTCTTTGGATATATGCGGCAGCTTGGGAATTTGATAAGAACTTAAATGTCGTTGCAGCTCGTGCTCTGATGCAAAGTGGTTTGAGGGCTTGCCCAAACTCGGAGGATATGTGGATTGAGTATCTAAGATTGGAGCTTACATATCTAAACAAATTGAAAGCTCGAAAAGAAGCACTTGGAGAAGATTTGCAAACATTGGAACGGGGTACTGTAGAGGTTAGTCAGTGGAAAGAAGATAACAAAGATCTATTTATGTCCCTTGACACTGGAAACAACGAAGAAAAACATGACAAGGAATCTGATTCTGAAGGTCATGTAGAGAAACAAAACATATTTTGGCAGTTAGGTTCCATGGTTCTTGAAGCTATATACCATGAAGCAACAAAGGCTCTTCCATCAAGTATTAACTTGCGAAAACGTTTCTTGGAAGTATTGAGTTCTGTTGATTTAGCTCACTCAGATGAACTTAGGTCAGAGATATTGAAAGATCTCAAAAGAGATTTTTCACATGATGAACAATACTGGGATATGATAGCTAGACTGCATATTTCTGACATTGACCTGACTAATGGTGAAGCTAAAAGTGATGTTCTCTCTAAGTTAAAACAAGCTTTTCAAGTGAGTGCTGTTCATCATTGTTAAGTTCTGCATTTGTTTTAGATTTGAGTATCATGTTCATAATTGTTATTTTCTACATTTATTTTAATTCTCTATCTATCTCCCCTTCCTTCTCTCCCCCTCTTTCCTTCTCTATGTCCCTCCAATCTGTCAAGCTTATCATTGTTTAATCCTTAATTTATTGTACTAGTCCCTCCCAGCCTATGTTGCACCGATACAGATACGGCGACACGAATACGGATACGGGACACGTCAATTCTTAAAAATACAGGATACGGGTACGACGCGGATACGACATTATAATATATAAATCATACATAAAAATAAAGAAAGTAATCAAAGTGTAATATTTGAAATGACAAAAAAATGAAAGCAACATCATTTGTAGCATTGTATCTTAATCTTATAATATCAAAATAAAAGTAAGCATTAAATATTTAAATGTCTAGTACAACAACAAAAATAAAAACATAAATTGTCTAGCACATGAAGTTTCAACTGTTCAATAGAAGGAATGATAGGATTAGCTTCTTCAATGGTTTGTCTTTGAACTTCTATATCATCTTCAATAAATATCATAGCTTCCAATTCAGGCTCATCATGTGAAAGATTAGCAATTTCTAATATGTCAATATCCTCAAGAGATTCAAATCCATCTCCAACAACATCCCACATCTTGTTGTCTCCTTCCATATAAGTTGGAGTTTTCCTTTGATAGAAGCCGAAGGTTTGATATCTTCAATATTGGTCTCTGATGGACCATCTTCAGACCCAATTTCTACTCCACTAGAGCTCATTATCCTACGAAGGATCGACACAAAAAACCCACAAGAATTTGAAATATGAAAAAATTTAAGCAAAAGTGTAGAGATGTCGCGGATATGCCGGGGTCCAAGGGAGCGCTGCCCCCCGCCGCGCCCCCGGAACAAATTTTTATTATAAGAGTAATTTTAAACCTTTCTCTAGCTTCTCAGTGCCGTTTGGTACCATTCAATACCCCTCGGTACCGAGCGGTACCGAGCATTGATACTGAACATGGTACCGAGCGGTACCGAGTACCGGTACCTAGTGGTACCGAGCATTGATACCGAGCATGGTACCGAGCGGTACCGAGTACCGGTACCGAGCATTGATACTGAACATGGTACCGAGCGGTACTGAGTACCGGTACCTAGCGGTACCGAGCATTGATACCGAGCATGGTACCGAGCGGTACCGAGTACCGGTACCGAGCGGTACCGAGCATTGATACCGAGTACCTGTACCGAGCGGTACGAGTTCAAGTACCGAGCAACACAAGTTCCGGTACTGAGCCTACGATAAAGAAAATGTAGAAAACAAACCTTCACTGCTCACGTCGCCTTCACCATTCGCGTCGTCAAGCTGCTCCGTCGACGAAGGATGATCGTGTCCGCTTTAATGCTTGCGTCGTCGAGCCTCTTCGTCGACGAAGGATGATCATGTCCGCTTCTATGCTTGTGTCGTCGAGCCGCTCCTTCGACTACCACGAAGAAGACGAACGCCTGTGCGGAAACAAAAAATCTAGCTCGCAGAAATGTTTCAGCCGCATAAATGAATAGGGATATTGAGCAGGTAGCCGAAATGAATAGGGCAAATTGCGACTCCGTTTTTTTTTTTTCATTTTTTAACCGGACACGCGTATCCGATACGCGTGTCATGTCAATTTTAAATAATATTTTAATTGGACACGGCAAAGCCGTATCCGACACGTATCCGTGCCGTATGGGAGGCGTATCCGTATCCGACGAGTGTCTGATACAGCATGCCTCGTAAATAGGAGTATCGGTGCAACATAGCTCCCATCACATGCATATTGTTTTGTTTGTTTTTATTTATTTAGTTTATTTTGTACTACAAAAAAAGGCTATCTAATACCAATTGTCTTACATAAAAAGGGGTGTAGGGAGTTCAACGGGACTTTGATTTAATGCACTTTAAGAAGAAATTGTGTTTGTTTAGTGTTACACTAGTGGATGGAAACATTAAGTATTTGTTTATTGAATCATATGGGTAGTTGTGAAGAGGTATGATGGTATATGCAATCTTTAAATCATGCAAATGCATTAGGACAGATAGAAGTTAGTCTGAAGGTTAATTGAAAGCAAAGGCAAGGACATTTGCATATGAATAAGGACCAGAAACATGTAGTATGAATAATAGGCTAAAAATGGAAAAGTTTTTGTAGATGCTCTTTTGCTTTCGGAAAGCTAGCACAGAGCAGAGCTTCTATGATGCACGAATCTGACATAAAATGCTAAACATTATATGGTATGAGGTTGCACTAATCTTGAATTTTTTAAGTAAGTTAATATATTATTTTAATTAGCAGAAATTGTAGAACATAAAAAATGAGAAGTAAAAGTTACCTTCCAGAGAAGGGCAAGAAATAATTGTAACCACACAACAATTTCAAACTTGATATATTTCAAACTGTAAATTTAAGATGGACTTTCTTGGAAAATACATTGGGATCAATGATGCTATGAACTTCTCATTGGTTTGTTAGTGGGGTTTGGGACTCCAATTCCTATTGAATCCTACCACAAATTTCTTTTTAAAGTTTATAAATAGATGCCATGATTAGCATCTGCATTTTACCATAAGTTATTTAATCTGCATACCCTGCAATATGAACTGGCTTTATCGAGCCAAAGAGAGGAAGGAACAAGTAGATCCATAGATTGATGTGAAGAGAAATTCCCAAAACAAAGTAACGGCTAACAAAGAGGGGCTGATTGGCAATTGTTTCTAAGTGTCCTTTCTGTGTGTCCTAGGGTTATGAAAATTTTATAGTAGAGTAAAAAGAAAGATATACCAAACTGTGTGTTCACAAGTTGTCGTGAAGCGTCTCAGTATGCAAGCGGTTAATGTTGTGTCCTGTGTGATACAATAAGCTTTTAGTGATATAAGTATATCGTTATAGTCCAGCAGTTTGGCGATGAAGTGGGTTTCATCACCTATGGTGTTTGACTAAAAATGGAACCTACTAAGTCTGTTTCTCCTTCTATGAGAAGCATTATTCAAGTTAGACTGGTTGATTGATGATGTTCAGTTATGAAATTCTACCTCAGCATGACAAAATTAAGCATCTTAAACTATACCGCAAAAAAAAAGGGGATAGCCAAAATACTTGTTAGACCTAATGTCGTCTTGTTAAATTTGTGGGGTTTCACAACACGATTGCCATGAACTAGTTTATGTCCCGTACTGCCGTACACTAGCTTTGGGTAAATAATATGCTTAAATGAAGGAGTGGATTGTAGCGATAGGTGAATTGGTTTTTAAGCTGAATTCCATCTTGTTTGTCTTAACCAACCATATTGTTATTTGTATCTGTTTTATTTTTGCCAAAGTTGATGTTTTTTGAAAGCTTAGGTGCACTAACTGTCTAAAAAGACCCATCTTACTCTTATTAAATTTTTTTCTTGTTCACAGATTTATGAGTCATTCCGCATTGTTAGTCTTTAACCTGTACTATTGTTATTTGTTTATGGTTAATGTGCCAATGCTACTGTTCTTGGAAGCTGAGGTGACTATCTATTGCAGAATGCTCATCCAATGTTGTCCAATTTACAGGTTTATGAGGAGGCTTTGAATTTTTTACCGTCTGTCAATATGTTTTCCCTCTTTGTGAAGTTCTGGATTGATGTGACATGTCCTGAGAGTATGGTGCATAATGTTGGGCTTGAAGTTTCGGAGTTCAGTTTGTTTCTGAAGAGAGCATATGAAAAAGCTGAATCCACTGGTTGTCTTATTGAGGATCTTGCTTACCAGTACATTTTATTCTACTTGCAAGCTGGAAAAATAGATAAAGCAAGAAAAGTGGCTGAAAAACTCAGCAATGGTAAACTTTCAGAGGCTTCCACTGTATGGTTGCTGAGGATTTCTTTAGAGATAAAAAGTCTTGCAAATAAAACTTCTTCCATGAGTAAGGATGATCTCAACTACATATTTCAACTCCTTGAACGTGTGCTGAATAGGTTCTCTCTTTCTAAAGCTGAGGGCTTGTGGTTCATGGTACATGGCATAAGCTCCTTTTCTCATATTTTTTCCACTGTTACTTTTTTCCTCTTTTTTCCTAGTAGTTATCCTAAAAGGTTGATTGATATTGTTACATATGCATATCAGTTTTTCAGTCATTCTTGCCTACTTCATCCATTTATGCATCAAGAGGATAGAAACTTCATTGCTAAGTCAATCAGCTAGAATGAATATGGAACGATTAAGAAGGAAATGGATAGAACAACGTTAACCTGATTAGAAAGTTAGGTAGTGAGAGTTAGAACCTTATGTAGCACTTAATTGCAATGAGTGGAGTATGATGGTTTACAAAGCTGACTCCAGATGGTTAAAATAATTCTAATGATGATGTTGGTATCATGTATATGTTTTGACCATCTTCTATTAGCCTTTAAGCTCAAAATATATATTTTTATTTAATCAACAACATGAAAAGTGCTTGTATATCTAGTATCATAAGCATCATAATTATATGACTGCCGATCAGGTAGAAAATGTGGCTGAACCAACACCTTGTGGATTCCCCTACCCAACCTTCCCACAATCCATAAAAGAAAAGGTTCGTTTCCTGTCTATGGCATAAATAAAAAGTATCAATCATGTGCTAATTATCAAGAAAATCCCATCTGAAATTGTAGTGAAAATTAAGCTTCTCCTATCATATAATCAAGATCATCCAAATAAATTATTCAATGCAACTAATGTATGATGAGTGATCTTAAATTTGGAGAAATCTGGTATGTCACCTGGTTTATGAGATTGAAGAAATGGATTGTTTTATTCTTGTATTGAAGATTGTAGCATGGATATCTGAATAAGAATAAGTTGGTTATTGTCCTCCTAAGACAACCAAAATTCATCAATTTATCTATTACCATCACCCGATACTTTCACAATGTTAACTGGCACATTCTCATGAGAAAAAATCCATCCAATATCTAAGTAAAAACTCCAGGCTAGTGATGATAACCTTCTACTACATACAAATATATTTATGCACATGAAGGGAGAGTTTTTATTTGGATCTTTACTGGATTTTGAATTATGGGAATTTCCGGTAATGGAGTTATCTCCTAAATCATGCATTTGATATTTTTCTGCTGGGTTTCTGATCCTTATGGCTATCAAGCATGGATTTTAAAAAACCTGCTTCAAGGCTTCCCTTTTTGAGGTTTGATGGGAGTCTGTCTCCCAAGGCTAATTAAAGCAATGAACGGAAAGTTATATGAAATTGAAGCTTATGCTTCCTGCTTCGCTTGAAAACTTTAATAGCCTATGTTTTGTTATATGTAAATCTCAATCTATCACATTCATATTTCAAGTTAGATGCTTCACTTGCAATTAAAATCTCATCCTTGATGTTCTGTTCTTTTATGAGTTCCATCTAAACACATTATTAGTTTTGAAGGCACAAATTTTATTCTCTTCTTAAGATTTTTTTTTAAAGAACACAGGTTTTCATCTGTATTGAACATTTCAAGCTTCTCTTATGATTTGTATGAAACTCAAGTGGATATTGTTCCTGGAGAGAAATAATTTTCATATCCCATAATTGTTTTGACCAATCTTATGTAATCCTTATTAAGAAAAAGATCGTATTGGTTCTCTAATTTTTTTTCTGAAAAACCAAAATAGTCTTCCACTATAGGAAAGTATTAATTTGATCCCTTGACTCTTTAAATAGAGTCCAAAATATTCCTTCCTTGGGATCATTTAGGTCACTATTTAAAAAGTCAAGGGACTAAAGTGAGATTTTTAAATAGGCAGGGACTATTTTAGCCTTTCGTAAAGAGCCAGGGGACCTATTTCTTATCCAAGACTTAGTAAATAACTTCAATTAAGGCCCTTGTTTCATTATAGTATATAATGAAATCACACATTTATCTCTCTATATATGTATTACTTCTTTTCTTTATTTTTGGATCTTTTTATATTTATTATATTTAGTTAAATTTAAATCCTCTTAAACTTTTGTAAGGAATTTGAACCTTTGCCTTTTCTTTAGAAGATTGAAGTCTTCTATTTTAACTATACTACTCACAAGCTATATCTTCTTGAAGTGTTGAATGATAAAAAATAGTCAACTACAGCTAAGTTATGAATTTTAAACAGGAAGCATTTTTGCTTTGCTTTACAAAGGGGTCATGATCTTTTTTTTAACACTCATTTTTCTAAGAATTCACAGATAATATCTTACATTTGGCTCTTATTAAATCATTTAGCCAGTTTCTTTTTGACATTAGTTTGATCATTCTCAAATGTTGAAATTAATAGATGGTGTTCATTGGGAAAAAGTTAAATACAAGAATTACATGTTAATGGAAAGAGCTTAGTTTTCTTAAAAGCAAACCATTTTAAGTCATTTTGCTGAAATTTTGAGAAAAGAATTTTTGTTGCTCTATCAGAAGATCGGAAATTCAAACATCTAGTCAGACGCTTATCTAGCTTTAAGAAAATATTACATTTTTTAGCGTTAGAATATGTAGCCCATGTCACTTCTCTTATCAATTGTATTTTGATTTAGGCTGGCTTAGATTGGCTATTTGAATCTATCGGACAAATTTTCCTTGTCATTTGTGTACTTCTGAGCTTGTGTGAACTTTTAGTCATATTTGTGAGGACACATGCAAAAGAAATATTTTGAAATGCCCGTTAAAGATTTTAGTTTAGGTTTAAGGTTTTTTATTGTGGATGGGACCATGCTGTTATTTCATCTAAACTAATCATCTTTCAGTAATTAAAAAAATTGAGCTTTTACAAATTTGGTGGACATTGTACGAAGCTTAATTTTATACATGTTTTAAAAAAAGAACTTCTATGCAGCTTCTTATTCCATCTTGCGGTGCAGGCCCTGAAGGTTTTTTCATGTCACAAAGCTTATTTTAAAAGATTGGTGAAGATTTTAGAGGGAGCTTTAGCCAGATGTAGCAGTAATTGTGAATCTTCAGTTTCTGCTGCTGTCGTGGATCGAACTCTCCAAAGTGATGGTATTCTGAATGCAAGAGTTCTTTATAATGGGTAAGTTTTCAGTTGTTTTATTTGATTTTTTATAGGATTTTTCTCTATATACGTCTAGGATCTTCAGTATTCTAGCATTTGGCCTTAAAAATAGATTCTAGCTTGCTTTGTATGCCATGAACTATAACTCAGCCTGTTTTGTTGCTTCTACAACATAATTAATTCCTGCAGCACATCTGGTAATTAGATTTTTTACTTTGATGCATTTAATGGTACAGTTGAAAATTATTTTTGTGGTGGTCGAAGCTTGATTTATAGAATTTGTTGAATATCATTGGGAGAAGGATCATGCAGATCATTACTTTGCAACAAATTATCTTAATACTTAGCCACATGAATCACTCAATTATAATATTTTGATTGAGGTGGTCCTTTTAACCTTGTGCAAAGTTGTTTAAAATAGTGCATATCCCAATATTTCTTAACAACAACAACAATAACATCAAGCCTTTATCCCACTATGTGGGGTCGGCTACATGAATCCTTTTTCTCCATTGTGCCATGTTACTAGTTAAATTCTAATTTAAATTTAATAAAGAAAGGTCATTTCTAATATTTTATAACAAAGTCTTTTTAGGTCTAGCTTTATCTTTCTTAACATAAGTCAAATCTAATACATCTACTTTCCTAATCGGGTCAGTGGAAGGCCGCCGCTTTATGCGACTAACAATCTAAGGCGACTCTTTCTAATCTTATCTTCCACTGTAGTTACTCTATTCTTTTCCTGTATATGCTCATTTCGTATTTTGTCTCTAAGAGTAAAGCCACTCATCCACCTGAGCATCCTCATCTGTGCAACACGTAATTTAATATTATGCTTCTCTTTTAATGACCAACATTATGCACCATAAAGCATTATAGGTCTCACTACCATCTTATAGAATTTTCCCCTAAGTTTGAGGGGGACCTTTCTATCACACAACAAGCTTGATGCATTCCTCCACTTCAACTATCCAACTTGAATTCTACTAATAATATCCTCATCTATTTCACAATCACTCTGAACAATAGACCCAAAATATCTAAAATGTGTACTCTTATTAATGACTTGATCGTCCAAAGTTACAATCCCCCAACTAGATTTATTATTACTAAATTATACTCCATATATTCAATTTTAGATCTACTCAAACAAAAGCCTTTAGACTCTAAGGTTGACCTCCATAATTCAAGTTTACCTTCAACTCCCTCTCTAGTCTTATCAACAAGAAGAATATCATCAGCAAAAAGCATACATCAGGGTGCACCTCTTGCAACTGTCTAGTGAGAACATCCATGACTAAGGCAAAAAGATATGGGCTTAAGGTTGATCCTTGATATAATTCAATTGAAATAGGAAAATACTTGGTCAAATCACCTTGTGTTTGAACACAAGTAACAACTCCTGCATACATATCTTTAATGACTTGAATATAAGCATTATTAACCCCTTTCTTTTCTAAAAATCTTCATAGCACTTCTCTTGAAACTTTATCATATGCTTTTTATAAATCAATAAATATCATATGTAGATCCTCCTTATTCTCTCTATACTTCTCCATCAAACCACTCAATAAATGTATATCTTCCGTAGTAGACCTACCCAACATGAATCCAAATTGATTTTGAGAAACATTAGTATCACGCTGCAACCTATGTTACATAACTCTCTCTCATAGTTTTAAATTATGACACATTAACTTAATTCCTTTATAATTCACACAATCTTGTGCATCACCTTTATTCTTAAAAATAGGAATAAACACACTCACACTCATTCTTTACTTATTTGACATCTTTTTAGTCTTCAAAATAATATTAAAAAGTTTAGTTAACCAAGAAATTCCTTCATCTACTAAGCATATCCCAATGTTTCTTAGCATGTTAATAAATGCCATTTGATACTGTTTGGGTGCACAATACCATGGTATAAACATGGTTGGCAGTAAATTAGAAAATTGAGTGATGACCTCTTATATGCATTTGGAAGGATTTGACCAATTAAGTATAAATACTTTCATATGGAATAGAACGAGCTTGTCTATAGAAGATGACGAACCTTTCATTTTAGGTGGAGTTGAGTGATGGTGGAGTCTTCCTGATGAGAGAGCTTGAGAAGAGGGATGTAGAGTTAAATATGATTCTTGATAGGAAGCAGTGGTTTGTTTATGTCAGATGATACCTCTGTGATAGCAAAACAAGCTATTAGCAACGAATAATGTTTGTTGCAAACTACCAAATATCTATCACAAATGGTGATTTGCAATGGATAGCCTGTGAGTCCATCACAACCAATCTATCACAAAATGCTTGTCACAAAATTTTCATGATTGAAGAAATTTGCGTTGCAACTTTGTATCGGATAATTTTTTGCAATATCATCCTGGCATGTTGCGATCAATTTGCAAAGGATTACAACCATTGCTACTTTGCAGCACATTTGCAACCTATTTGCAATGAAATGCATTAACATAGTCATGAATAATTGGCAAATTTGTGATGGATTTGTGACAATTTTCGTCACATATCCTTCACAAACATGCAAGTTCGTCACAATTCCATCATAAGTCGATCACAAATTTTGTATGGAAGAACAATTATTTTATAAAGCCGTAAAAAATTTATGAGGACATTTTCATTTTAATATTTTATTCACCTACCATCAAAACACATCTTTGCACATCATTGTAAGTTTTTTACAATCACAAATGAAGTACAAAAAATTTACAATACCAATAATATCAAATATGCATAATTTAATAAGCCTATTCATCATGAGTTCCAGTATATATATATATATATATATATATATATATATATATATATATATATATATATATGAAGGTGCATATTTCAGACGTTCCAGGATTTGGAACAAACATTGAAGAGTATAAATAAAATTATAATTTAAAATATTTTAAATCAAATGTATCCCTATATTCATCATGAGTTCTATTTATCATTATCCTCAGTGGCGAGTGAAAGTTCATTAGGAATGTTAAGTCTTTATGAACTAGCCCGAGGCTAACCAAGAGGGGGGGGATGAATTGGTAGTTTTAAAAATTCTTAAGCAAAAATGATTTTAAAAATCTTTATGAATGTTTTAAAACAATTGCAATAGCACGTTGATGTGGAGATGATTAATCAACCAAAAAAATAACTTTAATCACACAATCATCCACAGAAAAGTAAAGTGTAGAAATTAAAAGCAGAACAGTAAAAAAACGAACACACTAGATTTTATAGTGGTTCGGTTAACTTGATCTACATCCACTCCCCAGAGCCTCCCCTTCAGGTATTTCACTAAAACTCAGTGACTCTCCTTCTGCTCCCACAGAAAGGCGGAGAAGCCTTTACAAAACTTCTTTTCACCAACCCGGTGAGGCAGAGAACACAGGCTCTTTTTGCTTCCTCCTGAAGCAGGCAGAGAACCTTACATCCTTTCGCTTCCTCCTGAAGCAGGCAGAGAACCTTATCTCCTTTCACTTCCTCCTGAAGCAAGCAGAGAATCTTGATCTTCTTGCTGACGATCCTTCCCACAAAGACACCAAGGGACAAGGGATGACGACTCGAATCCTTGCTTGGAGTAACATTTGTGAACACCTCACAAGATTCTCTCTCTCTCTCCCAAGCTCTCCCTCTCCCTCTCCAGGTGAGGATAGCAGCAAAATATCTCAACAGTAGCAGACAAGAGACCTTAAATAAAAGGGCTAAAAAATTGCCCTAAATTTTAACTTGCCATCAAAGATCGTCTAGGACGATCCTTCGATCGTCTTATACGATTAGTGTAAATCAGCCCCTTCTGGCTTGGACGTTCTGGTTCCTATGGACAATTAGAATGTATGATTTGTTCAGATCGTCCGGGATGATTCTTCAATCGTCCTGGACGACTAGTTCAAAATCAGGAATATTGTCCAGCACACAGTTCGGGACGTCCAAGAGAAGAGTCTGGACGATCTAAAGAAAATGACTTGATTATCCAGGATGATATGTCTATCGTCCTGTACGATTAGTTCAAAAACCCCCGATATCGTCCGGCACACAGTTCGGGTCGTCCATGACAACAATGCTGGATGATTTCAAAATTACTTAATCGTCCCAGACGATATTTCTATCGTCCTGTACGATTAGTTCAAAACGACAATATCGTCCTGCAGATAGTTCGGGTCGTTCAGGTGAGATATACTGGATGATGAAGATTTATAATTGATCGTCCAGGACGATGTGATTGATCAATCAATCCTTAATTTATTTTCTTAATCACATGACTAATTTAGTCATGATTGTAATGAATCGTCCAGGACGATACACGTATCGTCCGGGACGATTAGACCAAAATACTAAAAATAAAAACTTGCCTAACTTAGTCTGGCGGCTGAGATTTTTTTGATTTGAGCACATCGTCCTGTATGATAGGAGTATCGTCCAGGACGATCTGCTTAATCAGACCAACTCAACATGACTGCCCTAATTAGAGTTTCTGTTTCCAATGGATCGTCCAGGACGATATCACCATCGTCCATTACGATATGAACAAAAATAGAACAGAAACTCTAACTCACTAAAAATCTCCCCTTGAGTGTGTGTGTGCAAGGTTACTTAACTTCAGGATCCACTACATTACATTTGACTCAAGAAATGTGAAAAATTACATTGAAATTGAAAAAAACAGACTGACTCGATTTTGAGCTGGCTTGAATTGTAATTGATCTTGTGAACCTGAAAGGTTAGGCAATCAAACAGAAACAAAAATGTTTGTTATCATCAAAATCATAATTCTTGAATCCAGATTTGCAACAGCGAGGCCCTTCTCATGTAGTCTGTCATGTACTCGCTGGACTATTTATGGTAGCAGGTGGTCAATGAAGCTTCAAAGGCACGTTTATTATGTGCTCCACCTGCCTCATCTAATTATGTGACGGTCAGGCATGAGAATAAATCCTAGGAGAATCATTTATGTGCATACCACGATTAGTCATGCTAAGCTCAAAGCGATTATTATTAGGTGTTTAGATATATATACTCGGCCTTTCTTTGAGTTGCCTATCGCCTTCATCTATACCTGGGCATCAAATCAGTCTGACAGCTAGATGATAAGGGCTACATTATAAGATTCCATAAACATAAATTACTATCAATTATAATATTAATTTTTTGTTCTCATATAATTATTGATTTATATTCATATACATGCAACTCTAATGTTATTGTGCAGCGATAAACTCATATGTTACCTTATTCATATGCACCCTCCTGAATAGACATGCTTATGTGTTATCTTTTTCCCTAAACATCGCCTACATCACAAAAGCAGTACGTATATGCTAAGAAGAAATTAAATTTGTTACTATTATAATTCAATATTCAACCAACTTACCATGCAGTCAAAGCAAATGATGACTGTGATTGAGCTACCGGTGTGATTTGACAAGCCACCCTCCATTACGAGGTAGTTTGAATAAGCTACAAGCAATCAACTCTTCCATCCATCCATGCTTACCATGTTCCACCTATCAATCATAAACCACACGGAGTGAATCATCAATGTAGATCAATGGATGTTGAAATTGCGAGTGAAAATTTTCATTAGATATTTGAATATAAAATAAAATATACATGATAGAATAAACAGGATTAAAGTCACTAAAAAGTATTGCCATTTTCTCTCTTCCCATCATGTGGAATATCTCTCCATGGTATACACAGTTGTGTCAATCTCCATACCCCAACAGGCAACTTTGAAATTGCTAAACATTTAATAATTTAAAATGTAATTAGTTAATGAATTAATTATATTAAGAAAATGGAATCTAAATCATTTAACAGTTTGTAAAAATAAATATAAGCTAATTTTACTAATCAACTTAGTTGTCAGCCTTGGGGCCATATAAGATTTTTTTTGGGTCCACTAAAATTTATTATCTTTTGCTCTATTTGTGCATCCTCCTCTACATCAGCGGCCTTCTCAAGCCCTTAACATGCGAGGGTGACTCATCTCTCTTGTCACAGTTGAATCTACCATTGAAACTAGGCTCTCTTCCTTTGGTGGCCATATATGTATATGCACATTAAATTTAAACTTTAATACTTAAGCATAATGATGAGGGTCTAATATTATAAGAATATAAGATGATATAATAATATATCGTAATTAATTTTGGGCATTAAATATGAGATCGTAGTGATGTATAAGACTTGCCAAATAGCACAAATACTCTATCAATCACATATACACACAATACTATATTACTATGATAATTCTCTAAAGTGCTATTATATTGAATTTCTTCCTCATTATCTTCATCATTGAACAAAAAACAGTGCATGATTTAAAGTTTTTAAACTAAGATTTGGTTTGGGTGAATTCCATGGCGGTAGCATAGGGCCTATAAAAAATGAGAATATGGTGCAAGATACCCTTCTTCTCATAGGTGTTGTCAACCCTTTTTTCTTTAGGGGGATTTACATGCATACCACACTATTCCACACAATTCTTATGGACTTATATATATATATCATCTAAATTTTTATATTCACTTATATAACATTCAAATCTCTAAATAACATAAAAAATATCACTAAAATTAACTTATTTAAATTAAAACATGTCTTTTTATGCATATACTTTTATTTGATTTAGATACTAAAGTTAAGTAAATATAAAGATTTAGGTGTTAGATATGTAAATACGTTAGAATTTTGTGGTAGGTATGGAAAACCTCCTTTTCTTTATTGTTTGATCTATCTAAGACTAGCTGCTTGGAATTGTGGAGGGAGTGCAGGCCCAGATGACGTCAACTCGTTGGCACAGTTGGATTTCCCAAAGAGCCTGTCTTTACACTGTGACAGTGGATGCCATGAAACATTATCATGCACGGTGCCAAAGCAGTCAGGGGCAGTGCCTGCCCCAGGCATAGTTTGGCTGTCATTTTGATTATTACTTAGTAGTATGTCACTGCCATGATAACTAAGAAATGTCAAGTAAAATCATTTTTTCTTTATGTATGTTGTGTACACAGAGCTGCCAACCAGTGTCACGCCACGCAGTGTCAAAGCACACTGCTGCTCACTGTGCCATGTAATGCTACTAGGCTTTTAAATTAAACAGATGATAGGAGATGAACTCCATAGAAAGATCGTGAACCGCCTTCATTATGTAACATTTGTGGTGATGCAAATTACTTGAAATCGATGTACTTTTCTGCACCATCTCAGGAGCCTGAAATGATCATAATGCTTGGCAAATTTCTCTCCTGCGCTAACAGTGATTGTTGTGTGGAGAGGGAAGGGATAGTGACAACTACACCATTTTGTTACTTGCTCTCCCACCATTCATGGCTCCTCAATTCCTTCGTAGTACCTCCAACAGATGGTTATTTCACTTTTTGAGCAGAAGTTGGCCGCTGTTCCTGTTACTTGAACATTGGTTAGGTATGTGGGTCATTTTCCAGCACATTACCCAATGATGGATTGCCTCAAATCAACGCTGGGCCCAGAAAACTAACAAAAACTCTACCCGTCTCAGCTTTGCTGAGTGATCATTGAACATAAACATGTCCTTTCCCGGTGCATCATTATGCTTTATGTGGATACATTCTTCTATTTATGTAGTTCTCTGCTAAATGAAAGCATGAAGCAAATCACTTTGTTTAAAATTTAGCCAGATGACATTTTCTCACACACAATCAATGCATTGTAGTTTGAATTTAAACACCATATATTGAATGTAGAGTCCCCTATGTGATGTTGTCTTGCGAAAACATGCAGATTTCTTGCCTTACCTCATCCAGGCTTGGCTTTTTTTAAGCACTGCATAGAACTGGAGAAAAACCTTGCTTCTCTTGGAGATGCTGCTGCTCTGCAGAATGCTCGGAGGCTATATGAATCAGCTCTTGAAATCTATCGCCAAGATAGGGATCTCTGGAAAGATTACCATACAATGGAAATAAAGGCAATCTTCCTGTTTTTGCTTCTTTTTGCTGTTTCATATCTGCCTTTGCCGAGCTTATATTGATTGCTCTCTTAAATTCATTGTAGATGGGAACATCCACTACAGCTAATGCTGTGTACTGGCGCGCCCGAAAAGAATTGAAGGACTCAACTGGGTTTTGTCCACCAAGCTAATTTTGATGTTAATTTCTCTTTGCGGTGGCAACCAAAATTAGTTTTTTCAGTAACTTAACACATAATTTGTGTTATTATTTTGATCGTTTAGTTGGTGGAATTTGGAATTACCATTTTTGTAGAGAAATTTTGATCTTGTGAGTCTATTTGGTCCACAAGGGGCGTGAACCAGATTCTGGTTAGAGTTAGGTGATTTATTTTATGGCTCCTTATAAAATTCTTTCTTCATCTTTCAATTTATTTTATATAAAGGCCTTTAATTTGTAGTTTTAATGCTAGTATGTGAGGTTTGAATATATATTCGAAGTGTCAGGTTCTGCAATTGACTGATATGTGAACTGTGGCTTCATTTGAAACAGTTTTCTACTGCATTGTTTTTTAAATTATCATAATTTTTTATTTTTAAAAAATTTTTATATTAAAAATTTGCTTTTTATAACAGCTTTAAAAAATTACTTTTTATATAATAATTTTATAAAATAGTATATATAATAATTTTATAAAATAGTAAAATAAATATCTCAAATGAAGCACATTCTATTTGAAATTGTGTGTATGAATTGGTGTAACTTGATTTAATTTATTATAACCACAAATTTTAATTACGGGTCTTTTATTTGTATCAATGCTTATGCATGTATGTAACTCATTTTAGTCTGTTGGCTGAGAGTTTTGATTATCTGTTAAGTGGCGAAGTAGAAGTCAAGTCATAAAATGCTCTGATGGAGTGCAACATCTCCATAAGTTGGCTAATAAGATTTCATAAATTTTGGGCAACTCGATCAGATGGAAGATTGCTTAATGAGAATGATTAGCATAATTATTGAGCAATTTTTGTGAGTTGCCCCTCCTTCCAAGTTTCCTCAAGAAAAAGAATCTTTTGGTTTTTTTTTATTATTGATTGATGTCAACCTAGCCTTAGGCTTCGTTTGGGACTACTTTCTCATTTCTTCTTTAATTTTTTAACTAAAAAATTGCTTTAAGAAGCATTAAGAAAGTTGTCCCAAATGAAGCCTTAGAGTCATTGGCTCAACTCTAGTTATTGATGATGTCTATCTTCCAAAACAAAATACCACTGAAACATATCTTTATCACTGAGCCAAGAAGTGTCTACCTCAACCTAACAATGCATTTTCTATAGAAACCCCAATGCTCAGCCTCTTCTTAGGTTCAGAATTCCCTCCACACACACTAACCTTGACTCTTACAAAGGAAAGTCTAACCCAAATAATCATGTTGCTTATTTTGAGTAGACGACTTCTCTTCGCAACCTTAATATTTAGCTCAAATGTTGAGTTTTATTACTACTTTTAAGGAGGTGCCATTAAGATAATTTTCTTCCTTCGATTATGAAGTATCTTATCATCTTTGATTTTGAAACACTTTATAACTCAATCTAGTAGTGCCTATAAATTATTGAAATATTCGCCGACTCTTTCAAACAATTGAAAAGAATAAGACAAGTCACTCCAAAACTTTAGAGTTTGTTTTCAACTCAAAAGGTTGGAAGGCATTGACTTAAAACAAAGCTACATTAATGGAGGGACTTATAAAAATTCCTTTTTAGATACTTGTGATCTTCAATAGTTGGGAATATTAACCAAGTTGCTTGACTCACTACTAGTTATGCTGATGTGGAAGAATATAATTTTATAATGTTCTCACCTTCTTGATCATATGATTGATTTGATGGAGGAACTCACGTTAACTTTACCCAAATACTAAAAAAGTCTACCATGAAATAATTGAGAGAAGTTGACACCAAGAAGCCACATCAAATTGTGATAACACCCTTAGCAATAACGATCACATAATTGCGACTTCTATCTCAAGGGGTGATTCCGAAAATTAATAAACTAGATGTAGAAAATTGCGAGAGGTTGCCCTAACTCCAGTAATAGCCAACTATCACTCTTTTCCAAATTTCACTCGCATAAATTGTGGATGCAATATGTAATAAAAAATATTTTCGCCAATGAGTGCTAATGTGAACATGTACACATGCTTGGGATCAAACATTGTATTGCATATTTCCTAAATATCACTTGCATGATATAAAGGATTATTAACACCTCTAAAACTTGGTTAAGGAATTAAGTGGTTCAAATGTTGTCATGTTTAAAGTTGACTCAGTCACCCCTCCAAATTAGTGCATCCTGTGATCTATAATGTTATGGTGAACTCATCATTTCTTATATATAATCAAATACTAAAGCTTTTGCTTAGTCTATTGAGAAAATGACAGGAGTCAACATAAATATCATGTATTATTATCTCCACATCAACAAGTCATCCATGTTAATACATAAAATAATTCATCAAGTTGATGCAACTTTGGCATAGCCTATTTGTTATGATGCCCAAAAGGTATTAGAGGTCAATTTCATTTAAGAATGAAAATACTCAATATTGTATTTATGATTTAGTAATGATGCATGAGTCAAGTGAGAAATGGAGATTTGTATGAATTTCACAAACTTAAACTCAACTAATCTAGGGAGCAATTATCCTCTCACACTAATAAACAAGTTGGTTGATTTGACAATCAACTATTCAATTATGAGATCCCTTGATGACCTCTCAGATTATCATCAAATTTAAAAGTATACCATTAATTATGAGAATATATATTTTATATTGGCTATGGATTGTATGTTTTAATGCTAAGCTATTCTATAATAAAAGTGTGTGCTTGCATTTTTTTTATTTCCTCTCTCTTTCTCCCATTTTTTTTCAATAATAACTTCACAACTTCGAAGCATAAGGTGGGTCAGTAATATAAGTAACTAGTGGAGGACACTTTCGAGTCTATAGATCGAGTCAGACAAGTACAAATCAGATCATGATTAGCTCTAACATCAAATTTATGCACATTTAATATCAACAATAATAAGAATGAGAGAATTAAAAAGAGTATGACATAGACATTTTCTTTCTATAAGATCATGGCTTATTCTTTGTTTATCAACATGATATTACTTTTATTTCCTTATTATTTATTGAGTAATGCTCAGCTAATATTTTTTCCTTCCACTTGTATCCTCCTTCCTTTTATCGGGGCCTACCTGATTTGAACCCAAGTTCCACCTTGACTGTAGTTTTAGGCTAGACAACTTGGTTTACCTATTTAGACTACCTGGCATTCAACACAAACATTACCTAATAAGACTAAGTTCAGATCAATCAAAGCCAACTCGTTTACTAGCATTGTGAAGAGTTAAAATGGGTTTTCAGGTCGGGTTCAGGTCCAACCCGAAACTGAGCTGCACTCTATTGATTCAACCTGAACCCAACCTGATTACACAAATGAGATAGAAATTTGAACTCAGGGCCGATCCACCCCAAATCCTGGTCCACCCGACCCGACACACTAACCTGGACAAACGAGTGCAGAGTAGGTGAGCTTAATGCAGATGTGAACAAAGTTTTTTAATGTTTAATATGATTATTTACTAATTTGCTTTTAAATATATTTAGTAGTTTCTTTTATTTAAATCTACATAGCTTAACATTATACCACCCTGGAGGGTAGACAAACGTTGTACTATCGATTTAAAAAAAGAAAACTATGATTTATTTTCCTAATTAGATACAGCATAGGGAATATGCAATCCATCCTAAGGAATGAATAGAATATTCTTCTATCTCTCCAATTAGAAAAATAATTTGTAAAATTTATTCCCATAATCAAATACATAAAAGATATTTGATTCACCACAAAGGCAAATAGAATATCTATTTATCTTTTGATTATGATATTAAATATAATATTTAAAGGAAAGACCCACATACACAGATTTTACCCCTACCTTAGAAAGAAACTAAGATAGAATTTATTTTATTCTGGGTTCTAGACTCCCTATAGGGGAAAACCCTTACAGTTAATTGCATCCCTAAGAGAATACTCTCGATTAAAGTGAAGTCTAAATATTTTTAAAATTCATATAGATTTAAAGAAATGATTGGGCTATTTTTGATTTCGATGTACAGGCTTTAGATTATAAATTTTAGAATTGACTTTGAAATTTAGATTTGAATATGATAAGGAAAGATGTAGATAGAGAGAGGTGTATATAATCTGGACTTACACTTACCTAGAGTGAGTTGCCATCTAATAGTCCTAAATACAACAATCGCTATATGTATGCAGGATTTGTTAAGCTCTATCCTAAGAAACAAGGAGTTATTATTCAGAAAATTTAAATCAAATGATATATAACATGCTTACAAAAAATAAAAAATTAATCGCACAATGCAAATGATGCATGAATAATAATATAAAAGATCTTGTTCTATTGATTTATAAATTTGTAAAGTACAACCTAGAATTTGTAGAAAAGTAATGATGGTCAGGCCCCACCAACAACAAATTTGGATTCTAATCCTACCATATACATATAGAATCAAATATAGCTACTTATGATCTTTGATTTCCAAGTTTTCTATGGAATTTCAAAAGAGAATATCCTCCCAAGGAGATGATATTATTTTTGGAGCCCCAATTGTGTATATATATATATATATATATATATATATATATATATATATATATATATATATATATGTGTGTGTGTGTGTGTGTGTATTTGGCCCTTTTGCAACTCATGACTCTGTATAACTCGATCTATATACAAAAATCTAAAACACTTATATTTACATATCTTTCTCATATACATCTTTCTTAGGCATATTCTACTTTGCAGAAATATAAAGAACAAAATATAAAAATGCAGATATGATGGTGCAATGTGAGTAATTATATATATACAAAAAAGTAAATGTAAATAAATTGCACGACTTTGAATTCATTTACTCCGCTCTATGATACACCAACATAAAGTAAATATAACATCCAGATTTACATAAAAGTACGCAAACACATATGGGTACCCTATAGGTAAAGGCGCCCTCAATCAAACAGAACTAATACACCGGCCTAGCCTAGGCTAAAGTTGGTTGTCATTACAAACTATCTAAGTGTGTGAGAGAGGCTATGTAGCCTTGATATATCCTATAGGAGTTTAATATTTAGATTATATGCATTTTTAATATTTATTTATTACAGGTCAAAAGGAAATTTAATTGAAATTCAAATGATACGTATTTGTATTTTTATTATTCAAATTTTAACTGTTGAAGTTATTTATTAATTTTAAAGAATTCATAGATTAATAACCCCATAGTGCAAGAGTTATTAATTTATAAATCCTAAGGCTTACAAATGAAACACTCATCCTCTATGTAGGGCATGTGATTATATGAAAGCTTTCGAAGATTTATTAGAGATAGAGAAGGGACATTGTAAATTAAATACACATGCCCTCCTGATGGAAGCAAACATAGTGTATAAGGTCGGTGTATTATTAAAGTTTAAAGATCCTTCCAATCTAATGTATTAGTGCCTTCTTGAAAAGAGTCATGCATAACACATGGGGGTCTTGGGGTTATTTAAAGTGTATTAAAGGCCTTGAAATCAAATGCTAAAATGCCCTCCAAATGGAACTAAGCATAAAGCATAAAGGCCAAAATTCATATTTCAAATTAATTATCAAATTTAATTGATTAAAATAAATTGTACTCAATCAAATTAATTTAGTTTAAATGAAATAAAATTTAATTGATTTTTTTTATTTTTATTGAATTATTTGGAATATTTAATGAATTATTGAATTTTAGTTAATTTAATTAATTATTAATGAATTATAATTAAAATTTATTTAAATTTAAATTATTGATCTCTAAGTTTTATTTAATTTTATTTAAATTCTTATGTATTTTTGGAATTTTATTTATTATTTTTTATTAATTAAATTGAGAAATTATTTATTTTAATGAATTAAATATAAATTTTAATTGAAAAGATATAATTAAATTTGAATTATAAATCTCTAATTTTATTTTACTTTATTTTAATTTATTTTATACTTTTGAATTTTATTTTTTATTTTTTAATGAATTTATTTAATTAAGATTTAATTAAGAATTTTTTAATTATTAATTAAATTTAATTGAAAATTAGTTTTAGATTTTAATTTTTAATGATTGTAGGATTGATTCAAGATTGATTGACGTTGATTTTGAATCTTTATGGATTTTAATTAATTTATTGGAATTTATTAAAATTTAACTCTTAATGAAGGGTTGAATGAATTAATTATTATTTTGGTGTCAATTAGTGTCAAATTAAGGTAGATTTAATGATAGGGTATAATGTCACTTAGTTTGTTTTATTTAATGTTATTAGTGCATAAATACACATAAGTTTGTATTATCTTTAAGTACTGTTGAGGTGGCATTATCTCATTGGCTCAATTGTAAATAATGCTATCCTCTATGTCTATATATACGACTGTACTCTATTTGCTTGGGAGAATGATTCATTTCTTTTACTCTGTTCATCTTCTTGCTCTTTCTTTATCCTTCTACATGGTATCAGTCGCCGTCTGCGACTTGGCATCACATTGATGTCGAGCTCCGTAACATCGCATCCTGGCGGTCATGATGCAGCTGAAGACTCGGAAGATCCGACTCTCTCACCTGCGCTCAAATTCGTTGTCTCTCATCTCAAGACGATTGTTCCTCTTCCGCTAGCTGCGGATAACTACTCGATATGGCGTGCTCAGATCATTAAAATCTTTCGAGCAAATAAGTTTGAAAGGTTTCTTGACTCTGCCTTCATTCCTCCTTCGCTCTCGATCTTGCATTCCGATGGCACCTCGTCTCCTAATCCCGCTTCAAATCAATGGCATCTCACGGATCAACATCTTGCACCTGTCGTGTGTTCCACCATTTCTCAATATATTCTTCCTTATGTGGTTAATCTTGAGACCACCGCTCAGATTTGGTCCACTCTAGAAACTAGGTTTCAATCCTCAAATAGATCAAAATGTATCCAACTCAAGAACTCCCTTCACAATATTTCTCTCAAGAACATGACCATGACGCAATACCTATCCGACATCAAATCTATTGTTGATCAAATTGCTGCTTCCGGTTCTTCGATTGATGCCGAGGATGTCATTATGTACATTATCAATGGTCTACCTCCTTCCTATCAATCGTTCAAGACAGCTATTAGAACTATGCTTACTCCTATCACTCTTGATTAACTTTATGCTTTACTTCTTAGTGAAGAAATAAATCTTGCCTCTGATGTTCTTCGTGCCTCGCCCACGTCTGATCCTACCACATCGTTATTTACGTCAAGGGGTCGTGGACGTCGATCTCGCGGAAAATCTTCTCAGAACTCGAACTCGTCTATGAGATATGGCTCCAGCTCCACGACTATATGTCAGATATGCTCCAAGAAAGGTCACGTTGCTGCCAACTGCTGGCACAGGTTCGATCAGTCCTTCTCGCCATCCTCTGCGGCTCCATCAAACAAGGCTCTGGTAGCCAGCTCGTAAGGCGCATACTCCAACTGGTACCTTGACTCGGGGGCAACTTCTCATCTAACTAACTCCCTTGACAACATGTCCATCTCCAGCCCTTACCAAGGATCGGATGCTGTCACTTTGGGCGACGGGAGATCGGTTAACATTGCCAACTCCGGATCTGGCTTGTTACCGACTCCCTCTCGTAAGTTAACATTATCTCAAATTCTTCATAGTCCTGCCTTACACTATAATTTGCTCTCTATTTCTAAACTTATACAAGATAACGACATCTCTGTCACCTTTGATCCGCTTGGATTTATTTTCAAGGACATGAAGACTCACAAAGTGCTTCTTCAAGGACCTTGCAATGAAGGCCTCTACCCCATTCGGCTCAATTCATCTCGGCAACAGCAATATGCTCTATCGGCTGCAACAACTTGCTCTTCCCTATGGCATAACAGACTTGGTCATCCAAGTGATAGGGTGCTTACTTCTGTAGCTAATAGCAATCCTCATTTCTCTATTTCTTTCCAACTATCTTCTTGTATTTCTTGTCGTGAGTCTAAAGGGCATAAATTGGTCTTTGATAAATCTGTAACTCGTCAATCGTCTGTTCTCGCTCTTATACATTCCGATGTCTGGGGACCTGCTCCGGTTAATTCTGTTCAAGGTTATAGATACTATGCGCTCTTTGTTGATGATTTTAGTAGGTTCACTTGGATTTTTCCTATGAGACATAAATCTGAAGTTTACAACATCTTTGTTAATTTCAAAACTCAAGTTAAAAAATATACGTCTCATAATATTAAGATTCTTCGTACTGACGGTGGGACTGAATTCATCAATCATAACTTTCAGAATTTCCTACAAAATCAAGGCATTATTCATCAAGTATCTTGCCCTTATACTCCTGAACAGAACGGTGTGGCAGAACGCAAGCATCGGCACATTATAGAAGCATTCCGTACTCTTCTTAAGACGACATCCGTTCCCTACAAACACTGGCCAGAGGCTGTTCTCACATCCGTTTATCTTATCAATAGGATGCCCTCTCCTAATACTAACCACACCACTCCCTTTGAACTCATGCATCAAGTCAAACCTGCCTATGCTCATCTTCGAACATTTGGTTGTGCGTGCTTTCCGTTAAGTTCTCCTCAATCCCATCACA
Source organism: Dendrobium chrysotoxum (assembly GCA_019925795.1). Lineage (NCBI taxonomy): Eukaryota > Viridiplantae > Streptophyta > Magnoliopsida > Asparagales > Orchidaceae > Dendrobium > Dendrobium chrysotoxum. Next base: position 49,749,217 of record CM034307.1, read on the forward strand.
AATTTCAATCCAAAGCTCGCTCGTGCGTTTTTCTCGGGTACTCAGATACTCACAAAGGATATAAGTACTTGGACCTCTCTACCAACAGACTCTACATTTCTCGTCATACCACTTTTGACGAACATTTATTTCCTTTCAGCAAGTTACATACAGCTTCTTCGAGCAACTTCACGGATATCCCACCCTCTCTGCTTACACCAATCTCCACTTCTTCTCTGTCTCAGCGACATGCTGTCCCCACTCCTACTACTTCTATTCCTAGTAGTGATCATTCACCTAAGAATTTCCCGCCTAGTTCGGCTATTCAGCAAATTGAACCATCTTATGATTCTTCCCTAAATGAGCCCCACCATCCCTTGCTCACTAGAACTAAAACTGGTACTCTCAAACTTGTCACTCGTCTCAATCTACTCCATTCCCAATCTACTCTCACATCCTCTCAAACTCCTTCTACTTACGTTGATGTTATCAGAATTCCTGAGTGGCGAGAGGCGATGGCTACCGAATTTCTGGCTTTGCAAAAACAAGGCACTTGGACTCTTGTTAAAACACCTCTGGGCGCCTCCATTTTGGGTTGCAAATGGACCTACAGAACCAAGTTTCGAGTCGATGGGTCTATTGCCAAATACAAAGCGCGTCTCGTAGCTCAAGGGAATCATCAAGAACTCGGATTGGACTATTCTGAGACCTTCAGTCCGGTTGCTAAATTGCCAACTATTCGTATTCCATTGCTCTCTTTAACAATTGGAAGGTTCATCAGCTTGATGTTGCCAATGCATTTCTTCACGGTAAATTATCTGAAACTGTGTTCATGGCTCAATCGAAAGGCTTTCAAGATAAAAATAATCCGGACTATGTATGTCATCTTAATAAGGCGATCTATGGCTTGAAACAAGCTCCACGTCAATGGTATACTACCTTCACTGAGTACTTGATCTCTATCGGGTTTGAGCACAGTGTAGCAGATCCATCCCTCCTAATTTTTCACAAGCAGCAAATCCGCATCTTCCTCCTTATTTATGTAGACGACATCTTGCTAGCTGGCAACGATCACACAGCTATAGCAGATGTTATAACGAAACTTAACACTGCTTTCTCCATGAAGCATCTCGGTCCAGTTCATGATTTTCTTGGCATAAGGATCGACCAATATTCAGATAAGTATTTTTTATCTCAAAAGCAATATGCTGCTTCTATTTTACAGCAAACTAATCTCTCTAATTGCAACTCTATTGCTAATCCCACCTGTACGAAAATTCCAACTAACATCTCGCCGGACCAGCAGCTATCCGACCCCTCTACGTACCGTCGCATTACCGACTCATTACAATACGCCACTCTAACCAGACCAGACATTGCCTACAGCGTCAATCAACTCTCTCAATATATGCACAATTCGCTTCCTCAACACGGCTTCCTGCTCAAACGTCTTCTTCACTATATCAAAGGTACTATAGATTATGGTATACCTATCACCAAAACTAATCTTGTGCTTAAATCTTTTTCAGATGCTGATTGGACTAGCGATCCAATCTCTCGCAAATCCACTTCTGGTTACTGTTCCTTTTTAGGTGACACCCTCATCTCGTGGACAGTCAAAAAGCAACAAATGGTGTCTAGGTCTTCCACTAAATCAGAATATCATGCCCTAGCTGCCTTAACTACCGATATTATCTGGCTTCGTCGTTTGCTATCAGACTTTGGCGTATCTCAGGATGGACCCTCCGACATGTTCTGTGATAATACGTCTGCCATCGCACTTGCTAACAACCCTGTCTTCCACGCCCGCACCAAACATATTGAGATTGATCAAAAGTTCATTAGGGATCATTTACACCTCTCCAATATCCGCCTCCTGCCCATCAGTACCGTGGATCAAATAGCAGATATCTTCACCAAGGCTCTCTCTATGCCTCGCTTTCACACTCTTCGACTCAAACTGACAGTCATTCAGGACCCATCAGTTTGCGGGGGCGTATTAGTGCATAAATACACATAAGTTTGTATTATCTTTATGTACTGTTGAGGTGGCATTATCTCATTGGCTCAATTGTAAATAATGCTATCCTCTATGTCTATATATACGGCTGTACTCTATTTGCTTGGGAGAATGATTCATTTCTTTTACTCTGTTCATCTTCTTGCTCTTTCTTTATCCTTCTACAAATGTTCCATCCAAATAGGATGTATGTGTAAATCCTAGAATTGTCTAAATTGGCTAAGACTCATCCTTAATTGCCATTCTTAATCATCACTATTATTTAAAATAGGTTTGACAATCAATGTCTCTAATCCTTTGACCTATATAAACAAATCATAGCAATCATGTGCCTTAAGTCTATATGAATTGAAAGTAATAAATTTATAAATATTAAGTTCAAATTATGACCTAAATATTGGGAAATTTAATCATAGTATAGTCATAACTCAAATTGATTCCATGAATGTATGATTTATAGAGGATATACCATAGCTTAATCATATCAACCTTGAGTTCAGTTTATTGAACATATAGAGGCTAATTAAAAGAATTTTGGAAATAACGTTCATTTAATTATTCTCTATATGTTAATCAAACACCATTGAACTTATTTCCAGTGATTAAGCTCTGTTTAAAAGTTCCATAGAAAGTTAGAATGCATGCAACAAAGTCAAGATTTATACATAGTGAAATTTCAAAAATATAAGTTAAATAATAACCTTTATTCCTATAAATTTGATAACTACTAATATATAACTTAAATAAATTCATCAAAATTACTGAATGTTCCTAATACTCTCTAATTTATGCCATTAAATTTAGGGTTAATTAATTAATCAAGTATACAAAGAGTTATTAAGAAAACATTGAAAACAATTAAAGCTAAATAACTCTCAATATACTCGTCATTTTATTTGATTTTATTTATAAATAAAGTGGCTTTAATTATGAAGAGAATGAGTATTTATTTGTAAACTTTGATTAACAAATCAAATTACTGTGATTTTTTTAAATTTATTACAAGTTTGAATTATTTAAATCATTTTATTAAATAGTCGGTCGATGGCAGTGGTAGTAGGCCACGCGTCCGCTCCCTATTCGTGGATTCAAAATGTACGACAATGACATTTATTGCTAATGATTGCATCATCACACAATCATTGACATTAATTAATCGCAGTGACGGTGGCTATGCACTTTTTACTTATCCTTGTTAACATTGCCATGGGGTTGTTTGATCGCCTGTAGTTTAGGATTGATGGCTGAGATGCCGTCGGACGGTGATCCGAATAGCTAGAAGGACCGCACGTTTTGAACGAAAAGCGAAATGATGAGATTTGGGCCGTTGATCACAAGATCAATGGCTCAGATCTTATACAGTTCATGCATGACATTTCTATGAACCCTAAAGTGTATTTTGCTTTATTTTCGAAAATGTTGAATGAATGATTATGAAATTTTAAACAGAGCTTTATGGAGTGAAAAGAAATAATGGGGAAGTATTTTTAGGGTTTGAAACATGTTATTTGCAAAATTATTTAAACCTAATGATTCTAAACTGGAGTTTGATGGTTACCTCAATAGGATGGATGCAGGAGCTGTATAATAGCTCATTTTAGTTTTTGACAAGTCTACCACGCTTCTCTTGAAGAGCTCAAAGATTGAAGTGGCTTGGATTGTGAGCTACTTGACTTGAATGGACTTTGGAGCTTGGGTGGTCAGGATCTCGCCGTCGATAGCTTGCAAACGACAGGATCTTGCTTGGGGATTGTGTTGGAGACTATGGGGAGTTCAAACGAAATGAGTTTTTGGTTCTGTGAAGCTGAGAGTAGTGAGTATGCTTGGAATGAGCCTTTTGGTCCCTTTGGGTCCATTCAAAAACCCTAGCTTATTTGGATGGCTGGGTTTGTTTTGGATGCATTTTAGGATGAGTGACATGTGTCCTCATGTAGTTAAGGAGGCAGGGAATCAAGTAGATAAAGGAAAATGATGTGTAAAAAGTATTTTGTCTTCATTTGCACATGGGGATGACTTAGGCTAAGCTAGAGTTTAGGTTTAGTTTATGGGAGATTTAGGAAGGTTCTAGAATAGGTTAAGGCTAATATGATGATTGGCTTTGGAGGGAAATGATTATACAAAGGTGTTTGATAATTTCAAGTCCATTTAAAGACTTGGTTGATTGGTTTAGCTAGTCAACTAGTGAGGCTAACTATTGAGGTGGCATGTAAGGAAGTGTGAGGCAATGTGCTTGAATGTTTGCATGAGTGAATGTGTATGAATGTAAATTTGACCAAATTAGAAGTTTGACGAAGTCAAACTAGCTATAACTTGGTTCATGATGAATTTAGAAATGTTCACACTATTGAATGAGGTGGTCTGGAGGGATTGAAAGGTTTAATTTGATTGCATGGGTTGGATTGGCCCTACTTGGCTTAGTTTGACCAATCATAGGTCAAGTTGACCAAGTCAACTATTGACTAGGTCAGGGTGAATATTAAGGTCCAAATCACTAGGAGGATTGATCATGGAAGTGTTGACCTTTATTTTCATTCGAGTGCCCTTGAGGGCCTTTAATTAATTTAATCAACCCCCGTCGAGTCCAATTCGAGCTCGAATTAGCTTGAATTGAGTCAAAGTAGACTCGACTGTATCCGATTGAGCCCGATTAGTTTGCCTTAGGCCCGTCGAGGTTAATTTGATTCGAGTGTTCATTTTATTTAAATTTAACTGGGTTAATTTGAGTAAATCAAATTGAATCCCAAATTGACCCAAATCGGATCTGACTGTAGGCTTGATTTTAATCTAATATGCTTAATTTAATTTACTTACTTATTTATTTATTTATTTTTTCATTCTCATGAGCTTAAAGTTATTCCTAAATCAAGCAATCAAACGGATGGCTAATTAAATCACCTTAATTCCCTCCTAATTAATCTTAGGATGAATCCTAGCCGTAGATCTAGGGCCTTAATCATTTAAACACTCTTTTAGGGCTTCATGAAGCGGGCTTGCTTCTTTTTCTTTTTCCTAGCCGCTCTCAACCCTAATTTTCTGAGTGTGAGAGCTCTTCCAACATCTCCCCATCTTCCTCCACTCAAATTCTTTGGTAAAATCTTGCCGGCCGCGAGATCTCCGGCGACCCGAGTCATTCCCCTTCCAAAGCTTCCACCGTCCGATCCAAGGTGAATTGGAGTTCAACTTCAACTAGAGGAATATACGAGGACAATCTACAAGCTCAGATATTTCAAAATCTAGAAGATCTAACGGTAAGATTTTATCAAAACTTTAGATCTAGGTCACCACACTTAGATCCGTATATCTTTCTAATAAGCGCTTTTCAGAGCTTTTAAATACCTCCCCATGACTTTTATTCATGTTCTTAATCTACATTTAAAATTTCATTAAAATCAATAAAGCCATTCTTGAGAACGAAACCCTTTTTTTTTTTAATTTTAGGGTTATAGAATTCGGCGTACATGAATAGCATGAGTCGTTGATTTTCTCTTTCTTTTTTTTTATAAATATTTTATTAAAATTAAATACATTTTTTTATAAAATATATTTAAATAATTTAATAATTATTTTAAATACATTAATTTAAAATTATATCTATTTTATGACGTATTTATTATTATTTAAAATAGTTTTAATTACTTAAAATCTAAACACTTAGTTAATACTAATAATTATTAAATACTTTTAAAATGATATTATTAAATATTTCTTTATCTATTTTATTTTAAAATAAATAAATAAATAAATAAAAATAAGAAAAATTTTATTATTACTTTTCAATGATTTAATTTTTAAAATTATGTTAAAATATATTATTTTAAGTAATTCTTAATTAGTTAATTGTTTAAATATCTTAATATTTAATAAAAAATAATTAATTACTTTCTAAAATTAAAAAAATATTTTTTTTATTAATTATTTTGAAATATCAGAAAAATTATTATTATTTTTATTATTTAATTCGAATTAATAATTACTTTCCTTTTTTAAATTATTCTAATTGATTAATTACCTAAATTACTTAATTAGGTATTAATTAATTTAAACTTTAAATACTTTCTAAATTTATAAAAATTATTTTCTTATTGAATTATTTTGAAATCAGAAAAATTATTATTATTTTTATTATTTAATTCGAATTAATAATTACTTTCCTTTTTTAAATTATTCTAATTGATTAATTACCTATATTACTTAATTAGTCATTAATTAATTCGAAATTTAAATACTTTCTAAATTTATAAAAATTATTTTCATATTGAATTATTTTGAAATCAGAAAAATTATTATTATTTTTATTATTTAATTCGAATTAATAATTACTTTCCTTTTTAAATTATTCTAATTGATTAATTACCTATATTACTTAATTAGTCATTAATTAATTCAAAATTTAAATACTTTCTAAATTTATAAAAATTATTTTCTTATTAAATTATTTTGAAATCAGAAAAATTATTATTATTTTTATTATTTAATTCAAATTATAATTACTTTCCTTTTTTAAATTATTCTAATTGATTAATTACCTATATTACTTAATTAGTCATTAATTAATTTAAACTTTAAATACTTTCTAAATTTATAAAAATTATTTTTTTTATTGAATAATTCTAAAATAAGAAAATTATTATTATTATTTTTATTTTTTTTATTATTTAATTTCGAATTATTAATGATTTTTCCTATTTTTTTAAATTATTTTAGTTTATTAATTACTTAAATTACTTAGTTAATAATTAATTGATTTAAAATTTAATTATTCCTAAATTTATAAATAATAATTTTACTAAATTATTTTCAAAATCAGATTAATTTTTTTTTAAATTTATTTACTTTTTTTAATTTTTAATAAATATTTTCTATTTTAAATACTTTCCTTAATTATTAATTACTTAATTTACTTAATTAATAATTAATTGATTTAAAATTTAATTATTTTCCAAATTTGTAAAGAATCTCTTATTCCAATTATGTTAACATATGAGAGATTTTATTTATTTATTTGTTTATTTACTCTTTTAAATTTAATAAATATACCTTATTTTAAATACTTTTCTTAATTACTTAAATTATTTAATTAATAATTAATTAATTTAAAATTTAAATATTTTTCAAATTTATAATAAATAATTTTATTAAATAATTTTCAAAATTAGATAATTATTTTTGTTATTTATTTTTTTAATAAATATTTTTTCCATTTTAGCTTATTATAATTAATTAAATACTTAGATTATTTAATTAATAATTAATTAATTTAAAATTCATTTATTTTTCAAAACTTATGAAAATTATTTTTATTAAATTAATTTAAATTCCAGAAACTTTAATACTTAATTTAATTTAATTTGATAATTATTTTTAAATATTAATTATTTTGAAATTATTTAAAAATCTTTTTTAATACATTAAACTTCAAAAATTCATAACTAATTCATTTTAAATCAAATTTTTGTGTATAATACCTTAAATTTTTCAGAAAAATATGAAATTTTATTTAAAATTATTTTCTGGATTCAATTCTGTATTGTTTGGATTATTTTCTGTGCTACCTAATTACTTAATTATTTAATTACCTTAAAATTAAAAATTAATTTTAAATATGAAAATATTTTGAAACCCCTTGGTGGTGGCCAGTGGATCTCCTAGGGATATAACATGAAATCATTTTCAAACTATCTTATTTTAAAAATTATATATTTGTGTACTTAATACGTATATGTATTTTAAACATTTTTAAAACTACATATATTATTAAATCCTTAATCTTGGGAGATCCACTTGGTGAAATCTTAAACCTAGGTTATGTATGTGAAGAGTAATTCATGTGGGAGAAGGATTAGTGGGTGATTGTGTCCCAATCATTCACTAATCACTTCATTAGGTTTCTTTACTTAGTGTTTTCGTAGTCCTTGCATGTGTAGGTTACACAAGCACTTAGCCTAGGCTCTCTTAGATCTAAGGACTTGATTGGTGTGTTTATATTTGCTGCATTTACCCTCTTTATGTTATGCCTAAGGGTTAGCTAACTCACTTTATTCCTGCTTAGTGTAGTGACACACTAAGGACAATAATTAAGGATTGTCTAGCGAACTTAGAATATTTCTAGGAGCTAGGATAGATCCCGGATTGCTATGAACCTTCAAACACTAGTGCTTAGTGACATCTGAAACCCCCTAGAATTTTCTAAGAATTTTCTGGACTCTTTAAAACACTTAATTGGCAAACCCTAATTTACCCGTTAATTAAGCCTTAGAAACTTCAGAAAAATATAATAAATCCATTTTAAATCAGAAAAATATCTATAATACCTCAAACTCTCCAGAATTCAGTCCCCAACCTTAGATAATTAGGGCCCCCTTAATTGGACCTTAATCTGGACTTTAATTCAACCTTAATAAAAAATCACCTTTTTATCTTAATTAAATCATTAAAAATTATTAAAAATCCCAAAATTTCCTTAAACACTCGGGAACACCTTCTTAGGTCATTTCTGACCTTTGGGGGTGATTCCAATCAGTTTGGAGCTGATTTGGGCCAAAACCCCCAAAGTACCCCTAATTAGGCAATTCCGATAATTCATTTAATTGCCCCAACTTCTAAAAATCATAACTAATTACATAAAACTCCAAAATGGGCAAACTAAAAGGCACCTAACTCTAATTAAGGTCTAGTTTTTTTAAAAATATTAGGTGTCCAGAAATTAGCTTAAACTGAAAAGTCAACTTTCCGGTCAACCGTAGCCTATAGTCTAGAGCCCGAAACTTCTAAAATTCATAACTTTGCGTAGGAAACTCCAAATCCAGCAAACTCAAAGGCACTCAACTCACATTAGGGTCTAGTATTTATTAAAAATATTAAAATTCCAGAAATCAACTTAAATAAAAAAAGTCAACAATCCGGTCAAACTTAGTTCAAAACGAGACCAAAACTTCAGAAATTCATAACTTTGGATAGAAGAATCCAAATCGGGCATACTAACTGTCTAACTGATTAGGTTAAGGCCTAGTATTTTATAGAAATATTAGCTGGTCATAAATACCCTTTAATCAAAAAGTCAATTTTGGACCCCCTTTTGCTTAGTGTATAGGTGGACCCCGAACCCCCTAAAACTCACTAATGCAATTTAAACTTTAAATATTATTACCCTAAGCATTAAAACTGACCTACATACCAAATTAAATAAAATGGATCTTAATTCGCTAATATTTATACTTTAATTAAAATTTCCTTTTAGACCTACAACCAACCTGGACAGTAGGCAATTGTAACTAACTACCCAGCTTAGGATCTACCTCAGCTACACAGCTTTTCACACACATCTAGATGGTTTGTTAGGGCACCACTTCTAGACCTAGGCTAGGCCGGTGTTTACCTTTCTGTTGTGTGCCGAGATTTCTGAGTTTTCACTGTATGTTGTGATTAAGATGATGCTAGTGTGTTTGTTTACTTTTATTGCACTCTGGGAATTGATGTGATTGCACGATAGACTACTCATAGGTTAGGATCGATCTTGATACTAGTGATACTTTCTGCAGGTGGCCATGCTCATGCCATGCTAAAATAAAGGGGGGCAAAATTCATGATTTAAATACTAACATTGTTTCATGCAGATGCTCCAGAAATTGCTCAGCCCCCCTAAATAAATGAGGGCTAATTAAAATCATCATTATAAATTTCTACAGGTGCTCCAGAGCTTGCTTAGCCCTCAAATAATTAAGAGCATGGCCAAGTGTGGCTGTGATGAGTACTTTTATTTTTATATAAATTGCTTGGGATAATATAAACTGCTTGGGATGATTTTCATTAGGATAACCTTGCAGGAGAGTCTAGATTTACTGCTTTCATTTAATGTAACTATTTATAATATTGGTTAAGAGTTGTGAAAGTCTATTTTGAGTGGGGATGCTGAAACCCAAAGGTTGAATGCCCAAAGAGAAAAGGACACCCAATATGAGGATAGTCCTTTTCTATTTGGGAATCCAAATTTGGATTATTCTACTACCCGAGGAGTCCAAGGAAGCTGAGGTCCAAGGAGTCCGAGGAAGCTCAGATCCAAGGAGTCTAAGAAAGAGAAGATCAAGAAGATGAAGACCAAGTGTATCCCACTCAAAATAACTTGCGTCAGTCTTAGGATTAGAAATCCGGGTTGTTGGCAGTGGTGCCCGGCCACTTTAATTTTCTGCAGACCCTGGGTTATAATTAAGGGCAGTTGGCCTATGGACATTTAATTGATTTGTTTAATTATGTATTATGCTTGATTTGATGATGATTGCGTATATGTTGTACGCTTTTCATAGTTTATTGGCGATATGCATGCCGCTTTTATTTTAGCCTGGATTTTGTTAGGCTCTCTAAGGACCAAAACCTTTTCTACTCGCAACTAATATTTAAAATTGTAAGTTTTAAGCAATTTAGAAACAACGACCTAGGGAATTGCCAGAATCGTCCGGGGTCGCATGCATATTAATGCATTTCTCTTTCCTTCTATAAGACACTTCCCCGCCTGCGGGTAGAGTCCGGATAATCTGACCTATAAGGATGAGGTGCCGGACCTGGGGAAGCCCAGTCTAATTCTAAAAATTATTTTATAAGCCTTTTAAAAGTTCTGTGCATACCTGATTTGGATACTTTAACCAGCATGCATTGCATTAAAAATCAACTAAATCAAAATTTTAATTACATTAGTCATAAGAGCATTCACCCGACATCAGTCTGGGGCCAATTAGGAAATCCTCTAGATGTCGGCCCTATTTCCGAGAACTATAACCCACCTACCCATCTTTCATAAATGACTGGACAGCATGGTTTTAAAGTGATTAGGTGGTTAGCTGGCTCCCCCTTCCAGGCTGGGGTAAGTCCAGGTTTTGCATTGCATTAGTTAGGACACGGGTGTTAGTGTTGCGTAGAACACTAAACCCATTAGATTTAGGATTCAAGGCTACTATTATTTTGTAGTACGCCTCATCAGTAGGTAGGTCTTCTGTCTTCCAGAGACCCTAAACCCTACATATCCGCGTCACACTGATGACGCCACCTCCATCCTTTCCTCCTGCATGTTTCGAGTGCATGATTTATTTATTTTTCTCCAGTTTCTTCTCACTACCTTAGTCCCTCCGGATGCTGATGTGAGCCGTGCATGTTGACTAAGCCTAGTTGAACCTCTCTTTCCCTTCGAGTAGGACTTCCTAGTCTTCCCCCTATGTGCCAATCCCAATTCAGAAAGATAATATAGAATCCTTAATCGAGAGTATTCTCAGGCTCCGGCTTGAGATGTAATTAACCACGGGGGCTTGTGCCCGTGGGAAACCGAATCCCACTCTCAAATAAACCCCATTCGAGCTAATGTATCGGGTGGGGGAAACCCGTTACGATTAGATCATATATATTATTACCCATCGGGGTGTGCTGGTGAGAGCCGCTATCCTCAATGGTTAATCATATGTGTGATCGAATCTGCCCTTCCATTGGCCAGATACTGTCTCCCCTCGCGGGGCGATGGTGTTTATTGTTCCTTTCAGAGGTCCACAGGAAGTTTGATGAAGTTCATAAGTGATATGGAGTTCAATTGGTGGTGATTAAGATGCTGATGATCAATTAAGCTAGCCCAATTGGGTCAAACTAGTCAATCACTAGCTCGAAGAACCAGTGATGCATAATCTGGTGTATAGAGCTCCTAGTGAAGAAGTTTGGACCAGGATTGAGGTCAGAGGTGGCCAGTGCACTGAGCTGGCTGATTACAGTATGAAGCTGCAATTACTCAGGTGATTGCAGGTTGGTGCATGTTGATTGGCTATTGACTGTATAATTGATTGTAGGTCATTGATGATTGAAAACTGGATTGAAGACTAGATGAAATTAGCTTGATTGATTGATTGGATGATTGACTATATGGATTGTTCATTGATTGAAGGTTTTGGTTGGTTGAATGTATGCAGGCTGAATGATTGACATTGGCGGGCTAAAAGCTGGATGATTGAAAGTTATATGTTTGACAACTGGATGGTGTCTGATGATCTCACATAAAAATGAGGTCAACATTGGAGCGCGGGGTGCAGGGACGAGCTAAGCGACTGCGCTGCATGTGGGCAGCAAGTAAGACGCAGTGTAACCGTGTGAGTAGCGGGTGGGGCACATGGGTCTGCCATGTGCAACTTGTAATATAGTGCCGGTAGGGGTTGCCATTGGCATAGCGGATAGTGTGACTTGTGTGGGACTGCGGGTGAGAGTGGCTGAGGTTGGACGGGATAGGTAAAATTTGGGTCAAATTTAGGTTAGCAGGTTGACTGAATCTGACCCAATATTTTAAAAGGGTTAAAATTTGAAACTTGAACTAGACCCATTTGTTAAATGAGTTGACCCCAACTTAGATTTTAAGGTTCAGATGTAGTTATCAGGTTGGGTCACTGATAAGAAACTTGTTTCTAGGAAATTATTCTGTGCGGAGTCCGGATGTAGCTCTACATTCGGACTCTAATTAAATCTTAACACGTGGACTAGATACATGGGTATTGAATTAGATTTTATTTTTTTATGTCTTGTCAACTCGAACAACTCGACCTGACCTAGAGATGAAAAATTTGAATTCACAGGAGTTCAAAAGCTTAGAGCTAGGCCATTTTATTTTCCCATTTACTTTTCATCTGTATTTCACTGCTCAATTTCTATCTTATTTGGTATTCCAGATGCTTCACTACAAACAGGTGTAATGCTTCAGCATTGCAGACGATATAAAAGTTCATCTTCATGTGCAAATAGGTGCAAGAACTTGTTGCGCTTTTGCTGTATATTCATAGGTATCGATACCGTACTGAGTTCTTCAATTTTAAAAATTAGGTTGCATGGCTTTAAATTTTTTGAGTTGTTTTTATTCATTTTAGCCTTATTTTAACTACATTTTAAGTGTGCTTTCATTATGCTTTTTCTTTCATGGTATCTGCTCGTATATCGACTTCTTTAGTTTTCAAAACTAGGTTGCATAGCTTTAAAATATTTGAGTACATTTTTAATGTCGCTTTTCTATGCGCATTTGTTACTGCACTTTCACTGTGCATTTGCTACTGTGCTTTGTTGTGCTTTCATTACACTTTGCTATTACTTTACTTTTACTTCTTATTCATTGAGTTTTTTTCTTTATTTTTTATAAATAGCTCCTTATATTCATCCAATTATATATTGTTGTTATGTTTCAACCTTTCGAACTATTTGCAGCTTATTTGTTGGAGTAATTCACAAAGATGTTTAGGACATATTGAATACTTTGAACATCTATCAATTTTTGAAATCCCCATTATTCCAGCAGAATGTACCTCTAATATACGAGCTGCTTAAATTTTGGGAAATCTCTCAACAAGACTTCATTATCAAAGGCCATTTGCTGAAATTCACATCTGATGAGGTGGCTCTGCTCACAGGTTTGTCCAATAAAAATGCTGAGATCATATGGCAGAGCGAGCCACTTACAGGAGTCTTATCAACTAATATTAAAAGTGAAATGATATAAATAAACAAATCAACTAACCCATCAACTATATTAAAGACTTTTATAATATTTTTGGTTTTTAATTTATTTATTTTTGCTCAATAACCTAAAAACCACAAAAGGCTCCTGTCTATATCAAGTAATGCAGATGAGTTCTCATCTATTAATTAGGCCAAGAGTATCAGGGAATTTTTTATCCACAAGTTTAATAAAATTACCAACAAGTTTATTATGGAGAGGCCACTTGGTTACATATATAGTTTTGTATCTCTTCTATTTGTGAGTGCTAAGATCATTCAAGTCTAATTCTAATTGTTAATTTATTTTATAATTCATTAGCTAATATTACTTTATATAGTTTTATGTAGATATGGTTCCTGGAGCACTTCTCACTAAATGCCCCTAAGTACCCTTATTTAAGACCACATTTTTTTAGATGGGGCAATACAGAAGTTTTTTATTCTACAAAGAAACCTAATAATTTATTTGCTATCTTAAAAAAAAGACAGGTACGTACGGAGACTTGTCATGAAGCTCATTTCAATTGATTCCTCTAAGATTGGAGATTTGCTAACATTAGTATAATCTCTGTGCAAATTTTTGATATCCTCCAAGGTGTTACTCAGGAGGAAACATAAAATCTAAATGCTGACATAACTGCCATTGAAAAACCTTTAAATACAAAATCACACTCAATATCCTCACTAATTCCTCTCACCAACACCAAAAGAATTTTCCACCCATACCCCTCATTCTCCCCTGCAAAGCTGCCAACATTCTACCCATCAAGACCCCCTTCTATCAATAGGTCAGGATTGGGCTAGTGTTCAAGATAAATTGCTAGGTGCACTAAAAATGTTTGCAATAGAATTGAAGAGAGTTTGGGCATCAAGCTTGATTGACTTGAAGTAAAGGTCAATTCTCTTGAATATAAGCTTATCCACCATATAGCCTAATGTAAATGTAATCCAAAAAGAACTCCTACATCCTCATCCTCATCTTACCCATTTGAACATAAAGCCCCCCATCTATACAACAAGCCCCCACAGCTGCCCATCCAGCCCTCTGTTGACCTCATTTATGTATGAGGTCATCAGAATCCATCCAGACTCCTCCCTGTAGATTTAATGGTTGATAATCATCTAGTTGTCAATCAATTCAAACTTCAATCTAGACTTCAATCATCCAATCTTCAATCCAGATTTCAACCCAGCCTTCAATTAAAATTTCAATCAAGCTTCAATCAAACCTCAACCAAACATTATTCAAACCTCAATCAACTTTAATCACCCAGTATGCATTAATCTATAATCACTTAAAGTTATAGCCATGTACTGTAGCCAGGTGACTGCCTAGCTCAGTACACTATCACCTAGTGATCACCACTTGATTGCCCTTTAAGGAGAAAATTATAATTTTCTCCAAACTTTAATATAGCCCAGTCAAATCAAATCTTAAAATATCTTCTAATGCATCCTAAACACCATTAGGAGTGCATTTGACTCAAATTCAAGCTTTGGTCATGCGTGGTTGACCAAGTTAACTCATGTTGACCAAATTGCCCTTTAAAGGTCCAAATGGTCATTTCAAGCCAAATGATTATTTCATGGCTTGATACCATCTCTATTGGTCTCAAAACACCCTTTCGAACTTATTGTATCCAAATTCAACTCTTAATTTGACCTGGTTGACCAAATTAGCCTTAATTCATAATCCTTGAGTTTATTGCACTGTTCAGTACAGGGCAATAACCATTTGACCTCAGGCATATTCAAATTTCCTCATTAGGATCTCCAAACATCAAATTATGCACCATTGACCATTTGTGCTAGTGATTGACCAGTTTGACCTAGTTGAGCTATCTCAACTGGTCACTTGCTTAAGTATACTCCATTTGACTTCCGAATTAATCATAGTCTTCACCAAATCCTTTGATCACCTCTCATGGTGATTTGGACTTGATTGGTCACCTTGACCCAGTCAAGAGTTGACTTGGTCAAGTGAGCTCAAATTTGGCCAAATTTGACCTATTTAGGCCAAATCACCACATACAATCCAATCCAGCTCTTCAAACCCTCAAGACTACTCAGTTACATGCCTTGAACATATTCAAACCTATCATGAGTCAAACTACCCTAGATTTGACTTGGTCAACTGACCCAAGTTTGGTCAAATCAACCCCATTTGAGTCAACCCATTACATACACTCAAATTAATTTCCTTAAGCTCTCAAATCCTTTTTAATGCTTGATATAAGAGCCCTTAAATCTTTGATAAGCCAAATCATGATGACTTTAACAAAAGTCAACCAAAATAATTGGTCAAACCACTTTATTTTTGGTTAAATACCAAGGGCAATGCTCCAAGAATTTGACCCCTCTTCAAAATAGCCCACTACACTCCCTAGATTCCACCTCAGCACTGTTGAACAAGTTGACTGGTCAAACCAGTCAACTCAAGGCTTAAAACCCTCCCAAATGGTCAAAAGCCCTCAAATGCCCACTTCCCTCCAAACCAGCTGTCCTAATCTACTCATATGGGTTTTATTACCCTCTTAAATACTCCCCTAGTAGGCTCTAATAGTTGGTTTAGCTATTTTATACAAAGAAGTGGTCCCCCTACCACATGAAGCCACTAATGGCCATGAGGCTTGGCCAGCCTTTAGCTCTGCCCTCTAACCACTTGGGACATGTGTAGGGGCTCTGATGCATCAAGGATACTCAATTCAAAACCTAAGGCTTAAGGTAGTGAAAAGAGTTTAAACCATTCATTCAATCAATTCCAAGCCCCCAAGCCCTCTCCAAACAAAAACTCTTTTCTTTTTAGCTCTCCACACTCTCCTCTATATTTCCCTAGCTCAACTCCATAGATACGGAGCCACCGGTGACAAGTTTCCGGCCAACACACCCTCAAAGTCTGTTCAACTCAAACAGCTCATGATCTAGGCCTTCTCGAGCTCTGAGTTCTTCTAGGAAATAATACATGGATAATCTACAAGCTCAACAAGCCCTTGAATGTTCAAAACCACCAAGCAAATCATAATAAAACTCAAACCCTAGCTCTACACACTTTGGATTAAATAGCTTTTCAAAAAGTTGATTTTAAGCCAAACAAATGATCCCCCATCGATGCTCTTCACTCATGCTCTGTTTAAAATTTTATTGAAATTAACCAAACAATTTAAGAGAATGAGCTCATTTTCTAATCCTAAGGTTAATCACGTGACTCGTGCAATGATATATTTTTTGAGCCATTGATCACGTGTTCAATGGCTTAGATCATGTCATTCCACAGTCAATCCAAATCACATGATCAACGGCTCAGATCTCGGTTCGGCCATTGCTGACTCGCATAAGTGAAATTGTGTCTGCGCCACCGCCTTCCAATCACTTGCAATGATTGCACTGCCACCCAATCATTACAAATGATTGACACACCACCGCTGAGGTTTGAATCGGCCAATCAGAGGGCACAGTGTGGTACGCCGCCATTGCCACCTATTTTAATTTAATTAAAATGATTTTAAAATTCATTTTAAGTACAAAATTTTCCAAAATTCATTGAAAATTGAATATCAGGCCAAAAATTATGAGCAACCACTCAAATTGCTCATAACTTCATAACCTTTCTTTTAAAATTGATTTCAATTCATGATGGTGAGTATTTAAAGGGTAATTTCACTTATAGTGTTTTGGTAATTTCCTTAATTTCCCTCTTAATACTCATCAAATAATTTTAAAATTAGGCAATATGATTGGCCATGTCATACCCTCCCGATAGTGAATTTCCAAGAATTTTTTTACTTATCTTTTAATGTTAATTAATTTTGCATTAGTATGAGTCATATTTGATCTTAATATGTGAAAATCCCTTGTGATTTGATTTTGGCTTAGTTTCATTCAATCAAAACTTTCATTGAGAGCATTGAATATCCAATGCAAGTGTTTAGGACATTTGCATGTTATCCCTTATTTTAGTTTGCATACTCATGATTTACACAATTTGGCTTGCATTTGGATTTGATTAACAAGTGCTATATTAAGTGTCTCTTTACCATAACACCTCAAAGTTAATGATGTGGGAAAGTTTGCTTTGGGTGAATCTTTAAATATTTGGGTTATGGGTTAAACCAAATGCTTGAAAATTCACCCCCCTCTAATGCACCTAGATCTAGGTCACTTGATTGGATTGATGTGATTGATTATGTTCATGTAACATGTTAGAGAACTCTGATGTCAAACCTACACAACTTAGGGACACTTAATGAAAAAAATTAAGGACAAGATCTAGGAATTTAGGAAAATTCTAAAATATCAAATATACTACCAATAGGGGTGAAACTCAAGATATGTGAACTTAGTGACATCATACACTCCAGGTTTCATTAGATTTAGAGCCCATTAAGTCCGAATTTTAATTAAATATAAAATTAACCCTTCAATTAAGCTTGAAAATTTAAAAAATAATAATTAATTTAAATTAAATCAAAAAATTATAAATAATATATCAAACTCTTTAAAATTAAACCCTCTACCTAGGAAAATTAAAAGCACTATGACTGGACCTTTAATTTAAACTTAATTTAATTTTTAAGGAAATTTAATATTTAGTTAAATTAAATATTTAAAAATTATTAAAAATTTCAAACAAATCTCAAACACTTGATAACACTTCCATGGGTCATTCTTGACCTTTGGGAATGATTTCAAGAAGTTTGGAATGAGTTTGGAACAAAGTAATTAAAATCCTCTTAATTAAACTATTTAAATACTTCAATTAAATACTCAAACTTTGAAAATCCATAATTAATTCTAAAAAATTCTAAATTGAACAAATTTAAAGACATTAGACTTCTTTAAGGGTCTAGTATTTATTAAAAATAGTAAACATAAAAAAATCAGTTAAAGTAAAAAAATCAACTCTTTGGTCAACTTTAGTTCAAAATTGAACCAAAACTTCAAAAAATTACAACTTAATATAAAAAAATCTAAATCTAGCAAACTTAGTATCTATTTACTCATCTCAGGGTCTAGTATTTATGAAAAATATTAAAACTCTAGAGCTTAACTTAAATTAAAAAGTTAAAATTGGACCCCTTAATTTAATGATTTAAATAATTAATAAAAATTCTAAAAATTCAACAATTGAACAAAATTCCAAAATACTTCAATCTAATCTTTAAAATCATATAACCAACCCCCAAATACATAACAAGCACTCCAATGATGAAATTTTTAGGATGGACTACCTAGAGTTACATGGCTATGTGTCCAAAGAAGGCCTGGTTCTTCGAGCCCACTATGATAACGCCATGAACGAATCTAATAGAGTGTAAAATCTTAAAATCAATTGATTATTAATTACTTAATTAAAATTACATCTTTAATTCAACTACATCATCATAATTTTTAGGATGGATTACCTTGAGCTGCAGGGCTACGTATCCTAAGGAGGCTTGGTTTCTCGAGCTCACTATGGCAACGTCACGAACCGATTAATAAAAAATATAAATAACTTAATAATTCAAATTAGAAAACAACCAATTTAATTAAAAATTACTAGCCATAGCTATTTAATTTCAATTAATTAAATTAATTAAATAATACTAGTTATTACTGGGTAACCCGGACCTACAAAGTTATTAACTTAACCCCAAGGAATGTGAAATAAACTTTATGGCCCTGGTGTAGATAAATGCATTAATCACTCAAGACTTAAAATACATCTTAAAATCGACACTAAAACACTAACACTTAAAACTCAAATTAAAAATCCCCTTTGACCTATAATAAATATTAAAATATTAGATAACTTCAACCAATTACCTAACATGGGACATATCCAAGCCACACAGTCTGACACACACACTTTAGATAATTTATTAGGACAACCGATCCTAGTTTTAGGCTAGGCCGGTGTTTTCCCTTTTTACTACTTATGTGCTAGGTTTTCTGTAGTTTTCACTACATGTTGGTTGTAATTGACTGATTGATGTGATATTTATTATTATGTTAATTTTATTATGCTCCCTATGAATTGATGTGATGGGCGATATATTACTCATATATTAGAAATAATTTGGATGCTCACATGATTTTCTACATATAGTCATGCTCATATAAGGCTAAAATAAGGGGGCAAAATTTAAATTTAATTAATAAATATTCTGCAGGTGCTAAATATATTAAGTCCCCTTTAAAATTAAAAGAGCATGATCAAGTATGATTGTATTTTAAATTTGAGCAATTTAAATTATATAACTACTTGTGATGATTTTTAATTATAATTACTTAGGATAATCATGCAGGTTATCTAGAGTCTTTTTTGATTTTCTGTATGTATTTTAATTTAAGTGTTGTGAATGTCAATTTTGAGATGAGCTATTAACCATCCAACTTGAAGTTCAAAACGAAGGAAAACATCCCTTGGGGGAGAGTTCCTTTTATTTGGAGATTCAAGTTAGGATGATTTGAAAATCCAAAGAGGAAATAAACACTCCTTTGGGGAGGAGTTCTTTCCATTTGGATCCCTGGACCCGATGAGTCCAAGGAGCTCGCAGGAGGGAGGAAGACGAAGAAAGAAAGAAATTAAGAATATCCCATTCTTAAAATCACTTACATCATTTCTAGGACTAGGATCTTGGTTATTGTCAGTGGTACTCGGACACTTTTAATTTGTACAAACTCTAGGTTGTAATTAAGAGACACTTGCCACATGGACTTTTACACTTATTTGATTTATTTTGATTCATTGATTTGATTGATATGTTTAATTTTACATAACAGGAGTTTCATAATCTTTCTATGTTTCTTATTCTTGTATGCTTTTGATTTTGCTTGGAAACGTTTAGGCTCTTTAAAGACAAAAAAATTTCTTCTTATAATTTAAATAAAAATTTTAAGCCAATATAAAAAGATAATCGATTTTAAAAAGTAAGCTCGAGTTTACCGAGGGTCTCACACATACATATTGAATCTTCTCTACCTTTGTTAGGCCCCTCCTTGCTTGCGGTTGTGGCAGACCACTTGACTTATTAGGGCACAGCTCTATTTAGGGATGTGGTGCAATCTTTAGGAAAAAAATTATTTTTTAAGCCTCATTTTAAAACTGCTACAAATTATTTTTGCATACAATGTTAATAAGTATGCATTACATTAAAATCAATTAAAGAATTAAAATTTTAGTTGCATCTAAGCATAACCACCCTACATAAATAAATGGGTCTATTAGGACACTCTGGATGTCGGCCCTGACTACTCAAAACTTAAATAATAGCCCACCTAATCTTTCATAAAAGACTGGATGCATGGATTTAAAGCACCTAGGTTGTTAGTTGGCTCCTTAATTTAGGCCAGGATAAGTGCAGATTTGTATTACACTAACTAGGTTTCAAGCCACTATTATTTAGTGCCCCATATAAATATAGGATTAGGGGCGAACTCAAAATTATAAGACCCCAAACTCAACAATATAGTCCCAATTTTCTAACAAATTGACAACTTAAATCAAAATTTCTCTTTAAACCAAAATTTAAAGCCAAACACATAGGATGGGCTGAGGCATTTTCAAATTATTTCAGAATCTCAAATTGCCTCCTACTCTTCTTCCTTTGGCTTCCAGTAATAAATGCTCAAAATTGATCTAATCCCGATTGAAATTTTTAGCTTCACTCCTTTTGATATCACTCATTAAGAATTTAAAAATAAAATTTCTACCATAATTTTAATTGATAGTTTTTGTAGGAAACTCATGTTTCTTGTGATGTAATTAACTACGGGGCTTGCTCTCATAGGAGATTTAAAGACACAAAATCAATTTTGAAAAATCAATTAATTCTCTTTAGAAAAAATTATAATCAATGACAATCATTATCATCATATTCAGATGATCGATAATAAACGATATTTTCTTTCCTTAGGAAGATACATCATTTATTATCATGACTTTAAATATGAAATTAATGATACTTCATGTAGACTATCATAGTCAAATACTCAATCAAACGTCATTTTGACCCTTTGGGGTCATATATAGTTCTTCCTTAAATTTGATTATTATAATCAGGATGAGACTTATAATTTTGTTATCTGAACCCATTAGGGAATGATATTTTCGTCTCTCGAGGTGATATATCGTTCAGGATGACGTGCTCAACTTCAAAATTTAAAATTCTAAAAATTAATAAAAAAAAAGATTTCAATCGCTTTGCATCCTTTCCAAAGCAAAACAAAACTTTTTAAAAATACCCTCCCATCTGTACATAAAGCCCCCCATTGTATAGAAAGCCCCTACAGGCCTCCCATCGGTACATAAACCCCCCAATATGTACAGAAAGCCCCCACAGCTGCCCCTCCATCCCACCCATCTATACATAAAGCCCCACCCCTAGCTGCCCCTAAGCTGAACTTAAAGCCTCCCCAGCTATACAGAAAGCCCCCCCAACTGCCCCCCAAGCCAAAAATAAAGCCTGGCCAGCTGCCCCCTAAGCCCCCCATCTGAACATAAAGCCCCCTCATATGTACAAAAAGCCCTTCCAGTTGTCCCTAAGCACCCACATATATACCTCCCAACTGTACAACAAGGCCCCCAATTGTACAATAATGAAAAAGAAAAAGAGATGAGAAGAAGAGCACATAGTCCCAAACTATACAGAAAGCCCTCCCAGCCCCCGCAACTCCCCCAGCTTATACAATTTATGTTCATTTATTTAAAGTTATTGCTCGACCTACAAA
Organism: Dendrobium chrysotoxum; assembly: GCA_019925795.1. NCBI lineage: Eukaryota > Viridiplantae > Streptophyta > Magnoliopsida > Asparagales > Orchidaceae > Dendrobium > Dendrobium chrysotoxum. The sequence goes on from CM034307.1 coordinate 49,771,430, forward strand.
TAACACAATGAAATATGCTGACAGGGATTTTCTAAGTAAAGAAAAATAATTATTTATGGATGATTACTTTAAAAAGTATGCTGGCAAGTAAATTTCAGTTGCTTTGAATTGTTTAGTTAATGTTACTAAGCTTTTATTGATTCTTCCACTCAGCTTTCACTGTGCTTCACTGCACTTTCACGATGCTTCACGATGTTTCATGGTGCTTCACTGTACTTTTACTCTTTAGATGTACTTTTCTTTATATTCACTATGTATTTTTTTATTTGCAGGACTAATATTATTTATTCTTTTGCTAACATTATGATATCGAGAGGTGATCTTGATGACATAGTTACAGATAAATACTTGGATAACAATCATATAGATGCATTTGCTTTGTTATTATCTAAAAAGAATAAGCTTATACTTGGCCTATTCTAACCCTTTATATGCATATCTCCAATGCACTGGGTTAGTATTAATGTAATATATAATCTCTATATAATATTATTTTCTTAGATATTAGTATTATCCTTGTTAACTTCTTGCAGGTATACAAGCAATACAATCAGCCTGTCAAGTTATACGTCTAACATATCAATCAGGGTTGAGGAAAGCAATCTTCTAATTCAATCCATCATCCACAATAAGCACTTGACTCTTCTTGTAGGTAAGCTGAAGGAGAAAGTTCGAACATACTTATAGTAACATGATCTAAACTAAAAAAAATTGATTACAATAGAGATTTCCAAACTATGTAATCTAGTTTTGAAAATTAAATTTGATGATAGTTAAAACCACTGATTACGCTGCCTAAGTGCAGTGAAAGCGCATCAAAAATTGCAGTAAATTACACCACATTATATTATTTTTTAGAAACTTTTTCTTACAAATTTAATTCATAGAGAAACTACGCCATATTATATTAAAGTTGGCAATAGTCGGATCCGCTAATTACGTAGCAAAAGTACAGTGAAAGCGCATCAATTGCATATCAAAAACACAGTGAAAGCATAGTTAAAGATCAACAAAAGCTCAGTTAATAATAGCTAAAGCGTAATTCAATCTTTGTTATTTTCTTTTTCTGAATAAAATTGTATACATCCCTCTTAGATAATCCAACATTCTCAATACTTCCAACTTCATCTGCATGGTAGGAGAATGCATTAACGATTCTTATTCCAGCTTCTATCATTGATTTCAGAACTGAAGCTTTCTCATCATGAATATTCCTACATGATCTCAGGAGGTGTCGGTCTCTGGCCTAACTAATTCATGATTATGGGTTTCAATAAATTTTTTAACATTCCAGTTTTCAGCTTCATCAACTGCAAACCAAAAATGGAAAACCCGTTCCAGTCTTTGATTTTTGATATTTCATTTGGGAATTCAGATCAAATCTTTTTTTGAAACCAAATTTTGAACATACAAAGTCATTAGATTTTATCTTTCTAGAATTTGGACCGGTAACTATGATAATCCTTGCACACACTAAAATTAGAATTATGGGCATAACTGTAGTAAGCATCGTATGATTCATTCTCATCTTTATACACAACCTGTAATACGAAGTAAAGCACAGTAAAAGTGCATCAAAAGCATAGTGAAAGTACATTTAAAGCACATTGAAAGCATATCAAAAGCATAGTGAAGGCGCAGTAAAAGCGCATTAAAAGTACAGTGAAAATGCAGTGAAAGCACATCAATTGCACGGTGAAAGCACAATAAAAGCATAGTAAAAACGTAGTAGCAATGTGATGTGAAAGCGCAGTAGCAATGCATAGTAACACAATGAAAGTGCAGCAAAAGCGCAGTAGCAAATACACAGTGAAAGCGCAGTATCAAATGCGCAAAAGCGGATGGGCAATGAACACATAGTGAAAGCGTAGTGGCAAATGCACAGTGAAAGTGCAGTAGCAATGTGTAGTGAAAGCACAGTGAAAGCCCAAACCCTAATTTTATCCACCCAACGGCTGAAAGCACAGTAATACGTAAAAAAAAAGCACAGTAATACACAGTTTTTATTGCATATCACTGTGTTTTTACTGTTTATCACTTCTTATTTATTGCACTTGTATACGCTTGTACTGAGCATTGATGTGTTTTTTCCACGCAACTTTGTTTTAGCATGTATATTCTATCCACACAGCGTAGCCCATGTAAAAAATTATAAAACTTGGGAAACCCTTTTAACACTTGGGATAAAATAGAAATTTACTGATAAGTTAAAATTGCAGCAACTTCAACCAAATTAAATTCTGATTCCTGAATGTTTGCATACCTCCTTTTAGCCTTCACGTTCTGTGAGCATGCCATCTCCGCAAATAGTGCAATGTTCTCCTCAATCTTCATCAGCTGCTCCTTATTTTTTCTTTCTCAACAGGTATCAAAAGTTCTAAATATTTTCATTTGAAAGCTTTCGTGAGTTTTTTTCTTAAAATAGAGACAACTCTAAACCCTTCTTCAGAAAAGTAAAAAATTATAAATCTGATTAAGTTGGTCACAGTGACAAGACATAAATAAAAAACTAAATGTAATTAACATCCAGGGGTCTAATCCTAAGAGTCCGGTAAGTCCGGACTCGGCACAGAATAATTTCTCTGTTTCTAGGGAGTTCTCCCCTGCGGCTCGTTCCCGCCTATATATCTCTGATCTCGGTGTGTCAGGTACCCTTTATGGCTATGGAGGAAGAAGTGGGGGAGACGCAGTTGGAGTCGCAGGTGATTCCACCCATACGGTTCCGTCGCATGTAGTCTTCATTTTCACTGAAGGATCGATCTCTTTCTAAACCGTCTCTAGCGAATTTCTCTTCGTTTCGTGTTGGTGTTTTCTATTCATTTGCTCGCGGGATTCAATCGCAAGCCTACTCCGTTTTTCTATGCTTATCATCTCCATTTTGGCTTTGCTTGTACGGACTATTTGGAACTGAGAACTTGCAACGTCGTATGTAGGAATTCTATTAAATGGTTATTCTTTTGATTATTCCTAGATTAAGGTTTTTGTAGTTTTTATGATCATTTGGATACTTAATGTTTTAGGTGGCGAGACTAGAGCGATTTGGGTCTTCGGTAAGTCGAGCTTAATTGCAATTCTTGTTAGAAGAGTTTTGTTATTGCCTTCTTCTCGTCTGAATCCTTGAAATTTCGCATTTACTCATTCCGACATTTTCTTCTGGTTCCCTAACCCTTGCAGGGTATTGACTTGTGTTTCTAGGTGTAGTTATGATTCTAGAGTTGAAATGGCCAAAGTAAAAGCTATTAAGTAAAATATACTATAAAGAATAAATAAGTACTTATTCGAATGTATGCACGTGTTTGTCAAGCAGCTTGAGGCATAAACGTGTATAATAGCTAGCTTTGCAATTATCAAGTCGCCCTACTGGACTTGTAGAACTGTTGGTGCTGATGGTGCAGCTGATGTAATGAGCATGCTGTTCAATAATTTACTGAAAATGGACGAGGAGAAAAAGCCTTGTAATATGGTTTTTGATTTTGATATACTTATCCTACATTGAGTTGAACACATAATTTGCATGTAAAGATTGTATTAATAGAAATATTGTAAATCATGCCACATAATGAATTTGCTATCATCCGTGTGTTTTCGTAGGTATTAAGTTTTGCAAGAGTTGTTTTGTTATGATTTCCAGGGTTTATTTGTGAAGATGCATATAATTGAATACAGCTTGTTGGTTGATTCCTATTAAGTTTGCTGAGTTATCTTCTGTTTTTTTTTTCATCCCTACAGGTTTACATGGCATGCATTATGCAAGGTCATAGGTAAGCACACTTCTGCTAAATTCATGTATGTTTGCATGCAATTCCTATGGAATCATCCACAAGTTTCGAACTTAACTTATGTTTTTCATAATATATAAAAACTTTGTGGCGTGTTTTCTAAAGTCTTAAATGTCTGCTCAATCCTTTCCTAAATATTGGATTGGCAGGAGCATTTTGCATTGAATTTGCCTTTTTTTTATACACACACATACGGGCATGCATGTGTATATATCATTTGTTTTTTAATCATGAAGATTCTAGTTCCGAGGTTCAATACCTCATATCCTAATCTACCATAGAAGTAGATGCAAGCTAAAATTCATGATATTGTACAATTTATTTCGATAGGCCTCAAGCAAAAGTGAATGATGTTTAAACATTGATCTTAAATAATCTTATTGATGACGTATCTTTGGAAATCAATGAACCAGGAAAATATTCAATAAAATAACGAGGATCAATAAAATGAGAATTTCAAATGCAAGCAGAAAAGGAATGTTGGGTCACACATTTGGGGTCGTTAATGAAAGTTTTGAATATGATTATTCAACAACAAAACAATTGTGACCAATGAAATTTATCCTTTCTACCTCCACTTGTGATGAAGTTCAATCATCCTGATTTTCATTTTGGCAGTTTAAGGAACATGATTCATTGAAAATAAAATGCACCGTGTAACTATTGCATTTATATGAATAAAAATTGTGTTTTACCTCACCTGCATCGTCCCATTAGCTCATGCATGTGTGTGTGTGTGAAGCATATTATGAATTGTGAAACATCCATTTATATTTAATAAATTAGTAGAATGCGAGCTTTGTTGTAGTCATGATGGGAATAATAACATTAGGACATTTTCTCTATGGAAAAATCTCTTCTAACTCAGTAAATAAGGAATATGGACTAGATAAAATACATGAAAGTCTTGCCCTTTTATATCATCATCCTCTTTAGCCTTATATCATCTAGTTTGGGTTGATTTTATGAATCTTTATTCTCTATTCATTCCAATGGAGTGTGGCATGATTTTATGAATCTTTATTAGTTCTATTTTGTTCAAATCATTTTTCACACCTTCTAGGTCATATTGGTCTATCCTTTTACCTTATGAATCCAACCAAATTAACTTTTTGTATCAATTTTATTATTATATCTTCTACTATCTTATGCATATTTCTCAATTGACTAATCTATTTAAGTTTATTTTCCAAAAAAAAAAAAATCAATAGATGATACTCCTTCAACCAATTTAATATAATTGCATTTTAATTTTTTTTAACCATTACATTCATGCTTGTTAAATAGGCAAGGGTTACCACATCAAGGACGGATGTGGGCAAAGAAGCTAGTCCATGAAACTAAAATTAGGATAGGAACTTGGAATATAGGTTCCCTTACAGGAAAATTAATGGAATTAATAGATATTATGATTCATAGGAAGATAAATATTCTGTGCATTCAGGAAACTAAATGGGTTGGAGAGAAGGCTAAGGAGATTGATAGTTTAGGATTTAAACTTTGGTATTCGGGTAGGAGTCGTACTAGAAATGGTGTAGGTGTGATTTTAGATAAGAGTTTGAAGGATAATGTTATAAATATTAATAGAATTGGAGATAGAATTATAGCTTTAAAGATTGTTGTTGATGCTAAGATTGTTAACATTATAAGTGCTTATGCTCCTCAAGTGGGTTTGGATATGGATTCAAAATTAAAATTTTGGAATGACTTAGAAGAATTAATACAAAAGATACCTCTTGAAGAAAGAGTTTTTATTGGAGGAGATTTAAATGGACATGTTGGTAGAGAGGTAGATGATTTTAAAAGCATTCATGGTGGCCATGGGTTTGGAACGACAAATGAAGGTGGTAAGTCCATATTAGATTTTTGTTTAGCTTATGATTTTTTAATTGCTAATATATTATTTAAGAAAAGGAATGAGCATCTCATTACTTATAAAAATGGATATAGTACAACTCAGATTGATTATTTTCTTATAAGGAAATTAGATCGTTTAGATTGCAAAGATTGTAAAGTTATTCCGAGTGAAAACTTATGTACCCAACATCGTTTATTAGTTTTGGACTTGAAGATAATGGGGAAGAAATTAAAAAATAAAGTAAAACGTTTTCCTAGGATTAGATGGGGGCATTTAAAGAATATTAACAAAAATATTTTTGAGAGTAAGATTTTAGATCTTAAGATTTTGTCTGTGCATGAGGATGCTAATGTTATGTGGGAAAAAGTGGCTAGTAATATTAAGAATATTGCAAAAGATGTGCTTGGAGTTTCAAAAGGAAAAGCTCCTAATAGTAAAAATAGTTGGTGGTGGAATCCAAATGTGCAAGAAAAGATTAAAAATAAGAAGATTTGTTATAAAAATTGGTTTAATTGTAAAAATTCTGATAATTGGAAATTATATAAAGAGGCACGTAAGGAATCTAAGAAAGCAATATGTGATGCAAATAGTTTAGCTTTTAGTGATTTATATAATAGATTAGATACTAAGGAGGGAGAAAGATATATGTATAAGCTAGCCAAACAAAGAGATAGGAGTAGTAAGGATTTAGTTCAAGTGAAGTGTATTAAGGATGAAGATCAAAAAGTACTTTTTTTAGAAGATGGTATTCAACAAAGGTGGATGAGATATTTTGCTAAACTTTTTAATGAAGAATGTGAAAATAAAATTGACTGTAGTGACCTTAGCACCTTAATTGAAAATAAAGATTTCTGTTTTTATCGGCGTATTAGTAAAACCGAAGTTAGAGAGGCTTTAAAGAAAATGAAGGGTGGAAAAGCTGTTGGACCTGATGATATTCCAATAGAGGTGTGGAAATGCTTAGGAGATGAAGGAATTTCTTGGCTTACTAAACTTTTTAATACTGTTTTGAAGACTAAAAAGATGCTAGATGAGTGGAGAATGAGTGTGTTAATCCCTATTTTTAAGAATAAAGGTGATGCACAAGATTGTGCGAATTATAGAGGAATTAAGTTAATGTGTCATACTTTAAAACTATGGGAACGAGTTATGGAGCATAGGTTGCGGCGTGATACTAATGTTTCTCAAAATCAATTTGGATTTATGCCGGGTAGGTCTACTATGGACGCCATACATTTATTAAGAGGTTTGATGGAGAAATATAGAGAGAATAAGGAGGATTTACATATGATATTTATTGATTTAGAAAAAGCATATGATAAAGTTCCAAGAGAAGTGCTATGGAGAGTTCTTGAAAAGAAAGAAGTTAATAACGCTTATATTCAAATCATTAAAGATCTGTATGCAGGAGCTATTACTTGTGTTCAAACACAAGGTGGTTTGACCAAGTATTTTCCTATTTCGGTTGGATTACACCAAGGATCAGCCTTAAGCCCATATCTTTTTGCTTTAGTCATCGATGTTCTCACTAGACATTTGCAAGAGGATGTACCTTGGTGTATGCTTTTTGCTGATGATATTCTTCTTATTGATAAGACTAGAGAGGGAGTTGAAGGTAAACTAGAATTGTGGAGGTCAACCTTAGAGTCTAAAGGTTTTCGCTTGAGTAGATCTAAAACGGAATATATGGAGTGTAATTTTAGTAATAATAGACCTAGTGAGGGCATTGTGACTTTGGCCGATCAAGTCATTAATAAGAGTACACGTTTTAGATATCTTGGATCTATTGTTCAGAGTGATGGTGATATAGATGGGGATATTATCAGCAGAATCCAAGTTGGATGGTTGAAGTGGAGGAATGCATCGGGCTTATTGTGTGATAGAAAAGTACCCCTCAAACTTAAGGGAAAATTCTATAAGATGGTGGTGAGACCTGCAATGCTTTATGGTGCTGAATGTTGGCCATTAAAAGAGAAGCATAATTCTAAGTTAAGTGTTGCAGAGATGAGGATGCTCAGGTGGATGAGTGGCTTTACCCTTAGAGATAGGATACGAAATGAGCATATTCGTGAAAAGGTTGGAGTAGCTCCAGTGGAAGATAAGATTAGAGAGAGTCGCCTTAGATGGTTTGGTCACGTAAAACGGCGGCCTCCCGATGACCCGGTTAGGAAAGTAGAGGTCTTAGATTTGACTTATGTTAAGAAAGGTAGAGGTAGACCTAAAAAGACTTGATTAGAAAATATTAGAAATGATCTTTCTTTATTAGATTTAAACGAGAATTTGACTTTTAATAGGACACAATGGAGAAAAAGGATTCATGTAGCCGACCCCACGTAGTGGGATAAAGGCTTGATGTTGTTGTTGTTGTTGTTGTATTACATTCATGCTTGTATCCTACACTGAATTGCTGGCTCTAAAAATTTGTGCCCCAATGAAGTTGCTAGAAATCTATGGACTTTAGAACTTTTTGCCTTGACCTCTCATCAGAAATCTATGGGATACAAAAATTTGCGCCCCAGCTCATCATTGGTAGAGTTTAGGATATTTTTTAGGTTAAATTTTAAGAAAATATTAGATTTAAGATAAGATATTACTTAGAGATTCGGCTCTCATTATGTGATAATTTTATGATCTAGTTTCAGGTTTATCATGCACGCAAGCCTCTATGGTTAATTACTCTTCTTGGTAATGAGAGAACTTCTGATTAAGGTTAATCATTAGATAAGGAAGGTATTTGGCGTATAGCAGTAACAAATTGATCTAGGATTGAAATTTACCAATTGTTAATTAAAGCAGATGAGGAGAAAATGTGATGAACCAATTCAAGATCTCATGGGTCCATCATTCTGATTTTGTCATGATCTCGTCTAATTAGTTAGAGGAGATAATCAATCCAATTTGATCGAATTATTCTTGTTGGCAACCAAGGGTTTGCTTCGTCCAGGGGAACTTTGTAGACCTAAGGTAGATGTTTTTTTAAGGGATAAATTCAAGTTGACCTTGGCTAATAGAGAGTTTTATGCCCTATTAAATGCACCTCTTGTTCATTACCTAAGGGTTTTTTAACAACTAGAAAACTTGCGCACTCTAGCCATGACCGTAATTTATGGTGCCATTTTGTGGCAAATTCATCTGGTTAGAGGATCTCAGTCATAATTTTCTTACTTGTGCCATTTGAAGGTGAAAGGACAAGTGTTACGTCTATATTGGTAAGAATTTGTTCAAGAATGCATCATAGCTATATGCTTGACAAGATATTTGTTCCTTCTGAGCTGAGGTTATTTTTGAATTGATTACCCTCAATAAATAGTTGTTGGGGGTCGATAGATTTTATTTTAAGTTTTATGTGCGGTAGATTTCACTTGAGTATTTTAAATCATGAGACATATTTATTGGAATTTAAGCTCAAAGTGATTAATTTTGGAATTTAGGGGTATTTTGAGAGTAAGGCCCTTTTCTATTGACATTTTCTTTTAACGTGGTCATCGTCGGGGTGTTTTATTATTTTATTTTGTTATTTGAATCTTGTTAACTCTGATTGCTTGTTAACAAAGGATCATATTTAAAGTGTTGAACTCGAGAGTTTATAGTTTATAATGATTTTTTTTTTAATAAAAGGAGTTGAAGGCTTAGTGCAAACGTAAAACCAAATATTATCATGGATTTGGTAGTCGTCCGTCATTCATTAGAATAAGATTTAAAAAATGATTCTATCATAGTGAGCTACCTAAAATTCATTGCAAGTGTATCTCTTATGAAATTTAACTTATCAACTTCAGCCATTTCAAAGAGGATGATCAGACTTCAAAATGAGATTAACCACTTTGCCCTTTGGGAAGAATGACTTGCTCGAGAGTATCGTGCTATGATAAGTTTGATTTTTAAAAGCAAGTTTGAATTTTCTAAAATAATCACATGATTTTTAAATATTTGCATGCTTTGTGAGGCGAAGCAAACATAAATTCATTATATTTTTACTCATTGAGCATTCTAGGACCTCAAGTTTAAGAATTTGGTGTATTTGGTTGGAGTACATATAGGGTAATTGATTTTAATAGTTCAATATGTTTTGCTTTCTTTTGATGCATTTACACAATGTGCTTTCATATTTTTTGATTTACTTATGCGATGCACTTACACACTTGCATGATCTTGTGCGCGTTTGCATAGTGCATCAACATATTTTCGGTATATTTGTACTACACAATTATGGAATCACGGACAAGATTTTTTTTAGTTATTTGACATGCCCTATGCATTTTGTCAAAATAGCTGTGCAACTCGTGATGCATAACAGTAGCATACTTTATCTCATTACAAATATTTTTATTCACGAGATGCACTACTCATTCACGGGATGTATTGCTTGTACAGGAAGTGTATGCACATTTTTTAGTTGTTGGCGATATTTAAATATTCATTTTATTTATTTATTCAATGACATAATCACATGTGTGCATTAATTATTGGATTCCCATTTATTTGTTGACTTTTTTGTGAGGTAATACAATTTTGCTGACATCATTATAAAAGAAGTTTATTTGTTTATTTAAATTTTAAACCACCCACCTCCAAAAGGCTTCCACATATAATTTGGTAACATGAATTATAAACTTGAGATTGAAAATCACATTTGTAAATGTCATGCCCCACATCGACCCCACTCCTATCAGCTGATGAGGGTCGTAACAGAGACATTCATTTTAAATTTCATTATGTATCAATTGTTCACAAACGTTCATGCAATACCTTAACACTTATTGACAAAGTGGAAGCAGTCCAAAATTTTATTGATAATTTCTCTATAGAACAACTACCAACTCCAAAAAGTATACTTAATATAAACATCTTACTAAGCTTAATACAATAATTTTCTTATACTATACATAAGAAAACATAAAACCAAAAATTAAACTTAGTTCTACTCCACCTCAAACTTATACTTTCCTTTTTCTGTAAAAACAATTAGAAGAAAAGTCCGGTGAGTTATGAGGCTCAGAAAGACGTGCAGCTCTAATATATTATTCAAGTATAAAAAGATATTACTAATATATAGGTGTAATGACTGTTTGTAATTGAGCTATGTATGCTTTCTAATATATCATTAATATGTATAAATTATATGAATGTGCTATATATAAAGACCATATAATATTAATATGCTCACATGAATCAAAAGATAGAATACCAACCATAATTCTACAGGGAAAGTAATATTATGCAGTTGTTTTAAATATTTACTCTTGAATTTAATCACATAGATGTTACTTTTATTTTCACAAATTTTCTATTAAGTTTCGTGTTATCTCCAGCCAAATAATGTGTCATGTTAAGATATCTAGGTGTTGATTATCTTTAGCCAGTAGGCTTCATCATATTAAGGTCACATTGCCTCTTGAGGTTGTATTTCCTCCATGGCCCATAGCTTCATTATATCGAGGTCACATTGCCCTACTTACCTATCACCTAACGTAATATTTTCTTAGGCTTATCAGATATTGATCATTGCATTTATTTTTAATTTGTAATTAAAGATGTTATGCATTGTGACTAGGGAGATGATAAATAAAGATGTTTTTCATTTTTCAAAATGTTATCAATTAGCGAGCATTTATATAATCATAAGATACAGAATTTTAAATTTGAATTATTAAAATCTATATGGTTGTTTGCACATGGATAGTAAGTTGCGGACAATACAGTTGACAATATGAAATTTTTTTAATGCATTTCATACATAACTTTAGTTTGAGGTAATTATACATGCAAACATATTAAATAAATTCTAAATTAAAAGATTGCCTTTCTTACATTTGCAACGAACTGTCTTCCCATTCGGACACCTCACAACCTCCTACATGTGAAACTCACCTACATCAACCCAAATTGCTTAATTTGACACGGTCATAAAATTTTTTATCCGAATCTTATAATTGTATATAATTACAATTAATTCTTACCCAAAAACATACCTTAGAATTTCCTCCCTTTATGCACAGTTTGAATTCTCAAAATTTCCCCCCTTATATACTAAGGGATTCCTAATTAACAATTGAATATATTTGAGTTAAAAATTTACACATTTACATAAAATAATTATTTACACAAAAGAACTATTTATACAATATATTAAATTCTCACATTTTCTCTTCTTCTTTATCTTTTGCTCTTCTTTCTCCTCTTTTTCTTCCTTCTGCTTCTTTTTCCTTCTCTTTCCTTTGATTTTCTTCTTTTCTTCTCTGATTTTATTTTCCCTCGCTTGATTCCTTCACCTGCTCCAATTGGCCATCACTCAATTCCACACTACCAACTAATCTACCTGTGATCCAGGCAGTACGTGAACTTCCTTGACGCAAGAGCTGTTTAAGGAAGAAATGAGAGAATGGGGAGTTCGTCAGCAGGAAGGAAATTAATTAGCTTAAGTAATATGATTTATTTAAATACCTTCAACCACTATTGCATGCACTCCACCTGCCTGATTAAACACCTTTTTTATAGAAAATTTCTTCATGAATAGCAAACCTATTTAAAATTTTAGGGAAATAATTTAAATCAAAATTAATTTCACTACTTCCACATCCTTGTAATTTGACATATGATTCTATATGTCAAATTGATATATTTGATGAGTAGAACACAATGACTTGTTTTTTTTATTATTTTTGTAAAAATTGGTATTTCGGGATATAATTTAATTGAAAAAATTTTGCACCTTATATTCTTAAATTGGATATTACAACAAATATCCTTGCAAATTGAGTTTTAAGCTCATTTTATTGTTTCTTGTTAGAAAATATGATTTTTAAAGATTAATTTTATTTATTTTTATATTTTTTGAGAGCCAAAATAAAATAAATTTTAATTGAGCTTTATATATATATGCATATGTAAGTTATACTATAAAACATAATATTAATTTTCAATTTGTATTTAATCAAATGATATTTTTAAATGACTTTAATTATTCAAAATATATTTTTATAATAAAATGAACCCTTTAGAAATTATATAAATATTTAAGAAACTTTTAATTTGCTACTTATATTTTAATGATCGGCTTAACGATGATTCAAAAAATCAGATTAAGATGGTGCCGAATGTTGGCCATTAAAAGAGAAGCATAATACTACGTTAAGTGTTGCAGAGATGAGGATGCTCAGGTGGATGAGTGGCTTTACCCTTAGAGATAGGATACGAAATGAGCATATACGTGAAAAGGTTGGAGTAGCTCTAGTGGAAGATAATATTAGAGAGAGTCGCCTTAAATGGTTTGGTCATATAAAACGGCGGCCTTCCGCTGACCCGATTAGGAAAGTAGAGGTATTAGATTTGACTTATGTTAAGAAAGGTAGAGGTAGACCTAAAAAGACTTGGTTAGAAAATATTAGAAATGATCTTTCTTTATTAGATTTAAACGAGAATTTGACTTTTAACAGAACACAATGGAGAAAAATGATTCATGTAGCCGACCCCACGTAGTGGGACAAAGGCTTGTTGTTGTTGTTTAATCATCAACCTTAACTCTAAAAATTACATCCTTGTATATTCATGCTTTTTTGGTATTAGATCCAAGATTTTTAAACCTTTCTCTGTTAAGCATCAACTACAATCAATCTTACTCACCCTAAAATTGCAATCAAATATTTGATTTGTTCTACTAAACCTAAGTCCATTATTAGGGCTGCAAAAGAACCGAGCCGAGCTGAGTAGGTGCTTGTTCTTGTTTGAGCTTATTTATTATCAGCTTGTTTCGAGCTCAATTCGAACTTTTTTTGTTTGCGTTCAAGTTTGGTTCGTTTAAAATGATAGATATTTATGTTTTGTTTGTATTTTATTTATGTTCAGTTCATTTCATGTTTGTTGAGCTTTAAACAAATGAGTTTTATCAAAGTTTACTTTTCTAAATGTTAATTTGTTTAACAAATGATCCTTATCAAGCCTACTAACAAACAATTAATTAGAGCCTGTTCACAAATACATCTAGCAAGTATTTTTGAGTCACTAAAAGAGCCTATTCATAAGCATGTTTAGTTAGTGTTTTTGAGCTATCAAACATGTAAAAAATGATTCTTCTTATAAGTAAGTCTGTTAATGAACATTTTAAATAAACAATCCAACAAATATAAACAAATACTTTTGGTTCATGAATAAATTCATTCTATTGAAAGATTATAATATAAAATGTGAAATTAATTTTTTATAAAATAAGAATTACTTATTATAATGAAATTAAAAATTATGGAAAAATATACTAAATAAAAGTTTGTAACTAGTCTTAATCAATTCTGAACGAGCATATTCACAAGCTTTGTATTAAATATTAATCAAGCTTCTCAACGAGCTTTAATTAATATTGTTCATGAACATAAATGAGCTAAACTCATAGTTGTTTAAGCTTGATTATTTAACATATGAGTATTTTAAAAACTATTCAAACTTGTTTGATTACTTAAACAAACGATCATGAATGAGCAGTAATCGAGTCGAGCCATGAGTAGATTGTTGAATGCTTGGTTCATTTGCAACCCTACCCTACACAGTATTCCTTAAGAATTTTCTCTATTCTTATTTCTTTTCTTCTTGTTTAAACTGATGCCTTACTGTTTTTTGATGGTATTTATAACTAACATTTTGTTTTTTTCAGAATTGGGGTCGCATATTATGATTCTAATGCCCGACAACTTTTTGTTTTAGAAGTTTGGGAAGAGAGTTCTGGAGAATTTCCCCTGATTGAACTTGGTATTACAAAAACATATTTTTTGGCAGGCAGTTTTTTTATAAGATCTTCAACGATTTTAATCTCCTTCTGTTGCTCCTAATTATTCGTCAGAAATCATAATAGGAATTCCTGATTCAAATCTCTATAAGGAATTCCTTATCTTCTCTCATTTTTGCTGAGATTTTTCTTTTAGAATAGATATTCACATGGAGTATATATATTTATGAACCCAAATCTCATCGTAAAATGGGTGGTGATAAATAATTTCTTTAAGGAAATTGCAATGGAAATCCTTAGGATTTCTGTCCCCAATTATACTCCCGGAAACTTTTTTTTTTTTTTTAAATTTTCTCTGACCTGCTCATGTGAAGTGTTCTTGATGGATGTTGTTACTGCTGCAAAGGTGCTCCTAAGAATCCTGCCGTACTCAACGCCTTTCTTTGGTTGACTAAACAGTTAAATATCAAGCCAAACCAAATGTTATCTATGCTAGCACAAAAACCGAGGAGTCATTCTTATCTGCCTTGAAGCAAAGTGGTTTGTCGCTGATATCTAATTACAATAAAGTGTCTCTCTGTCAACTCTCTGATATTGCAAATCATTGCAGAGGGAAATGAGGAAATTGAAGTAAAGCTTATGCGCAGTTCTCTCTTCAGTTATGAACAAGCATGGCACAGGTACATATGGTCCTAAACAGGTTTATCTGTAATGACAATTGCTCCTTGCAGATGTATTAGTTTAAGGCTAGAAAATAAGAATATTGCAGATCATGGTTTTAAATATTTAAAATTCTTTTCTATTTAAATTTCTTATAGTCAGAATGGCTGGAAAATATTAAGTTTAATCATGAAGGTCTCATAGATGTTTAGCATAATCAAGGGTCCTGGGGATAGTATTTTAACCGTTTGACTAAAATACTTGATGTTCTACACATTGCATTCCATATCATGTGAAATATGTTTAGTAGTACTTGGTTGTGTTAGGTGAATGTTTGGAGGCTGTAAACTCAACGGAAAGAGTGATGACTTTTATGTCAGCACACGCACAATATATCGGGCTGTGAAATGAAGTTGGGTTAAGATATGCCATTCTTGAAGTGTTGTGTTTCAGTTAATATAAGAAACTGCGTGTTAATGGGATGCTACGTACTGGTTTAGCATGCTAAACGTAAGACAGATCGACATTTTTTGCATAGCTACTTGATTTAGATTTTCTGGTAGGTGGATGAGAGTTGTTTTTACATTATTTATGTTCTTAACAATTATGGGACTAACACATTTAATTCAAATGACCGTTGCGCCTCAGGAGTAATTTGTTCATTTACATTAAGGGGCTATTTGGTTGGAAGTAAAGTGAAGGCAAAGTATAGTAAATGCATTGCTTTTTTTAACTTTTTGGTGTTTGGTTGGATGAAAAATAAATCCAATATAAAGTAAAGTAAATGCAGTGTATTTCATTCTAATTCATTTTTGAGGTAAAGCGTTATCGTCCAATTTTGAGCTAGAATGATTTACACCGCTCTTTAGCTTCCTTGATCACCCACGATGGCCACCGTCTCCAATGCCACCCGCTATCCGCCACCTACCGCCATGGTCTGCTGCTGCCGGCTGCCGCTTGCCTAATCGCCGGCCGCCCCTGTTGAATAAATAAAAAAGAAAAAAAGAAAATTTGAAACGAAGCAATGTACCTGCCTCCGCCGCCCCACCTCGAGCAGTTGATTGCCAAACGGCACAATGTTTTACTCCCATAACTACCCATTGACAATACAAAAAGAACTCTTCCGCTCACGAAACAAAGGCTCACGCACGGAGAACCGAAGTCCCGCTTGTTTGTCTTCCTAATTCTTTGTCGAAGCCTACGCGCCGACCGAAGCCAATCCACACTTTCTTCTGATTTCGCTCTAGCCCGACGCCTCCAACTCGAAGGCCTGCTGTCGGTCGTCCAATCGCACCCAACCCGTAAGCGTTCGGCCTGACTCAATCCTGTCCGGCTCTATCCACGTGAACGCCTCTGACCAAGCGTTCGCTTCCACCCCGACGTCCATCCCAGCCCTTTCATACGCTGGCTCCCTATCCAACCGCCCCGCCTATTTTATCGAACCCCAGGCCCAATCACATCGAATTCGCCAAACTCTTCAACCCCGATCTCCCATTCGAGTCTATGCTCGAGCTTGAGAGTGGTTTCATTTGCATCCGATCCAAAGCACACACCTCTTGTGTGTTCCGTTAGTATCAGCAAAGCCAAACAGCCTGTGACTTGTCGATCAAGCACGCCAGGCATCCAACCTCCTGCGATCGTATTCCGCCCCAATTTCAATCTTGCATGCCCGTCTGTCTTCTCCATGACCATTATTTGCAGTTCGAATGCTTGAGAATTGCTTTGCTGTTCATATGGAATCCTGGAGGAAATCATCTCAATTAAAGTATTTATTTGCAAATATTTATTTAAGATTGATTTACCATTCTTATCAAACACATAAACAGATGATTAAAAAGATTCAGACATAATTCGTCTTCTTAGGAGGTGGTTCTCCACTTTAGCATATAACAAATGCACAGGCAGAAGAATTGAGGAAGGCTTTATGTAACAAAAATATTCCAGCGAAAATGTATGTTGGAATGCGGTACTGGCATCCGTTTGCTGAAGAAGCTTTTGAACATCAAACAAGCATCCGATTTTTTATAAACACCTCCCGCCGCTGATTTTAAATACGGTCGGGATGGTTTAAATCAAGACCTCGTGCCGTCGACCTTAGGTCCGGCCGGGATGGTTTAAAATCAAGACCTCACGTTGTCAACTTTAGGTTCAACCGAGATGGTTTCAAAGTGAAGACCTCGTGCCGTTGACCTTAGGTTTGACCGGGAAGAAATTAACGGCAAGTGCCGTCTCGACCTCCCTGCGAGGTGAGGGGATGCCGAGAGGCTGTTGCAATTTTCCGGAAAACCGCAAAACTTTTTCTCTTGGAGTAATTGGAGAGTAATTCAATTTGGATTTTAATTAATCAATTGATTAATTGAAATAATGAATTGATTAAAATTAATTAATCAAAATTAATTGAAATTAATTGGTAGGTTAATTAATTAAAATACGAGGGCAATTTAAAGTACGAGAGCAATTTAAAATCTGAGAATAGTTTAAATCCAGGAGCTATTAGTTAAAATTCGAGAGCATCAAAATTTAAATTGATTAATTGGTTAATTAATTAATTGATCAATTGAGCAATTATAAAATAAAATGCAATAAAAAGAGTTTGGGGGGGGGGGGGGAGTTCCACTAATCAACACATACATTATTGATATCCAAATCCTTACAAACTCTTACCAATTCACGCCAAACAAATCTCCCAAACTCTCCAAACTCTCAAACACCATCGCTCTCCAACTGAACAACTCTCAAACTCTCCAAACAATACTCAAACTTAACACTCTCCAAACAACACTGCGAAAGCAGAACATGTAGAATAGGTTACTGAAAGTAGAACAATGATGAAAGAAAAAAAGAGCAGGGTAAAGTGTTGAATTGCTAAAACAAGAAAAGGAACTAATGTAGAAAAAAAAAACAATAGTGTCACACAACGACAACTGCTAGTTAGTAATTCTCAAATTAGTAAACAAATTGCTAGTAAATAACTGAAAATCACAACCTAATGTCAAGTTAACAAACAACTACTGTCCACTCAAACAAATAAAAAATTAAATATCTAGGCATCCTAGTTTAAAGGATTAGGTTATAAGGCCCACTATTGGACCACTTCTAAGTGAAGTAATAAGACTCACATTTTAGGAAAACTCTAAATAAAATATAGTATTCCTAAAATCTCAACCAAATTCAAATTACGGGCAGTTTAGCCTATAGGGCTAAATTGTAAGACCTACCAATGAGCTACTTCCAAAGGGAAGCTGTAAGACCAACCCAAATAATTAAATCCCTATGCAGCCTTGCTATAGAGCTAGACTGTAAGACCCATCTTTGGGCAACTCATAAATAGAGCTGTAAGTCCCACTCCAACTTAAATCTACAGGCAACTTCTAAGGGAGTCGTGAGACTTGTCAATCAAATTTAAAACTAATGGGCAGTTTAGCCTATAGGGCTAAATTGTAAGACCCACTAGCGGGCTACTTCTAATAGGAGCTGTAAGACCTGCTTTACAGGCTACTTTCAATGAAAGCCATAAGTCCCGACCCAAATTTAAATACTTGGGCTACTTCTAAGAGAAGTCGTAAGACCCTCTTCGAATCAAACTTCTGTTTAACTTGTAAATGAAGTCCTAAATCCCAAATCAAATCAACTACTGGGTATTCTAATAGATGTAAACCCCAAAACCCAATAAAACTAAAATACACATCTAACCACCTCAGTCTACTCGGGATCCTTGAGAGGAGGCAACTCATGAGTGTTAATCAAATTCCCTGGACACTACGGTCAATGATTGTTAGTGTTGGTAGACTAAAACTTACGGTATACCCGGGATGATGAGATCATGGGATCTTGATCGGGTTTATCTCCATTTCCCCCACAATTGAGACAAGCACCTATAATTTATTCATCCTTAATTGAGAGTTTTCTCTTACGTGTTAAGAGGGGCAATTAAATATGAGTGCTTGGCTCATGGGAAGTAAGGACCCAGATCTAATTAAACCCTGACACTACCCTCAAGGAAAATCTGGTTAATTACAATCTGACTCAAGAAAGATGGAGTCCCATGTTTGCAAAGCGGGATTCATGCATTCTAGTTTACACTATTTTGTAAACAAGATCAAATTACCACAGTAGGTTTCTTAAAACTCTAGTATTGCTGCCAAAGTTTGTTATAAATCCTGGTATTACTACTTAATTAATGCATGATTTCCATGTTGGTGTTTTATAACAAACTCTAATAATAATATTTGGATTTTATAACAAACTTTTGCATAATGCTAGTATTGCAACTTACCCAGTCATCTATGTAGGGGTTTTAAGAATCCTTGACATAAAGTTGTCCTTTTTTATAAAATCGGGTAAAATTTTGATTTTGTTTATCAAGACTTAACATAATTGCGCCATTTCACAAAAATAATCAATCTATAGGGAGATTTATACAAATTTCTCTTTAAACATTTGGTAATCACAATTCATGATTCCTCTTGTAAAAGTTTTTTATTTATCCATCTTTGTTTAGCTGAATTATGGAAAGTAAAAGGCAAAGTTTAAGTAATACGCCATTGTGGGTTTCATGCCATAGAATATAAAATATCTTTATAATCTTTTGGGCTTCTAAAATTTGAGCTTTTGGTGCCTCGAACTCTTCGCGTATATTCGAGGAGGGTTTTAATGGATGAAGTTTTGGGGAAAATTTTCGGAAAGCAGATTAGATAGATATGACATTATCCAGAGATTTTACCCTCTTAGTGAGGACTTTAAGATCTGAGTTCTGGTTTCATGTAGGCGTAAGCCCTATAGTTAATTATAACAACCCGAAAATATGAAAAGTATTTTAAAATGAAAAATATAAAAATTGAATTCTATTTAACTAGAGCGCTTCGGCTTTGTGCTTATGAGCGCTGCGGCATCAGAAATCGCCGCTGCGGAGTCAGAAATCGCCGCTGTGGCATTTGAGGTTATTGTTCTATAATAATTCTGGATTTAACATGCAGTATTGTGGCGCTGGGTCAGAGCGCTTTGGCTCTAGACCACTAATAATATTTTTATATATATTAAATTCAAATCCTAAGCCCTAAAGTACCCTTAGCCATCCATTTTATGGCTTGTTGTGGAAGGAAGAAGGGAAGAATAGGAGAAGAGGAGGAAGACGAGGAGAGAGGAAAAAGAAGAAAAAGAGAAAGAGGACCTTCGATTTTATTTTGTCCATCATTTCTGTTAGGGAAATTATTCTACTCATGGTAAGTGACCTCTATTCTACTACTATTTTCAATGATTTAAAGTTTAGTATGTTTCTCTCTCCTAAAAGTGATAAAAATGCGCTATCTCCCATTCTAGCTAATTTTCACCGTGTAATTTTTGATATTTAATAGATATGTTATTCTAAATATTTTGACTAGTTTATATTAAAGTTTCATCACTTGATTTGATAGATATGATATTTTAACTAAAATAAGTAGGGAAAGTATTAGCTGCAAAAAGATTAGGTGCTACTATAGTAAATCTGAATCCGAATTTCATGACATGCATATGATTACTGTTTAATTGGCATGATATGCATTTGGCTTAATATATGCATATAATATGTATATGATTGTTGACGAACATTTTTGTATCGACCTGACCCCGATCGAGTCGACTTGAACCCAACCAGGTTCGATTACACTCGATCGAATGTCGTCGAGGCGAAATTGGGCCCAAATTTAGTGAAATTAAGTTTTAATTTCATTAGATTAAGCCCGATTTAATTAAATTAAGTCAAATTTAATTTAATTAAAATCAAATCAATCCAATTCGAATACAATCGAGCCTTGTCGAGCTCAATTCGACGCAATTCGATGCGATTCGGCGCCGATTCGAGTTCAATTTCACAAAATTAACTCGATCGGACCCAAACCGACCCCAATCTGTTCGGGTCGAGTCCAGGTTGAGTCCAATTCGGACTCAATCTTAGCCACAATTAATTCATTTGGGCTAAATCAAATCCCCAAATCAGATTTTTCAAATCTAGGGCTGAAATTTCACCTAGAATCTCACCCAATTCCACATCCAATCATGCAGAAATTCCACTTGAGTGGAATGTCTCTCATTTTGCGCTTCTAGGAGGCTGGATTGGGCGATGTGGGCGGCAAACCTGCGGTGCGTACGTCTCTAAGCGAACGAGAGGGAGAGTGGGGGAGCCATTCGGCTCCCCTGTGCTTGTCCGTCCCGAGCAAATGAAGCGAGAGAGCGGGAGAAAAGGCGGAATCCCCCCTTCTCGTGTGCGAACGCCCCGTCCGAGCCTGCTTGGACTCTTGGCCGAGTCTTCTGGAGGATCTGCTTCCTCCATTCGCCGGATCAGTCGAAGCCGCAGCCCCCTATTCGAGGTCTTTGTCCGATTTGAAGGCCCCGACCCCCCCTCCAACTCGAGATTTGTGGGGTTTTCTGTCCAGAGGGAGGTCTCTACTCTTTTCTTCTTCAACTCCGGCGAGTTCGTAGCGGTCGAGGGGGCTGTTGGAAGCTTCCAAACAGCAAAGGAAGGTTCCCAAACCTCCCAAACAACGGTTTGGGGCCTTCAAAACGCCTTGGACAGCAGTGGCGACGTCCAGAACACTTGGAACTTGCATTGGAGCTTGGATTGGAGCTTGGGAGCACTTGGAGCTTGGATTGGAGCGCTTGGACAGCCCGGGTGAGGTAAATTTCTTGGCCACTCAAAGCCAATGATCGTGTGGTTGATGTCCCCAAGCCCTAGGTCCATTAGAAACTTACTTTTTTGCTTCCCCAAAATCCCATGCCGCTGTCCTCGTGATAAAATTGTAGAAATCCAGTGATTTCTTACAATTAACTCTCATGTGAGAGCCAAAAGAGGGTGACGGCGAGGCGTTGGGTCATTGGATTTGTTTCCAACACCCCTATCTTGCATGTAAAGCATTCATATTATGTCTAAACTGTCTCCTACGACAAACCTAGGCTTCATTGCCATGGCATCCAAATTTGGAGGCTATGCATTTGACCAAATTAGTTGCATGATGCTTAGGGTTTAGATTATGCCAACAAATTGATCTAAAGAAGATGTCGTAGGTCTCTTTCTCTAAGGATTACATGCTTCTAAAAATTATTGAGATCGTTAAGCACGTTCATTTAGCTTATGGGACATACTTAGGGTAGATGTGGGTTTCCAAAGACCCATAAGCCAAGCCCTTATGTGTTCTTGAATTACTTAAACATGCTTTGCATCTCTTAATTCTTATAGATAAGGATGATAGTGAATGAGCCTCTAACATGCAAATTATCTAATTTTTGTGTCATGACAAAATTGACATAAAATTTTGGAGAGCTTGCATGTTGAAATCGATAGCCTCTACAATTTGGTGAATGTCTAATGAATGTGTTTGGTTGAAAACAATATCGTTGACAGTTGATCATCGTGGAGTTTCTCATAGACCCTCAAAGGTCTATGTTGTAAACCCCATAATGTTTATGACCAACCAAATTCATGATTGATCTTTTCATCAAATTTAGAGCAAGCAAGTGATGATCATTATTGGCTTACATCCACAACATTTGGATTTTGGAAATTAACTAAATGGGTTTATCTAATCTTGAAATGGGCTTGAGACGTGACATGAGCCCTCAAAGGCCCATGAGCCCTTATGTTCAAGTTTACCTAACTCCATTTGTGTAGCTTTCCAAATCCAATCAGTGGAATGCAATGACTAAAATCCTTAGAGATTGAAGCCTCGCATCAATGTTTTAATAAACCAAACCTTATCAAAACTGATATTTAGGATCCTCCTAGAAGCTTGCGATCACCAATTCACGATAAAATGGATTGGATTGCTCTTAGAAGCCTTAGGTGTGCCTTCCCACCTTAGCATGAATCAAGATCATGTTTCCTAGATATCTTGTTAGGATCATCAAGCTTCCAAAATTTTCCAAATCATATCAAAGTTGATTTGGAAATCATTTCAATGCGTCAGAAGCTCTCTCGTAGAGTCTTCCCTCTTTCATGCATGATAATTTGGAGCGTCTCAAAGCTCCAAATCTTTCATTATATGAATAATCTTGACTTAAGATTCCAAAAATTCTAGGTCCATACCTCTTTGATTGTGGACATATAATCCACAAGCATTCATCCAAAACTCCTAATCAAATTGATTTAGGAATTCTTCTGAAGCTTTAGGAAATCAATCTTCCTTCTCCAAAATGAATCCAAAACATTCGTCAAACCTTAGGGAACCCACTTCCCTACATAATTCCCCTTCACACATGATGTTTGGAGCCTCCTCAAGGCTCCAAATGTTAGATTGTGTGAATTTTAGCTCCACTCTAGGAGCTACAAATCATCACGTGCCTACTTTCAGGTTTCTCTTAGATCTTGTCAGAACAGATCTTTAGGGTATTCCTAGAAGTTTCCAGATCCACTAAATCATATCAAAATTGATTTTAGGAAAACTCTCTAGGGTATGAGGAAGTTAATCTTCTCTCCTTCGAATGAATCTAAAACATTTGTGGGAGAGTAGGAAGTTCTCTTCCTTATGCCTATGTCTCTCATGCATGGTAGTTGGAGCATCATCAAGGTTCCAACTATTATAGTGTATGAATCATTTTAACATAGGATCAAAATCCTAAGTTTATACCATTGTGTTGTTGATACAAGATCAACAAACAATTCTCCTCCATATCCCTCATGCAAGATAATTGAAGCGTCCTCAAGGCTTCAATTATTGTATTGCATGGATCATTTGAGCTTGAAGCCAAAATTTCAAGCTCTTTTAATTTGTTTATTGGAGCACCTAACCAACAAATACTTCCCTCATGTGTGGTATTTGGAGCCCCTCTAAGGCTCTAAATGCTCCCACACATGAATCGTTGTAGCTTAGAACTAAATTCTAAGCTATACACCCTCTTGTTAGAACATGAAACCAACAAACAATCTCCTCATTTTGTTTGTTGAGACACAAGAAATCAACAAACAATAATCCATTTCCCTTTCCGTGTTTGTTGAAACACAAAGTCAACAAACAAATGTCATTTCTCCCTTCATGTATAGTAACTTGAAGTTTCTCCAAAACTTCTACTTATTATTACATGTGGTTATTGAACTTAGAACCAAATCCTAAGTTCTTTCTTTTCATTTGTTTGAACACAAGGCTAACAAATGAATATGACATTTTAGAGCACCCTCAAAGCCCTAAATTATTCTATCACATGAATCTTCGAGATTTAGGGCCAAATCCTAAGTCTACCCTTCCATTTGTTAAGACATAAAATTAACAAATGAGCAATCCTCTTTCATGCATAATGCTTGGAGCGTTCTTCAAACTCTAAGTGTTAGATTGCATGAATCATTTGGAATTTGGAACCAACTTCCAAGTTCTTTCTTCTCCTTTGTTGGAAGCTTTAAACCAACAAATGTTTTCTTTGCTAGTAGCCTTCAAAGCCCATGTAGAGGTACCCAAATGACCTCTATAGGGGCCTAAAAGAATACAAGCAAAACTTAGAACTAAAGTCTAAGTTTCTTCATCTCTTTGTTGGAAGCACTAAACCAACAAAAGCTCTTTTTGCTAGTGACCTTCAAAGCCCATATAAAGGTGCCTAAATGACCTCTAGAGGGGCTCAAAAGGACATAAGCAAAGCCTTAGGATCTGAATCTTGGGGAATGCCTCACCATCCACTTATTCCGAAATGAGTGAATGTATGTCCCTTTCTTTGGACACCAAATGTCCAAAGAAACTCCTCAAATTTGTAATCCCTAAATTGCACTTTGGACCACTTCTTTTCCTACAAGCCTAAATTGTAGGAAACCTCTAAATTCCTCTTCATTTGCCTAGTCCCGAATTAGGCAAATGAGTATTTCTCTTTGAACATCAAATGTTCAGGGAATATTTAAGAATTTGCAACCTATAAGTTGCATTTTCTTTCTCTTCTCCTACAACTCAAAATTGTAGGAGAACTTTTAATCCTCTTCATGTCTTGTATCACGGATTTCTTCAGAATCCTAAATACACCTTGCTATTAAAAACACCCAAGCTTGAGATCAAACCTTGAGCTCTTTCCTTTCATTTGCTTAGATATATATTAGGCAAGTGAACAACTTCTTTTGAACTCCAAATGTTCAAGAGATTTCTCCAAGTGGCAACATCCAAGTTGTACATTTTCCCCTTATTTACTTAACCAAACTAGGTAAATAATCATTTCCCATTGAAGAGAAAATTCAATGGTTCATTCTTAGTTTGCACACCTTCAAGTTGCATGCCATACATCTTTCCCTTACAACTCAAAAGTTGTAGGAGATCTTTTCGTTCATTTGACTCAAGTTAAGTGAGCAAAAATCTTTCTTCGAACATCCAAAAGTTTAAAGAAAATTCTTTGTGATTTGTAATCTATATTTACATCTCACTCTTCTTCATTTACTTAATTCAAAATTAAGTGAATGATCATGCATCATTGGATATAAAATCCAATGAATGCTTCTTGACTTATAGTTCCAAAATTATAAGTTATTCCTCTTTTCTTTGGGCTCCAAAAGTCTAGGGAATCCTTCTAACCTTAGCCTAAAAGTTATGGGTTTGATCCCTCTCTTTGGATACTCAAAAGTCTAAGGAACCCTTGATGTGTAGCCCAAACCTACACATCATTCTTTCATGTTTGCTTTATTCAAGTTTAGCAAACTAAATATTTACCATTGAAAATAAAGTTCAATGATAATTTCTCTTAATTTGTAACCTCAAAAGTACAAATCCTCTTCACCTATTGAGCCAAAATCAATAGGCGACCCATCTCCCCTCACTTCTACAGGTTACAAAAGCCATAAAAGATTTCCTATCCTAGCCCAAAAGCTATAGGACCCCTCTCCTTCTCCTCCAACCCCAAAGTCGTAGGAGATTTCCCCTCTTTAACTCCAAAAGTTAAAGGCAGTTCTCCAATATTTAGCCCAAAAGTTAAATGTTGAATTCTTATATTCTCCTTCTAGCTCCAAAAGTTAAGAAGGATCTTCCAACACTTGGCTCAAAAGCTAGTGTTGGACACCTTTTCTTCCTCTTCTTTAGCCTTAAAGCTAAAAGAAGCATCCTTATTCTCCTCTTAGCTCCAAAAGTTAGGGAGAACTCTCCAACATCTGGCTCAAAGCTATATGTTGGACATCCTCCCCTTAGATCTAAATTATAAGTGGAACACCCTTAGTGTGACATACCATACGAGCCTCACACACTTAGGTGCACAGCCCCTTAGGCATGCTAGGACTAGGATTTTTCTTTGTGTGCGCATGTGATTGATGATTTGGTGTGAATGCCCTTGTGGATTGTCTGCGTTGTGGGCACTTACCCTTAAGTGGTTAGCATAGAAATATATACAAGCTTTTTTGTGCAGGTGGCCGTGTCCAAGAGGGGGTAAAATAAATCATCATTATTATAATATTGTTTGCTTGCAGGCGCTGCTTAAAACCCCCTAAAAGGCATGGCCAATAGGGTAGAGGCAGGTGCTTGACACTCTAAGTGCCAGACAAATTTTGGATGTGATGTCATTATTATATAAACTGCTTGCTAACTCTATTTTGCAGACTTGAGTCTTTTATATTTTCTATCATATATTTGATTAGATTAGGATGTAAAACTTGTGAGGGTTTGGAGCAAAAGAAGGAAGTGTACTAGAAGGATGTACCCGCCAAAGGTGAAGCCCTATGCCCATTCAGAAGTCAAGAGCTTGAAGACCCCCCACAAGTAGAGTCTGTAATACATTGACTGGGTTGTATAATGGTAGTCAACTCAGCTGCCAAAACTGTTTGTAATAACTGGGACTTTATTTACATTTCCTGCACTTGATTTATATATATATATATATATATATATATATATATATATATATATATATATATATGCATGTGTTGTTTGTTTACTGTGTGCGCACTAGAACAACATATTTTTTCTAGGTTTCTTCTATTGTTTGTTTGGGAGTGGCCTGGACATGTGAATGCGGTAGGCTCTTAGGAAAAATTTAAGATTTCTACCCCTTTAAAATATAAACAACTTAAAAAATCAAGTCTAGGCTCCATGATTTTCTAATAAAAGAAACTTGCATGACTCTCTTTCAAAGAGCCAAGTTTTCAAAAACTTAAATTGATTATGCATGGCCAAAAATGAGTCTCATATAGAAAGCCCTCACTTAAGGACTAGATAATAAAAGTCTATATTTGTGAGTCTGCATATGCATGCCCTATATAAATAGGCATCTGGGCCTCAAAGCCAAGTTATAAGTCCTACTTCCTAAATAAAAATAACCCTCCACTCTTCATATGCATTGAGACCGGAAAACATGATTTTAAAAACGCTTAGGTGGGTTTAGCTGGTAGTCCTTTCTAGGCATGACAATAAATCTAGGGGTCGGGCGGGCTATGCCTCATGTGAGGTGTAGTTTGTAAGTTCTTTTGCATTCGTTAAACTTAGGTTCGAGGCACTATCTCTTGGTAGTCCTCACCTTAGTTTTAGGATCTGAGGCAGTAGTTGATTTCAATCACCACACAAGTCCTCACCTTCCGGGCAGTTCCTCTAATATGTTTTGTTGGAACATAAGCCCCAACATTCTAATAAAAATGGTCAGTTTAAACAAAATTAGATTTCTAAAATATAAAGCCCAACATAGGATAGTTTGAGCACCTCTGAGTTTCTCTTAGAATCAAGTGCTCCTACTTCATTCTCTTTGGCTCTCATTCTAAAAATTTGATTTCAAACTGATCACTTCCTCCTTGAAATTCCTAAAGGATCAAAATCTTTTAAATAAGAATTTCATGGATTTCTAAAAATCAAACTTTAACCAATATCTAAATGACTTAAAAAAAAATCACTAGTTTAATCAAAAGTTTTCTCAAGCACTAAAGCTTGAGATGTAATTAACCATAGGGGCTTGCCCATGGGGCATCTGTTCCCCAGAATAAAATAAACCCCGTTCAACCAAATATTGAACGGGGGAATCTCTGTTGAATTACAAGTTTTATCATTGAGTCCATAAGGAAATGATATCTTTACCCTTTGGGGTAATATATCATCTTTCTTATGCCGTACTCAATTATAAAAAAAAATACAATCCGTTTGAGGATAACAAAATTCTTCAACAATGATGTGTATATGTGAATGACACGATATGCATAAAAACAAGTAAGAAAAGGAAATAGACTACTAAAGATTGATGAAATTGATACCATGATATTGATATGATTGAACAGATTGAATGATTGATATGAAAACAATATACTGACTGATATCATATATATGATATGATACCTCAAGTGATTTATTGATTGGGAGTTATAAGGAGTTTGAGACTGATATGAGAGTCATAAGTGCTGGCACATGATTTACTGATTGAGAGTTATAATGAGCTTGAGACTAATATAAGAGTCATAAGTGCGGGCATATGATTTACTGATACCCTTATCTGAATATCTGATAAATGATAAGTGCTGATAGTATTGATATATGACAGATAGTACTGATATATGATAAAAATATTGATAAAGATTGATGGAAATGATGTGAATGTTTGATGGAATGATAAGTGATATGATGATATTGATGATTGTTTATATATTGTGCATTGATTTTAGTTGTAGATTATGGTTTTTTGCTGGGCTCTGTACTCATTATATGATTTTTACGTGCTTTTAAGTAAGAGTAAGAATCCAGTGGAATGAGGTTGATCTGAGTTGCATGTTGGAACTTCTTATTGCATATGTTGGTATTTCTTTATTTTGCAGTCATGATACATTTTAGTTATGTACAGTTGTTAATCACATGTCATGACTATTGTATATGTATGCATTTTGGATTTTGAATTTCATGTAAATGTTTGGTGAAAATTAATGTGATTATCCTGCTGTTTATATTTTTCCCCTATTTATGAAAGTAGTCAGCTTTGGTTATTCATAGAAAAGCAAAGAAAAAAAAAGAATAAGATAAAAGATGTGCAATTTTTTTAATTATGTCTCCTGGTAATGAAAGAGAACTTTCGATTAAGGCTAGTCGTTAAATAGACATTAAATACCTATCATATAGTAGCAACAAATTTTAAAGGTTTAAAATTTAATGTTTAAAGTTGGAAATTCACCACCTTGCACTTAAAGCAAATGATGGTGGAATGATGATGGACCTAATCAAGATCCTATGGTTCCGTCATCTTGGGTCATCATGGTTCCTAGTTTACTTAGCCAGATGATGTATTGGACCCAATATGATCGAAAGATTCTCGTCAGCAATCATGACTTGCTTCGTACAAGGGTACATTGTGCACTTGGGGTAAATGTTTGTCTAAGGGATGAATTTAAGTCAACTTTAGCGTATAGAGAGCTTTTTGTCTTATCGATCATACCCTATAATTCATTACTTAATGATAGTTAGCCATTAGGGAACATATGGGCTTTTAGTTATGATCGTAATACAATTGAGACGTTCAACAAAGCCACTAGGTCAGAGGGCCGCAGTTATAATCGTTTACCATGTGGAGCCATTTAGCCAAGCCACGAGTTCTTTGTGGAACTGTCTGGCCAAGCCATCGATTAGAGGACTACTTATAACCATTTACCATGTAGAGCCTTCTGGCTAAGCTATGGGTTTTGTGGAGCCATTCAACTAAGCCATTGGCTGGAGGATAAATGTCATGTTCTTACTAATAGAAAATTATTTGAGAATGAATCTTAATGATATTTTTGATTTGGACATTTTTTTTCTTTGTGAGCTAGAGTAATCATTAAGTTCATTGCTCTCGCCAAACAGTTGTGGATGGTGGATGAATTTTACTTTAAGTTATAGATAATTAATTTCAATTTTTAATATTAAATTTTCAATAGATATTGAGCTTTAGAGTTTTAGTGAAATTTGAAGAAGTTATTGGAAGACAAAGTTTTTCGATATTAAATTTTCAATAGATATTTCAATCGATAAGGTTTCGTCCGTGGAAGACAAAGTTTTCGATCTTTATTTAATGATGAAGATGTTATTGGAAAATCAAATCCAAACGGCGGCATCGGAGGTGAAGGGACCAATGGGAAGAACTACGAATTCTGATTTTCATAGGAGGGAAGACGATGTAGAAATCATTGAGGAGAAAGGAGGAAGGTATGTAGAGAGATGTGGAAATAGGGAACAAGGAGTAAGGGGTGCTGGTTGGGAGAAAAAAGAGGGAAATTGTGGTAGGAGGGGTGCTGATTTTGGAGAAAGGAAGGAAGAAAGTGAAGAGGGGTTTGAAGATGAACATGTAAGGGAAGATCGGGAGATGTGGGGAGAGCAAAGCATTGGGGAGAGGGGAAAGTATGGAGGAATACGGGGAAATGGGGGAGAGCCAAAGGTAAGGAAGCTGAAAATGTCAATTTTTGAAGGGGAGGACGCTTATGGATGGATCTACAAGGTGGAGAGGTACTTCGCCGCCAATGGGTTGGCGGATGAGGAGAAACTGACAACAACAGACCTATTTTTGGAGGGGAAGGCGTTGTCATGGTTCCAGTGGAGGGACCAAAGGAGACCTATACGAAGATGGAGAGCATTCAAGGATTGTTTATTAGAACGTTTCCAAACCGATGGGGGAGGGGACTTCTATGAGCAGTTTTTTGCACTGGTGTAGGACGAATCAGTGGCTGACTATTGGGAGCAGCTCAAGCACCTAGCCAGTCGAGTTGAGCGATTATTAGAGACTGCATTGGAGGGAAACTTCATGAAGGGGCTCAAGGCAGAGATCAGAGCGGCGGTGAAAGTCATGATGCCTCGTGACTTGGGAGAGGCTATGCACAGCTAGTGGTAAATCAGAAGAATCTCGAGAAGGGAGCTAGGAGTAGCAGCTTAGGAGGCACATACAGGATGACGACCACCCACTTAGCACCCAAGTGTCCTGCAACAGGAGGATTTCATGAGACCACCAGGGAGAAGACAGTAGGAGGAAGCGGGGAAAATTTCAAGAGGCTGATGAAGAAGGAGATGTAGGAGAAGAGGGCAAAGGGGTTGTGTTTTAGGTGTGATGAGAGGTATACTTCAGGGCATAGTTGTAGGGATCGAACTCTTTAGGTTTTCATCGTCTGTGATGACGAGGAAACTGAGGAGGGAGGCGAGGGGGAAGTAGAGGAGGAGATAGAGGAGAAAATGCATCTGGATCTGACAGAGATTTCCCTGAACTCGGTGGGAGGATTCACCCTGAATCATACCATGAAGGTGAAAGAGGAGATAGGGGACAGGGAGCTGGTGGTTTTGATTGACAGTGGGGCTACCCACAATTTCATTTCCACTCAGGCCGTTAACCAACTGGGAGTGAAATTGTGGACATTGGTTGTTATGGGGTAATGATGGGCATATGAAAGGTGGAGAAAGGCTAAGGGATCTGTAGAGGAGTGGTGTTGACCATCCAAGTGATTCAGGTGAGGGAGAAATTTCTCCCACTAGAGTTAGGAAGTACAGATGTCATCCTGGGGATGAAGTGGAGGCAGACCTTGGGGGACACCAAAGTCAATTGGGGAGCACTCATGATGGAGCTGAGGGTGGATGGAAGAAAGGTTGTGATCAGGGGAGATGCGGGGCTATCCAAAGCTATGGTGTTACTCAAAACCATGGTGAGGAATATCAAAGAGGTGGGGGAAGGCTATTTGGTGGAGCTGCACAGATTGGAGGGAGTTAGATTTGAGGAGGGAGGAGACATACCCTTCTCCATACAACCGTTAATCCAACAATTCCAGGAGGCGTTTCAGCCACCTCAAGGATTACCTCCACTGAGGGAGCAGGAGCACACTATCACCTTAAGGGAAGGTGTGTCACCCATCAGCGTCAGGCCCTACAGATATCTTCAATTTTAGAAGGATGAGATTGAGAAGTTGATTATAGAGATGCTGGAGGCAGAAATTATCAGACCCATCATCAGTCCTTTTTCTAGTCCAGTGTTGCTGGTGAAGAAAAAAGATGGCAGCCGGAAGTTTTGTGTGGACTACAGGACGATCAACAAGGAAACTGTGATTGATGAACTGTTGGATGAACTAAGTGGAGCAGTAATGTTCACCAAGATAGATCTGAAATCAGGATATCATCAAATCAGAATGAAGAAGGAAGATGTGCAAAAATTGCTTTCAGGACTCACGAGGGGCATTATGAGTTCTTGGTGATGTATTTTGGCCTGACTAACGCTACAACCACATTTCAGTCACTCATGAAAAAAATCTTCAGGCCCTATCTCAAGCGATTTGGTTTGGTGCTCTTTGATGTCATCCTAGTTTATAGTAGGACAGAGGAGGAACATTGGGAGCACTTGAGGAGGGTGTTAGGGATGCTACAGGAATACCAGCTAAGGGCCAACCTGAAGAAGTGTTGTTCACCTAGACAAGTGTGGAGTATTTGGGCCATATTGTGTCCAAAGAAGGGGTGACAGCAGGTCAGTCAAAAATTGTGGCTATGTTGAGATGACTATTACCTAAGAATCTGAGGGAGCTGAGAGGATTCTTAGGATTGACGGGATACTACAGGAGGTTCGTGAAAGGGTACAGCACCATAGTATGGCTACTAACAGAGTAGTTGAAGAAGGATGGGTTTCTATAGGGGGAGGAGGCCACAACAATTTTTGAGAGTTTGAAGAAGGTTATGACTACTGTACCAGTCTTAGCTTTACCAGACTTCACTCAGGTCTTCATAGTGGAGACAGATGCTTCAGGGTATGGATTGGGGGTAATGCTCATGCTCGTCGATCCACTACCTATTTCAGCCAGGTTTTGACAGCTAGAGCCAGGCTGAAATCAGTTTATGAGCAGGAATTGATGACCATTGTATTAGCCATCCAAAGGTGGCGGCCCTACCTACTAGGTAGGCATTCATTGTCAGAACAGATCAGAGGAGCTTGAAATACTTGTTGGAGCAGCGGATAGTGACGGAGGAGCATCAGAGGTGGCTGCCAAATTGCTTGGTTATGATTTTGAAATCCAATATAGGCCAGGAGTGGCGAACAAGGCGGCAGATGCTTTGTCCAGATGTATG
Source organism: Dendrobium chrysotoxum (assembly GCA_019925795.1). Lineage (NCBI taxonomy): Eukaryota > Viridiplantae > Streptophyta > Magnoliopsida > Asparagales > Orchidaceae > Dendrobium > Dendrobium chrysotoxum. The sequence continues at coordinate 49,804,394 of CM034307.1, forward strand.
GGGGAGTTACAGGTGACAACAGTGTCAATCCCAATGATGTTAGATTGGGAGGCCATCAAGGAGGAGAGTGCTCAGGATGAGGAGTTGGGGAAGATTAGGGCTGATTTACTAAGGAAAGGGAGTAGCCACCCTGGGTATTCCTTGGAGGGGGAGAGACTTCTGTACTAAAGGAGGTTTGTGATGCTTAGGACATCAGTCCACATTCCACACTTTCTCCAGGAGTTCCATGGGAGCGCTGCTGGAGGTCACTCAGGGGTGCAGAAGACATACAGGAGGCTCGCTTCAGAGCTATATTGGAAGGGGATGCATAAGGATGTGGAGGAGATGGTAGCCAGATGTGAGATATGTAAGAGGAACAAGTACATAGCCATGTCTCCAAGAGGATTACTACAACCGTTAACCTTACCAGGTCGAGTATGGGAGGAGATATCCATGGACTTTATAGATGGACTTCCCCGATCAGAAGGGTTCACAGTGATCCTAGTGGTGGTGGATCGATTGAGCAAGTATGCTCATTTCATTCCCTTACGCCATCCATACACCGCAGTGACAGTGGCATCAGCTTTCATCAGAGAGGTGGTCAGACTGGACGGAGTACCGGAGGCTATAGTATCCGACAAGGATAAGGTGTTCCTCAACCACTTTTGGAGGGAGTTGTTCAGACTACAGGGGACAATATTGAAGAGAAGCACCGCCTACCACCCACAAATGGATGTCCAAACAGAAGTGATCAATAGGAGCTTGGAGACTTATCTCAGATGCTTTGTATCAGAGACACCCAAGTTATGGGCCAAGTGGGTATCATGGGCTGAGTATTGGTACAACACCTCTTATCACTCTGCTTCTTAGATGACACCCTTCAAGGTGTTGTACAGAAGGGATCTGTAACAACTGAAACTTCAGGTATGAAATTTTTTTTAAGTTTGTTAAGGATATCCTAAAAACTCTTATTGATTAAGTTAGTATTAGTAGTAATTACTATTACTAAAAGATTTACTTTCAATAAATAATTTAATTAAAAATCAGTAAATTTTTAATTAGTTTTAGTCTTAACACAATGTATTTTTCATTATTAAAATAGGAAATGATATCCAGAATAATATATATAAAAAAAAATGTTGAATAGTTGCTTTCAAGGGTTGCATAGAGATTCAGTTGAGAGTGTGTGGGCCCTCCCTTATAGTTATCTGCTGTTGGAGACTTGTTTCCCGCAACCAAAACAAATCCCTTCTCTGCTTTGCTTTGCTTTCACGGAGGCTATCCGAAGGGAAAATCCTGTAGAGAGTTTTGGTAGAGAGTTCCGGCATAATGCATTCGGCATAGTGTAGGATTCCTGTAGCACAGTTCGCTACAGTGCCGCGGGTACTGTAGATCAGTCAGCATAGTAAATTCTGGGCTGTAGCCTTGTTCGGCAGTGGCGAAGAAGTCTCGGCTGAAGGATTTTTGCGAGAAGAAAGTGCAGAATTAACAGGTATTGATGTTCTCAGTTAATGGAATGGAATTGTAATTGAAAAACTGTTATGAAGATTTGGAAGTTAATTAAGCAAATTATCGTGATGAATTGTAGTTTGAGGCAGTGTGCAAATTAATTGAGGAAATAGCCAAGGAGTAAGAAGAATTGTTTCAAGGAATAAGAAGAATAAGTAGTAGAAGAAAGAAAGAGGTAAGAATTATAATGATTATCATTATTTTTTTTATCCTATAAATTCATTTAAGTCTAATGAAGTATATATCAATGGGAATGTTAGGATTCATCAGATACTTATGCAAAGATGTGAATTGGAGATAGTTTATCAAAGAAGAAGAGTGAGAGGTGAAAGAATTGAGGCAGAAAATCATCAAAGAGGTAAGTAATGCATTTATTTTCAAATATAAGAACTTTCATCTATATGCATGAAGGTTGATTTTGAATGCATTAAAGCAAAATGTTATTAAATTTGTTTAATGTATAGAGAGGATTTTTAATTCAAGTTTTCAGGCATAAACAACCAGATACCTAATTTAATCGAATAAGTGTAAAAGAAGGTTTAGTATGTTAATCTAAGTGTTTTCCTATTTGATACTATTTTGGAAAAATGTCAATTTCCTTGCATATGTTATGCATTTCAATTGTACACCGGTGATCACAGTAATGATTATGAAAGAATGCAGTAACTTAAGTATGACTTTTGGAACACTGAAAAGTTTTGTGAATATCAATTGAAAAGTAAAGTTTGGCTACACATGATGTATAACTGTAATTACAGGTGGGGCAAAAGGGACCCCAGGGGCAAAAGGGACCCCAAATAATACATGTATTACAGAAGGGGCAAAAGGGACCCCAAAGAAATGAAACCTGCATAGCAGGTGGGACAAAAGGGACCTCAATGAAATTCAATGGCGATAATGCCAGGTTTACCGGAGCTCTATTGAATATATTTATGAATGAGTAGCCAAATCTTTTAATGAGTAAAATTAATATTCAGTATAAATGTAAGAGGAATTATTGGTTATCAAATGAGATTTTATGAAGTTGTTTTAGTAGTTTAACTTTTATTTATGTTTTCAATATCATGAATTTTATAAATATGCAATTTAAATGTTAAATGTTATTTCAAGTTGCATCACTTATGGAGCCTCATAGCTCACCAGTATTTTTACTGGCTGTTATTACAGGTAAAGGAAAACAAAAGGTGGGAGAAGACTAGTTTGCAAGTATTTAAATTTATGTTAATGTCTATTCTATGTTTGAGGTCTACTCTAGGGGTTAGTAAGCCGTTTGCATATTGCGTTACTTTGAAATTGTTTGGCTTTCCTTAGTGGCTCTGTATTAAGTTTTTGGATGGAATTTGGGAATTATTAGATGCTTCCTATGTTGTATCAGACTTATGTTTATATGATCATTTTATTGAGATCTAAATTGAAATCAAATGAAGCAGATGTTTGACATATAAAAATGTTATGTTTTTAATTGTGACACTCGACGGTACTGTTCTGCTAAGGGGTTCTGTGGGGTGTTACAGGATCCATCTCACTTGGTGCATTTTGGGCAGAGCAGCACTCCAGTTTCTTTAGTAGAGGAGTACTTGGAGGAGAGGGACATGGTATTGGAAGAATTGAAGAGGCATCTGTTGAGTGCTCAACAGATTATGAAGAAACAGGCTGATGGGCATAGGAAGGACATCCAATTCGAGGTAGGGGAAAGGGTGTTCTTGAAGCTCCGACCTTACATGTAAAGGTCAATCACCAACGGGAGGAATGAGAAGCTGGCTCCAAGATACTTTTGGCCTTATAAGATAGTGGAAATGATTGGAGTGGTGGCTTATCGGTTGAAACTACCAACAACGGTGACTATACATCCAATGTTCCACGTATCTCAGCTGAGGAGGGCAATTGGAGATTCTGCAGCAAGCTCTGAGCTACCGGTGACACTAACTGAGGATGTAGAGGTGATTTTGGAACCCTTGGAGTTGATGGGGGTTTACCAGAGAGAAGATGGAATTAAGGAAGTGCTGATCAAGTGGAAGAACCTCCTGGACTACGATGCCACATGGGAGCCCTATGATAGGGTGAAACATTAGTTTCCTTGTTTCCACCTTGAGGACAAGGTGATTCTTTGGGAGGACGGTATTGTTAGGCCGGTTTAGGTTGAACCGACCCAACCCCAACCGACCCTTGCAGGGTCGGTTCTCTGCTACAGGAGACGGACCCCCTTAGGAGGGAAAACTGCCGCCCAAGCCTAGTGGGCCCACTAGGCAATCCAATAGGGAAAGAAGTAAGGGGCAGCTAAGAGAGGGAGGGAAAATTTGAATTCGGGATTTGAAATTAGGGAAGTTTTGTATTAAATAGGAGTTGTCTAGGGTTAGGGTTATGCTTATTATTGTATTCTCTTGGAGTTCTTTTGGTGGTTTTGGGCTCTAGATTCATCGTCTAGAGATTGGGAGAGAATGATCCTCCTCTCGAATTGAGGATCAATTATATCTTTTCTTGTTCTTATTTTTGTTTCGATTCCTATAATACAATCTATTATTTTTGGATTATTTTCATTGAAGATCTTGAGGTTTTCTCACTGTTTTTATTAATCTTGTTAGGGTTTACTTGAAATACTCAAGTATTTCCTATCAAAAACCTTTCTAAATAAATTAAACATAATTTAGAAAACCTTCCTAAACAATTAAATATAATTTAGGAAACCTTCCTAAACAATTAAACATAATTTAGGAAATATTTCTAAATAAATAGAACATTCCTAATCAACATAAACATAATTTATGAAACCAAATGCGCAACAGCTAGTTCCGAATTTTTGTTTTATACATTAAAATATGAGAGCATGCTCTGATTCGTAAGAAATTTTTAATTAAATAGAACTTTCCTAATCAAATCCTTTCTCATTAAATTCTTCCTAACACACAATACACATATTTGGAACCTTCCTAATTTAAAACCTTCATGATAAAAACCTTTCTGGAACACCTCTCCCTTGATTACTTATCTTTTCATAACGGCTCTCCTAGGCCCTACAAAGCTTGCCGAATTTCCCCTCTGGCTCCCCTCCTGCTTCTGCTCAGCCTTGGTTGGTTCGGCTCCTGCTGAACTGGCCGGCTGGGTTGGTCCAGGCCTTATCCTGCTGTTGCTGCCCCTCCTGTTACCGCTCCTACTACTGCTGCCCATCTTGTTGCTGCTCTTGCTACTGTTGCCCCTCCCCGCTAGCGTGTCATTATTCTTAGCGGCGCCTAGGGCTTGCGGAGAGCCGATCTACCTCTCGAATAGTAGATCAACTTGTATCTTGGTTTATTGTGCCTTTATGAAAGAGAATTAGCCCATAATCTCTTCCTTTCTTGCTGATTTCTGATGTGTTTTTCCTTTGATATTGTTGTTTTTGCTGTAAGGATATTGGATTTCTATCAGATTGCTATATTTCAAGCGTGCCTAAATCAAGCAATTTGCTTGTTTGTGGCAATGTCTGGTTGATGTTTATTACATAAATCAGTAGGTTGAGAGATTAATGAATCATAAAATGAACTGCATTTTTGGGTTTTGTTTGTCTTATTTATTTATTTTTTCTGTTACCTTTTCTAAGATATTATCTTGAAGCTTTAATGGAGGCCTTATAGTTTGAGTAGTTGATATGTAGCTTCTTTATTTACTGCAGATTGATGTATCTAAGGGTTGCAGGGATGGATGATGGGCTCAGTGTCAAGGAGAGAATATGCTTTGTAAGCAATTAGTATTTAGAATCTTAGCTTATCTTGGCATAAGTTCCTCATTATTCAATATATTGTCTGATTAGTTAATTAATTCTACACTTTTTATGATATTATGTTCGATTATTGCTGTTCCAAAAGAGAAAGGACAATTCAAAATAGACCAAACTTAATTCGGTTGACTTCAACGAAGCCTAACTCCACGAAAGATGAGAGAGAATATGATCCACTAGAAAATAATAAAGCCAAATTGTGGTGTTCAGAGTGAAGGGATACTCATTGCCATTTCTGAAAGCCAAGTGTACCCACATATAAGCATACAAGTTGATTATCTCTTATTGTCAAAATAATAAAAGCAAAGGCATCATTAGGATAAAAAATAATGTCAAAAATCAAACAAAAGATAAATAAAAATGTAATATAGAAGACACCAAAATTTATGTCCACAGGAGTGAAGAGATGATTTGATCTACTTAATATTACAAAATCTCCATTGTCATTTACAAAATGTAGGAACATTACCCACGTAAATGTTCCCACATAGAAGCAAAGATGAGGGCAATAGAAACTTTCACAAGATGAAGTTAGCTAGAACCATCACTATTGCCACTATCTCATCTTGTAATTCTAAAACCATCCTCTATATTAATTTTGAAGGATAAACCACTATTGGTTTAATGTGAATGATTGGGAATGATCAGATTTTACAGTTTCGGTATCGTGGATTGTTATGATCTTGATATAATTAGTCAATGGAGGTACTGATCCAACTTCAACAAATGATCACTATCCGTAATAATGGGCTGTGTTGTTTAAGGGGACCTCATAGATGACAAGGGGTGAGCTTGTCAAAGGGTCAATTTTAAGCCAACCTTCACTAACAAAAGGTTTCATACTCTATTAGGCACGTCTTATTACCCATGAATCATAGAGTGGGCCATTAGGGAATATCCGGGCTTAAGCTATAACCATAATATAGTGGCTCCATCACAATCAGGTTAATCACTCAATCATGGGGCACATGCTATATCATTATTGGCGTGAGATTTTTGAGTGTCATCATATGGATGCACTTAATATGACATGTCACGCCCCACGCTGACTCCACTCCTACATTTCGATGAGAGATGCGATAGATGAATTCATACAATTCATTTTACATATCATAATACATCCACTATTCATAAACGTTTATGAAAAACATCCACCTTTATCAACAAAGCGGAAACAGTCCAAAATTTCATATATAATTTATATTTACGGAGTGACTAACAACCTCAAATATTCATAAAAAATATCTTAGATTCCTCCCATCATCACTTATCTTAAAATCGTACAAACATTAGGCATAAATTAAATCTATTTCTACTCATCCTCAATCTTATCTTTTTCTCATTTTTGTAAAAATAGTCAGAATAAAGTCTGGTGAACTTTCAGGCCAAAAAAAATATGTAGTTCTAATATAATATTCAAGAATATAAAAGATTTAACTAACATCCAGATGTAATGACTGTATGTAATGAAGCCATTTTTGCTTTATAATACAGCATTAATATATAAAAATTGCATTAATGCTCTGTATATGAAGATCATGTAACATTAATATGCTCACCTGATTCCAAAAAGACTGAATACCAATCACGATATTATAGAAGTAATATCATGTCAGTTGTTTTAAATACTTAATCCTGAATTTAATCACATAGATGTTTCATTTAATTGCACATCTTTTCTTTTCAATTTTGGGTCATCACTAGTCTAATAATGTGTGATGTCTAGATGTCTAAGTCCAGGTTATCTCTAGCCATTGCCTCTATAGCCATAGGCTTCACCATAGCCCGCAAGCTTCATTGTACCAAGGTTGCATTGTCTTCATTTGAGTTACATTCCCATTTGGGTCACACCACCCTACTTGCCACATTTTCTTAGGTCAATTAGATTCTGATAACTGCAGTAACTTTATCAATTACACTAGTCATATGTTAATTTAAAATAAATAGGTATACAATGCACATATAAGAGAAAGCCTGTACATATAACATGCCTTTTATTTAGCAACGTAACATCTAGTAAAACATAGATTTTTCCAACACATTAGGCAATATGTGATTTCATTCAATATTATGTAAAATTGCTAATGAGTAACACATTAAATTAGTTTTGGTGTAAGGGTACATGAAAGAGGCTAAAGCACTTGCTTCATGAATTAGAAATTACATATCTTACCTCCTTGATGAGCTGCTTCCTCAATTAGGACACCTTGTAATCTTTATGCTTGTAAGTTACCAGCATCAACCCAAATTCGTAAACTTGACAATTCGTAAAAATATATATTCACACCAAAAAATATCAAGTTATTCTTAAAGTAACATACCTCACAATTTCCTCTCTTCATACATTATTCGAAATCCTCAAATTTCTCTTCCCACTGAACTATGAAATTCCAAATTAATAATTAAATTTTATTTAAATTAAGAACTTTTCACAAAATGAGTTCACCAGACTTTGGTAAATTAATAACAAAATACTAAATTTTTTTACCTTTTCTCCTCATCTCTCTCTTCCTCTTCTTTGTCTTTTTCTTCTCCTTTATCTTCTTCTTTTTCTTCGTATTCTTCTTCCCCAACCAAAATTTCCTCTTCCAGCCGACTTCACCTTCTCAGCCGAATTCTCCTCCTTCGGTAGTTCAACATGCTCTCACACTTCCGCAGTTTGCAGCTCAGGAATTGCCTTGCCGAGAGTACAGCTAGTGGATGGTTTAATGAATAAAAATAATAAAAAATTCTACAAATACCCACTTCCCCAATGGACTTAATCACCATTATTGATTAATATCACGACTGTTGCATACATCAGTTAGTGGCTTCGACTATTGTAGATACAGTAGTATTGATAATGAATAGTAAGGAAAAACTATAAGGGAAAAAATGAAAATTGAAACTACTTCTATAACTTTTACACATTTGCAAATTAACATATACTTCTATATACCAATTTACTCCATTTGATGATTTGAACGCAATGTTATACTTTTTGATGATTTTTATGAAAGTTTATACTTCGGGGTATAATTGAACTGAGCTAAATTTGCACATTATTTTAGGAAAATTGGGTATTACATGACATTGTCTTTTTGAGACCATTGGACAAACATAAGTTTGTTAGCCTTGGTAAATTAGTGGAGGGATGGGCGACTACTTTGAGCACAAAGTGATTGATGATTACTTGAGTTTTTTTGGCATTTTTTTTTCTTAAGAGTCTAAGCATGGGGGAATGAGTGTTCCTTCCAGGTGACACAAAATTGCACCATTCTTCTATCATTGTTATTGCATTCGATCAATTTGACTTGTGAAATAATATGCAGGTTAACATAGAACTTGTTATTTGGGAGTTTCAACCTAATAATATTAGGTACTTTTACGTTTGGCTTTAATGCCTATCTTTCACACCCAATATATATATATATACTTCCAGCCTAAAAGGAATTTACTGTTCTAAATGATTAAAACATCTTTTTCCAGAAAATTCATCACATCTTCTGTTCTTTAATATTTCATTTTATCCACCACTTGGTAAATTATGTAAGAGTTTTATCATTAAACTGCTGGTGCTAAGAGAAGCTATGAATGTTTGATGCTGTCATCCAATGATGAATTAGCCAGATCATTAAATCTACAGTCGGTTGGGACAAAGATGATGATGAGAATATATTCAAGTCTTTTTTCTTAATTTAATTTTTAAAATTTTATTTTATGACTTTAGTTGATTGTTATGCACTTGAAGAATATATTTTCTTTTGAGCCACTGTTTTTTTTTTTTTAAGTTCATTCATTTATTACTATATAAAATTGTGATTCCATCTATTGATTACTTACAGCTTAATTCCATGGTGGATCTTGGAAGTGATGTGCAAGTTCGTGCTAGTGGGGGACTTCTTGCTGTGCTAGAAACTGAGAGGCTTATAGACACCTTGGAACAAAGGGAGGGTGGCAATGCATCAATAACCATTGATTCAGTAGAACAGATCTCATTTTATCCTATTCCATTTATTTGAACTGAATATATTATATTTATATTGTTTTTTATTTCTTTCAATGCATCTATTATTGAAGATCCTAGCATGGTTTCCTATACTGTTCAATAGAGACAAATTCCTTAAACTCGATGCCACTGCTTATGAGGCTCTGCAGATTTTTCAAATTGACAAGCATCCAAGTCACATGGGAATTGGCCGATCTAAGGAAGGGTAGGTTTCCTCATTTGTGTGAAGCAAATTCTTTGTTAATTGTTTCAAATTGAATATTGAATCTCTTGAATTGCAGGTTTTCCGTCTTTGGAATGTTTAATAAGGTAGGTGTAAGCTTTTGTTGCCAGTCCTATTCTGTTTTTTTTTTCTTTCAAATTCAACTACTGAAGTGAGTAGTAAAATTTTATAATATTATATATTAAATACTAGTTAATCATATCCACATGATTCCTATTCTGTGTATTGCAACTAATGCTTACTTTAATATCTAGTGTGTTACACCAATGGGAAGGCGTCTCTTGAGGTGAGCCCCTGAAGTCTATTTCACAAACTATCATTCTTACTTGCATCATCTGTGATATTGAAAATTATTCCTTTCATATCAGGGCGTGGTTTTTAAGGCCTATACTTGACCTCGGCATTTTGAATAGCCGGCTAAATACAATATCCTTATTTCAGAATGTCCATTGTTTAAATTATTCTTCCTGAAGCTTTAAATTTGTATCTACTTCTGTTTATCCTTTAAGATCATTACATATCGTTCTTTCTTTGCTGCGAGGAGGTGTTGTCTGCATTGCGAGAAACACTGAAGTCTGTAAAAGATATTCCCTACATGCTAAAGGTGTGATACCTTGGCTCCATTTTTGTTCTGTGCTGTATTTCAATTGATAATGCTTGGCTATTTAATTTCGTAGTCTCCATCTGCAAGTGTTTATTTGATTTAAAAATTTAGTGTCCCTCCACAAAAATATCTTCAAACTAGAATGTGACATTTGAATTTGAATCAAGTAGTGTATCCGTTCATGTCGTATACACAAGAGCTCTAGATAGGAACAGCAAGTTTCCAAGGTGATGATTTGCTTTATTTGGGATGTTCCATGTCTCTTTAAGCAAGGAAATGCCAGCACTATGAACTATGCAATCTATAAAGGAGTATACGCGTTAATGAAAGCTGCATAAATCATAGTTGCGGAGTGAGAACCATCAGTGTATATGAAGCATTAGTGCAGAAGGTTAAATGAAATTTACTTTCTAGCCACACCTTTCAACTCTAGAGAAATTGGCCCAAAGTTAGAAAAGAAAAGGTACCTGAAAAGGAGATTGTAATTGTTATTTTCATACAGAAGGTTAGGGCTTGGGCCAAGGTATATGACGCATTAGTGCAGTCAGAGAAACGTGAGTCTGAAATTTTCGGAAGAACTTGGGTTGGGGGAGGATCCAATCACAGAGATCATTGGGGTTGTTTAATCGAGTGGTAGTTGAAGATGGCGGGTGGTCATCGTTGATGTGGGGTGAAAGCTTCAGCTAGGGCACCTAGTTCTGCCACTTTATTATCAAGACTTCTATGATTGACAACTGTTCAATGTTCGTGTTCAGAGCAAATCTGGCAATAACTTCTACATTTTAGCATGTTTACCTGCCTTGTAAAATTTAGACGGTCATTTTTGTGGCTGGAGAAATATATAAATGATGGCATGGAAATTCTACTGAAGCTCTATGAGTTGCTGATCCAGAAGATAAGCTCATAGATAGATAGTTTAATGATGCTTTGTGAAATTCAATACAACTAGACTCTATGATGTGGTTTGTTGTCTGTTATTCGATCAACTCTAGATAAATAGGATTTCTGTGTCTAGTTATATTTTAGATTTATTACTAATTTGTAGTTTTGCTGATGCCGTTTTCATAGTATTCTGAAGTATTATTATGGAGCTTTGAGGGGAAGTTTAGATTTACAATTGTCAAGCTAGGCTATTTTTATAAATAGCCCCTTATGTTTTGTAAAATTGTTGTATGTAAAGTTGAATGGAAGTTTTCTATAGCCCTTATGTTGGCTTTTTAATTATCTGTTTTGAGAATTCAAAAATTTAGATGCGTTGAGGATTCTATATCTAAAGCCCGAGAATTTACTGTTTTACATCTTTTTCCTTCTTACTCATTCTCCTTTACTTTTTCGTTTTTAAACTAAAATTATAATTCAACTGACTACCCTACAACAATATGGTAACATAGAAAAAGTCCTATTAATTTTGCTTTTCTTTTATTGAATTTCTACTATTTATTCTTTCGTTTTCATCAACTTCCTACAATACTGTCCTTGATTTAATTAAACTCTTTAACAAGTTCCTAAAATCTCTCCACTTAATTTTCCACTTTATCCAATTAAAATAAATCATATTTCTATCCTATTATAATATTTATATTGTTATACCAGTGAGCCAAGTGTTGACCTACTTAGTTGCTTTCGCATTCTTTTTTAGAATTTTCTTGTGAGAAGCTGCATTTTACAACCATAGTTGCTAATTTATTAGCTTTAAAAAAACGATTGTTCAATTTTCTTAAAGAGAATATATTTATAGTACCTACAACCATAGTTGCTTTACATTCACCTTTACAAAACTTGAGCTTTTGTGTGGGAATGATGATGAACCTGTGGGCTCCGAAAATTCGGCCCCGGCCTCCGCCCGCACTTTTGGCTTTCGAGGGGGGAGTTTTAACGGATTAAGTTCCAGGGTAAATTTTGGAAGGCAGATGGGTTTGTAGATAAGACACTACCCAGAGATTTCGCCCTCATTTTGCGAGGACTTTATGATCTGAGTTCTGGTTTCCTATAGGCGCAAGCCCCTATAGTTAATTACCCCTCCCGGTAACGAGAGAGAACTTTCGATTAAGGCTAGTCGTCGATCAGATACGTAAAGATACGTGAGTCTGGTATATAGTAGCAGCAATGAGTTTAGGGTTTGAAAGTTTGAGAATTTGGAAGATTGAAAGATTTTGAGATTTCATATTTAAAATTGGAAATGTCACCATCTTGCACTTAAAGCGGATGGAGGGGGAATGGATGATAGACCCGATCAAGATCCCATGGTTCCGTCGTCCCGGGCCATCGTGGTCCCTGGTCTACTTAGTCAGAGGAGGTAGTCGACCCAACCTGACAGAAGGATCCTTGTCGGCAGCCATGGGTTGCTTCGTCCAAGGGTACCTTGTAGACCTGGGGTGAATATTTGCCTAAGGGGATAAATTTGAATCCACCTTAGCTAACAGAGGGCTTTGTGCCCTATCGATCATATCCTATTGATTCATATCTCAAGGATTTGATGCCATTGGGGAGCATACGGGCTCTGGCCATAACCATAATATAATGGTGCCATTTGGCGGCGACCACCTGGTTCAGAGGGCCCCGAGTCATAACCGTTTATCCTGCAGTGCCATTTAGCGGCGAAACTGCCGGTTAGAGGACTCGTACCACGTCCTTGCTGGCAGGAGATTGTTTGAGAATGGATCCTAGTGATATTTTCGACCAGGCACTAGCTCTATGTGAGCTGAAGTATATTTTGATTTGTCCACCTCGGCAAATTGTTGCGGAGGGTGGATGTGTTTGCTTTATGTGGTTGATGATTGGATTTCAGTTTTAAATATTTTCGGAGTTTAGGATTTTGGGAATTTTTGTGGAGTTTTGGAGTTTTGAGTATTTGTGGGATGGCGCTTTGAATCATTTGGGATAGACCCCTCCGGTTGAGATATGCATTCAACACGGCCATCATCGGGGTAGATGGGGTTATTTCTCATTCGTGGATTGAACCTTGTCCACTTTGTCGAGCTGCCGACAGAGGATCAGGTTTCGTAGGCTTTATGCCATTGCAAGTGAATTTTCTTGGTTGAAGGCCTTGAAGGCCTAATATGAATGTATAAAATAAATATCCCGGTCGACCTTGCGACCGTATATTTATTTAATAGTTCGAGCCGTGTCGACTCCTATCTACCTGCTTAGGAGGACCGGGCTTGAACTTGAATTCACTTATTAACCCGCGCAGCATCCCTTGACGTCACGTGTGTACCAATAACACGCTCACCGGGGCCCATGCGGGTGTTTGGGGGCATTTTATAAATATTTATTGAACCTTGTCTACTCCTATCTGCTTGCATAGGAGGATCGGGTTCAAATCTATTGACCCGCGTAGCATCCCTAGACGTCACGTGTGTACCAATAGCACGCTCGCCGGGGCCCATGCGGGTTATGATTATATTTTCCCCTTTTAGTGTACCTATGTGTATACAAATTAAAGTGCACACGTGTAGGGGTATTCTTGAAATATCTGTACACGCCTTCTGTCCGCTTGCATGAAAGTTGCGAATCCGGTGACGTAGAGTTGTACGATCTCCACAACTATTGCTGGTAGGCAGGTAGATGTTTTCATTCATAGATTGGAATTGACTTCAGGATACTGCATTTACTGAAGTCTTTCTGCATCTACCCACATATGGCATATTGAACATACATCCATGTTCGTAGAGAGGTTGTATATATAGAAATCTGTATGTATTGCAGATCTTTTGCTATCACTTTGGTAGGAAAATCACAGAGGGTGTAGACCTTCTAATGTTGTTTGCAAACAAAGATATTTGATGTAACTCTTCCACATCTTCTCGTAGGCAAGTTACTATATGTTCATTTACGATTCAACTGACATTAGTAGCATGGAGATTATATCTTTTATAGCCTTCTTTCCTCTTCTTTTATAGATATGTCATATTTGCAGTACATGCCCGCCAGCGAATTGTCACTGCGCATATATATATTTTTGTGCTTCTCATTTCTGGACATCACATATTCATTATGTACACTACGAGCCTTCCATAATAGTTCATAAGTTATTGCAGCATATCCTTTATCGTTCTTTGTATGTAGACCGATATGTTCATTTACACGTCGTTGTTGACTATTGATTGGGTTGTATTCCTCATCATTCATCTTTTCATATGTGTTGAACGTCGTCACTTGCAAGGGTCTAGTGTATTTGCTTACACTTAAATGACCCCAATTGTGTATGAGCCTCGGTGTTCTTATTCATAAGCACATTATTGTCGCTAACTAGTAGCTGCATTTGGACTAGCATATCCCATATGAATAAATCGTATCATTCATTAGAGACTCCATATTGTATCAGGTGGTGTCCAAGGTTATTTGCTCAATATTGTTCATCTGATCATTTCTGCTTTCAAGGGATTAGTATATTTGATTACTATTGCCTTAGTTATTGACTGTAAGGGATGATCTATTGTCCAAAATATATTTCTGCCAACCACCCGTAAGTAGACTACCGTGCATAACAAGCCTCCTACAGTCTCTTGCAAACATTCATCATGAATCTTTTATTACTATAAGTATCTATGCTCATTGCAATTCTCCTGATGTCACATGTGGAATAACGCCCAGTGGCAGTGCCAGTACCTTCATCAAAGTCTGTTACTCTTATCCTTCCACAAATTATAGCATTTGGACTACAAATTTGTCGTTTCTACTTGTAGATGAGGCGTTGTGGGTATAATGGATTCTTAATCCTCACCAATTGTATAGCCCTTGCTATGGCTCATAAACAGTCCATCACATACTTTGCAAACTCCTTACCACTTGATTCGTTTGTTTGCAGTGTTTGTTGAAACTCACTTGCAATCGTTTCAATATTGCTCATCTTTATTCAAAGATTCAATATCAGAATGCATGAGTCCTTGCTTGTTCATTTGTTCTTAATCTTTCTCTTTGATACGCCTTCTTAGAATTGGATTGTTGCTGGTAGTAGGGATGTAGGAGCTTTCTTATCTACCATGCATTTTTATTTGCTCATCCACTATGCAAATTTGTTTAATCAAATCAATCCTCTTATTACAAGTCCTTGCATTCACTTTGAGTTCTTGTTTGCTTGCATGAAGTTCATTTGTATGCACTTGAATGCTCAAAGCTATTTTTAGCTATTCATTGCCATTTGTAAGTAGATTATACATGTCATTGAAGACATGTTATCGCACTTTCCACTTAATCTTTGCTTGCGAATTGGTTGTATTTGTCACATTCACTTTGAATCAATATATTTCATGTAACATTGAGTTAACCGTTCTTATAGCTTGAGTTCCCTCGCATACGATTCAAGCTTTGATTTCCTTGTATGTGTTTGATTTCAAGTTCAGTTTCATTCAGACTTGAATTCATTCAAGTCTTCTACTGCCATATCGAATTCATCCGGATTTGAATCTTATGCTTGCAAATTCAAATTTTACTTTGCATAAGTTCTTGTTATCCATATCTTGCTCCAGTTTGAGTTCAGAGTACATGTTCAACTTTGAGTTCTCCTCAAGTATTCGTTGTAGTCTGTTCGAGTTCAACTCAATGTAGAATTTGAGTCCAAGTTCGAGCTTAAGTCCGAGTCATGTTCGTTTGATGTTCAAATTGAGTCCAAGCTTTGTCCACTTGATATTCAAATCAAGTTCAAGTTCTGGATTTAGTCTGGGTTTAAGTTTAGATTCATTTGTTGTTCAAGTCCAAATCATTCAGTTCAAGCTTAGAAGTCCCCCGCTATCCTTGCAAGTTCAATTCAAATCAAAGTTCTTTGTATTTGTCCTTTTGAATTCAAACAGGTCTGAGTGGTCTTCTGTTCACCCGAAATTTCGGCAGCCTCCCGGCGTCTCCCCCGTTTAGGGGAAATTACGGAAAACTGGGCCTTTCCCACCACGCTACGAAAAGCGTGTATGGTAGGTGCCCTCTTTCGAGGACACCGCGGCCGTGTAAAATCTTCAATCCCCCACCACGCTACGAAAAGCGTGTATGGGTCTTCGACAGCACCTGTTTGAAAACGCAGTTATTTCCCCGCGAGCGGGTACTTAAAATTATCCCCACCACGCTAAGAAAAGCGTGTATAGGGCTTACCCGCCTCGCCGTAGGTGTCGCACCGGGTTCCCTTCCCACCACGCTAAGAAAAGCGTGTATAGGCGGTTTGCCGGCCCGACACGAACGCCGAGGATAGGATTTTGAGGTGATTACCCGCTTCGTCGTAGGCGCCGCACCGGGTTCCCTTCCCACCACGCTACGAAAAGCGTGTATAGGCGGTTTGCCGGTACGTCGCGAACAACGAAATGAACTCTCGAAGTGATTACCCGATTCGTTGCAAGCCTCGCGACGCACTTCCTCCCACCACGCTAAGAAAAGCGTGTATAGGTGGTCGTTTTGTCGCGCTGCGAACCTCGAGGCGGGCTCTCGGAGTTTTAGGGTTAGAAGGGTTATACCTTGCAATCGTCGACGGGGAGGTGGCTCGTGGATCGAGGCGAGAGAAGAGCTCTCTTTGCACTTGCATTTTTTTTTTTAACAATAATTAATTATAATTTAAAAAAAATAATTAATTATAATTATAACAATTAATTATAATTAATTATAATTGATAATAATTGATTTAGATTAAAATAAATAGTTATAATTAATTTTAATAAATTATAGTTAATTATTAATATAATAATTAACCATAATAATAATAAAATTAATTATAATTTATTTTAATTAAAACTAATTATTATTAATGGTAATTAAAAATAATTAAGATATTTAATTATAATTAATTATAATTAAATATAATTAATTACTATCAGTAATAATTAAAATAATTTTAATAAAATAAAATAGAAAGTGAATTGGATATGATTAATGTAGGATTTGAGCAAGTTTATGCAGATCTGAATGAAATTTAGGCTAGATCCTACTTAAACAATCGGATTCATGCGGAGATGGGAGTAGGATTAGGATGGATTCAGGTCAAATCCTATTAAACAGAGAGCTAAGCTCTCTGTTTCCCATAAGTTCGGCGGCTTCAAGGGATTTGGCCGAAGAAGCACATGCAAGGGAGAAAGTTACCTTCTCAGCAAGAGCTCCCGTCGTACTTCTGTCAAAATGTCGTAACTTCCGACCGATAGGAAGGGAACGTCGTTAAGGGAACGAAGTCGGAGGAGCTTCGGGTATGGGAGGCGGAATAGATGGAGAGGCAGATCCGGCTAGGGCTTGGGAGGTAGGTCGGTCCTTCTCCCTTTCTTTCTCTCTCTCTCTCTCTGGTTGGGAGATCGGGAGGTGGAGGCGTCCGGCTTATGAGGTCGGGAGTGCGACTGGGTTTGGTTCAAAGATCGAAGAAGATCGGAGCTGGCGCCTGGATGTCGGAAGGTTGGCTTGCGGTTTGCAGGCTTCAGTCGCGACTAGGGCCAGAGGTCGGAGGTAGCTCGGGCAGGAGCTTGACTAGGGCAGTATGCGAATTGAGGACAAGGGTGGGGGCTCCGACAGTTGTAAGAGGTGGATGAGGGATTTCGACTGGAGGCTTGGAGTCGGATGAGGGCAAGAGGTCGGAGAAGCAGTGGAGGCCGAAGCTTTTGCGAGTTGAGTGGGTTTTGGGAAGAGCTCGGCAGTGGAGGGGATTCGGCTGCAGGTTGGAGTCGAGTGGGGAAGTGTCGTGTGAGCTTGCGGAAGGGAGAAGCTGCGGGAGTTCTTGCCAGAGCTGAGCGTGGGAGTGTCGTATTTAACGACTCAAGCTGGGACACGATCGAGGCGAATGCAGGACGACTGCAGCGGCGCCGTATGAACAGTGATTCAGCGGGATATCTGGCGGGGTTTCCGCGATTCGACGGAGGTAATTCATTTCATTCTTTTTTTTTGTTTATCCGTTTGAGGTCAACAAATGCCCCCCAACAAATGTGGTTCGCGTCTAGAGCAAATCACGTTTGTTGTATGTCGATTGACCTTGTGGATTTCTAGATATTTATTCTAGATGTCACACAAATGTCTTCGTTTAGTGGATCTCCAAAAGTTTGTTTGGATGTCACACTAAGATTGTCATTCTGTAGATCTTCAAGAGTCTGTCTCGGTGTCTTCACAGATCTTTAGGTGCACTTGTAATTAGTAAGAGGATTGATATGAAGGCTTTAGTCATGTAGAGACCCAAAAGATACTGATAGAGCACTTTATAACCAGATCCCTAGAGTAACACTTTGTAGGTTGATAATAATATATAACAATGTCACTTTCTGTTCTTCTTTTGACACTACTGCTTTCTTAGTTTTCAGTTTTGATTTTATAACTGTACTGACAATTCTTTGTTTCTTGTGCAGGTCACTACAGAGATAGGATCCAGTCAGTCAG
Source organism: Dendrobium chrysotoxum (assembly GCA_019925795.1). Classification (NCBI taxonomy): domain Eukaryota; kingdom Viridiplantae; phylum Streptophyta; class Magnoliopsida; order Asparagales; family Orchidaceae; genus Dendrobium; species Dendrobium chrysotoxum. The sequence goes on from CM034307.1 coordinate 49,822,773, forward strand.
CTACCACTGGAGATTTGGTTCTGGTACGTTTTTTAGTTTGTTTGTTCTGTTTCCCTTTTTTTTTTGGCTGCTTACTGACCCTTGTTGCCTTGTGCAGGTTCCAGAAGTGCAGAGTACCTGGTCTTTGGAAGGAGCTGAGCAGAGCTATTGACTTCCTCTTCAGGCATAGTTTAGAAGACAAATTTGTAGTCCTCTGCGAAGGATATTGTACTTTTCTCTTTTTTTTGTTGATGTAAACTTGTAAAAGAGAACTGAAAACTTGTATATGGATTCTGAATTAATAAAATGAAGCATTTTTGTGAATTCTACTGTTGACGAGCTCTCTTTTTACTGCTCCTGTGATTTCTGTGGCTGTACCTTGAGCTGTGTTGATGGTGATGTAAATAATTTTAAATATTTATTTGGGGATTTCGGCATGCGGCACGATGTCGACCCAAATAAATATTTAAAAATGCCCCCAGCCTTTAGGGACACTTGTAGATGTCGTTCGGGATACCTCTTTCTTGTAGCTTTAGTTTCCCTGGGATTTTGGTTCATCCTGTCCTGTGCTTTGTGCTGCGGACATTGATGGAGAATTATCTGATTTGTCTTCATTGACTTGTCAGAAGATTTGCATGCCTTCTGCCCTTTGCTTCTAGCTTTGGCGGGCTTGATGAAGGAGTAGATGCCGGTGACCTAGATGTATTAGGTCGTTGGCGAGAAGTCATCGGTCCAGAGCTTTGTGCATAACGGACTTGTTGATGACAGAATCCTCTTAGTTCAGCCTCAGGCTTTTCATGAACTTTGGATAATTTCTTCGGTCCTTTGCTTTGTGCTTTCGCGGACTTGTTGAAGAAAAGTTCCTTCGATCCTAGCTTGATGCTTTACGGATTTGCTGAAGGATTTACAGGTTTTGGTTTCGGTTGATAGTACCAAACTTGGGTAGTATCTTGATCCTTAACCATTTGAGGAGACTTTAATCTGAGTCACTTGAGTTCATCAGATTGGGCGAGCTGGGATTTGACAGCTCTTCGTCCTCTGGTTGCTGAGATGGGGGTTCCTCTACTGCGGCCTTTCTTATGGCGTGTTGAGTAGATGGAGCTGCCAGCGATCCGGCCATATTTGGGCTTGTTGGATCCGACCTCTTACACCCATTCAGGCTTCAGACTTGAGCTAGGGGAAATGTGCTTCCCAATGCTGATTTTGCTGAAGTTGATAGATTTTGAGTCTTCCTTTGTGGTTGAAGATTTAGAGCCTACGCGAATTTGGTAATTGCTCGAGATTTCTCCTTCCCACTGGAACCTTGATTCTCCGGTCAATTAGGAGAATTTTGTAGACTACGATCACTTGAACTTATCGAGTCAGATTTGCTTTCGTACTTCCTACAGTCCCTACTGACGGGTTGACGAAGTGGGGGTTCCGCTACTACGGCCTTTCTTGTGGCGTGTTGAGTAGACGGGGCTGCCAGCGATCCGGCCATATTTGGGCGTGTTGGATCCGACCTCTTACACCCACTCGAACCTTAAGCTTCAGGCTGCTGAAAGACTTCAGGTTGTTCTGGCTCAATTTGTTAGTGTGTAGTTGCAAAAGTCTCTTTTTGACCTTTGAAATCTTGGTACGTTGGAGAAGGTGGCGTCTCGACCTTTTGAGGCTCACCTGCATACATTTTTCAGGTGTCGACCGTTGATCGGCGGCATGGGCCTCTGACCGTGCAGATCGATAAGCTGGTAGGCTCCTCCTTGATACACTTTTTCAATGACGAAGGGACCCTCCCAATTGGATACGAATTTGCCACCAATTCTTCGGTGTGGGATGATTGGTCTTCTCAGCACCAGGACCAATTCCCCTTCTTGAAAGGATCGAGGACGCACCATCCGATCAAATGATTTTGCCATCCTTCCTCGGTAGATTTCTAAGTTCTGTTGGGCTTGCAACCTGACTTCGTCGAGTGCATCGAGCTCCTCAATTCTTAGGCGAGCATTCTGCTCTTGAGTAAGCTCATTCTGGATAGCGACCCGAAGAGACGGTAATTCAACTTCTAGTGGCAAAACGGCTTCAGCTCCGAACACTAGTGAGTAGGGAGTGGCTTTGGTTGGTGTTTTATAGGTCGTACGATACGCCCATAACGCTTCTGCCATCTTCGTATGCCATTCTCTTTTATTCTTGGTGAGGATCTTCTTCAACAACTTCACCAGTGTCTTGTTGAAGGCCTCAGCCAAACCATTGGCTCTTGGGTTATATATAGACGAGTAACGCCAGTCAATCTTATGACGATCTACAAACTTATAGATTTTTGTACTCTTGAATGCTGTGCCATTGTCTGAGATCACCCGGCGTGGTACACCGAATCTGTAGACGACGTTGTGGGTAAAGAAGTTGATCACGTGCTCGGACGTGACTTCCCTGAATGGAGCTGCTTCTGCCCATTTAGAAAAATAGTCCGTTGCTGCCAGAATAAAGCGGTGCCCTGCCGATGACGGCGGATCTATTGGCCCAATTATGTCAGTGCCCCAACATTCAAATGGCCAGGATGCAATTGTTGGATGCAGCGGATTTGGCGGTTGATGAATAACATCACCGTGAATCTGACATTCGTGGCACTTCTTAGCGTGGTTGATACAATCTCTCACCATCGTAGGCCAGTAATAACCCATTCTTTTAATTTTAGTAGCCATCTTGGGACCTGACTGATGTGCTCCGCAGAGTCCTTCATGTACTTCTGTTACTACTTTATCAGCTTCTTTGGCCCCTAGGCACCTTAGCCACATTTGATCAAAAGCTCGCCGATATAGCGTATTATTGACAAACGCGTATCGCAATGCTCTTTTTCTAATTTGTGTAGCCAGAGATTTATCTGTTGGAAGTTTGCTTTCTTTGAAGTAGTCGACGAATGGTTGCCTCCAATCGTCTTCGACTTCAACATCTAGGCAATCCAACCACGACTCTGAGAATCTATCAGTTCTTCGTCTTTTTACTGCTGGACGTTCCCCTGGTTGATTTTTAATAGTGATTTTTTGTGGATGTTGAGGATCGACCGGGGTTGCATCCTGCTGGCTTGAACCTGGTATTCCTTCTGCCTGCGGGAATTGTAGGGTTGCTGGCTCTAAGACTCGGCGGTTTTCAACCGCAATGAATATAGGTGGCCTCTTATCCTCATTTGCAAGCTCCTTGGCCAGTTTAGCTAGACAATCTGCTTTTGCATTCTGTCCTCGAGGAACCCGAGTCATCCTGACATTCGGTATTTGTTTTAGAAGCTCAAGAGCTCGTCGGTGATAGTGGGCCAATTCAAGTTTGCAAATCTTGTAAATGCCCAGAACTTGATTTATCACAAGTTGAGAATCACCGAAAATTTGGAGATCTGTGATTTGGACATCAATTGCAATCTCCAGTCCTGCTATTAGAGCTTCGTATTCGGCTTCATTATTGGTCCGAGGTTCCGTTAAACTGAACGAGAATCTCATGATACCTCCCTCAGGTTCTATGAAGACAAGACCGATGCCAGCTTGGGCCTTTGCAAGATTTGGAGGTTTGGGAGACTTGATAGACGATGCCCCATCAAAGTACATCTCCCAGAATGGTAGCTTTTCTTCTTCATCAACTTGCATGATTTGTTCATCTGGCAAATCATCATTGAGCGGAGAGTCAGCTGGGATTGGATGTGCGGCGAGGAAGTCTGCCAAAGCTTGTCCCTTTACTGCTTTCTGTGGCATGTACACTATATCAAATTGCAGTAATAGCACTGCCCACCTTGCCAAACGACCTGTCAACGCTGGTCTTGTCATCAAGAACTTCAGCGGATCGATCTTTGATATCAAGGTGATTTTGTGGGAGAGCATATAGTGGCGGAGCTTCTGGACTGCAAAGATCAACGCCAGACAATGTTTCTCAATTGGAGAATATCGTACTTCTGCTCCGATTAATCTCCGACTGATATAGTAGAGTGCATTTTCTTTTCCTTCCTCATTGTGTTGGGCCAATAATGCTCCGAGGGACTCTTCTAGTGCTGCCGTATACAGTATAAGAGGCTTCCCCGGAATTGGCGCTGCGAGAATGGGTGGATTCAACAAGTATCTCTTGATACTGTCAAATGCTTCCTGACATTCTTCATCCCACTTGAAACGAACGTCTTTCTTCATCAGTTTTGAAAATGGCTGGCACCTACCCGACAGATTCGATATGAATCGTCGAATGAAAGCCAATTGTCCTTGCAAGGAGCGGAGTTGACGGAGGCTTCTAGGCGGTGGCATTTCTATAATCGCCTTGATTTTATTGGGATCAACTTCTATGCCTCAGTGACGAACGACATAGCCAAGAAATTTACCGGAGGAGACCCCGAAAGCACATTTGAGAGGATTCATTTTCAGATCAAACTTTCTGATTCTCTCAAATATAATTCTTAAGTCATTTAGATGCTCTTTTCGGTCTATGCTCTTAACGACAAGGTCATCTACATAGCACTCGACCTTCTGATGTATTAATTCATCAAAAATATGGGTCATCGCCCGTTGGTAGGTGGCACCAGCGTTCTTCAATCCGAAGGGCATGACCGTATAGCAGAAAATGCCGATGGGCGTTCTGAATGATGTATGCCTTTCATCCTCAGGAGCCATCTTGATCTGGTTGTATCCTGACGATCCATCCATAAACGAGAACATGTCATAATTTGACGTGTTGTCTACTAGAAGTTCGGATACAGGCAGCGGAAAATCATCTTTTGGACACGCCTTGTTGATGTCCCGAAAGTCGATACAGATACGAATCTGTCCATTCTTCTTCTTCACCGGGACGATATTGGCGATCCAGTCAGCGTATTTCTCTTCACGGATGAAGCCCGCTTCTATGAGCTTTTTGGTTTCAGCAATCACCTGTTCTTCAATCTCCAATCTCATTCTTCTTGGAGCTTGTTTGACGGGTGCGACATCCGGTTTGATTGCCAACCTATGAACTGCTACCTCAGGGGATAAGCCAGGCATTTCAGCATATGTCCAGGCAAAGCAATCCCTGAATTCACAGAGGAGTTCTTTTATCTCTTCCACTTGCTCTTCTGGCAGAAGGGAACTAATGAATGTTGGGCGTGGGTCATCCTCGGTTCCCAAGTTGACTTCTTTTAGCTCGTCCATAGTGGTTGCCTGTCCACCATCTTCAAGCTCTTCTGGTGCAGGCTTGGCCTCTAGAGGCTGATCATCGTAATCATCAACTTCATAGACCTCTTTATCAGGAACATCATTGGATTCAACTTCCTTGCAAGTGATGGCTCGGCAAGTCTCCTTCCGGATGCATTTTCGCCTGACGAATCCAATACCTTTGTATGCATTCATCTCCTTCCGCCGCATTGGACGCGGATTCCTTCCATACCAGAGACTTAAACACATACGAAGTTGTCGTTTAGGGGTGGGAACATTGATCCACTTTCGCAACATTCTTTGAATACCTTTGGTATTAAACCTAGGTATCCTCGTAGGTAGTAATTCTTCAGAATTGACGAAGACATGGTCCCAATCACGATTCACTTCTTCATCCTTTCCTACAGAGTAGAATATATTCCCTGACTCGATCCCCTTTCTGATTGGAGGCAGATAAAGGGTTACAAGTTCTTCAACTTTATGCACATCTCGTTGAATTATTTCTTTAAAATACTGTAGGGGAACGCGAGTGACTACAAGCACGCTGTCTGAGATTGACAGGCTATCTATTCTTCTAGAGAATACCTCTTGTACCGTGTTCATATAGATAGAGTCGTAGTCATAGTCATCATTTGAATATGCGACCTCCCTACTCCATTCGTCCATCGAACGACATACTCTCTGGGATTTTGCGGGGGTGACATTATCTTCATCTGTGTCGCTCCCAAGGTGAGGTACACGTTTCCTTTCTTTAGAAGTGGCAGTGGTAGCTTCTTTGGGAAGAGTCGGCGTTGCCTTCTTTCTCCCCACCTGCTTCCTCTCACCTTTCTGTTCAGTTTGCTTTGCACTCTTTGGGTTAGATGCTTGAGCCTTTAGAGAGTTTGACAGCTTCGGCTTTTTAGGCATGAAATACTGCGCATCTTCATAGACTGTCGCTTCATGGACTGCAAAGGGCTGAATATCACCAGAGATCCTGAATTCTTCCCCATCCCTAAGGTACTTCATGCATTGGTGTAGTGTTGATGGGACGATGCCATACTCATGCAACCAGGGGCGACCCAGGAGTGCCTTGAATGAAGTGTCCGCATCAATCACGTGAAATTTAGCTTCTGTATGGAATTCTCCAAATACAAGAGGGAGCATAAACGATCCAAGGGTTTTCTGCCCTTTTTCGTTAAAGCCATGTACCATAAGCTTATCTGGCCCGAGGTGCTCTACGTTGAGGCACAATGAACTTAGTGCTTTTAAGCTCATGAGGTTGATGGAGGATCCAGGGTCGATCAGAATTCGACTGATTACCAAATCGTCACTCTCTGCAGTAACATACAGAGGTCGATTGTGGTCTGCCGTCCCAAGCATCATGTCGTCCTCAGTAAAAGTGATGAACGGTTCATTTCGAGCTTGCAGGACCTCAGTCAGGTTGCGCTCAGCGAAGTACGCCTCATATCTTTCGGGGTCTTTGAGAGCCTGAATCAAAGTCTCCCGAAGATCCTTGGACATCACCAGAGCGTCGTATATGCTGAGCTGGGCAGGGATCTTCCTCAGATGGGATAAGATATTATAATCTATTCCCTTAACTGGAGTATGTTTCTTCTTGGGATCCTCGGAGATAATGTCTTCGTTGACAATTATCTCTTTTCCCTTATCCTTATTGGATATTCCTTTCTTTGGCGGAGGTGGTAGTATCTTGCCACTTCTCAACTGCACTTGAGCGATCTCTTCTGGATCAGATTCATTTGACGGTGCATTTTCTTCAGAGTCTGCCATCGTCGCGTCTAGGGATTCATTCGTTGACTCAGAATCACCTCCCAGATTTACATGTCCTATCTGCGACGCTATATCGGGATCAGATTCATCTGTCTTTGGAAAATGCAGATCCTCCTCTGAGCTGTAGTCCATTGACGATGTTGCCAGACAGGTTTCAACGATCATCTTTCTGACATATTTTTCTTTTGTCAGAGTTATTGGCGTTGCTGAAATGACCCGACAGACTTCTGTGGGAAGAGGATCCTCATCAACCTCTTCTGCTTCGTCAATCTTGAGCTCTGACATAAAGTCAGCAAGCTTAATAGGACGCCTCGCGGTCTGGTAGTATTCATCCAGACTATCTATAACCCTTTGGGTTGCTGTTTTCTTTTCCTTGGGCTTCTTTAGTTTTGTCTTCTTCTTGGAGGACTTTTTCTTTCCAGACTTTAAAATTCCAACTTGGTTGGGAAACTGTTTAGAAGCAGACGCTCGCACCACGGGCAGAGCCTTGGGGTCTATCACCGGCTCAGTGGGAGATTTCCATTTTACACATGGAACTTCTTCAAGCTGTTTCAACATTTTCACAGTTTTCTTAGAGACCACAGTCTCCCACTGTTCTTCTGGAATCGGCTTCTTCCCTTTTCTCCTTTCTTCAATCGAGGGTACGGAAGAAGTCGTAACTACCCGAGTTGACTCTTTTCTAGGGTGAGTCAGCACATTATCGGACAATGTGAGCTCTCCTCTTCGATATTTTCTTTCAAGCCAATCTTTAAAGACATAGCAATCTTCGATTGGATGACTCATCACCCGATGATATGGGCAGTAGTTTGGGTCGCCACTATGTTTTGACTCCTCAGGTCTCTTGCACTCTGGCAGCTCTAAACCCGCTTTCAATGCTTGTCGAAATAACTTGGCGACACTTTCCCTTTTAAATGAATATTCTTTGTTCATTTTATCTTTGAGGGAGGGGAACGTTCGATCACCAGTTCCCGTTGTTTGTCGCGGGCGTTCTCCACCGCCCTGATAAGTTCGTGGTTTATCATTACCCCCGAGTATCAGCTTCGGCTGGGGGTTAGGATTGTAGACTTGCTTAGGCTTTTCTTGATATTGCATCGGCTGCTTGCCTTTGTCTACGTTGTACGTCATCTGCCTCTCCTTATCAGCTCTGGAGAAAAATATAGAGTCAGCCTCACCTCTTCTAGCACCTGAGGCTTTAGCTTTCTTGGGTTTATCAGAATAATTTTCTGATTTTGACAAGTTCAATTTCTCAAACTTGACCACTCTGTCCAGCAGGTCCTGAAATGTGGTGATAGTAGCCATGCACAGGAAGGGTTGCATTTTATCATCAATGTTTCCCATTAACAACTGTACGGCATGTTCTTCTTCAAGTTGTTGCTCACATTTCATGCTTAGATTGCGCCAGCGAGTGATGTATTTAGTCACTGATTCTTCCTTCTTTCTCTTATTCAGAGCAAGGTCAGCGATCGTTATTTTCTCGGTCGCACTGGCAAATCTCTTCACGAACATATTTTCTAACTCTGCAAATGTCTTTACAGAGTCATTTGGTAGTTCGGCATACCATTCGAAAGCAGCTGCTGTCAAACTGCTAACGAATTGTCGGAAGAGTAGAGCATCATTCCCTCCAGTATTCCCGCAGGTGGCTTTGAACTGCGCCAGGTGCTGTCTGGGATTTTTGTTGCCATCAAAAGTATTGAATTTTGGCACAGAATATCCCTTCGGGTATGGCACCTGATCATACTCTACCGGGTACGGGCGACCTTTACCCACTAATTTTTCTGCCTGATCAATGGCTATAATAGCCCTGATCCTCTCTGTAATGATCCCTTCAAGCTGTGCAGCAGTTACAGGCTCGGAGGTACTTGCAATATTCTGCGGAGTGGGCTGACGAGTGGTATTCTGAGCCTCGTGGCCACCTTCAGGAGTGTCCCGTACTCCTGAGACTTGCGGCACTTGGAAGTTTGGAGGATCAGGGGGAGGATTGGGCATAGAACCAACTGCAGCATTTCTCTGCATGATCTGCATCATTGCCGTCATTTGGGTCATCATCTCTGTCATTTTCTCATGTAACTGAGAGATTTCCCTATCCTTGGCCCTCATTTGACGTTTCATTTGCCTCTGCATTTCTGCGAGCGTGACGTTTTCGTCAGCAAAAGGATTATCCTCAGCCTCTTCTCGCTCTTCTTGGGAATGGACACCTCTGCCAGTGGTGGACCCGGCTTCATGGCGGCGCCGATATACTTGTCTAGGCGGTGGTTGCCAACGATCGTCATCTTCATCATCGTCGTAGTAGGCCTCCTCTTCGACATTGATGTGTCTCACCATGTAGACCACTTCCATGTCCAAGGTGTTATTTACCTCTTCCAAGTCTTCTTCTATGTATTCCATATTTTCTTCTAGATTTTCTTCCATGTATTCTTCAATATTTTCTTCTCCCGTATCTTCTTCTCCTTCTTCTAGTACTCGGATCTCCGAGCGGCGGCGCCACTGGATCTCCGGTTCTTGGTTAGGCAGGAAGATCTCTTCGACCCGTGGGCTACGGTCGAAGTTAGACTCTTCCTTGGGAGGAGTTGGTGAGCGACGGGATCCCCTGGAGGATTCTCCAAGGTGTCTACCGTCGGGAGGAGCATCATCGTGGGCCTCCTTTGGAACCCATTTCTGACGTTGTTTGTAACTGGGGGCGGATCTCCGGGAAGCAGTACCGGATGTCACGCCCAGCTCAGTCTTTCTTTCGTTCTTTTCTTCTCTGCGAGGCCTTGGCCTCCAGATTTGTTTTCCCTTCCACCGGGACCTTTCGGCGGTGGATCCCTGAATGTGTGGTTCAGGTGTCACACCCCGATGTTCACCGTGCGGGGTGTATTTTCTTTCATTTCCCTCCACAGCAAGAGACAGACGCTCTCTTGGTGGAGTTCTTCTTGTTTCGACCGTCAGTGGCCGCTGGTACCTCCTCTTTTTCAGTCCTCTCTCCTTCACGGTCTTCAGGACTCTGTAGACTCGAGCTGAGAGAGTTTCAGGCTCCTTCTTCTTTTGAGGAGGTGGGACTTCAGGCTGTCGGTCCCAGAACGACTTTTTCAGCTCTCCAGTTGAGCTGTTTCTCTTTACCCACCTCAGGTCAGTAAACTTGTTCCGGGTAGGAACGTTGGATATATGCTCTGGAGCAGGCAGGTTCGAGGGATGCACAGGCACTAGTAGCTGCTGAGCTCGGAGTTCAGCATTCATCTTCCTTCTCTGCCTCCTGGTGGGCCTTCCCCCAGATGAGGAAGCCTCAGAAGTGTTCTTCACGGGTGCGGGCAACCCGGTTGGCAGGTGTGTGGTGTTTGTCGTCACCACGGAGATCCTTCCTCCGGCTACAACCCTTTTGGTGGTCGGGATTTCTGGCTGCGACAGCCGTTCAAACACAGAGATCCTTCCACGAGGATTTTCAGCAGCAGCAAGTCGTTGTGCCGGCAGGTGCACACGACGAGTGGTAGTTCCAGCAGAGTGTGGCCTCCTAGCAGGCCCTTCAGTATTTCTGCCATTCGTAGGAATGGCAGTGGCCCTTTCAACGACAGCAGGGAAGTCAATGCTACCAAACTGGATGGTAGCTCCAGCATTCCCTGTCTCAATGATAGCGTTCGCCAGTTGGATCCTGGCTCCTTGTCCCAACTGGACAGTGATTAATGTGTTCTGTAGATCCATCTGCATAAATGAAAGGTAAGGGTTAGTGATCAAAATTTGATACATCACCCCACACTTTCAAAAATGCAGAGACTTGCACAGAATAGAAAACAAAAATAGATAACATTAGCGAGCAAATTCAAACAATACAAATTTAAAATACTGCTAAATATGTTATCTTAATAAATTTGTTTGAATGATCATTCTGAAAATTCAAAATTTTGATTCACTGAATGATCATTTTGAGATTCAAAATTTTAAATCCGCGTTGATTTGACTGCTACGATAGTACTGAGATGACTAGCCAAAGATGGAAAGAGAAACCAATCCCCAGCGGAGTCGCCAGAAATCTGTGGGCTCCGAAAATTCGGCCCCGGCCTCCGCCCGCACTTTTGGCTTTCGAGGGGGGAGTTTTAACGGATTAAGTTCCAGGGTAAATTTTGGAAGGCAGATGGGTTTGTAGATAAGACACTACCCAGAGATTTCGCCCTCATTTTGCGAGGACTTTATGATCTGAGTTCTGGTTTCCTATAGGCGCAAGCCCCTATAGTTAATTACCCCTCCCGGTAACGAGAGAGAACTTTCGATTAAGGCTAGTCGTCGATCAGATACGTAAAGATACGTGAGTCTGGTATATAGTAGCAGCAATGAGTTTAGGGTTTGAAAGTTTGAGAATTTGGAAGATTGAAAGATTTTGAGATTTCATATTTAAAATTGGAAATGTCACCATCTTGCACTTAAAGCGGATGGAGGGGGAATGGATGATAGACCCGATCAAGATCCCATGGTTCCGTCGTCCCGGGCCATCGTGGTCCCTGGTCTACTTAGTCAGAGGAGGTAGTCGACCCAACCTGACAGAAGGATCCTTGTCGGCAGCCATGGGTTGCTTCGTCCAAGGGTACCTTGTAGACCTGGGGTGAATATTTGCCTAAGGGGATAAATTTGAATCCACCTTAGCTAACAGAGGGCTTTGTGCCCTATCGATCATATCCTATTGATTCATATCTCAAGGATTTGATGCCATTGGGGAGCATACGGGCTCTGGCCATAACCATAATATAATGGTGCCATTTGGCGGCGACCACCTGGTTCAGAGGGCCCCGAGTCATAACCGTTTATCCTGCAGTGCCATTTAGCGGCGAAACTGCCGGTTAGAGGACTCGTACCACGTCCTTGCTGGCAGGAGATTGTTTGAGAATGGATCCTAGTGATATTTTCGACCAGGCACTAGCTCTATGTGAGCTGAAGTATATTTTGATTTGTCCACCTCGGCAAATTGTTGCGGAGGGTGGATGTGTTTGCTTTATGTGGTTGATGATTGGATTTCAGTTTTAAATATTTTCGGAGTTTAGGATTTTGGGAATTTTTGTGGAGTTTTGGAGTTTTGAGTATTTGTGGGATGGCGCTTTGAATCATTTGGGATAGACCCCTCCGGTTGAGATATGCATTCAACACGGCCATCATCGGGGTAGATGGGGTTATTTCTCATTCGTGGATTGAACCTTGTCCACTTTGTCGAGCTGCCGACAGAGGATCAGGTTTCGTAGGCTTTATGCCATTGCAAGTGAATTTTCTTGGTTGAAGGCCTTGAAGGCCTAATATGAATGTATAAAATAAATATCCCGGTCGACCTTGCGACCGTATATTTATTTAATAGTTCGAGCCGTGTCGACTCCTATCTACCTGCTTAGGAGGACCGGGCTTGAACTTGAATTCACTTATTAACCCGCGCAGCATCCCTTGACGTCACGTGTGTACCAATAACACGCTCACCGGGGCCCATGCGGGTGTTTGGGGGCATTTTATAAATATTTATTGAACCTTGTCTACTCCTATCTGCTTGCATAGGAGGATCGGGTTCAAATCTATTGACCCGCGTAGCATCCCTAGACGTCACGTGTGTACCAATAGCACGCTCGCCGGGGCCCATGCGGGTTATGATTATATTTTCCCCTTTTAGTGTACCTATGTGTATACAAATTAAAGTGCACACGTGTAGGGGTATTCTTGAAATATCTGTACACGCCTTCTGTCCGCTTGCATGAAAGTTGCGAATCCGGTGACGTAGAGTTGTACGATCTCCACAACTATTGCTGGTAGGCAGGTAGATGTTTTCATTCATAGATTGGAATTGACTTCAGGATACTGCATTTACTGAAGTCTTTCTGCATCTACCCACATATGGCATATTGAACATACATCCATGTTCGTAGAGAGGTTGTATATATAGAAATCTGTATGTATTGCAGATCTTTTGCTATCACTTTGGTAGGAAAATCACAGAGGGTGTAGACCTTCTAATGTTGTTTGCAAACAAAGATATTTGATGTAACTCTTCCACATCTTCTCGTAGGCAAGTTACTATATGTTCATTTACGATTCAACTGACATTAGTAGCATGGAGATTATATCTTTTATAGCCTTCTTTCCTCTTCTTTTATAGATATGTCATATTTGCAGTACATGCCCGCCAGCGAATTGTCACTGCGCATATATATATTTTTGTGCTTCTCATTTCTGGACATCACATATTCATTATGTACACTACGAGCCTTCCATAATAGTTCATAAGTTATTGCAGCATATCCTTTATCGTTCTTTGTATGTAGACCGATATGTTCATTTACACGTCGTTGTTGACTATTGATTGGGTTGTATTCCTCATCATTCATCTTTTCATATGTGTTGAACGTCGTCACTTGCAAGGGTCTAGTGTATTTGCTTACACTTAAATGACCCCAATTGTGTATGAGCCTCGGTGTTCTTATTCATAAGCACATTATTGTCGCTAACTAGTAGCTGCATTTGGACTAGCATATCCCATATGAATAAATCGTATCATTCATTAGAGACTCCATATTGTATCAGGTGGTGTCCAAGGTTATTTGCTCAATATTGTTCATCTGATCATTTCTGCTTTCAAGGGATTAGTATATTTGATTACTATTGCCTTAGTTATTGACTGTAAGGGATGATCTATTGTCCAAAATATATTTCTGCCAACCACCCGTAAGTAGACTACCGTGCATAACAAGCCTCCTACAGTCTCTTGCAAACATTCATCATGAATCTTTTATTACTATAAGTATCTATGCTCATTGCAATTCTCCTGATGTCACATGTGGAATAACGCCCAGTGGCAGTGCCAGTACCTTCATCAAAGTCTGTTACTCTTATCCTTCCACAAATTATAGCATTTGGACTACAAATTTGTCGTTTCTACTTGTAGATGAGGCGTTGTGGGTATAATGGATTCTTAATCCTCACCAATTGTATAGCCCTTGCTATGGCTCATAAACAGTCCATCACATACTTTGCAAACTCCTTACCACTTGATTCGTTTGTTTGCAGTGTTTGTTGAAACTCACTTGCAATCGTTTCAATATTGCTCATCTTTATTCAAAGATTCAATATCAGAATGCATGAGTCCTTGCTTGTTCATTTGTTCTTAATCTTTCTCTTTGATACGCCTTCTTAGAATTGGATTGTTGCTGGTAGTAGGGATGTAGGAGCTTTCTTATCTACCATGCATTTTTATTTGCTCATCCACTATGCAAATTTGTTTAATCAAATCAATCCTCTTATTACAAGTCCTTGCATTCACTTTGAGTTCTTGTTTGCTTGCATGAAGTTCATTTGTATGCACTTGAATGCTCAAAGCTATTTTTAGCTATTCATTGCCATTTGTAAGTAGATTATACATGTCATTGAAGACATGTTATCGCACTTTCCACTTAATCTTTGCTTGCGAATTGGTTGTATTTGTCACATTCACTTTGAATCAATATATTTCATGTAACATTGAGTTAACCGTTCTTATAGCTTGAGTTCCCTCGCATACGATTCAAGCTTTGATTTCCTTGTATGTGTTTGATTTCAAGTTCAGTTTCATTCAGACTTGAATTCATTCAAGTCTTCTACTGCCATATCGAATTCATCCGGATTTGAATCTTATGCTTGCAAATTCAAATTTTACTTTGCATAAGTTCTTGTTATCCATATCTTGCTCCAGTTTGAGTTCAGAGTACATGTTCAACTTTGAGTTCTCCTCAAGTATTCGTTGTAGTCTGTTCGAGTTCAACTCAATGTAGAATTTGAGTCCAAGTTCGAGCTTAAGTCCGAGTCATGTTCGTTTGATGTTCAAATTGAGTCCAAGCTTTGTCCACTTGATATTCAAATCAAGTTCAAGTTCTGGATTTAGTCTGGGTTTAAGTTTAGATTCATTTGTTGTTCAAGTCCAAATCATTCAGTTCAAGCTTAGAAGTCCCCCGCTATCCTTGCAAGTTCAATTCAAATCAAAGTTCTTTGTATTTGTCCTTTTGAATTCAAACAGGTCTGAGTGGTCTTCTGTTCACCCGAAATTTCGGCAGCCTCCCGGCGTCTCCCCCGTTTAGGGGAAATTACGGAAAACTGGGCCTTTCCCACCACGCTACGAAAAGCGTGTATGGTAGGTGCCCTCTTTCGAGGACACCGCGGCCGTGTAAAATCTTCAATCCCCCACCACGCTACGAAAAGCGTGTATGGGTCTTCGACAGCACCTGTTTGAAAACGCAGTTATTTCCCCGCGAGCGGGTACTTAAAATTATCCCCACCACGCTAAGAAAAGCGTGTATAGGGCTTACCCGCCTCGCCGTAGGTGTCGCACCGGGTTCCCTTCCCACCACGCTAAGAAAAGCGTGTATAGGCGGTTTGCCGGCCCGACACGAACGCCGAGGATAGGATTTTGAGGTGATTACCCGCTTCGTCGTAGGCGCCGCACCGGGTTCCCTTCCCACCACACTACGAAAAGCGTGTATAGGCGGTTTGCCGGTACGTCGCGAACAACGAAATGAACTCTCGAAGTGATTACCCGATTCGTTGCAAGCCTCGCGACGCACTTCCTCCCACCACGCTAAGAAAAGCGTGTATAGGTGGTCGTTTTGTCGCGCTGCGAACCTCGAGGCGGGCTCTCGGAGTTTTAGGGTTAGAAGGGTTATACCTTGCAATCGTCGACGGGGAGGTGGCTCGTGGATCGAGGCGAGAGAAGAGCTCTCTTTGCACTTGCATTTTTTTTTTTAACAATAATTAATTATAATTTAAAAAAAATAATTAATTATAATTATAACAATTAATTATAATTAATTATAATTGATAATAATTGATTTAGATTAAAATAAATAGTTATAATTAATTTTAATAAATTATAGTTAATTATTAATATAATAATTAACCATAATAATAATAAAATTAATTATAATTTATTTTAATTAAAACTAATTATTATTAATGGTAATTAAAAATAATTAAGATATTTAATTATAATTAATTATAATTAAATATAATTAATTACTATCAGTAATAATTAAAATAATTTTAATAAAATAAAATAGAAAGTGAATTGGATATGATTAATGTAGGATTTGAGCAAGTTTATGCAGATCTGAATGAAATTTAGGCTAGATCCTACTTAAACAATCGGATTCATGCGGAGATGGGAGTAGGATTAGGATGGATTCAGGTCAAATCCTATTAAACAGAGAGCTAAGCTCTCTGTTTCCCATAAGTTCGGCGGCTTCAAGGGATTTGGCCGAAGAAGCACATGCAAGGGAGAAAGTTACCTTCTCAGCAAGAGCTCCCGTCGTACTTCTGTCAAAATGTCGTAACTTCCGACCGATAGGAAGGGAACGTCGTTAAGGGAACGAAGTCGGAGGAGCTTCGGGTATGGGAGGCGGAATAGATGGAGAGGCAGATCCGGCTAGGGCTTGGGAGGTAGGTCGGTCCTTCTCCCTTTCTTTCTCTCTCTCTCTCTCTGGTTGGGAGATCGGGAGGTGGAGGCGTCCGGCTTATGAGGTCGGGAGTGCGACTGGGTTTGGTTCAAAGATCGAAGAAGATCGGAGCTGGCGCCTGGATGTCGGAAGGTTGGCTTGCGGTTTGCAGGCTTCAGTCGCGACTAGGGCCAGAGGTCGGAGGTAGCTCGGGCAGGAGCTTGACTAGGGCAGTATGCGAATTGAGGACAAGGGTGGGGGCTCCGACAGTTGTAAGAGGTGGATGAGGGATTTCGACTGGAGGCTTGGAGTCGGATGAGGGCAAGAGGTCGGAGAAGCAGTGGAGGCCGAAGCTTTTGCGAGTTGAGTGGGTTTTGGGAAGAGCTCGGCAGTGGAGGGGATTCGGCTGCAGGTTGGAGTCGAGTGGGGAAGTGTCGTGTGAGCTTGCGGAAGGGAGAAGCTGCGGGAGTTCTTGCCAGAGCTGAGCGTGGGAGTGTCGTATTTAACGACTCAAGCTGGGACACGATCGAGGCGAATGCAGGACGACTGCAGCGGCGCCGTATGAACAGTGATTCAGCGGGATATCTGGCGGGGTTTCCGCGATTCGACGGAGGTAATTCATTTCATTCTTTTTTTTTGTTTATCCGTTTGAGGTCAACAGAACCCGATCAAGTTCCCATGGTTTCTTCATCCTGACTCATCATAATCTTTGGTCTACTTAGTTAGAGGAGGTAGTTGACCCAATCTAACTGAAAGATACTTGACAACAGCTATATGTTGCTTTATACAAAGATACCTTGTAGACCTAAGATGAATGTTTATCTAATGGGAGAATTTAAGTTAACCTTAGCTAAAAGAGGACTTTGTATCTTGTCGATCATACCCTATGATTTATTACTCAAGGACATCAGCTATTGGGGAACATACGAGCTTTAGTCGTGACTATAATATAGTGGAGATGTTGGGCTAAGCCATCGGGTCAGAGGGCCTCGGTCATAATCATTTACCACATGAAGTTTTTTGGCTAAGCTACTAGTTCTTTGTGGACATGTTGGGCCAAGCCACCAATTAGAGGACCAATCATAATCATTTACCATGTGGTGTAATTGGGCTGATCCACGGGTTCTGTGGAGCTGTTGGGCTAAGCCATCGTTTAAAGGATAAATGCAATGTGCAGCCTGACAAGAAATTATTTGAGAATGAATTTTAGTAATATTATATGCGATGAGTTTTGTAGAGGGTGGATGAGTTTTACTTTTAAGTTTAAATAATTAAATTTCACTTGAGATATTTTAAAACTTTGATAAACGTTAAGTTTTAAAATTTTAATAAAGTTTGATAGTTAACCCCTCTGGTTGTGATTAACTTTCAACGCGATCATTGTTGGGGATTTTAAATTGTTTGTATTTTGTCATTTGAATTGTGTCAACTGTTTCAATTTGTCGGTAGAGGATTAGGTTCGGTTTGCATGCTCGTGATATTTTGATAATAGTATTCCCTCTTGTTGATATTCATTTTTAACACGATCATCAACAGGGTTTTGAATAATTTATTTCTTTGGTTATTGGAATCTTGTTGATTATGTTCACCTGCTAACAAAGAATTAGGTTTGATTATTGATTTTGTGAGTTATAATATGAACATTGAAACTGAGAGCTTGTATTTTTAAGATGAATTTCATTTAAATAGGTTTTGAAGGTTTAATATGAACTTTAGAATAAATATCTAGATAAATTTGTAGGCCTCTTTAAAAGCTTTATTTTGAAATTTATCCTATCCAATTAAGTGACATTCACCAAGCTCCACGTGAAACACTTAGGAAAGTTTGTTTTTACTCAATTAAGCAAACTTCTTTCTATTATCCAAAATATAAGAAAATTATTAAAATTCATAAAAAAAGTACTTAGATTATTTTAAGTAAAATTATTTGTCATTCCACCACAAATGGATATCATGAATGACAGACTCATCTAAAAGCAAGTAGATAATTATTTATGATTAGGATATTAAATTAGTTTTAAATAAATTTATAATAACATCATGTTGATCATTCAACAAATGTACATTAATGCTACTGTACTTTTATACTAAACTGCTTCAATTCTTTTAGTGTGCTATAGTATACTCAATACTCTTAATAATGATTTCATCAAAGTGTCATCCACTTAAGTTAATTGCATATCACATCATAACACAACAAGAGATAACATAGTACATCACAATACAATATTGTTAAATAGGCTTTAATCAGAATACATTTAAAGTAAAATATCTTGGGGCATTGAAACAACATGAAAGTAAATTGAAGAGTGAAGAAAGGGTTCATAGGTAATTAAAGGAAATAAAAATGGTGATTGATCATTCTATAGGTTTTTCATAATCCTTTGAAAATATAAAACACCTTAAAAAATTAAATACATGTTTGAATTTACAAACAACTTTAAGTAAAATCACCATTGGACTAAAATTGAATATCTTTTTATTACACAATAAAACAACACATCAAATAGTACTGTGATAGCCACATGAGCTGGTACACACTAGATGCACAAATCCTTAAGCATTCTAGGATTATAAATTTTTTTTTGCGCATGTGGTTGTGATTTTGGTGTGAAATGCATGATGGATTATCTGTGTTTTGGGCACTTCCTCTTGCTTGCCAGGATATAAATATTTAAGTGTTAGGATAGAAATACCTATTTTTCTATTCATGTGGCTATGCTTAAAAGAGGAAAACAAACTAAATGATTATTGTCTAATAATTTTTGCTTGCAAGCATTGCTTATAAGTTAAAAGCTTTGAGCAGGCATAACTAAGAGGCTGAAAAATTAGCTTGGCACTATAATTGTTGAACAATCTTTGATGATGTTTATACATATATTACGTGCTTCTTAATCTTTGGTTTGTAGGAAATTTTTTTTTTTCGTTTACAAATATAATTTATGGTCTTAGGAAGTTTTGTAGGCTAGCGGAATACAGTTGAAGTAATGATAATCTGAATGAATTCCAAAAGTTAAAGCCGCGAATGTATCAAAAGTCAAGGTTTGAAGAGCGACTGGATGAGCCTGTAAATTCAACTGATTTTTATAAGGCTGACAACATAGCCATCATTTTTTTAGTTGTAATAAAGGCTTCTATATTATTTTGTGGTTAATTATTATACTTGATTACTTATTTATTTTAAATGCACATTAAAAACGTATTCTTTTTTCTAATTTTTTCACTACTTTGTTTGGGGATGGTCTAGATATTTTATATGATAGGCTCTTAGTAAATTAAGTTTTCTACTTATTAAAATGTAAGCAATCTTAAAATCAACTACTAGGTGATATTTTCAAATAAAATTGCATAGCTTATTCAAAAATAAGCGAACTCTTTTCAAAACAAATGAAATGTAAAGCCTCCTTATGGATCTTAGCATGCAATTTAATATTTGATTAATTGCTTATCCATGAGGGAGTGTTAACAAATCAGTATAAAACTCATAGCTTAGTTGATGAATATCATATGCGTGGCACTATGAGTCACTTATACAAATAAAAGTCCTTACATTAATGACTAGATAATAAAAAAATTGCATTATGAGTTAGCATGTGCATATTCTCTTGAATAGGCATCTTAGCTTAAGTTGTTAATATGGAAGTCCTCTTTCCTAAAATTAAAACTATACTATATAACCTATCGTTTATATGCATTAAGATTAAAATTACATGATTCTTAAAGCTTTTACGTGCCATGTATGGATTCCTAGTCTAATTTGCTGTTCTGTGGCAGAAATTCAACTCTCCAAGTTCCTTGTGCACCGATGCTGACTGGAACGCATTCCTGAAGGTAAACCAAGCAACATGAGGATAGTTTTTTGCTAACATTTATGAGTATCTGTCTTTGCTATGCGCTTATCCACCTAGAAAGTTTTACTATTAGTTGCTAAACATTTTCCTTTTTAATAATGTCACATTTTTTTTTTCGTTAACAACTTACACTAACAGCACAACCTTTATGTTTTATAATCCCTAAATGAGCCCTTCAAAATCTAATTTGAATTGTTATTAAACGAACACAAACCTGTGGCAATTTAAGTCACGATTCTTCATATGTAGGGATAGACAAGTGTTACCAAAAAGTTGTTTTCTGTGGACAAATTGACCATTGACTTGAAGGATGTGGAAATATCTATTTGCTTCTATTTTTTTTAGAGATGATCAGTTTCATCTCTTCTATTTTTCGGTGAGCTCTATTTCCTTGAAGTAGAAGCCTCTACGTCTTGCTTTTGTAGTGCAAAAGGTGTGGATCTTATGCGGATAGTATTTTTTTGAGACAATAATATAATACAGCCAGATGAGAATTTTTAAAGCCCGTATAGATCTTTTGTAGACAACATAGCATGATTGCGATCAACTCAATGATGTGGGTGAGTGGGCACTTGTGATTGATGAAAGCCATCATGGGACATGTTGTTGACTAAGAAATAAAAAAAAGGGAAGTGATCGATCAGATGCAATGTCCGGTCCCACACATACAGTTGTTTTCAAACAAAGCATCGTTTCGCACAATAACCGTCTACTGACAATCCAAAGCGATAAAAAGGAAGAAATTCGAAGAAAGGGAGGATCTTACGTTCGCTCGCATCGCTCATTCGACTCCAACGTTGCTGTTCGACTTCGTTGTTTCGTAAGGAGGTGTCTAGGGCTCGCCTTTCATCTTCTCTTTTCGTCGTTGTTGTTCGGTTTCGTTGCTTTGCAAGAGGCGAAGAGATCGCACGAGTCGCTTCTTTGCTTCCTTCGTTGCTGTTCGACATCCTTGCTTCGCGAGAGGATAGAGATCGCACGCGTCGCTCTTCGGCTCCTTTGCTGCTGTTCGACTTCGCTCTTCGCGGGAGGAAGAGATCGCACGGTCGCCTCTTCCGCTCCTTTGTTGCTGTTCGGCTTCTTCAATTCGCAGGAGGTGTAGAGATTCCACAGTCGCTTCTTCCGCTCCTTATTGCTGTCCGACTTCTGCTTTGCGGGAGGTAAAGAGATTGCACGAGTAGCTTCTTTGGCTCCTTTGTTACTGTTCGAGTTCGCTCCTCTGCCGAACCCAGTCGAAGTCGAACCCAACCATGCCCTAGCCGATAGATTGGGCTTCTCTCTCCTTCTC
This sequence comes from Dendrobium chrysotoxum, assembly GCA_019925795.1. Classification (NCBI taxonomy): domain Eukaryota; kingdom Viridiplantae; phylum Streptophyta; class Magnoliopsida; order Asparagales; family Orchidaceae; genus Dendrobium; species Dendrobium chrysotoxum. The sequence continues at coordinate 49,844,176 of CM034307.1, forward strand.
TTTTTATAATATAATATATATATATTATATATATCATATTATATTATATATATATGTAATAAAAAATGAAATAAAATGAGTAAAGAAAAAGTGATCTTTCAAATAGGCAGTCGAAGACCCGCGCTGTGATCTTAGATCCGGGCGGATGGTTTTAAATTTGAAGCCCCCGCGCCATTGATCTTAGATCTGGGCGGGATGAAATAAAATTTGAAGACCTCATGTAGTCGATCTTAGATCCTGGTGGGATGGTTTTAATTCGAAGACCCTACGCCGTTGACCTTAGGTCCGGGTAGGAAGAAATTAGGGCAAGTGCCCTCCCTTACCTCCCGGCGCCGGGGAGGGGACGCCGGGAGGCTGCCGAAATTTTTTTGAAAAAATTACAGAACTTTTTGGAGCAATTGGAAAGCAAATTAATTTCATTAAATTTATCAATTAATTAATCTAATTGATTAATTATAATTAATTGATTGAGATTAATTAATAATTTGAAATTAATCAATTAATTAATTGAAATTAATTAATAAACATTAACTAATTAATTTAAATTAATTAAATAAAACTAATTAATTAATTGAGGTTAATTAATTTAAACTAAGTAGTTAGTTAAAATTAATTAATTAAAAAATAATTAATTAGTTAACATTAATTAATCAAAATTAATTAGTTGATTGAAATTAATTAATGAGTCAAAATTAATTAATCAATTAAGTTTGATTTGATTTATTTTAAATTCAAGAGCATTTGAAATTCAAAAAAAATTTCAAAGTACGAGAGCATTTCAAATGAAATTCTTTTAAAATACGAGAGCTTCAAATTTTGAGAGTTTTAAATCTGAGAGCTTTTAAAATTCGAGAGCATTGTAATTGCGCAATTGAAGAAATTAAATAAAAAAAAATCAAATCAAATGAAATTCAAAGAATGTTCACACTAATTGACTCTGTACAACTCACACTAAAACTCAACTCCTAAGAAAACTAACCAAAACACAAAAAAAAACTGAAAGAAAGTCTCCAAAATCCTAATCTAAACCCTGCCTCTGGTGGGCTCCAGTCCCAACTCCTGGTAAAGCTCTTAGCATGCTCTAATCCCTGCAATTGCATTACCTCTGGCTGCAAGTTCATGCTACTGTAACTACTGGCTACAAACTCTGGATCAGCACATATTTGCACACAAAATAAACAAATATTAGTATATCATAAATAAAATAATATTGACCTCTGTTGTAGTGAAACAAAACAAAATAAAAAAAATGCCAAATCATCACCTACTCGTGTCGAGCCCATGCCGAGTTCCTGCGCAAAATCGGCTGAACACGCCGCTGCTACAGTGTTACCCATCCCTCTGCGACGGCGCCGAAAATGTCCTCTCACGCATGCATCGCCTCGATAGAGCCATCTCGCGCGTCGTTAAAAGGCCAAGGAACCGAAGCCTTTGGCACTCGATCCCTTCCTCTCGCAGAGACACGATCTTCTTCCTCCACTGTCGACCTCTCATACCTTCGATCCCATCTCCTGAAGTCGACGCCAGAACCCCAGGCCAATACTTGTTCCTCCTCCTGTCGCTGCTTCCGATTCCGCCTCCCGTCTGTCTGCCAAAGTCGACCGAGCCCAAGCAGACGATCGACCCCGTATAGCTCTCCTCTTCCATTTTCGACCTCTGCCTTGCTGATCTCGCCGATCCCCCGGCCCCTGCTTGTTCGCAGGCTGTCGATCCACGCATAGAGAGAGAGAGAGAGAGAGAGAGAGAGAGAGAGAGAGAGAGAGAGGGAGAGAACCTTACCTGCGACCGAAGCTCCCCGACCAGATCCCGATCCCTGTCCAACTCTAGGCCCGATCTTCCTCTCGTCGCTGCCTCCCTCTCCATTTGCGACCGACTTCGCTCGCTCAACGATCTTCCCTTCCTGTAGGATCAGGAAATACGACATTTTGGTCGCAAGCAACAACAGGAGTTCGCTTGCTGTGAGGGTAACTTTCTCCCTTAGCGCGCTTCTTCGGCCATATCCCATAAATTCACCGAATTAGAGAGAGGGAAGGAGGAATTATTGTATTTTAATTATAATTAATTATAATTGTTAGTATTTATAATTAATTATAGTTAATAAGTTAATTATAATTAATTAATGATTAGTAATTAATTATTAATTATAATTGTTTGATTAATTATAATTTTTAATTAAATATAGTTAATCATTAATTAATAATGATAATTAATTATCTAATTATAATTAATTAATAATTAGTTGTTAATTATAATTACTTAATTAATTATAAGTAATTAAAATTAAATATAGTTAATTATTAATTAATTATATTTAATTAATTAATTAATTATAATTAATTAATTATTCATTATAATTAGTTAATTATCTATAATTATTATTAATTATAGTTAATTATGGCTAGTTATAATTAATTATAAAAAGAAAAGAAAATGCAAAAAAAAAGAGAGGTTTCTCTCCTCTCTCACATCGATCCATGAGCCAACACATCCCACCGCCGGTCGCCAAGGTATAACTTCTCAAACTTAAAACTCCGAAAACTTGTTCTCGTCGTTCGCGGCGGACCGGAGAACCCCCTATACGCGCTCTCGTAGCACGGTGGGAGGAAACCCGGTGCGGCGCCTACAACGAGGCGGGTAATCACTTAAAATTCCATCTTCGACGTTCGCGGCGGACCGGAAAACCACCTATACGCGCTCTCGTAGCACGGTAGGAGGGAGCCCGGTGCGACGCATACGGTGAGGTAGGTAAGCCCTATACATGCTCTTGTAGCGTGGTGGGGAAAGCCACTTGTGTTGTTCATACGGGTACTTTTGGAGACCCCATACACGCTCTCGTAGCGTGGTGGGATGAAAAATGTACGGCCCGGTGTCCAAGGATACCTACCATACACGCTCTAGTAGCGTGGTGGGAAGGGGGAGATGCCGGAATGCTGCCGAAATTTCGGGTGAATAAAAGACCACTTGGACCTGACTTGAATGAAATTTGGACAAACAAAGGACTCGATTCAAAGAATGAACTGAACATGAAATTGAACATGCATGAGCTCAAATTGTAACAAAACGTGGACAACAAAATTTGGGACAAGAACTTGATTTGAATATTAAGCATGACTTGAATATTTGAACCCAAGCAAAGATTTGAGTTGGACCACAAAGGACTTGAATCAAATTTCAACCAAGAGCAACTTGATTTCGACATTGAACTTGAATACGAGTAAAAGAACTTGCAACTCGACTACGAAGGAACTTAAGCTCAAATCCAGAAGGAAATTACAATGAGCATGAGCCTAACTTGAATGAATAAGTATAAAAGGCTTGATTTAAATGAAAAATAACAAAGGACTTGAACAAAGGATAACAAGGAACTTGCAAATTTGAATTGAACTTGCAGTTTTACACAAACACTACTGGTGAATGATGAGGGTGAATATGATGCAAGCTATTAGCAAGCTGAAGTCAAAGGCCCGCTCTAAACATGAATATTTTGCAAGTGGTCAGACGACTGCAAAACGCCCGGGTGCCATCTATATGCAATAATCAGAGATTTGTTATGCAAGTGTCGAACACATCAATACCTTGTCGTCAATGCTAACATTCTGCATACAACTTGTCACCACCAACAAGTACAATAAAATCACTTGTGGATAATGAACGTAGTTATAATACAAGTACATGTACCATGCAACGAACACTGGGATATTTATGCAGTCGATAACAATAGTACTCTACAAGCACATGCGACCATGCAATCAATAATGATAGAGCAGGTGGTGAACTGCTAACTAAGAGATGATTGAAGACCTTGAAGCAAATACGTCAATTTGATGATGAATGATGACAACATATATGGCAATTCATCAATCAATATGCATAGAAGTCGATGGTGAATGCAATCCATCCAGTAGCCTACGACAAAGTACAGATACTATGGAATTCATATAATCAGTAAGCAATGCAACATCAGGTGAATGAAAGTTAAGAGGGTTGATGGATAACAACAGTGGGCGTATCATAAGTGTAATGAATCCCCTATGGATACAAATACATATTCCACTTGCAAACAAATACAGGAGACCCGTCAATCTATAATAGTTCATCTATGAATGGTGAAGATGGATACGATGCAAGTGCAATGGCTCTACTGCAAGCACATTCAGAAGAGCGTAGCGAATACAACTATTCCCTATGAGCTACGACGACCAATAAAATTACTTGTGGATAACAACAGTGGATATGAAATAAGCACGATAAATCCTCTGTAGACACAAGTACATATGTCCTCCACAAACAAAGAAGATAAATATACAACAAGAACTCTAGCCCTTCCTGCAAGTAAAGGTGGAGAATAGGCTACAGATGACAACACTTACCACCCGAAGCAGGAGATTCGTTGGTGTACTACGATCTACCTGCGTAAATCATGCAAGTAGTGCACGACAGTCTGCCTGTACAAAGCAGCAAACAGCTCAGATCACAAGCTGCTGCATAACGCCACCGGATCTGCAACATCCATGCAAGCAGACAGAAGGCATACAAATTCCCAAATGAAATCCCAGCGCTACGCCACCGGATCTGCAACATCCATGCAAGCAGACAGAAGGCGTACAAATTCCCAAATGAAATCCCAATGCTACGCCACCGGATCTGCAACATCTATACAAGCAGACAGAAGGCGTACAAATCCCCAAATGAAACCCGTATGACGCCATGCCACCGGATCCGCAATATTTATACAAGCGGACAGAAGGCATTTATAAATATTACAAAAATGTCCCCAACACGTGCACTTTAATCTGTATACACATAGGTACACAAAAGGGACACGTGCAATCATACAACCCGCATGGGCCCCGGCGAGCGTGTTATTGGTACACACGTGACGCCTAGGGATGCTGCGCGGGTCAATAAATTTGAACCCGATCCTCCTAAAGCAAGTAGATAGGAGTTGACAAGGTTCAATAAATATTTATAAAATGCCCCCAAACACCCGCATGGGCCCCGACGAGCGTGATATTGGTACACACGTGACGTCTATGGATGCTGCGCGGGTTAATAAGTGAATTCAAGTTCGAGCCCGATCCTTCTATTAAGGTAGATAGGAGTTGACACGGCTCGAACCATTAAATAAATATGCAGTCGTGAGATCGACCGAGATATTTATTTTATACATTCATATTAGGCCTTCAAGGTCTGTAATCAAGAGAATTCACTAAAAAAGGTCCAAAGCCTACAAAACCCGATCCTCTATCGACCAGTAGATAGAGTCGACAGGGTCCAATCAATAAAATATAAATGACCCCATACACCCCGATGATGGCCGTGTTGAATGTAAATCTCTCAACCGGAGGGGTCCACACAGATTATTTCAAAATACCACCCAAATACCCAAAACTCGAAAACTCCACAAAAATACCCAAAAATCCAAAACTCCACAAAAAAATCCCAAATACCCAAACTCCATACAAAATCCAATCTTCTGAAAAATCCCAAAACCCAAAAATCTTTCCAACTTCAGATATTTAAAAAATTGAAATCCAACTATCAAACCGCTTAAAGCAAAATCCATCCACCCCCCGCAACAGTTTACCGAGGTGGATAAATTGAAGAATACTTCAGCTCACAAAGAGCCAATGCCTAGTCGAAAATATCACTAGGATCCATTCTCAAACAATCTCCTGCCAGCAAGGACGTGGTACGAGTCCTCTAACCGACAGTTTCGCCGCCAAATGGCACTGCAGGATAAACGGTTATGACTCGGGGCCCTCTGAACCAGGTGGTCGCCGCCAAATGGCACCATTATATTATGGTTATGGCCAGAGCCCGTATGCTCCCCAATGGCATCAAATCCTTGAGATATGAATCAATAGGATATGATCGATAGGGCACAAAGCCCTCTGTTAGCTAAGGTGGATTCAAATTTGTCCCCTTAGACAAATACTCCCCTCAGGTCTATAAGGTACCCTTGGACAAAGCAACCCATGACTGCCAACAAGGATCCTTCTGTCAGGTTGGGTCGACTACCTCCTCTGACTAAGTAGACCAGGGACCATGATGGCCCGGGATGACGGAACCATGGGATCTTGATCGGGTCTATCATCCATTCCCCCACCATCCGCTTTAAGTGCAAGATGGTGAAATTTTTATTTTAAATATTAAATTCTCCAACACTTTCAAACCTTCAACCCATTGTTGCTACTATATGCCAGATATACGTATTTCTACGTATCTGATTGACGACTAGCCTTAATCGAAAGTTCTCTCTCGTTACCGGGAGGGGTAATTAACTATAGGGGCTTGCGCCTATAGGAAACCAGAACTCAGATCATAAAGTCCTCACAAAATGAGGGCGAAATCTCTGGGTAGTGTCTTATCTACAAACCCATCTGCCTTTCAAAATTTACCCCGGAACTTAAACCGTTAAAACTCCCCCCTCAAAAAGCAAAAGTCGGGCGGAGGCCTGGGCCGAATTTTCGGAGCCCACAAATAAAAATCATCAAAATGCTAGAGAGTGATAAGTCTAACTACTAGTAAAACAAAAGTACTGGGAAGCAAGAAAAGCTAAGTACTGGAAAGCTAGTAGAGCCACAGTGTAGTAAGAAAAAAGACTACGAGCACAAAACAACTAAAACACTGACGCCAGTGTCAAAACCCCGAAGTGTTAAAAGAAAATCTCTCAATCTCTCTGAGTGACGAACCCTAAATAATTGACATCCTCTCAACAAACATACAATCTAATCTAAACAATTAAAAGTGGGCAGCCTTGTTTTAGGAACTTGGTTGTAAGATCCACTACCCGGTAGCTTTCATAGGAAAGACGTAAGCCCGATCCTAGGGGAAAGTTTTAGGTAAAACAATACCTAACCCCTAAAACCCCAATTAAAACACCGGCCACTTCTAATAGAAGCCGTAAGTCCGACCTCTGAGGAAACTGTTTAGGCAATAACACAACCCTAGACCCCTCACTCAGGCATCCTAGTCTATAAGGCTTGGTTGTAAGACCCGCAACTTGGCACACTTAGCTTACAGGGCTAGGTCGTAAGGCCCATTATTAGGCAACTTCTAAGGAAGCCATAAGACCTACCCAACTAAAATCTTCGGACTATCCTTAATAAAGGCCATACGTCCCTACCTAAGTCTAATCACATGGATATCTCTTGTTGAAAAATCAAAGCTTCAAGAGAGAATGTCATCTTTAAATAATGCTTTGAAATACAGTAATTATGTTACTAATCCCATGTTGAAAGCATGTGAAATTTCTAAGATTTTCTACAAAACATATAAATCTCTGGGCATCCTAGTCTATAGGACTAGGTTATAAGTCCCGCTTTCAGGCAATTTCCTAAGGGAAAAATAAGACCTACCCAAACAGTTAAACCCTTCTGGGCAGCCTTGCTGTAGAGTTAGGTTGTAAGACCCATCTTTGGGCAACTCATAAATAGAGTCGTAAGCCCCACTCCAAATTAAACATACGGGCTACTTGTTATGAAAGTTGTAAGTCCCGACCCAAATTCATATTTCTGTGTAACTTCTAAACGAAGTTATAAATTTCTAAATTAAATCAACTTCTGGGCATTCTAATGGATGTAAGCCCCAAAATTCAAATAAAATTAAAACACAAATCTAACCACCTCAATCTACTCGGGATCTCTAAGAGGAGGCAACCCATGGCTGCTAATCAGATTCCCTGGACATTATGGTCAATGATTGTAGTGTTGGTAGACTGAGACTTACGGTATACCCGGGACGACGGAACCATGGGATCTTGATCGGGTTTACCTCCATTTTCCCCATAATTGAGACTAATCACCTAAAATTTATTCATCCTTAATCGAGAGTTCTCTCTTATGTGTTAAGGGAGGTAATTAACTATGAGTGCTTGCGCTCATAGAAAGTAAGGACCACAGATCTAATTAAATCCTGACTACTCTCAGGAGAAATCTGATTAATTCTAATCTGACTTAAGCGAAATGGAATCCTACAGCTGTGAAGCGAGATTCACACATCCGTGCCATTTTTCTTGAGCCAACACATGTGAACACGTGTTGCGGGCCACTTGCAAGACAACATGGGCATGCAGAAGCTAACACGAAATGGGAAGAGAGGAGAAAGCTGCAATTGGTAATTTACATGAAGTTTAGTTGATGTAGAACAATATGGCAAGCTAGAGATGGGGACGTTGATTTGAGGAATTAAAAGACTTGCCAACATAGGAATTTTAATTCAGGAAGGATTTTGAATTAACTCCTAATTAAAAAATTCAAATTAGCCTGATTTTAGGGGGCTTCCTTAAATAAATTATCTTATTTATGAAGGAATTTCAAATTCAAATAGATTGGAATGACATTAAGAACTTTCCTAAATTAAGATTCGCCCAATATGGAAGGTAATGAATAACCAATTTGAAATTATAGAAGCAATGGAAATGGAGATTTAAATTTGAATCTTCTCCAAATAAAGGAGAGAGGGAAGGGTGGGCTGGCCCCTTAATGGGGACTTAATTAGATGATTAAAAGGGGTTGCCAAGTTAGGAAATTTAAATTAGGAAAGGATATTTTAAATCATCTCCCATTTAAATTCAAATAGACATGATTTGAGGGATTTTTCTAATATATGTTTCCTCCATTAGGAAATAAAATTGAAATTCAAATTCAATTGAATATGAATTTAGATAGTTTCCAAAATTAAAGGGAGCTATTTTAGGAAAGGGTTTGAATGCTGAATTTTGAATATGGAGCTAAAGAGAGGGGGTGTTGGCCGGTGGATTTGGGAATGGGATTGGGGTCGACGGTTGGCTGATGTTCGGTCTTGGCCTTGGGTGGAAGGTCTTGGCCAAGGAAGGAAATGAAAAGGGGGGTGGCGGCTAGGGTTGGAGAGGAGAGGGAGGTTGGTTAAGGGTTTGGGACAAGGTGGCCGGCGGTTTGGATGAGGGCAGAGGGCTGGGTGGGTCTTGGTCAAGGGAGAAAGAGGGAGTTAGGGGCGGCGGCTAGAAGAAAGAAGAAGGGAAATTAGAGAAGAAGATAAACCACGAGCCCGGACACTTCCTGCGGTTGATGGGTAATACTTTATCCTCACCTAGGAACTTCAAACCACGAGCCCGGACGCTTCCTACGGTTAGTTGCTATTGCGTTGCCCTCACCTAGGGACTTTTCCACTCTCCTAAGAACTCCCATAGCTCTTAAGAACAAAGTGCAGAAACTTATTTTCTTAATAGTCATCCATTAACCTCAAATGATGAGGAGGAGGCTTTAAATAACCAACATACAATGAGGGAAAATAAAAAAGACAAACATGCCCCTAGGGCTTACATAAGACTACTCCCTCAAGTAAGGATAAAAATGGAAAAAATGCATAAATAATTCAAAATACAAATAATAACTCAAAATAAAGTGGGGCGATCATGGCCCTCGATAAACTTTCACGGTCGGATGTCCTCATCATTAGTCCAGGTTAGTGGAGGTGTGATGCATAAGTGCTATTACTTGTATGGGAGATTGGGAATAGAAATCGACGAGGAAGGTTGAGAGCAATAATTATGAGAGTGATGGTATGTGATCAAGGAAGCATGTGAAGATTGAGTTTGTTCGAGTGGGAGGTTTGTGGAGGTTAGGGAGCGTGCAGTAGATGACATGTGTTGCTATAGGTGGCAGCTACATGATGTGCGATTGGCACTAGGGGGTGACATCTATCATGATGTTAGATGCACGAATTAAGCAATCTCAAAAACGTATTATTTCATTCAATAAATCATAATCAAGTTGTAACACCTCACAGTATCCCTTAACAGTACTGTAGAGTATAACAAGAATAAACATAACATTTTTATCACTAAACATCTCATTTATTTCATACTTTGACATATTTATATAATCCATCCCATAAACATCATCTGATACATCAACAGAAGCATCTAATAAATTAAAATTCATTCTAAGACATATTTACAGAGCCACTAAAGAAATTCAAATAAAATTAAAGTGATACATCATTGAACTGCTTACTAACCTCAAGAGTAGACTTCATAAATAAGGTAAATATTAACATAAAATTTTATATATTTGTAAATTAGTCTTCATCCACTTTTTCCTTTCCCTTACCTGTAATAATAGCCAGTAAGAAAATACTGGTGAGCTGTGAGACTCAATAAGCTATGCAAAGTTAATAACCATTAAATTGTAATGAATAAATGAAATACAATATTGAGCTAATCAATGAATTGAATCAACTTATCCTTATTTGGAAAACATCATAAAATCATTTTAGACATCATTCTTTATGTCATTTGAGATAGATACTAAATATTTAGTCTTTTAAAAGAATTGGTTATACTTTCATAATCATATTCAATGGAGCCCAGGAAAACCTGGCATTATCGCTATTGAATTACATAGAGATCCATTTTGCCTCTTTACGGGTCCTTTTTGCCTCACTTGCTATGCAGGTATTCATTTTCTTTGGGGTCCCTTTTGCACCATCTACAATTCAGGTTTCATATTGGGTCCCCTTTTGCCTACCTGATAATGTAGATATCACAACATAAGATAGCCAATCTTTATTAATAAATATTCAATAACTCTCACATTTGCATAATTCATAATTGTTACTATTCATATAACCGTACAAGTTTTTGCAAGAAGAACTTGACATGTATTACATAGAGAATAAAACTTCTTTCTTTAACATATTATCAAAAAGATTGAAACAACATACTTAATCACATATCAATTTCACCTTACAATATAAAATACATTTGTACACGAGTACTTCAATGTAATCTCATGCATATTATGCAATTATTCGTAATGCATTGAATTACTCAAATCATTTAAAAAGGCATTATAAATATACCAAAAATCAATAAATTAACTTTACATAACTTACTTTCTTGACGAGTTGCCTTTTTCAATCCTTCACTTCTTATTCTTCTTCTATTATAAGTCACCTCAAAACTTCCTCTTTGCATGAATGTATCTGAAGAATCCTAATCTTACAATTGTATACACTTAGAACTTTTATCATTTCTTTTAAGAACATAAAAGACAATGCCAATATACCAATAATGCTTACCTTTCTCTCTTAACCTGCCCTCACTGATTCCTTAATTAGTTTGCACACTTGCATCCCTATAATCCATCACGAAATCTTATATTAATTACACCCAAATCTTAGCAAAACTTGTTACATCTAATTGCAAGTTTACTTACCTAAATTTTGTATTTCACATAATCTTCTTCCCACACACTTCACTGCACAGTAATATGAATTGCATTATTTTTACTGAATTTCCTTCCAGTCAACAGTGGCCAAAAACCTTCCTCCACAGCAACCGAACTATACAGAAATCAAAATTCTCAGGAAAACTGTTTTGAATACAGTAATATTGAATTATGCACTATGCCGAACTTACTTGTACACTGCCGATTCCAATACAGGAAGTTCTATGCGGCTCAATGCAAAAATTCTTCAGAATGGATCACTGTGCCGTCCACTACCACAAAGCCATATTGAATCTACAGTTCTCCCCCCGTTTCCTTTATTGCATTCAATGAAAATTGCTGCTTGCGTAACCATTCCTCTTGCATATGACTTCAAAATACCAAAAAGAATGAGTGGGGCCCACCACTGAACTGATTTTCAATCAGTTCCTGTAAGCACCCATTCGGCTAATGAAATGTATAGTTTGTATTGTTTGTTGTATGCTTGGCTTCCAAATCAGATAAGTAATAATAGTGGGGTCCACCGTGATAACTGATTTCCAAACTTTCCATTCAATAAAAGCATCTATTCAGAATGAGTAACTTATCTAATAGTGATTAATTAATAACTGTTATAATAATAGATAATTCAAATAAAAAGCATTTTCTTTTACCTAGATTTCAGGATATTACACAAGTCCTCTAATGTAAGGCTAATGACATTGTATAGACTGTCATTTGTTAGATGCACATATTTAGCAACGTGAAAAAACTTATTATTTCATTCAATAAATCACAATCAAGTGCCTCTAATGTAAGGCTATTGACATTGTATAGACTATCTTATGATAAACTTCTAAAATGTGCATGCTATGGATGGGCAATAACACATTTTCTTGTATTAAATGCTTTTTTGATTTATTTAATGTATCACTTAAAATAAAAAATATTATTATTTAATTTCTATTTTTTAGTTTTATTTTATTTTTATTACGATCTTTGTTGATTATATCTCTACTAATTGAAATGATGTTAATGAGTGGTACATAGAAAAAATGAATGATAAGTTAGATGAAGATAATGAATTAGTTGTTGGTGAGGAAGATTTCATGTGAAGCACTATTGTAAAAGCTAATGATATTTATAAAAATAACTACAATATTTGAGAGAGATCTAAAAGAAAGTAGAAGAAATTTTTATCTAGTTTAACACTATTATAAATGAACATGAAGGTGATTACAGTGACAAAGAAGATGTGATTTATGTGATAATGATAATGATGATGAGAGAGAGACAAGATTATTTTGGTTCATGATTATGATTATCGGATGCCCCAGAATCTAATTTGAAAAAATTATTCATTTATCTTTTAATAAACAATAACCAGAGTTATTTAATATCATCTATCAGTAATAAATAGTAAAACAGATTATATAATTCAAAACATCCATGTACATATTTGTATTCATTCCCAAAAATCATATACAATACTCAGGATCTATACAATCATCACATATATATACTATCATGAGTACAAAAGAATAGCTAAAATAAAAAGAACCTGAGCCTGAAGGAATTCTGATCAGCCTCACACACCTGATCCTCTGCCCTGACTTGAAATCATTTAATCACATATAATGAGCTAAAAAGCCCAGCAGGTCACTAAAACCTATAACTAAATTCAAAGCACGGTAAATGAGTAATATGCATGTCAGCAGTCAAATCATAACAGTAGCATTCATATAATCATTGAATCAATATAGAAACAGTAAAATTATATGACACGAAAGACAATAAATTAGTACGAGTGTCAAATCTATATAGCAATCTTCGTATCAGTAATACCAATCAATATAGAAATCATATAAAACATCAAATCAAAACACCGATAAAGATTGTCGAAATCATGTCAATACAATACAGTAAAATTATATAAGAGTGTGCCCATACTATCTAAGTATTCTATATCACGTGCTCAATATATCACATGCTTATTATCAGTACAGTGAATCAATACTATTAAATAGTATCAGTATCTAAATCGGTAACAATAACAATCCAGTGATAGGAGCAGTAGAATAATGCAATAACAGTAAATTCATGCAGTAACAATAAATCCATGCAATAATATGAATAATGCCTCAAAAATATGCATTTAAGTAGTTACACTAAACAAGTAAGAAATTTTGGCTATCACGGTGTTTTTCAGTATTGTATCAGTATCAGTAAACCGTTGGCTCGGTAAACAGAGTCGTCACTCTTTTCCTATCGGCATAATAATCATCTTCTTACAACTCCCAATCAGCGTATCACATGAATCAGTAGAGGATAATATCAAACCACAGTATTTAAAGGAAAGCCCGTAGGCCCACCATCCTGAACAGGTCAATCAGTCTCCAACCAACGGGCCAACCAGTCTTTACTTGTCTTTTACACACACATTATTATCACAGTACTATAACAGTAATAGCGGCCAGCTATTACTCAATCCAATCACATATCCACATTCATTTTCAATGCATTGTAGTAAATAAAGCATAATTGAGTTTAATTCAGAAAGCGTTAAAATGTCTTAACGGTAGACAACAAAAATCATACTGAGCAAAAATTCACATTTTTAGAATTTAACCAAATTATCAGATATTACATAAAATAACATTCTGAAGCTTTAGTTGAACTAAATCACAATTTTTAGATGTTAAAATAAATTTCGAAGTAGGCAAAAATCGCTGTATTTTTAAAATCACCGGTGAAAAATCTCAAATATATACTCAAAATATTTATAATATCAATTTCTATAACATATAAAAAGTTACATAGTGAAAGTTTTACCAATACAAAATTATTCTCGTTTTTCGGGACACAAATTTGATCGAAAAAATATAAAAAATATAAGATCTTTTGAAATCAGAAATAGGGTAAATGTTCCTTACAGCGAGATGAACATATTTTCTAACAGGCTCGAAAGACGAAAATCGTTCTGCGACCTCCAAATCCTAGCTTTTCCTTTCTCTCTCTTCTCTTTCTCTCTTAAATTCCATTTTTATTTCTCTGTTGCCAAAAAAACTAATGGGAATTAATGTTTAATGATTTTTAAGTTAATGGAATTAGATATTTAGGATTTAAAATAATAATATAATATTAATATAAAATTTAATTGAATCAATTCTTTAGTATAAAATTTAAATAAATTATTTTAGGACTTACAAAAATCATAAAAAAATATTCATAAAATAAATTATTTTATTTAAAAATTTTTGGTGAAATCGGTTTGCAAAACGGACACCTAACGGTCCCAAAATCCCCAATTGTACCAACAGGTGCCAATTTCTTAAAGATTTTCATCGGGGCCCAAAAATTATGAAAAAATTCGTGCAAGTAAAATATTACAATATCAATACTATAACGAAGATGGTTTGCGATTTGGAGTTATAATTACTCCAAAAAAAACTATTTGCCTAGGTAAAAGTACGGGCTATTACAGATTATGATTCTCAAGATAGTTTTTTTAAACTTGAGACTAGAAAAAACACTCATAACATTTTAAATTTTGAGTAGTTGAATACTTAAGCCTAAGCATCAATCTTTAACATTATAAGAGTGATAATTTTATTTCTAAATTTTGTTATTTTTAGTACCATGATAGTTTATTTTTCAATATAATTGTATTTATGCATATTTAATTGCATCTTTATCTATGTTTTTTTTTTAATATTTTGTAGTATGTTAAAATAGTGTGCACGTCACTCTCTATATGCTATGGCTTAACGAGACCTTTACGTTATGGTGCACTATTTGTTGTTGACAACTAAGCTTTATACCTAATATGAAAATAATTTGATGATTATTCATGCCATGCATCACTTGGTTCTTTGGGGATAGTCTTGGATGAAGTAACCCATTATTTTTAACAACCCCCCCCCAAGTAACCCATTATTTTTAACAACCCCCCCCCCCCCCCCCCCCCCCCCCCCCCCCCTCAAATAATCATAACTAGGCTAATTGACTTGAAGCTGAAGCCACACCAACCTTGATGACTAGATTCTAATGGTGAAAACAAGTTCCTTAACTTAATGCCCACAATTGTAGCATAAAGCTCCATATCTGAACATCATGTTTTCATGGTTAAGACTCTCTAACTCTTTAATTGGGACCCACCTATTAAAACCTTGACCTACAGAACTATTGGATTTTGATGAGGTTACTTAAATCCCACACTCCCACTTCATGATGAAATCTATGTGCAGTATTGTTGCGCCCCAATTTTCACACCCTTTTAGGTAGTCATGAGGCGTAACAGAAGCAGATAATCTGTACAGACATAATTCTCACCAACACATCCTGATTTAACTTGTCAGAATCAATCTTCCCAAAATCCGCATAGCATTTAACAATATCTAATAAATCTGTCATAGAAAATTGAAGTTTTTATAAAATAAAGTCATTAAATCAAATATAAAACTTCTAAAATAACTTCGAAAATAAATTTATATATACTAAAAGTCTCTGATTTACATTATACATGACTTTTACAATGTACTCAAAATCTTACACTCAAAATATTGTTGTTTCTTTCATTTTGTTGTAGTCATGGTGTAACATTGAATAGCTATAATGGTGTAACATTGAATGTGAGTTAATAAGCTTAGTGAGATGAACAATTTTAACATAAAATTCAAACATATAAAGAATGAATATCAAATGTTATGCTAATCATAGAAGTAAAAAGAAGCATTTACGTAGAAGCAAAAAGTAGCATTTACGTACCATTATATATTTACGTAGAAGCAAAAGGTAGCATTTACGTACCATTATATAATTAGCTCTACGCAGTAGATGTTAGTTTAATACATGAGTTATTAATCAATTGAAGGAAGGATTAAATCAGGAATAGAAAATATAACTTTTGCATGACTACATACCATTATATAATTAGCTGTGCACAGTAGATGTTAGTTTAATACATGAGTTATTAATCAACTGAATCAAGGATCAAATTAGGAATAGAAAATATAACTTTTGCATGAACATGAAACTGATAGTAAATCTCTTATTTTTATTCTCTAACTTTTTCTTAATGATCAACAACACTTTTGAAATTTCACATTATGCTTATAGGTTTTGGCCCCTTTGTATTAGTGATACCTTGATACAACTTGTACTAACCAATTTTTTAGTGCCAAGAGTCAAGAATTTCCTTTTATTTCTCTGATGCAGGTTTAATCAACCAAATCTCCAGTATCAAAAGATAAAAATTTCTTTTCGTTCGTATCTTTCTGTGCAGGTCATTAAAGTCAGCCTACCTAACTCGCATGAACTTTTCATAGGATTCTTGAATTTTATTCTTATTATTTTAATCCTTTCCATTCTTTGGTATTGATATAAACATTTATCATTAATTTCATAATAATGTACATTGATGATAAAAAATGATATACTTGAAATTAATGTGGATTAATCTGAAAGCATTTTAATCAAATAATCATGTGCTATACATAATATCCATTAAGCCTTTTTGAGGTTATTTGATATTCTTAACCTGCTCAATATGCAAAAATTTATATAATATGATCATAAAATTGTACAAACTTTAGTCCTATGTACCATTCTACTCTCATATTAGAAGTTGAGTATATTACCAGAATAGCTGGATTCTCTCGAGATGAATTTCCTTATTTTTCTCTCTCCGAAGAAATTGACCATAAGTAAACAATTAAAAAATAATGATTTCATGAATTTGTAATGTTTCTGAATTCAATAATCCAATTTAACACAAAATTAACTCAATAGATTTTTTTTACCTCAAAATGCTTCCTCCCCTCATTCAAGCCTTTTTAATTCCTACAGCACGAAATGAAATTGATTCATAAAAAAATCTAAAAATCTTTTACATCATCATTTTTTTTCCCGTCCTTTTATTCATTCTCCTTTTTCCTTCTCTTTTCCTTACTATTTTTACTTCATTTGCTACTGTACCCAAGCTTTCCCTTTGAAGCCTGCTGTTATATATATATATATATATATATATATGCATTTGTTTTAGCCAAAGCCCATTCATCGGCTTAGCTGCCTGGATCATTCCAGAGAACCGCCTCAATCACAGTACCGCCCAGCTGAAGTTGATTGAAATTTAAATTTGATTTGAATTCGAAGTAATTTCATAACCTAATATAAATATGTTTTTTATATATGCATCCATATATGAAATGGATCGAAATGAAATATAGAATTTAATAAAAATGATTCTAATGAATTTCATGATTCGTGAGAAGTAACATAATTTTTTGGAGAAATTTTATCTTACCTGATTTAAAATTTTGTGTATAAAGTGATCCCTATAGTTGAGCGATATCCTTAATTACAGGCGATATCTCTATGGGGAGAGGTAATGTACTTTGGGGTTTGTGATGATAGGATATTCTTAGCCTCAAAAAATTAAAACCCTTTTAGGAATAATGTAAGTTTTCTTATTCTAAAACTCAGGTGCTTTTTTAAGTGCTTGTAAATGTTTTTGTTTATATTTTTTCACTACAGGAAAAATGCTAATTACCGGTGAAAATTTTCTGTCAGAAATTCTGCTGGATTTTCGTCGGAATATTTCCAATGGATTTTTGACAGATTTCCGACGGATTTCTAGTGAAATATTTTCGATGGAACTCCATCGGATTTTCGGCGGAAAAATTAATTTTCACTGTAATATCAAATTAATTATTTTGATCTTTCAAAAATATTAATAGTTATTTTAAATTAATTATTAATTTTAATATTCTATAAGTTCTAATTTAAGTAAAAAAGTAATGAACATAAAAGTTTTTGCTTCGCGACCGAGTGGAAGGAGGCTCAGTATTAAAACCCGAAGGAGCAGGTTCGAATTTCACACAACGCGTGAGCAGGCTGGCTTGTAGGCAGCGGGACGCAGGCAGGCGCTGGAGGGCGGGCAATGGAACCCGGGCAGGTTGCTGCAGGCGCAGGTTGGCGGTCAGAATTTGAGCTTTGCCGAAAAATTTTCCGACCGCAATTTTTGCCGTAAAAATTTTTGGCAGGAATTTCCACTCGAATTTCTCAGGAAACATGGTGGATTTTATCGCTGGTGTTTATTTTCTTACGCGTGATTTACTGGTGGAAATTCATTGATTTCCGCCGGAAATGAATGATTTTCCTGTAGTGTTTTGGTAATCTTCATATGTTTGCTTCTCAATACGTATCCTTTCTGTTTTTAGACTGATATTCTTATCGTTCATCTGATATATGTATTTTCCGGGTGTCTCACATGCACAGAAATAAACACACACTTGCATAAATGTGCACAATGCAAATTCTTTTACAGCTTTGGTGTTAGTAGGTCATATTTTGTCGTGTACTATATTTTATTTGAAGCAGCTCAATTGTAGGAGTTGAGCTTGATTTCTTCTAGCATAACCGTAATTTCTATATAGCTTTCTTGTAATTGTGCATTAATTGTTTCAGTGCATAACTTCCCTTTTGCACATAAGCAAAATATTTGAAGTCGGAATATCGGAGTATCTTCAAGAGAGGTTGGATTGCCTGCACCTGCGCATATTGGAAAGGGTATAGAAGTGGTGATCCACAATCTTATGAAAACGGCCAAAGTAGTAATGATACATAGCTAACAACTAACTGTCAAAAGTTTTTTGTTTGTCCTTGCAGGCCAACACATGCATATCAATCGAGCTAGTTTATGTCTTTGATTTGGTTGGTAATTGCTTCTTAATTGTGTTTTTGAAAATTCCTCGCTTCATATTCATCAGAGGTTCAGTAATGTATTGGTGATTGCTTCTTAGTTGTGTTTTTGGAAATTCCTTGGTTATTCTTCAAAAGATTTATTATTGTATTTTTTTTAAATAAATGGCTTTGCCCTTTTGGACAATTCATGTATTTTTTATTTACTGTGAAAATGTAAGACTAATATATTAAATGCACATTAACATAAGGTAAAATTGTTCGAAAGCTACAGAATAAAGAGTAAAACTTTGACAATAATCTTGCATCTGCTATAGTTGGAATAGCCTCCAGAACCTATATCATCCAAACCAATTGTAGTGAATAAAGCACTACAATTTTTACTTTACGAACCTTTAGAATTATTTTCACTTAGAGACAATTACATTCCATGTTTAATTCTTATTCCTTCGCTAGATATTTTGTCTGTTTTTTCACTCAATAGCCAGGTTTCCTTAACGGTCAATCCATCTTAGTTGATTCAACGCATGCATGATTGGGATAGTCTGGATTCTCTTTCTACATGCTGACGGGCCAACCAGTCATTGTTTTCATTTAGCGTATGAGCTCCAGATTAAGTCAATTTCTTACCATGGTTGGATGCAGTGCATACTAGCTTTTGTCATTGAGATAAAAATATTTGATGATCAATAGATTTTATGAAGTGTTCAAACCGAAACAACACGAGTAAATAAAGAATAGTTATGTTCTAACTTTTTTTTCTTAATTTGAGATTAGTTATATTAAGATTTTCTTTATTTTTGGACAATGTGATAACCATCTATTTGGAAATCTTATTAGTTTAAAATTTATTTTCTTATGTTTTTCAATTAAGCTATGAACTTTCTCTGTTTGATTGTGTGAAAAATAAGGAAAGGGTTATAGTGCGGATGAAGTGATGGGAATAATCTTAAATAAAAAATTCTCTCCCATTCAACTATGAATTTTTTTTGGGTTAGATAGAAGAATGAGAAAGTATGTAACGACGAGAAAGATAGTACCCAAGTTGCATCATGAGATTACAATTTTTTCGTTGCTCTCTCAAGGATTAGATGGTAGTTGTCCTCCTTATGTATTTCACAATTAATTCAATCAACTACAATGAAGACAGTGGACAATGGATGCGATCTCGCATGAAGCGAGCTCAAAATACCTTGATTGCGATTGAAGCCTGTCATACCCACGACACCCCCACGGGGGCACAACCCACCCATTGACTTATAAAGCCCACTGGAATTTTTATGGGCCCCCACTGACCATAAAACCCACAACACTTATAAAAATTATAAAGAAAATATTTTTATTACAGAACACTAGAGGATTCGAACCCTGGATAGCTGGTACCTTAAGCTAAAGGCTCAACCAGTGGGCCACGAATTCAGTTATCACCATTATATAGATTGTTTTTATCTAAATTATAAATACATTATATATATATATAAAGAAAAATAATGTATGTTATAAATTTTTATAAGACAACTAATAGAATATAATAATTTATTGAAAATAAATATTAATATTCTGGAAAGATCAATATTATTTCACTATGCTCTATTAAATAGAATGTTTAAAAAAATCACTTGAAAGAGATTGAAAGTATTTTAAAATTCATCAATTTGTGCCCCCATTGATAAAAATTTATGGCTTCGCCCCCACCAAAAATGTAGGGTGCAATAGAGAAAAATATAAAATTCTTCAACATTTAAAACTCATAATTATTTCTAGATATCTTCATGCCACAATTTCACCACATTCTTCTATAAAATGGAAGCATCCAAAATACGTCATTTATATCATGTATATATCATTACAAAGTTACTAAGAACCCCAAAAACATTGTAATAATAAACAGTCTACATATCTCAGTTGCAAACTCACACCGCTATACAACATAACATAAAATTTTATATTAACTTAAGGCTATTTTGCTTTCACCTTATCCTTGCTCTTTCCTGAAACAAAATACAGAATAAAAATCTGATGAGTTATGAGGCTCAGAAAGATATACAATTCTAATAAGGAATTCAATGAATAGTATAGTAAATAATATGATTACATTCATAATTGAACTAACATATACATGCTCATATGAATTAGTAATAACAACAAGTATGTTTCAGTGTCATACATAGACCTATATAATCTCATTTAATGATCGAAATGTCACACTATGATATAAATACTTTATTTTTTGCTGATGCTACTTTTTATCTTTCATTTTTTTGGAAGCCTATGAATAATATTATAGTTAGATATCTTAGTTTCTGGCCATCATATAATATAAAATTAGTTTTTATAACTTCATAATAATGTTCAATGGAGCCCAGATAAAACCCAATATTATCGTTATTGAACTACATAAAGGTCCGAATGCTTCCATCGGGGTCCCTTTTGTCCCATCTGCGCAGGTATTATAACATTTCATTGCCAACCCTCAACTAACATGATATTCATTAGGCTTCAAAATTTTTGAACTCATATTTAACTATGAATTACATGCTTCATGACTTAATATAAAAGCCATTTATATAATGCTTACATAAGAAAATTAAGAAAGCAGTAAATAGCTTAGTACTTTTCTTATCAAAATGTTGCCAATTAGGAAAACATTTTTATGATTATATGGTACCTCATTTTAAGCTTGAACTATATGAAAATTTACATGTGTTCATTCATACATGAATATTTGGCTGTAGACTCACAATTGAATTTAAGTAACTCTAATGCAATTTATACTTTCTTTTTGATCAATTGCAACTGTATATGCCTAGAAATGAGAGAATTTATTTTTTAAATTAAAATTGCATTTCTTACCCTCGCTTCGAGTTGCCTCTTCGAATCTGACACCTCACACCCTTTTTCGCTTGTAAATCACCTACACAATCCACATTTCTTAATTTTTATAATTTCTATGATTCATTTTTTCAATCAATTGAATAAAATTAATTTATCCAAAATAACAATTTTACCTTGCAACCTCCCCTCATATATCAATTACAATCCTAAATAATAATAGGGTAATTTAAATTAGGAACTTTAAAAAGAATTGAAAATTGATAAGAACTGAAAATTGATAATACAACCAAAAATTCTGACCTTTTTCTTTTTCCTTCTTCCTTAACTTTCCCTCATTGTTGACTAAAAAAATGAATGAATGAATTAAAAAAAAATTGAAATTGAAACAGGTACGAAGCAACTTACCTTTCGTCAATCCCACTCGAGTAGTTGATTGCCAAAAGATGCGAGGCTTCACTCCCGTAACTTCCATTCAGTCGATAAAAGGAAAAAAAAAAAAAAAAACGGACGCTCCGCTCCTTCGACCCCTTGATCACTGTTCGACTCCGTTGCTTCGCAGGAGGCGTCTAGGGTTCGCCTTTCATCTTCCCTTTTCATCGTTGTTGTTCGGCTTTGCTTCACAGGAGGCGAAGAGATTGCACAGTCGCTCCTTCTTCTCCCTCGTCGCTGTTCGGCTTCATTACTTTGCAGGAGGCGGAGAGATTGCTCGAGTCACTTCTTCAGCTACGTTGTTGCTACCCGACTTTGCTTCGCAGGAGGCATAGAGATTGCTCGAGTCGCTTCTTCCTCGCTGTTTGGCTTCGTTACTTCGCAGGAGGTGGAGAGATTACACGGGTGGCCTCTTAAGCCCCTTTATTGCTGCTCGGTTTCGTTGCTTTGCAGGAGGTATAGAGATTACACTAGTGGCTCTTTTGGCTCCTTTATTATTGTTCGACTATGCTCCTTCTCCGATCGGACCCAAGTGCCTGAGCAGATCTGACTCAAACCCTTTCTCCTTTAAATGCATATTATAATACATAATATTATATATAAATATATTATGATATGTCTTATATATCTAATATAGTAAAAAAAAGAGAAAAGACTTTCGAATAGGTGTTGAAGACCAGCGCCATGATCTTAGATCCAGGCGGATGGTTTGTAAATTTGAAGACCCGCGTCGTGATCTTAGATCCGAGCGGATGGTTTGTAAATTTGAAGACCCACACCGTGATCTTAGATCCGGGCAGATGGTTTTAAAATTTGAAGACCCGCTCCGTGATCTTAGATCCGGGCGAATTCGAAGACCCCACGCAGTCGATCTTAGATCATGGTGGGATGATTTAAAAATTGAAGACCCATGCCATCGATCTTAGATCTGGACGAATAGTTTTATAAATTAGAAGACCCTATGCTGTTGACCTTAGGTTCGGGTACGGCAGAGGCCGTCCCGATTTCTCCCTCGGTGGGGAGGGGACGCCGGTAGGCTGTCAAAATTTTCCGGGAAATTGCAAAATTTTTCCTTGGAGCATTTTAGAGAACAAATTCAATAAACCAATTAATTAATTTCAATAAAATTAATTAATTGAAATAAAATTTATTAATTGGAATTAATTAATTGAAACTAATTAATTAAGATTAATTAAATAAATTTAAAATTAATCAATTAATTAATTAAAATTAATTAATAAAAGTTAACTAATTAATTAAAATTAGTTAATTAGAACTAATTAATTAATTGAAGTTAATTAATTGAAACTAAGTGACTAGTTAAATTTAATTAATTAAAAATAATTAATTAGTTAAATTAATTAATCAAAATTAATTAGTTAATTAAAATTGATTTATAAAAAATATTTAATTAATCAAAATCAATTAGTGAAAATTAATTAATGTTGATTGACGAACTTGATTTAATTAAATCCGCGAGTTGTTCAAAATACGCGAGACAAAAAAATTTTAATTCAGGAGTTGTCATTTAAAATTTGAGAACATTGGAGCAATTATATAATGAAAAAAAATGCAATAAATAAAAAGGGGGGAGGAGTTCCATTAATCAGCATGTATTGCTCTCCAAACTCCTCAAACTACAACAACTCTCAACAAACTCAACAACCCAACTCTGTACAAACAACTTAGAAATCTCCAAACAACTGTACAACATCTCCAAACAAAAGCTCTCTCAAACTCTCCAAACTTTCAAACAAATTGTACAAGCTCTCCAAATGAAGACTCAACTCAATCTCAACATCTCTCCCACTCTTAAACACTGCTCAACAACTCCCCACAATTCAACGAATATAAGCTCTCCAGTGTTCCTGAACAAAGCTCAAACTCTCCTGTACGAGCTCCTGCATCTGTGAACTCTCTAGACTGCTACAAGTATTATGTACCTGCAAACAAACAAACAAAAGTTAGCACATCACAAATAAAAATCAATGCTAACAAAAATAGTAAATCTAGCTACTACAAGTAAAGTACTGGAAATCTAGTAAAGCAATATTGCTGGAAAACAAGTATAGAAATAGACGGCTGTAGTAGGAAAAGACTACGAGGACATAACAACTAAAATACTGATGCCGGTGTCAAAACCCCAAAGTGTCAAAATCACAAACTCAAACTAACTCAAATAAGTACAGAACAAATCTCTAAACATTGTACAAGCAAGTACTGTCTATTCAAATAGTCAAAACCTCTGGGCAGTCTTGTTTATAAGAACTTGGTTGTAAGACCCACTACTCGGCCACTTTCAAAGTAAAGACATAAGCCCGACCTTCGGGAAAAGTTTTAAGTAAAATCGACCTAAATCCTAACCCCCCATTTAAAACACCAGCAACTTCTAATAGAAGTCGTAAGTCTGATCTTCGAGGGAAATGTTTAGGTTATAACACAACCTTAGACCCCTCACTCGGGCATCCTAGTCTATAGGGCTTGGTTGTAAGACTCACAACTTGGGTCACTTAGCTTACAGGGCTAGGTCGTAAGACCCATTATTAGGCAACTTCTAAGGAAGCAATAAAGCCTACCCAACCAAAATCTTAGGGCTACCTTTAGTAGAGCCCGTAAGTCCCTACCAAATCTAATCATACGGACATCTCTTGTTGAAAAATCAAGGCAAAAGCCACAGGAGTGAATTTCATCTTTAAATAACGCTTTGAAATACAGTAATTACGAAATAGCTAAGAATATTGGACATCTTAATTTAAAGGGATTAAGTTGTAAGACCCGTCTTTCATGCAACTTTCTAAGGGAAGTCATAAGACCTACCCCAAATCCAAAAAAAAATTTTCGGGCAGTCTTTCTATAGAGTTAGGTTGTAAGATTCATCTTTGGGCAACTCATAAATAGAGTTGTAAATCCCAATCCAAATTAAACCTACGGGCTACTTTTTACGAAAGCCATAAGTCCCAACCTAAAATCTAATACCTGGGCTACTTCTTAAAGAAGTCATAAGACCCACTCCAATCCAAACTCCTGTGTAACTTCTAAACGAAATTATAAATCCCCAAATCAAATCAACTTTTGGGTATTCTAATAGATGTAAACCCCAAAATCTAAATAAAATTAAAACTCAAATCTCACCAATTCAGTCTACTTGGGATCCCTGAGAGGAGGCAACCCATGGTTGCTAATCAGATTCTCTGGACACTATGGACAATGATTGTTAGTGTTGGTAGATTGAAACCTACTGTATACCCGGGACGACAGAACCATAGGATCTTGATCGGGTTTACCTCCATTTTCCTCATAATTGAGACTAATCACCTAAAATTTATTCATCCTTAATCGAGAGTTCTCTCTTATGTGTTAAGAGGGGTAATTAACTATGAGTGCTTGCGCTCATGGGAAGTAAGGACCCCAGATCTAATTAAACCCTGATACTACCCTTAGGGGAAATCTGGTTAATTACAATTTGACTTAAGGAAATGGAATCCTATGTTTACAAAGTGGGATTCATGCGTTCGTGCCGTTTTTCTTGAGCCAACACTCCCTTCTTCCTTCCTCTGCTTCTTACTCCATCGAATAGCTCACTACTCCCTCACGGCAACCCCGCTCCAACACCCTAATCGCAAGTCTGCTTCCCCTCTTCTTCCCCCCACGGAGCCCGAACTGCTATTCCTGGCAAATGAAAGAAGAATGGGAGAGCAGTAGATGGAAATGCTATAATACTTACTCTTAAAACCTTCCCAGCCATCTGATTCTGCGTCAATCGCAGCATGCCTTTCTTTGGAGTGCTTAGGAATTATAATTTATGATATTAGTGCTATATTAGTGGAGTGCTTAGTGGAATGCTGAGTGGAATTTAATTTAGCAGTAATTATATGGTAAGTTCATTACTATTAAGGTCAATTATTGTTAACGGCAATTAAATTAATTAAATTATCAGTAATTAGAATTTAAACTTAAGGAAAAAATGAAAACTCAAAACTAATTTAATAATTTCCACACATTTTCGTAGACATTAATATTTCGGGTATAGTTTAGGGAAAGAGGGTTGATTTGAATTAATATTTGGGAGGGAACTAGGAAGGTTTATTTAGAGAAAGCTGACTGATCTGAATTCAGATTTGGGAGGGAATTATGAAGGCTTATTTAGGATTAATTAGGTTTTTTTATTTTCATTATGTGGTTTATATTTTTACTATAGTTCTATCTAGAGTTGTTCCTAATGACGCCTAGGGTTTGGGGAGAGTCGATCTATCTCTCGAATAGTAGATCAACTTGCATCTTGGTTTGTTGTACCAATATAAAAATCAATTAGACCATAATCTCATTTTTCCTTGCTGATTTCTGGTATGTTTTCTCTTCGCTATTGCTATTTTTGCTATATGGAGATCGAATTCCTATCAATAAACTTGATCAAATGTGGGTTTACAAATTTTCCAGCAATTTCCATGACATTATAGACATCCTAAAAAAGGTTAGTGGTTTGCCTTGACCAATGCATGGTAAATATGAAACAATAGACATTGCCCATTTGTTTTTCTTGGTTGTGCATGTGAAATTCAAGATCTCTTTTATTAGTATTCCATGAGTGATTTAATTTATGTTAAATATACCAAGTTAGATTGGTTGGTACTACTAAGAGATTTTGGCTAGGAGTCTAGCACAATATAGAATATTTTGCTAAATATCATTTTAAAACTTGGCCTGACATGAAAACTTGACCAAAAGGCATACTTACCTATATTGGTAGTATAGAATAGTTGAACAATTGATAAATTTGAGGAAAAACAATCACCTTTTACTTATATATGAGTTATTTTTTGTGTACTTTTAAAACTTAAATGATAATCTTCATAATCCTTTTGACTATTTCCCATTCATCAAGTTGGCTTCAATTATACAATTATAATCTACCTCTACAAACAATCTTAAAAAGATTAATAACTACTCACCTTTCATGTACCACCATCATATATTGAGATAATTATTTGGTTACTTTATAAATCTAAAGATCAACATACCTAACCACTATGTCGTTAAATTTCTCCTAGAATCACTTATGGTCCTTAAAATTTTTTTTTTCTTTCCTTTTAATTAACAATTAGCTAACTTATGATTTAGAAATTCAAATTTTGAAACTAGTTAATTGGTCTTATTTTTGTCATGAAAAGTTGTTTACTAATTGCTAAATTATTTGCATCTGCAAAATGAAGTATTGTTTCTCTCATTTCATTTCGATATTCTTAATCATATTCCCATGAATCATTTTCACATCCCATCCGACTAGTATTGCTTCTACCATTACATTTCTTTCTTATTTAACATATTCACCATGAATCCTTTTTACATTCCATTTTGTCATTTTAATATCTTTGTATATCCTCACTCTATCATCAAGTTCTTTTAATTGTATATGCACTTTTTTTGTATTCTCTTAAAACTGTTATTATGATGATCTTCTTAATGCAACAAGCTATTGTTTCTTTCAGTAAGTTTGCTTCAATTATATAATTCTAATCTACCTCTACAAGCAACCTATCTTAAAAAGATTAAAATTTTTTCACATTTAAGTACCACCATAGTATTTTGAGATATTTATTTCTATTGATTGGTTTCTTTATAAACCAAACCTAATATCTTTAACTACTACTTAATGTTGCTTGGTTATATTTTCTCCTAGAATCACCTTATGATCTTCAAATAAATATTTTTCTTTCCTTCTAAATAACTACAAGGTTATTTATGTTTTAGTAACTCTACTTTTTAAAGTGTGTGTGTGTTTTTTTATGGTATAAAAATGTGTTTACTAATTGTCAAATCCTTCACTACTGCAAAATCAAGTCTTTCTTCTCCCATTACATTCCCAACATCTTTTATCTCGTTCGCCTTAATTTCAACTTCTTCTTTCTTCACACCACCCACTTTCTTGCAAGCATTCATCACCTTCCATTCCAACCCGAACCCCACACCCATGCCCACCACAACTTCCCTTCTTAGTGCAGTTGTAAGGGTGATAAAATTCTTTCCTGAAAATGGTTATATTTTTGAATGAAAATATATAAATTTCTAATTATTTTTCTAAATTCAAATGTGATTACATGATTTTCCATCTCTGAAAGATTTATAAATGACTTTAACCAACTTAAAACTCAACAAAATCATACCAAATTTCCTTAAAATATTGTATGTGTGCCTCCCTTATTGTCACGACCCGGCTCGGATGCTTGACTCAACGAGGCGAAAACTAAAAGTTGGACGGTAGAATTAATTCAATATAATTCATAAGCAATACAACATACAACTTTCTCGTTTCAACTGAAGAGCCACTATATACACAGTCCAAAAATCCATTCATTTCACCTTTTTAAAAAAAACTTAAAATTTACATTAGTCGAATTTACTTGTTTTCATTATTGCGTCGTCTTCTATAAACAAACACTTCTCTTCCGGCCATTCTTAATTATGGAGATTTACCTGAAACATTAATTTGATGGGTTGAGTTTACTAAGTAAACTCAGTGGGTAATTTTTACATGTAATTAATTTAACATGGATAAATACAATACATATAATCTTTGATATATGTCTATCCATTTAACATTTAACATACATTTTCTTTCTTTGTTTCGTTTCATTTTATTCATTCATTTATACATATCATATTACATTCATGTATAACATTTATAACACTTTAATATGTATTCTTTTTTCCATTAACATATATTCCTTTTCTCTTTTTTAATTAGTACAGGAGCACCGTCTAAATGTACCAAAGGTACAACCATTTCCATTTCCTTTTCTATTTCCATTTAACGTGTACAGGTACGTTGCTTCCCCAGCCAGTACCATACAGGAGTGAACTCCTGAAATTTGCAATACATTTTCCTTATTATATTTACATCTGTTCTATTATATATATATATATATATATATATATATATATATATATATATATATATATATATATATATATAACCTGTCTTTCCTTTTCTTTTTCATTTTTCATTTAATCATTATTTATACATTTGCATATATTACATATACATATTTATAAATACTACCTTTCACTTTAATGAAACTTTTAAACATTTATAACGGATGCAATTAATCAGAAGATTGTATAATCATGAAATATTTATACCTTCAACATTTGTAATTTATGCAAATAATTAAATATTTAGAAGATGGTATGCATAAAATATAATCATGAAATAATATCATTACCCACTTTAGTTTCCTCTTTCAAATCTTCATCTTGTGTTGAGGACTGTTCACAATAACATAATAATTAATTTGTATTAAATTCAAATCTGAACGCCTCAACAATCATTTGATTCTTTCTATAAAATTACCTCACAACAATTTTCTCTTCATTCCTTGTAATTTCCTTCCTTCTCTATTGAACCAATGCTTACTTTAATTGAATCCTTCCTACAATAATGATTTCTTCAATTAGAAAATAAGAATATAAATTCATATCTAAATCAAACTAAATTAATAGTTCACTTACTCTTTATTCCACTTTCGGAAGAAAAGGATTCCCGAATTCTTTCCTCTTTCTTTACAAATCTCTTCCTTTCCGCTTTCAATCTCTACCTTTGTCTTCAATTAAGTATTTCCCACTAATTAGATGAAGAGTAGGGAAGGATTTATACAGAAAAGAAATGAAAGAATTAACAAACCTTCACTCACTTTCCTCTCGACGGAACTTTCTTCTTCTTGCGTTTCCTTCTCAATTTTCACTTCTTTAGGGATAGAAATGAAAAGTAGTTGATGATTCTTATCCTTGAAGGCAATCATTTGCTTTAATTGGAAAAATGGAACTTACGCACGCTCTCGCACAAGAACCGTTCGTCCGCTCCTTCGGTTTCACAAATGCCCCCCTTCTGTTCGCCTGCTCCTATTCACGGGATTAAAAGGGTGACCGGCCGGTTCAATTGAACCGGTTTTTACACTTATAATGACAAAAATGACAAAAATGGTCTACAATTCTAAAGATAATTGAAACAATCCAGAAAAGTCCTTCAAGTTCAGAAATTCAATTATTCTGAAATATACTCTTGTAAGTGTGTGATTCCATGTTCATATCTTAGTTTTTTTGGCAAATCTAGGACTTCTTTGCCTACATTACTACCCTCTCTTCTCCTTGATGTTATTTGCTGCTTTTCTGTTGCTCACGGATTACCTTGAAGCTTCCTCCTTGATGGCTTCATATTGTCTCATAGCTGTGCATTTTCTTAACTCGCTACTAGTGTTGGCTTGACATCAAGGTAGTTCACTTCTTTCATTAAATTCATTTTTATTTTAAGGTATGCTGAAAATATAGTAAGACATTTGTCGCATTTGATTAATGTTATTATTGGCAGCGTTGAAGCTAATTTAGATTTATTATTACTATTATCGTTATTATTATTATTATTATTTTTGCTTCATCATGCCATATGATGTTATGCTTGTTGTATTGGCCTCATCATTTTAAAACTGCTTGTCTTCAGGTGATGGGTGTGATTGATACCCAGCGTTCTAAGGACAAAGGATACGAGACATTAGTTAAAGAGGGGCTTTGTGAGGAGGTTAGCAATATTAACTCTTTTTGATACTTAAATGTCATCTTATATCATTTTCTCCCATAATGTGTTCATGCTAGTTCTGATCATCATGGGATTTCTACACATCCAACATCTGAGATCCCACAGCTTATTCATCTTGAGGCCATCATGAATTTACTTTCTAGAAAAAATATTTTATTTAAAAAGTGGAGCTTATTAAAAGATTTATTATTATTGTTTATGGTTACATATTTGATTTCTTTTTACTTCATTCCAATGTCATCCCATCACATACTATTTTAAGTCCTTGTAAATGTTACAGGAATTGCTAAAATTGACCTGAAGAATGATATATATGGATAAATTGCTGGAATAAAAGCTAATCTTCATATCAAGCATCGTAGTTGCATTGTACACACTTTCCTTTTTTTATAGGAGTTCCCTAACTTTGTATTAGACTGGTCCCTGGACTAGTCCAGCCGGTCCAACAAGGACTGATCGTGATCTACAGGAGGCGGAATAGGGGGGTTCAGCCCCAGCATTGCCTTCCCCTTAAGGGTGGGGTCCACAAGCCAAATGAAGGGGAAAATTAGGAGGGAAATTTCAAATAGAGATGGTTGTTTGGTAATTAGGGGGAATTAATGTTTGTTAAAGAAGGATTTTCTTCTAGGGTTTGTTTCTCATCTCTGGTTTTTGCTGAAATTGGAGTTCTTTGTTCTTGTTTGGGCTCTAGCGGCGCCTAGAGAGATTGGGAGAGCCAGATCTTCCTCTCCAATAGAAGATCCAACTATATCTGGTGTTTTTCTTCTAGTATTATCAATTAAAAAGGTTTATTTATGGTCATTTATTCCAAATTTTTCTCAAATCTATTTTTGCAAAGGGCTTAAATTCAAACTCAGTTGGGGGAATTCTTATTTCTTACAAGCGTTTCCTAACAAATTGGTAGCAGAGTATCGATCTGTGGTGCTTATGGCCGGGAGAAAAGTGGAAGTATTGTTTGGAGAGATAGGACAATTAAAATCAGATTTTGTGGAGAAGATTTTTGAATTTGAAAATCAGTTCTTAGTCGTCCATGAAAAGATGGATGGGAAGTTCATTGTCGTGGAAGAAAGATTGAGGAAGCTACTTGAGGTCCAACCCAAAACGATGGCACTGGAGGCAAAGGGAGCCATTGGCGGCTAAGGAAGTGGTGGAAACCCTAATCCATTAAGAAGAAGGGAAAACTAAGAGGTGGAGATTTTGGAGAGGGGAGATGAGATGCCTCCCCTAGAGCCTATTTCTAGGGAGGAGATGAGTAGTAGGTATGAAAGGATAGGGGCTGAATTTGCAAGAAGAGGGGGGAATATGAGCGAAGAGGTGCTGAATTTGAGAGAGGAACAAGGGGGATTTTAAAGAAGGGTTTAGGTACGAGCATAGGAGGGAGGATCGAGACACCTGGGGGGGAGGTCCACCCCCTCAGGGAATGGGTGGATATAGAGGATTCAGGGGTAACGGAGGGGATTCGATGGTAAGAAAGTTAAAGATGTCTATCTTTGAGGGTGAGGATGCACATGGGTGGATCTACAAGGTGGAGAGATATTTCGTCGCCAATGGGTTGACGGAGGAGGAGAGATTGGCAACAGTTGGTCTGTGTTTGGAGGGGAAGGCTTTGGTCTGGTACCAATGGAGAGACATGAGGCGGTCCATTCAGAGTTTGAGGGAGTTCAATGACTGCTTGTTAGAACGTTTCCGAACCAGCAGGGGAGGGGACTTCTATGAGCAGTTCTTCGCTCTGACGCAGGAGACTTCTGTGGTGGAGTACCATGACAGGTTGAGTACCCAGCTAGTAGACTGGAGCGGCTTTCTGAGACTATGCTGGAGGGAAACTTCATGAAGGGTCTCAACCAGAGATCCGAGCAACGGTTAGAGTGATGAGGCATTGTGACTTGGGAGAGGCTATGGAGCTTAGCGCAGTTAGTAGAGGACTATAAGTACCTGGAGAGGGGGGCTAAAGGCAGCAGTCCAGGAGGCTCATGCAGGATGACACCACTTTCTTAGCGCCCAAGGGGCCAGCACCGGGAAGCCTTTGTGAGGCCCCAAAGGAGAAGCCGACAGGAGGGGGATTCAGGGGAAATTTCAAGAAGCTCACCGAGAAGGAGCTGCAGGAGAAGAGGGCGAATGGATTATGTTTTAGATGTGATGAGAGCTATACCCGAGGCACAGGTGTAAGGACCAAACTCTTCAGGTTCTCACTGTCTGTGATGACGAGGAAGCTGATGAGGGAGGTGGGAGCGAGGCAGTGGTAGATGAGGAAGATGAGCTACATCTTGACATGGTAGAGGCATCCTTAGATTCAGTAGTGGCATTCACTCTGAATTACACCTTGAAAGTGAAAGGAGAAATAACAAATAGGGAGGTGGTGGTGTTAATAGATAGTGGGGCTACCCACAATTTCATCTCCAACTAGGTCATTGACCAATTGGGGGTGAAGTTGGTGGACACATGAAGTTATGGGGTGATGATGGGCACTGAGAAGATGGGGACCGGTAAAGGAGTATGTAGAGGAGTGGTTTTGATCATACAGGGGATCCAGGTGAGGGAGGATTTCCTTCCCTTGGAGTTGGAAAGCACTGATGTATTCCTGGGGATGAAGTGGCTACAAATCTTGGGGGACACCAAGGTGAATTGGGGAGCTTTGACAATGGATCTGGTGGTGAAGGGAAGGAGAATGATGATCAGGGGTGATGCAGGGTTATCCAAAGCCATGGTGTTGCTCAAAGCCATGGTGAAGACCTTACAGGAGGTGGCGGGTGGATTTCTGGTGGAGTTGTAGAGCTTAGTGGGGGATAGATTGGAGGAAGAAGACATTCCTCTTTCAGTGTAGCTGCTTATACAACAGTTTAGTGAGATTTTTTAGCCACCTCAAGGATTGCCATTATCGAGGGAGTAAGAGCATGCCATTACCTTGAGAGAGGGTGTCGCCAATTAGTGTCAGGCCATATCGCTACCCTCATTATTCAGAAAGATGAGATTGAAAAGATGATCCGAGAGATGTTGAAGACAGGGATAATCCGACCAAGTGTGATCCCCTTCTCTAGCCCAGTCTTATTGGTCAAGAAAAAGGACGGGAGTTGGAGATTCTGTGTAGACTATAGGCCATGAATAAGGAGACTGTGCCAGAAAAATTTTCCATTCAGGTGATAGATGAGCTGTTAGATGAGCTGTGTGGAGCAATAGTATTCTCAAAGATGGATCTGAAGTCGGGGTACCATTAGATTCGGATGAGAAGAGGATGTCTCAAAAATTGTGTTCAGAACACATGAGGGACACTTTGAGTTCTTAGTGATGCCATTTGGCCTCACCAATGCCCCTGCTACCTTCCAGTCCCTTATGAATAGGGTGTTCTGACCATATCTTAAGAAGTGCGTACTTATTTTCTTTGATGACATACTGGTGTACAACAGGTCGATGGAGGAGCATTTGGAGCACTTGAGGGTGGTCCTAGAAGTATTATAGGAACATCAGCTGAGGACCAATTTGAAGAAGTGTTGCTTTGCGCAGGCCCATGTGGAATACTTAGGGCACGTGGTATCTTAGGAGGGGGTGGGGCAGATCAGGCCATGATTGAGGCAATACAGAAGTGACCTCTATCCAGGAATCTGAGAGAGCTGAGGGGATTCCTAGGCTTAACTGGATACTACAGGAGATTTGTGAGGGGATACATCACCATAGCCTGGCCATTAACAGAGCAACTAAAGAAGGATAGCTTCTTGTGGGGAGAGATAGCCACCTAGACCTTTAAGAGATTGAAGAAAACTATGACCACAATATCAGTTTTTGGCCCTACCGGATTTCAGTCAAACTTCTGTGGTTTAGACAGATGTGTCAGGATATGGATTGGGGGTCGTGCTCATGCAAAATCACAAACTCATAGCTTATTTCAGTCAAGTGTTGACAACTAGAGCAAGTTGAAGTTCGTCTATCAGAGGGAGCTGATGGCCATCGTGTTAGCCATTTAGAAGTAGCGATCATACTTGTTGGGTAGGCATTTCATCGTCAGGATGGATCAGAGGAGCTTGAAGTTCATGTTAGAACAGAAGATGGTGATCGAGGAGCATCGGAGGTAGTTGTTAAAGCTTTTAGGCTATGATTTTGAGATCCATTATAAGCCAGGATTGGAGAACAAGGCGGCGGATGCCTTATCCAGATGTATGGGGAGCTTTAGGAGTTAGCTATATCAATACTAATGATGTTGGATTGGGGGCTATTAAAGAGGAGAGCGTGTGGGATGAGGAGATGGGAAGAATTAGAGCAGATCTTCTGAGGGATGAGAAAGTCACCCGGGCTATTCTCTAGAGAAGGAGAGCGGGGGAGGTTTGTGAGGTCTTGGATCTCAGTTCATATCCCATAGTTTCTATAGGAGTTTTATGGGAGTGCGATTGAGGGTCACTTTGGGGTGTAGAAGACTAGCAGTAGAGCTGCATTAGAAGGGGATGCACAAAGATGTGGAAGAAATGGTGGCTAGATGTGAGGTGTGCCAGCGGAATAAGTACATGGCCGTGGCTACTGAGGGTTACTTCAACCCTTAGCTCTATCGGAGAGGGTGTGGGAGAAGGTTACCATGGACTTTTGATGGGTTATCCCGATCTGAAGGGTTTATAGTGATTTTGGGAGTAGTTGATAGATTGAGCAAGTACGCTCACTTCATCCCCCTATGACATCCTTATACGACAGTGACCGTGGAGACTGCATTCTTCAGAGAGGTGGTTTGTAACACCCCATAATACCCCTACCAGTAACGCAGAGTGTCACAGAGAAATACATTCATAATTTTCAACATATAATACTTCTAAGCATTTCCATATGTATATATTTACTACAATTACATGTTCTAAATAAACGAAAGCATCTAAATATTCCCACTTGCATCACACAAGTAATTACAGAGTCACTAAGAAAATCAAAATACATCACCATTTGACTGTTTACATACTTCACATGAGGACTCATAAACACTGTTAAACAGAAACCTAAATATTCAATAACCTAAGACTACTCTGGTACAACGTTTTCCTTGCCTTTTTTCTGTAATAGTCAGTATAAAAATCAATGAGCTATGAAGCTCATAAAGTTATTCAATTTAAATAAGAAATTAAATACAAGATTATAAGGAATAACATATTTGAAATCATAATTGAATCAACTCACAAACATTTACAAAATAACATAAAAATCATATTTAGGATCATTTGTTTCATTTGAAGCCTGTACAAAATATCATAATTAGTCTTTTAAAGTTCTGGCTATCATTTTTCATATAATTAACTTTCATAAGAATGTTCAATGGAACCCAGAAAAATATGGCATTATTGCCACTGAACTACATAGAGGTCCCTTTTGCTTCATTCGGGGTCCATTTTGCCCCACATGCTATGCAGGTTTCATATATGGGATCTTTTTTGCCTCACCTGCTACATAGGTATCATATCATTTCATAGCTAAAATTTCTTAATTTGATATTCATTATGCTTCAAAAATTTAGAACTTATACTTTGTCATGCTTCATGCTTTTATATAAAAATTTCATCTACTATACTGCTTGCATAAAAAGGATATATATGGAACATACAGTATAATGAATTCTTTAGTAAATATTACCAACTAAGAAAATTTGTAAATAATCATTCTTCATCTTATTTTAAATTCTAATTATTCAAATGTGTGTTGACTAATAAAAAAAATGAAAAAAATGAAATGAATGAAAGAACGAAACAAGAAAGAAAAATAGAAGGGATGCATCTCTCAGAGCTGGTCCCACCATCGGCAGTTGGTCGCCAAACAAAGCGATGCTTCACTCCCATAATTCCTTTCTCGGCAATCCAATCAATAAAAAAGAACAGAAAATGAAAAAAAGGGGAGTTACGCTCTTTTTGTTAGAATTCCTATTCGCTGCCTCCTATTGGCAGAACCCTCATCTGACGCCCCAAGCCTCCAACACCTTAGTCTCCGCCTGTCTCATCCAACGTCAAACCCTCCGCCTCCGTTGAATGGCTCGAAGCCATCGCTCCTGTCCCGCGTGCCCCCGAACCCACACAACCCAATGCCTCAGACCCGACCTCCGAGACGCCTTCGCCTACCTCCTTCTGAACCCACCCGAACCGGACATCTGCAGCCGTCGTTGTTTTTCAGCTTCGTTGCTTTGCAGAAGGTATAGAGATTGCACGCGTCACTTCTTTGTTGTTCGGCTTCGTTGCTGTTCGAATTTGCTCCTTCAACGATTGTCCTTTCCTATCGGATCGAACGTTACAACATATCGATCGGAAGCAAGTTCGCTCACATTGAAGCTAGCCATATTCCTTCCTTTCGCGCACTACTTCGACCAAATCCAGTAAATCCGAATAGGATTTATAACAAAAAGAAGGAAAGTGAGGATTTAACTCACTGTGAGATTTCACAGTGCCCTAAATTTTGTTTGTCAGTCATCATCTTGTTCAAATATTTTTTAACTGTATGTATAAGTTAATGATGGCAACTGGCAGGGTAAGTACATGTAATTAAATTAAAATCCCTTTATAATTAATCAAATAATAAACAGGAACAATCCAATCGAAGACCTCGCATCGTTGATTTTAAGTCCGGCTGAGATGGTTTTAATTCGAAGGCCCCATGCAGTCGATCTTAGATCCTGGTAGGATGACTTAAAATTTGAAAACTCGCGCCATCGATCTTAGATCTGGGCGGATGGTTTAAAATTTGAAGACCCCGAGCCGTCGTATCTTAGATCCGGCCGGGAAGAACTTGAATCGAAGACCCTACGCCGTCGACCTTAGGTTCGGGTAGGAAGAAATTACAGCAGATGCCGTCCTGATTTCCCCTGATGGGGAGGGGATGCCAGGAGGTTGCTGAAATTTTCCAGAAAATTATAGAATCTTTTCTTCGAGTATTGTGGAGAGCAAATTAAATTAACCAATTGATTAATTTCTATAAAATTAATTATAAAAAATTAGTTGATTGAAATGACATTAATTAATTGGAATTAATTAATTAAAGAGCAATTAATTAATTGAAACTAATTAATTGAGATTAATTAAATAAATTTAAAATTAATCAATTAGTTAATTGAAATTAATTAATAAAAATTAACTAATTAATTAAATTTAATTAATTAGAACTAATTAATTAATTTAGGTTAATTAATTGAAACTAAGTGATTAGTTAAAATTAATTAATTAAAAATAATTAATTAGTTAGAATTAATTAATCAACATTAATTAGTTAATTGAAATTAATTAATCAAAATTAATTAGTTAATTAAAATTAATTAATCTAATAAATTATTTAATTAATCAAAATCAATTAGTGAAAATTAATTAATTTTTGATAAATGAAATTGATTTAATTAAAATCCGTGAGTTGTTCAAAATCTGAGAGCTATTATTTAATAAGTTTTGAGACTTTTGATTAATTAAATTAATTAATCAAAATTGAGTTCTTTGTTAAATAAAAAGAAAATGCAATAAATAAAATGGAGGGAGGGAGAATATTGTCCACTATTAGACATATACAACTCAACCTTGTGCAAACAGCTCAACTCTTAAGACTCTCCAAGCAACAAACTCAAACTCTCCAAACTACTCTCCAACTCAACAACTCTCCAACGCAACTCTACAAACTCCCCATTGTTCCTAGACAAAGCTCCAAAGTAGCACGAGCTCCTGCAACAACAACAACAACAACAACAAGCCTTTGTCCCACTATGTGGGGTCGGCTACATGAATCCGTTGTCTCCATTGTGTCCTGTTACAAGTCATATTCTCGTTTAAGTCTAATAAAGAAAGATTATTTCTAATATTTTATAACCAAGTCTTTTTAGGTCTACCTCTACCTCTCGTAACATAAGTCGAATCTAATACATCTACTTTCCTAACAGGGTCATTGGAAGGCCGCCTTTTTATGTGACCAAACCATCTAAGGCGACTTTCTCTAATCTTATCTTCCACTAGAGCTACTCCAACCTTTTCACGTATATGCTCATTTCGTATCATGTCTCTAAGGGTAAAGCCACTCATCCACCTGAGCATCCTCATCTCTGCAACACTTAACTTAGTATTAGGCTTCTCTTTTAAAGGCCAGTATTCTACACCATAAAGCATTGCAGGTCTCACTACCCTCTTATAGAACTTTCCCTTAAGTTTGAGGGGAACTTTTCTATCACACAACAAGCCCGATGCATTCCTCCACTTCAACCATCCAACTTGAATTCTACTGATAATATCCCCATCTATTTCACCATCACTCTGAACAATAGATCCAAGATATCTAAAACGTGTACTCTTCTTAATAACTTGATCGCCCAAAGTCACAAACCCCTCACTAGGTCTATTACTACTAAATTACACTCCATATATTCAGTTTTAGATCTACTCAAGAGAAAACCTTTAGACTCTAAGGTTGACCTCCATAATTCAAGTTTTCCTTCCACACCCTCTCTAGTCTTATCAACCAGAAGAATATCATCAGCAAAAAGCATACACCAAGGTACATCCTCTTGCAAATGTCTAGTGAGAACATCCATGACTAAAGCAAAAAGATATGGGCTTAAGGCTGAATCCTTGATGTAATCCAACCGAAATAGGAAAATACTTGGTCAAACCACCTTGTGTTTGAACACAAGTAATAGCCCCTACATACATATCTTTAATGATTTGAATATAAGCATTTATTAACTCCTTTCTTTTCAAGAACTCTCCATAGCACTTCTCTTGGAACTTTATCATATGCTTTCTCTAAATCAATAAATACCATATATAGATCCTCCTTATTCTCTCTATATTTCTCCATCAAACCTCTCAATAAATGTATTGCTTCCATAGTAGACCTACCCGGCATGAATCCAAATTGATTTTGAGAAACATTAGTATCACGCCGCAGCCTACGCTCCATAACTCGCTCCCATAATTTTAAAGTATGACACATTAACTTAATTCCTCTATAATTCGCACAATCTTGAGCATCACCTTTATTCTTAAAAATAGGAATCAACACACTCATTCTCCACACATTCGGCATCAGTTTAGTCTTCAGAATAGTATTAAAAAGTTTAGTAAGCCAAGAAATGCCTTCCTCTCCTAAGCATTTCCACACCTCTATTGGAATATCATCAGGTCCAACAGCTTTTCCACACTTCATTTTCTTTAATGCCTCTCTAACTTCGGTTTTACTAATACGCCGATAAAAACAAAAATCTTTATTTTCATTGGGGGTGCTAAGGTCACTAAAATCAATCGTATTCTCACAATCTTCATTAAAAAGTTTAGCAAAATATCCCATCCATCTTTGTTGAATATCATCTTCTAAGAAAAGCACTTTTTGAACTTCGTCCTTAATACACTTCACTTGAACTAAATCCTTACTGCTCTTATCTCTTTGCTTGGCTAACTTATACATATGTCTTTCTCCCTCTTTAGTATCCAATCTATCATATAAATCATTAAAAGCTAAGTTCTTTGCAACGCATATTGCTTTCTTAGACTCTTTACGTGCCTCTTTATAACTTTCCCAATTATCAGAATTTTTACATCTAAACCAATTATTATAACAAAACTTCTTATTTTTTATCTTTTCTTACACATTTGGATTCCACCACTAACTATTTTTATTATTAGGAGTTTTACCCTTTGATACTCCAAGCACATCTTTTGCAATATTCTTAATATCACAAGCCACTTTTTCCCACATAATATTAGCATCCTCATGCACAGACAAAATCTTAAGATCTAAAATCTTAAAAATATTTTTGTTAATATTCTTTAAATGCCCCCATCTAATCCTAGAACATCGCTTTACTGTATTTTTTATTTTCTTCCCCTTCATCTTAAAGTCTAAAACTAATAAGCGATGTTGGGTACATAAACTTTCACTCGGAATAACTTTACAAACTTTGCAATTTAAACGATCTAATTTTCTTATAAGGAAATAATCAATCTGAGTTTTACTATAACCATTCTTATAAGTGATGAGATGCTCATCTCTTTTCTTAAAAAAGGTATTAGCAATTAAAAAATCATAAGCTAAAGAAAAATCCAATATGGTATTACCACCTTCATTAGTCGTACCAAACCCATGGTCACCATGAATGCTTTTAAAATCATCTACCTCTCTACCAACATGTCCATTTAAATCTCCTTCAATAAAAATTTTTTCTTCAAGAGGTATCTTTTGTATTAATCCTTCTAAGTCAATCCAAAATTTTAATTTTGAACACATATCCAAACCTATTTAAAGAGCATAAACACTAATAATATTAATAATCTTAGCATCAACAACAATCTTTAAAGCTATAATTCTATCTCCAATTCTATTAATTTTTATAACATTGTCCTTCAAACTCTTATCTATAATCACACCTACACCATTTCTATTCCGACTCTTACCCGAATACCAAAGTTTAAATCCTAAACTATCAATCTCTTTAGCCTTCTCTCCAACCCATTTAGTTTCTTGAATGCACAGAATATTTAATTTCCTATGAATCATAATATCTATTAATTCCATTAATTTTCCAGTAAGAGAACCTATATTCCAAGTTCCTATCCTAATTTTAGTTTCATGGACTAGCTTCTTTGCCCACATCCGTCCTTGATGTGGGAACCCTTGCTTATTTAACACTGCATCCGGGTGCCGGTGCAGCGGCCCTTGCACACTTGTCACTGTATTCAGGCCATACAGCACGTCGCTTCCAGGGAACGCCCTAGCATTTACAAATTTATTAAAGGATTCATGTCATAATTATTCGACAAAGTTTTATGCTAGCTGTCGACTACCTAACGCAACCCTCCACTTTTCTCATCTAGGACTTGGGACCTGGCAACGGTAGTGTTAATCATCCGGGCGTCGGTGTACGAGCTCCTGCAACAAATAAATTAAATTCATTAAACTTCACAATTGAATAAAGATCAAATTAAATGGTAAAGCAGAAAAAAGAGACTATTGGTACTGAAAAAAAAGCTACCAAACAGTAAGAAGAAAAGATACTGTAGTAAAAAAACACTGGTGTAGCAAAATACTGTAGCAAAACACTAAGTGTCCAACAACTAATGTCAACTCAACAAACATACAATCAAATCCAAACAAAACTAAAGGGGCGGCCTTGTTTTTAAGAACTTTGTTTTAAGACCCACTACCCGGCAACTTTCAAAGGAAAGCCGTAAGCCCGACCTTAGGGGAAAATTTCAGGTAAAATTGACCTAACACCTAACCCCCAATTAAAACACTGGCAACTTCTAATAAAAACCGTAAGTCCGACCTATAAGGGAAATGTTTAGGTGATAACACAACCTTAGACCCCTCACTCGGGTATCCTAGTCTATAGGGCTAGGTTGTAAGACCCATCAATTGGGGCCACTTAGCTTACAGGGCTAGGTCGTAAAACCCATCATTAGACAATTTCTAAGGAAGCCATAAGACCTATCCAACCAAAATTTTCGGGCCACCTCTAGTAGAAGTCTTAAGTCCCATTTATCGGGCTACTTTTAAATAAAAGCCATAAGTCACTACCCAAATCTAATTACACGGATATCTCTTGTTGAAAAATCAAGGCAAAAAGCCTCAGGAGAGAATTTCATCTTTAAATAATGCTTTAAAATATAGTAATTATGATACTAAGCCCATTTTGAAAGCATGTGAAATTTCTATCATAAATTCCTCTACAAAACACATAAAAGCACTGACAGTTATTCAGTGCACTAGGCATCCTAGTCTATAGGATTAGGTTGTAAAACCTACCAATGGGTAACTTCTAAGGGAAGTAATAAACCCATATTTTAGGAAAGTTGCTAAATAAATTGCAATGATCTTAAATCCTAAAAATAATTAAATTCAAATTCATGAGCATCTTAATTTAAAGGGATTAAGTTATAAGACCCGCTTTTCAGGCAACTTCCTAAAGGAAGTCATAAGACCTACCCCAAATCCAAATAAAATCCTCGGGCAGCCTTGCTGTAGAGTTAGGTTGTAAGACCCATCTTTGGGCAACTCATAAATAGAGTCATAAGCCCCAATCTAAAAGCCACTTTCTATGAAAGTCGCAAGTC
Source organism: Dendrobium chrysotoxum (assembly GCA_019925795.1). Taxonomy (NCBI): domain Eukaryota; kingdom Viridiplantae; phylum Streptophyta; class Magnoliopsida; order Asparagales; family Orchidaceae; genus Dendrobium; species Dendrobium chrysotoxum. Next base: position 49,886,949 of record CM034307.1, read on the forward strand.
TCGACCCAAATTCAAACACATCTGAGCTACTTCCAAGAGAAGCCGTAAGACCCTCTTAGACTTCTGTATAACTTCTAAATGAAGTTACAAATTTTAAACAAAATTAACTTCTGGGTATTCTAATAGATGTAAACTCCGAAACCCAAATAAAATTAAAACACACCTCTAATCACCTCAGTCTACTCGGGATCCCTGAGAGGAGGCAACCCATGGCTGCTAATCAGATTCTCTGGACACTACGGTCAATGATTGTTAGCATTGGTAGACTGAAACCTACGGTGTACTCGGGATGACGAAACCATGGGATCTTAATGGGTTTATCTCCATTTTCCCCACAATTGAGACTAAACTACCTAAAATTTATTCATCTTTAATCGAGAGTTCTCTCTTACGTGTTAAAAGGGGTAATTAATTATGAGTGCTTGCGCTCATGGGAAGTAAGGATTCCGGATCTAATTAAACCCTGACACTACCCTCGGTGGAAATCTGGTTAATTACAATCAGACTTAAGGGAAATGAAATCCTACAGCTACAAAGAGAGATTCATGCATTCGTGCTGTTTTTCTTGAGCCAACAATGTGCATTTAGTTTCTTATACATGAATATTTGGATGTATACTCTTGTTCATTAAATTGAATAAGCTTAATATCCTTTTTCCCTTTAATGAATTAAAAATCAACTCTCCAAGCTTATAAATGAAAGTATTTGCATTTTTTAATTAGAATTGCATCACTTACTTTCTTGATGAGTTGTCTCTTTAAATCCGATATCTCAAACCTTTTTTCGTTTGTAAATTACCTACAATTCACATCTCAATCTCTATAGTGTCTTCAAATCATTTTCCAATAAATTGCATAAAATTAATTTATCCTAAAATCATATTTTACCCCGTAATCTCCTCTCTGCATATAATGGATGAAACCTAAAACACAATTAGGTATATTCTTCTTTAAAAACTTTTACTACTGTTTGGAATTTTTATAAAAGAACTGAAGAAGATCAAATTGCTTACTTTTATTCCTTCTTCTTCTTCTTCTTCTTTCACATAGATTATTCTTCACTCACAGCAGCACTTGTTTCCACCACTCACAAGTCCCCACTGAATTCTTATTCCACTCAGCAGAAGACATATTGCTTCTATCTCCACCGAAACCAATTCTCTTCAATGCCATTGATCTATCCCAGCCGCAAGTTCTCACAGAAGTCCACTCTGTTCGTCTATTTGCACTCCACACCTCTGCCCTTTTTCTTTCTTGCTTCTCACACATCAATTATAACTGCCAGCCTTTCCTTCTGATTTCCCACTTTCACCCGATCCCATCTCCTTGTTTCCAATTAATGTGAAAGGAAACCAACTGATGCCTGCTTTGAATAATGGGTGGATGAGTGGAAACGGTTATTTCATTAATGTAATATTAATGATGTAGTGAATAGGGAATTTCTATTATGTAATATATTGAGATTAATTAAAGATTAAATTTAATTAACAGTAGTGTAATTATTAACAGCAAGTTACAATTTAACATTATTTGCTATTTACTTAATTGTTTCACAGTAACTGCCACACTATACTTCACAACCCTTTGAAAGCATCAATTCAGGAAATAATTAATTATCTAATTTTATTAATTTTTTGTTGAATATAAATATAAATATTTACTTAACTATTTTTGATGTGGAACAAAGTATGCTTTAAATGATTAGTGTAAGAAGTTGCACACTTTCAAATAAGAGCAATAAGAATTAAAACTTTAGCCACTTAACAAAGATAGAAATTAAGAACGGGGTGCCTTAGTTTAGGCCAAGTCATACACATATAGCTTGGCTCATAAAACAATTAGGATTTTCAAGATAAGCAAATGTAGAGGTTTTCAAATAACATCCCTAGATTAATAATGAGATTAGATGCAAAGAAGTCTATCACTCATTCCCTACGTTTACTTAGCTTTGACAGAGAACGATTGGCACGATCTTCATGAATTCAAATATAACCACAAGCGAGAAGTAAACTAAGAAGATAAGAGAATTGGAGGAAGAGTTTACCCAAAGGAAGAAGTTATACGAAGCTCCGGTGGTAGTTTGAGGATTTGAGAGAAAGTAGACAGCATCCCACAACTCCTAGCTGCCTTAGGTGATGCATGCAAAGGGGGGGTCAAATCAAAATTAAAAAAAATGTCTCTTCCCTTCCCTTTGTGCCCCCCTCGGTTTCCCCTCTTGCCTCCTCGGTTTTGGTGGTTTTTTGCTGTTTCCCATGTGTTCTGCTGGGCTTCCTGTGCCTGCTGCCTTGGTTGCTGGTTTGCCCCTTCGGTTCCTTCCCGTCTGGCTGGTTCCGTGGCTTTTCTTTGCTGGCTTCCTGTGCATGTTTCTTCGGTTTCCTGTGTGCCTCTTCGGTTCCCTCATTGGGCTGTTCCGTGGCTGTTTCTGTCCTGTTTCCTGTGCAGAATTTTGGGGCTGCTGTTTGGAACTTTTGGGCTGCTATTTGGGGAATTGGAAGCTGCTGTTTGGTGACATTTAATTAGGCATTTGAAGAGCTTTGGTGGCTGTTTGGCTGCTCTCCTTTATCCTATAAATATTAGGTATTTGTGTAATGAAAAAAAGGGTTGATTATGATGTTATTTTTGGACAAAACCTGAGGATTTTTCTTCCTTCTTTGGAAAAGCTTGCGAGCTTGTTCCGTGCTTCTCTTCTCCTTCTTCTAGGATGGCTTGCGAGCTACTCCTCTTTCGTCTCAGCTTCTAACCTATTTCTTCTCTACGCAAGGTCCACTCCACTTGTATCATTCTTCTAAATCAAGGAATGAAACTTTAGGTGTTTGGTTGTTGTGTCAAAGTTTGTAAGTGTCGTGTCTTTTATTATAAAGGTGAAGTTTTGTTAAATTTCTAGTTTTCTTATCATTTTATATGTTCAAAGGTATATGTAAGAGTTGTTTTATTTGTAAGCAAAAATTTGGGCTCTTCTCCAAATTTTTGCTTGCATCATTAGGACAGCAATTTGAAGGTCTCTGGATGGTGGACAGCAAGCTCCCTTGGGCTGATTTCTGTAGAGAGCAAACTGAGTCTCCTGGACAGCACACGATGATCTTCCGGGTGCCAAGACAGCCACCAAACGCTGTCCAGAAAATCTGGACAGCAAGTTGGCGATCCTAGAATTAGGATTTAGGAATGGTTTGGGAGAGAGGAAGGGATTCCTTTCTTCCAAAATCTGAAATAAGGTTTAGGGTTTGTATTGGTAGAGGAGGACGTGGAGGAGGAGGTAGGAGGGGGCGGCGGTTAGTAGGGCAAGGGGAGAGGGATTTTTTCAAAACCTGAAATTAAATTCAGATTTTGAATTTGGAGGGGTTTAGGCTTGTGATTTGAATTTCAAACCTTGGGAAAAGAAGGAAGGTGCCCATCAATTGAGGGAGTTAATTGAGGGGATTAGTGGGAGAATTAATGTGGAGAGAGAAAGAGGGGAGAGAGAGAGGGGGCCGGCGGCATGGTAAAGGAGAAGGGGTTAGTTAGGGAAAGGTTTTAATGCTTGATTGATTGGGAATAATAAATTAGGGAGGGAAAATTTAAATCCAATCCAATTTGAATTTGAATTGGACTTGATTTGGGATTCAATTAGGGATCATTAATGACAAAATTTAATGAGAAAGAGGGAGGGGGTGGGCCGGCCTAGAGAGAGGGGGAAATTGTGTCCCCATTCAATGAATGTGGGCCAATGTATTAATTAGTAAGTGGGGATTAAATTTGAGATTAATTCTCAGATTTTAGGTGATTGAAAACTACTTCAAAAGAGGATGAGGCTTAATAAGAAAGTTTTTGAAATTCAAACTAGTTTGGTTTGAATTCAAATTCTTTCCTAAAATACAAGAAAGCCAAATTTAGAAGGTAGTAAAGGGGAATTTAATTTGGGGATCCAAGGGGATGATGGGGGGCCGGCGGTTGGGTCATGGATTGGGTAGGGCCGGCGGCTTTAAGGGGTGTGGTGAGCCGACGGGTAGGGAGGCCAGTGGTGTTGGAAGGGGTGTTCGGTTAAGAGAAAGGAAGAGGGCAACGGAGAGGGTAGGCCGGCGGGTGTGAGGGAAAAGAGGATGGTTGGGTGAAGGGAAGAAGAAAAAAAGGATTGAAGAACCGCGAACCTCGGAATCCACCAAAGGTTGACGGGTATTGCTTGTTCCCTCGCCTAGGGTCTCTCCTCTCAAGAACTCATAAAGAGATCTAAGACAAAAGCTAAATTTTCATTTCAATAATCATCATCCTTCATACAAAGCCTAAGGCCTCTATATATAGGCCTCCACAAAGAAGAAAACTCAAAAGACTGATATGCCCTCCGTGCTACAACTCACTAAACTCCCCTCATAGGAGTACAATGGGAAAAACATAAATATATAAAAATAAACTCGTACATAAGACACATCAAAAATAAAATAAACTCTAGATCGTAGCCGTAGATCTTTCGATGTCCTCATCATTCTCCCCGGGTGGGAGAAAACTCGACTCCGTCGAGTGGGTGTCTCAAGAACTCTCGTGCATTTGGGTCGATCTGCTGTGGCTCCTCGCGCTCTGACCATGTATCCTCTGACTCTGGTTTACCTCTCCACCTTATCAGATATCTTCTTCGTCCACCCTCTTTTGTGGAAATAATGTCATCACTTCTGAATCATGTCAACCTTCTCTGTCATAGGTATTTTGGGAATGTTTGGAAGTGGAGGTTGGCTTGGGTTCTCACAAGGTGGGGTCACACAAGGCTGCTTTTGAAGTGGATTTTGGTGGGTTAAAAATGGGACCTTCGTATGCTACTAGATCTTCTATGTTAAAGGAGGGATTGATATTGAATTCCGCAGGCAGATCCACTACATAAGCATTATCATTGATTTTCTTAATTATTTTGAATGGTCCTGCACTCTTAGTGTGTAACTTCTTAACCGTTCCTTGCGGAAACCATTCCAGACGAGTCCGCACCATCACTGAGTCACCCACCTCAAAAGTTTTAAATTTTCGTTTAAGGTCAGCATAAAGTTTATAATCATTATTATTCTTTTCAATCTGTAGTGCAATTTCTTTATGAAGTTCATGCATATACGATGTAAATGTGGCATGTTTTATGTGACTTCATGTGTCCAAAGTTCAAGACTCAACAAGATAAGTATTGGAATGATGTGATGCAAGAGATTTGATATGCACGATGATTGGCATGAAATGTATTGTGGACTCACACACAGATTTTAAACAGAGGAAAATTTTGGAGGACAACAGACTACAAAACACACTGACTCACAAGCACACATAGATAGAAATAAAGACGGATCAGAAACAAAATGAGAGGATATAAAGTTTCATGCTTAAGGGAACTGGTGTAGGAGGGGTAATGAAGACATCCTTAGCTACAAGGGCATCTTCATAGGGAGTGTTAGCTAGGGTCACAGATAGTCTTCTAGGGGCAGTAAGGTAATCTAGTAAGGTCATCCAACTAGGAGAGGGAAGGTCCTTAACAGGGAAGGACAAGGGTATAGAGGGCAAAATGTAGGAGTCAGGAGTATGAGAGGACAATGGGCCTTGACTCACAATATTAATAGGATAGCCTAAGGAGTCACTAACAGGCATGGGACCCAAGAGATGGGGTAGAGTGTCCAGAACAGTGGGCATCATAGTTAGGGAAATGATAGGAAAACACGGGTTGGTATTCCTTCTCATATTAAAGTCGGCTCGAGGAATGGTGAAATAAGTCCAATCGAGAAAGACACTCTCTTTCAAATGCAAATCTAAAGGGACAACTCCTAAAGTAGACTCCAATAAAACACGAGGATGCTCAATTTTCAAATTAGGCTCAGAGTTGTTCATATTCAAATTAATGTCTTCCGAATTCTCATTAATAATCTCAGTAGGATCAGGTTTAGTTGCCACCCTAAGGTTGATGGATTCGGGGTTAATTAAGTTAGAATCTTCCGAGTTTAATTCCAAAGGGTTCAAGGTCAGGTCAGTTTCATTTGAGATCAAATTAATATCCTCCAGGAAGACCTTATCCAAAGGGATATCCTTGATGAGATTAGGATCAGGATGGGCTATGGTATCAATGCTTAAAGGTTCTAAATCTCCTAACTCAGGGTTTAAGTTATGCAAGAATTTTAGGTCAATCAGTTCAATTTCGTCCTCAAAGAAATCCTCATTATCGGTGATATCATTAGTATCCATAAAATGGACGCACTCAGTTTCAGGTTTTGGGGACTTTTTCTTTGCAATGCATCTTTCGAAGACTGGGGAGCCTCAGAATTCACCTTGAATTGAAAGGTGGTCAAGTCATCCACGAGATGAGGCAAATCGGGGGTCACCACGTAGAGAGGTTGTGTGCTCAAACAAGGTTGATTGGGATGGCTAGGAGTCGGCCCAAGTGGGGAGTCATATGGGATCGATCCAACAGAAGATCCACTAGAGGGTCAGCCATCCAGGCTAGGTGAAGACCTACAGGGTGGGACAGCAACCCTGATGTTACTAAGGGATGGATGGTCTCGACCACAGTAATGTCCACGGTTTGTCTCAACAAAAGAGGTATGGTGGTGCTCTAGATGACGGTCACTAGGTGTAGGGGTCACTCTCTGATTAGTTATGTAGGTGGGAGTGGTATGTCGGACAGGTTTAGGGGTAACCACAGTGGTAGAGAAATTGGTAACAGATGTGTGGTGAGGACTAGGAGTCATGATATCGGATGGGGGTGTAACAGGTGGGTAGGACTGACTTTCACGTGTAGGGCTCTTAAGAGTGCAACACCCAAAGGTTTGATGACCAGGGGGTGACCTAAACTTAAAATCAGATGGTTGGTTGCTGGTAGGTGGCAGGTATTTTAAACTAAGTTCTCGCCCCATGTCTTTCTAATTAAAAGTAGGGTACTCGCCACGAGACTCTTTATGATCTTCCAACCTCATCCAAAATTGAAGAGCACGACTATTCAGGCAAGACTTAGCAATGCTAACTTGGCGGGACGCAGGAATAAAATGGATTTCAAAATAGTCTTCTAACTGTCTAACACATTCCTTAAAGTTGTAAGGGTTCGAGGAACCATCAAAGGTGGGTAGACGGTAAGGTGACTCCAAGTGAGGTTGTTGCGGCTTAGGCTTTGGTCTAGGTTGATAAAAGAGTGGGGTATCTTTCGACTAACAGGATTGACCGAATGGGGTACATCCCCAGAGTGGGGAGAGTCAACATGTTTCTCCTTCATGGTCTTAGTTATAGAGCCCACTAGACTAACTAGGTCATCTAGCTTCTTTTGAAGTCCTATCGAGTCCATGGGAGGTGCTAAGTGAAACCGAATGAAGATTGGGTGTAAGTGACAATACCTAAGGCGAAGCTAGACCCTCCAAATTGTCACTAGGAGGTGCACTAAAGATGTGGACAGCAGTCCATACTAGTGGATAAAATAGCCTAGGTGTTTAGGAAGGATACCGGATTGAAGACAGCACCTAAATGCTAAGGTTCCTAGCCAAAAAGTCCACTAAATGAGTGCAGGAATGCTGTGGACAGCAACCTACAACACTAGATTAAGTGGTCCAAGTGATGAGTGAAATGTCTAAAGCGAAGTTAGCACCTGAACACTAAGCTAGGTTCACTTAAATGCCACTAGGTAGTGCAGGAAAAGGTTTGGATAGCAAGTAAAAACAGTGAATTAAATTAACTAGGCAATGGTATGCATGCAAACAAGTTTTTGGAAAGGTTAACTAGACTCCTAGGAACTTCTAGCACATGCTTATCATGCTCTGATACCAAGATGATGTGGAACAAAGTATGATTTAAATGATTAGTGTAAGAAGTTACACACTTTCAAATAAGAGTAATAAGAATTAAAACTTTAGCCACTTAATAAAAATAGAAACTAAGAACAGGGTGCCTTAGTTTAGGCCAAGTCATACACATATAGCTTGGATCATAAAACAATTAGGATTTTCAAGATAAGCAAATGTAGAGGTTTTCAAATAACATCCCTAGATTAATAGCGAGATTAGATGCAAAGAAGTCCATCACTCATTCCCTACATTTACTAAGCTTTGACAGAGAACGATTTGCACGATCTTCATGAATCCAAATATAACCACAAGCGAGAAGTAAACTAAGAAGATAAGAGAATTGGAGGAAGAGTTTACCTAAAGGAAGAAGTTATACGAAGCTCTGGTTGTAGTTTGAGGGTTTGAGAGAAAGTAGACAACATCCCACAACTCCTAGCTGCCTTAGGACAGCAATTTGAAGGTCTCTAGATGGTGGACAGCAAGCTCCCTTGGGCTGATTTCTGTAGACAGCAAATTGAGTCTCCTGGGCAGCACACGATGATCTTCCGGGTGCCAAGACAGCCACCAAACGCTGTCCAGAAAATCTGGACAGCAAGTTGGCGATCCTAGAATTAGGATTTAGGAATGGTTTGGGAGAGAGGAAGGGATTCCTTTCTTCCAAAATCCGAAATAAGGTTTAGGGTTTGTATTGGTAGAGGAGGACGTGGAGGAGGAGGTAGGAGGGGGAGGCGGTTAGTAGGGCAAGGGGAGAGGGATTTTTTCAAAACCTAAAATTAAATTCAGATTTTGAATTTGGAGGGGTTTAGGCTTGTGATTTGAATTTCAAACCTTGGGAAAAGAAGGAAGGGGCCCATCAATTGAGGGAGTTAATTGAGGGGATTAGTGGGAGAATTAATGTGGAGAGAGAAAGAGGGGAGAGAGAGAGGGGGCCAGCGGCATGGTAAAGGAGAAGGGGTTAGTTAGGGAAAGGTTTTAATGCTTGATTGATTGGGAATAATAAATTAGGGAGGGAAAATTTAAATCCAATCCAATTTGAATTTGAATTGGACTTGATTTGGGGATTCAATTAGGGATCATTAATGACAAAATTTAATGAGAAAGAGGGAGGGGGTGGGCCGGCCTAGAGAGAGGGGGAAATTGTGTCCCCATTCAATGAATGTGGACCAATGCATTAATTAGTAAGTGGGGATTAAATCTGAGATTAATTCTCAGATTTTAGGTGATTGAAAACTACTTCAAAAGAGGATGAGGCTTAATAAGAAAGTTTTTGAAATTCAAACTAGTTGGGTTTGAATTCAAATTCTTTCCTAAAATACAAGAAAGCCAAATTTAGAAGGTAGTAAAGGGGAATTTAATTTGGGGATCCAAGGGGATGATGGGGGGCCAGCGGTTGGGTCATGGATTGGGTAAGGCCAGCGGCTTTAAGGGGTGTGGTGAGCCGACGGGTAGGGAGGCCAAGGGAGGCCGGTGGTATTGGAAGGGGTGTTCGGTTAAGAGAAAGGAAGGGGACAACGGAGAGGGTAGGCCGGCGGGTGTGAGGGGAAAAGAGGATGGTTGGGTGAAGGGAAGAAGAAAAAAAGGATTGAAGAGCCGCAAACCTCGGAATCCACCAAAGGTTGACGGGTATTGCTTGTTCCCTCGCCTAGGGTCTCTCCTCTCAAGAACTCACAAAGAGATCTAAGACAAAAGCTGAATTTTCATTTCAATAATCATCATCCTTCATACAAAGCCTAAGGCCTCTATATATAGGCCTCCACAAAGAAGAAAACTCAAAAGACTAATATGCCCTTCGGGTTACAACTCACTAAACTCCCCTCATAGGGGTACAATGGGAAAAACATAAATATATAAAAATAAACTCGTACATAAGACACATCAAAAATAAAATAAACTCTAGATCGTAGCCGTAGATCTTCCGATGTCCTCATCAATTTTACTAACAGTAATTATTTTTTTAATACAATTTTAATAGCAATTTATCATTAAACTTTAAATTAAATTTTAAAATATATTTAATTAATTTAGAATTTTATGTACCTGAAAATTTTGGATCTTACATGGTCAGGCTACATGGGATACTGGAATCGATAATATCTGACAGAGATAAGGTGTTCCTCAATCATTTTTGGAGAGAGTTGTCTAGGTTACAAGAGACAGTGCTGAAGAGAGTACCGCCTACCATCCCCAGACAGACGGGTAGACCGAAATGGTGAACAGGAACTTTGAGACATACCTGTGATATTTTTCTTCAGAAACACCTAGGTTATGGGCCAAGTGGCTAGCATGGGCAGAATACAGGTACAACACTTCGTACCACTGGGCTTCCCAGATGACTACTTTCAAAGTGATGTATAGAAGAGACCCTCTATATTTGGTGCATTTTGGGCAGGGCCTCACACCAATCTCTTCAGTAGAACAGTACCTGGAGGAAAGGGATAAGATGTTGGATAAGTTAAAACGACACCTGCTGAGGGCCCAACAAATTATGAAGAAACAAGTGGACGAACACAGGAAGAACATCCAATTTTCCATTGGGGATCGGGTGTTCTTAAAGCTATGGCCCTACAGATAGAGGATAGTAGCAAACATAAGGGATAAGAAGCTAGCCCGGAGGTACTTTGGCCCTTATGAGGTATTGGAGAGGATTGGAACAGTAACTCCCCGTCTTCCACTTATCACAATTGAGGAGAGTTGTTGGGAATCATACAGCTAGTTTAGACTTACCAGGGACACTCACAGAGGATAGGAAGGTGATTTTGGAACCACTAGAGCTTAGTGGGGTATGCCAGGGAGAGGGAGACTCCAAGTGTTGATTAAGTGGAAGAATCTACCTAACTATGATGCCCATGGGAGCCATATGAGAGGATAAAGCATCGGTTTTCTTCCTTCCATCTTGAGGGCAAGGTGGCTCTTTGGGAGGATAGTATTGTTCGATCGGTTCCAGGACCGATCGAGCCGGTCCAACCAGGACCAGTCGTGATCTAGAGGAAGCGGAACAAGGGGGTTCCGCCCCAGCATTGCCGCCCCCTTAAGGGTGGGGTCCACAAGCCTAATTAAGGGTGAAATTAGGAGGGAAATTTTCATAGAGGGGGTTGTTTGGTAATTAGGAGGAATTAATGTTTGTTTAAGAAGGATTTTCTTCTGGGGTTTGTTTCTCATCTCTGGTTTTTGTTGAAAGTGGAGTTCTTTGTTCTTGTTTGGCCTGTAGTGGTGTCTAGAGAGTTCGGGAGAGCCGGATCTTCCTCTCCAATAGAAGATACAACTGTATATTGTGTTTTTCTTCTAGTATTATCAATTAATTTGGTTTATTTCGGGTTACTTCTTCCAAATTTTTCTCAAATCTGTTTTTGCAAAGGGCTGAAATTCAAACTCAGCCGGGGGAATTCTTATTTCCTATAAGCATTTCCTAACACTTTGAAGTGCATATGTCACTATCAGCCAAATAAAGAGACACCGGTTGCTTTGAGGGTGAAACCCCATAGGTGAAGCTTCTGTGGTTAGCTGTTTGAACCCTATGGATTATATTTGCTTCTTAAGTCCAAACCAGATATTACCGAAAATGGTAAAAAAAAAATGATGAAAGGAGCAAATAATAACATAGATGTTGGAGATTCTGATCATTCCAATCACACTATGTAAGCTTAGAGCACATCGTTAGAGAAGAGTTGAGTGGCTATAGCTTCCATGTATGTCTGAGTTAGACTTGGACTGCTAGAGAGTTCAGTTGGCAGCGCCTTGCATTGGAGCTGGTGAGAAGTGATGGCGGTGGAAGGGAAAGTTCCCCTTCTCTCTGTTGAAGGGCCAAAAGTGAATGAAAACACTATGTGAACCAAGGAAACTGTACCAGCTATCAAAGGTGGTGTTAGGTGAGCCATGGCTATGGTGAGAGGCAATAAATCTCTAGAGAAAAGAAAAATGTAGGATAAGAAGATTCCTTTCTATTAGTGGGCTGTGCGACGGGGTAGTGACCTAAAACAATGTAAGGGGCTTATAGTGATACTGTAAAGCTTGGTGGCGATGGGCTGGTTGAAGGATGGATTTTTGGTTGTTGGAGCTTCATGTGAGGGTGTCAATGGTCTAAAGAGTTGTGAACGCTGAATTTTTAAGATTTTTCCACAAACATATAAATGTTTCCATTTAATTATGAAATATAATGTAGTCACACCCTTCGGATCTGTCGACTTTGTTGGCTTCATGATTTGTTATATAACCTATTGTTGTATTGGTTTTCAACTTAAACATTGAAATTAGCTTGAATCTATGAGGGTCAAAGATTTTATGTTCAGTGTGTAATTTGACGTTCCTCAGTTAAAATCTTTGTTTTTCTTGTCTAATATTTTTATACAAATTTGATCAGAGCATGGATTCTTAACAATAAACTTGCTGGGATCGGATTACGCTTATATTTAATATGTTGGCTCACCCGCTTATTTTATGATAATACTACTGAATTGCAATCTGAACAATGAGCAATCTCTTCAACAGCTGGATGAGCTAAGGCTGGTATATGAGCAACTGCCAGAATTTCTGGATCAGGTTGTTTGATAAGCAGTATGTTGGGAAAGTTCATATTTTTTTATTGTTGCTTTCCTTTGTTATTAAAAAAAGGCTATTCTTTGAAGGTGTCCTCGGCTGAAATTGCCTCTCTCTCGATTAAGAATTATGGCAACAGAGCTCCTCAAATTGTTTATATTCATCAAATAGGTTTGTCCGTCTTTTAAATTTGATCCCCCTCCTCCTTCTCACCCTTTATTTGTTTCAAAACTGCCTTCCCTGCTACGTCAAATTTTAACCCGAAGTGATGATGCTTATGGTTGAATCTGGAATATGTATCATGCTGGAAATAAATCCTAGATTGCACATACTTTTTAGCTATATTAATCGAAATTTATCTTCTTTATTTAACAAATAATCTTCTCGTAGTTAGGAAAAGCTTGGATCTATGACCTTATTTAAAAGACAGCATTATTTACTTCAAAACTAGCAATCTTGTTCTAATTATGCTGTGCTATATAAGTCTCTGTTAAGTCTTTCAATGATAGAGGGAAGACTTCTATGAAGCTGCTGCTTTTATTTATCTATGCTTGTATGCATATTATTTTTACTTCTGTTTCTAGTAACCAAATCCATTTCCAGGGTATTTATGGTGCATTTTTTATGAGAAGCTTGATGAAGAAACATTAGAAGAAAAGAATTTGGAATTTGTGGTATGAACCTGCTTTATCTACCTTTCAAGCGTCATGCATGCCATATAATGTGAAAGTTTATCAGTTTTCTGAAGATGGTGAGGAAAAAATGTTCTTTTATCGTACTGCCAAGACAAGAGAATTGGACAACCTTCTTGGTGATATCTATCATAAAATTCTTGGTAAGCTGATGTTGATTCTTTTTTCTTACTAATCTCAGTTAAGTCGGCAACTAATTTCTTAGATGATATGTTTGTACTTCATACGAGTTCTAGTAGAAGTTATTACTGGCACTTTTCATTGCAGTTTCTAAATATTAAATGAATAATAGTATTGCATTTGTAATACAACTTCTGCTAATTTGAAACAACATATAATCTTCAGTAAAGTAAAAAAAGGTTCTTCTAAAGCGCTTTATATTTTTTTAACATAAAATGCTACATTTGTACTTGTCAATTACTAATCATGAGCATTGTCGGCTAGGGGCGGAGGCAGAAATTTTTTTTAATGGGGGCACAAATTAGTATTAGCTATTAAATTACTCTCTAAATAACATTTTCTCTAGTGTAATCGCAGATCATGAGATATTAATAAAAAATTATAAAAAAAATGCATTCAAAATTATAGTTGTTCCTATTAAAAAAGCATAGATATATCATTTTCTATCTTATTATTCATTGAGAAATTAATATTTTTCTCATAAGACTATGTTAACGAATTGAGTTCAAATAAATTACTTTTATAATTAAGATTATTTTGTTTGAATTAATTAAGTTGAGTCTTAATTTTTGAACTCTAATTATAGTAATTAAATTTAAATTAGTATAAGATAATATTCTAACTTATACTAAATTAATTATATATTAAATTTGTTTGATATAATAGTTCACATTTAGTCAAAGAAAAATATAAATAATACAAAATTATAAAATTTATATTATTTTATTAATTACTTTCTAAGATTTATTAAAAATTCTTATTAATTAATTAACTTATTGCAATATAATCTTATCTTATCTTTTTCTACTAAACACCACTGCCTTATCATTTTCCCCAAAAAAAAATTTCCCAAAAAAGAGTGGGGAAAGAAATAGAAAGAAAAAAAAAGAATGGGATGGAGAGATAAAGAAGAGAGAGGGGGAGAGAGATAAAGAAGAGAGAAATTCCAGTCACTGCTGCCATAAAGAAGCAAGAGAGGGTAGAGATAGATAAAGAAGAGAGGGGGGAGAGAGATAAAGAAGAGGGAAATTCCTGCCACTACTGCCAACGTGATCAGCAAAAATAAAATAAAATCCCAAACGAGGGCGTAGGGACTAATTAGTTTTAGAAATTAAACTTTCTATATAATTAATCTTATATATGCTAAGAGTTATATTAATATAACTTGAAATGGGATGATTTTTAATAGTTAGGCCAGTGGAGCCCATGCCCCTAGGGCCCCCACTGTAGATCCGCCCCTATTGTCGGCCTAGCAAATCAACCCGACGGCCCTAGCAGGGGAGGGGGCGGTCTAGCAGGCGGGCGGAAGAGTCCTATGGGCCTTACTAGTGTGGGTAGCAGACAAGGAGAGAGGGGGGTTTAAAGGAAATTAATTATACCTTTAATTACTTATTATAGAAAATCATATTTGTGAGGGAATTAGGAAGGTTTATTTAGGGAAAAGATGGCTGTTTTGAATTCAGATTTGAGAGGGAATTATGAAAGTTTATTTAGGGAAAGAGGGTTGATTTGAATTCAGATTTGGGAGGGACTTAGAAAGGTTTATTTAAGGAAAGATGATTGATTTGAATTCAAATTTGGGAGAGAATTAGAAAAGCATATTTAGGGAAAGATGGTTGCTTTGAATTTAGATTTGGGAGGGAATTAGGAAAGTTTATTTAGGATAATTAGGTTGTTTTATTTTCATTAGGAGGTTTTGTGTCGACAATAATTTTCTTTGAAGTTGTTTCTAGTTACCCCTAAGGTTTGTGGAGAGTCGATTTACCTCTTGAATAGTATATTAACTTATATTTTGGTTTGTTGTGCCGATATCAATAAAATTAGCCCATAATCTCATTCTTTCTCAATAATTTTTATTGTGTTTTCTCTTTGTTGTTATTGTTCTTGTTGTATGAAGATCGGATTCCTATCACATTGTTGTCTGGACGGTAGTTTACGTGTTTCTGAATTTTCATGGCTAAACCTTCATGCAACTTATTAGTTTTATTTTCCTTAATGTTTTATGCTTAATCCATTTAAAAATTAATAGAATTAGGTCAGAGCATTCTTATCTAAAATTCTATTTGTATACTCATACATATCTTTGCAGGTGTCACATGGGTACTTAATAGATTGCAATAGAAGAACCTAGTTCTGGTAGATCTCAAAAGCAATGACTTAACCAAGAATGGTTGACTTTAGCCAGAAGTACCTGATGGCAGAAGGACTTAACTCATCAAAGCAACTCGAGAAGATCATCTCTAGGGAAACTAATGTGGACATCCGACCGTGAAAGCTTATCACAGGAGGAGACGAAGATCGACGGCCATAATCCCATCATTTTATTTTAAGTTATTATTCGTATTTTTTATTTATTTATGCATTTTTCATTTTTACCCTCACTTGAGTGAGTAGGTGCTTGTGACCCCAGGGGGCACTTTTGTCTTTTGTTCTGTATTTTGGGCTATTTATAGCCTCCTCCTTTCTTGTAATGGTTAATGAATTATTAAGAAGAAAATTTATGCACTTTGTTCTTGAGAGCTATGAGAGTTCTTAGGAGAGTGGAAATCCCTATGTGAGGAAAATGCAATACCCACCAGCCGCAGGAAGCGTCTGGGCTCGTGGTTTGAAGTCCCTAGGTGAAGGGCAACGCATCACCCACCAACCGCAGGAAGCGTCCGGGTTCGTGGTTTTATCTCTTCCAAATTCCCTTTCCCTCCTATCCACTGACCACAACCTTCCCCAACCCCCCACAAGCTACCGGCCTCTCCCCTTCCCCCTTCTTTGCCTCCAAAAAAATTGTTCAAATTGAGGTATTGAATACCTTCCAATTTTGGTCCATTCTAAACTTGGAAGTTTTCGAAATTTAAAATTATTTGAATTTGAATTCTTTCCTAAAATAAGTTGACTTGTTTGGAATCCTCCCCAATCTCCTCAATCTGACATTAATTAGAGATTCTCCTCTAATCCCCTTTCCTTAATTAATGTTCTATGTTTGGAAAGGATTTCAAATCCTCAATCAAGCCCCCTCTTGCATGGTCAGCCCCTAGTCCCTTTCCCTCCTTAATTTTCCTCTTTCCTAAATTAGTTTGATATTAATTTGGAAAGTTTTTGAATTCAAATTCAAATCCTTTCTTAAATTAAGTAACATATTTTAGGAAACCCCCCCCCCCCTTCAATCTTGGATGGATTAAATCTGAAATTGAATTGGAATTTATTCTAATTTCAACATTCATTGCACCTAAACACATTCATTAAATGTGGACAACCCCTCCTCTCTTTCTCTTGGCCAGCCCCCTTTCTTCCCTCTCTCTTAATTAATTCCCCCCAATTAATCACCCCAATTACAGCAGCCATTTAACCCACATCAATCTAAATTGATTCTTGTTTTAATTTCTCTATCAACCTAAGCATCAATTAACTTCAGATTTCTTTCCTAAACTGTTGGAATTAATTCCAGAATTTATGAATTGTTGTCCTTTCCTTAATCTATCCCTAAATCAGGAATTAATTTCAAATTTCTAGCTTGTACTCAAGAGATTGAAAGCTGGGTCAAAGGAGAAGAATCGCAATGAGCATCCATCATATCGCTACATATATCCTGAACAATCCATATCATGTCTCATTTATTATTATACGCTTTATCTTTTTTGGTGTAATCTTCCTTGTTGCTCCTGGATCCTTATAAATAAATGGCGCAGAGACATGTTTTTAATCTTTTTTTAAACTTTCAAAGTCATATTGAGCTAGTCGAACATTTTTCTTGAGATCGCCTTAGCATTCTCTTTAGATTTTCTACTCTCTAAATCTTCTTCTCTCATTTCATATTCACCATAAGTTCTTAGGTTCATATCTCTTAATATTGCTTGCTAATGGGGTTGGCTATCTTTCTTAGACAAATTGGGATCGAACATCCTTAAAAGTGCAATAAGGGTGAATTGATGTCAGTGACCAGATACATGCACAACTTGACGAACAACTGAACATGGACGGTCCCAACTACATTACTCGTTGTGAACTCATGGATATGGACAAAAGACTCATAAATATGATCTAATATGTGTTTGTGATATTACTGAGGCACATTCCAAGAGAAAGTACAGTTGAAGGATCTTCTGATTCAATCATTCACTGCAAAAGGCTAGAGAGGAGAGTATTAATGTTGACGTCCAACATCGATCCCACTCGCATTGCCACAAGTGACGAGGAGAACCTCAATGTGGGGGAAGATTGAAGCCTGTGTTGATGAATGCCTTTTCCAGGGAGATAGTTGAGGCGAAGCCACCTCCAAATTTCAAGATGCCCAATCTATAGTCCTATTATGGTTGGACTGAACTGATAGATCATATCGCCAACTTTGAATCAATGATGTCATTGCTTGACATCAATGATGCTTCAAAGTACTGGGAGCCCTTTCCAACTCTCAGGGAGTCGACACTTAGGTAATTCATTCACTTAACCATGGGGGTTATCACCTCATTTGTAAAATTTAATAGGATGTTTGTTACCCAATTCTCAAGTGCCCAAAAACCTCAAAAGAATTCGGAATATCACATTAAGATGCACTATGAGCCTAGTGAGTCGCTCATTGTAAGATTCTAGAGGGAGACGGTTGAGCTAAAGAACCTAGAGCCAGTTATCATATGATCTTCTCTAACGCAAGATTGTGAGTTATGATGCACTGACACTTTATGTTAAGGGTGTATGTAATGTTGAACATCGACACATGCCCGGCGCGCGTCCAATATGTATCAAACAAAGACGTCACGTATCTAATAAAAAAAAATAGACTCACATGTCATAAGAACTTAACTAAAATTTTATAAAACCTCGCTCTTTTTTTTTATTTCTCTCAAGCACTTCCCTCACAAAACTTTCCATCCAAACTTTTCCTTTCTCGCATGCTCTACTAGGGTCTGTGTTGACATTGTCGAATCTATGTAGCCAATTGCCTACTACTAAAGCTTGATTCTTTTATGCTCTTATATGAACTTCATAGCTCTAGATCCTCCATATAAACATTAAATAATCAAAGGAAATGAAGATGAACACTCCAAATAAATAGTCTTTAATTATAACTTCATATGTTATTACAAAACAAAATGTTTTTAGTTAAAGAATTTTCAAATGATATATAGTATCAATTTTCAAACACAGCTCACTTTGGCCTGTTGGTTTAGAGCTTAGGCTATCAACTAAGAGATTTTGAGTTCGAGTCTTTGTGTATGCGATGTGTGCGTGAGTTTGCCTTAATTGGCCTAGTATCAATTTTCAAGCTATGATTTTGCGTGTCATTTGTTTAAGTTGTGTTATTTGATATTTTATATTTATTTTTATATGTATTGTGCAATGTGTAATAAAAAATAATAAGTATAATTATATCTACATAAATTTATTTTGTTTATTTTATTTAATTTATATGCATTTTTTATTTTAAAAATATAAAAAATAATGTTTATGTCATATATTTTCAGTAATAGACTTGCCTCGTATCTGTATCGTGTTGTCTCCATATCCTCATGTCCGTGTTGTGCATCCTAGGCTACGAGAAGGTCCATTTCGCTTTGCACTAGGCTTATAATAGCCAAAGACTTTGGTTGTGTTGCTCGAACTGACCAACGGTCATGTAACTGAGGAGTACAATCGAGTGGTTAATCCTTATCATCCACTTGCCCCCAATTCAGTTCCAGAAAAGAGCAGCTGCATGGCAGGGAGTGCAAGAGAAGTCATCCAAGAAAGCATAGAAGTGACAGGAGACCCCTAATACCATGTGAATGCTATCGCCCAGAACATCGGAGAGCGCCGTCATAGGCTAGGTACCTCAAGATCGTCGGACCATTAGCACCATAGGTGGAGGAGCCAACTTATGCCACTCTCCCTTATGAATGAGAGGGTATGAACCACACCCCCATTTATCCCGCAATTACTCCTTTGCAAGTTTCAATAATTGAGTAGTAAAGACCATCTAAAACAAAGAGTTCTTTAAGTGCGCAAATGCCTATGAAGGCGAATGCACAACCAAGAGAAGCATTAAGGTATCACGCCTTTAATTAGGATCATAGTCATGACATCGAGGAGTGTTGGCACCTCTGCGAAGTCATTGAAGACCTTATTAAAGCGAGAAAATCGAAGGAGTTCTACTTGCTGACCCTAGTCGGTGCCCATAGGAAACCTCAAAAGATAGCAATGGAAATGAGCCTAAAGTAGTATCGTCATTTGTGGGCTCAAAATATTCGCGCCTAGATCTCATTGTGTTTTTTTATAGATGGTGAGAGTTTTAACGGGATTAGGTTTTGAGTTAAATTTTTAGAAGACTGATTGGATATTAGATAAGAAACTACCTAGAAATTACACCCTTATTTTGTAAGTATTTTATGATCTAGGGTCTAGTTTTCCTATGATTAATTACCATTTTCGATACTGAGATAGAACTTTTGATTAAGGCTAGTCGTTAGGTAGACACTAAGTATCTAGTGTATAGTAGTGGCAGCAGCTTTAGGGTTTAGATTTTAAATTGTTAGGATTTGAAGTTTACCACCCTATATTTAAAGTAGATGGTGGGGGAATAATGGCAGGCTCGGTCAAGATCCCATGTTTATATCATCCCATGTCATTGTGGTCCCTAGTCTATTTAGTCAGAGGAGGTAGTCAACTCAACTTAATCAAAGTTTTCTTATTGGCAGCCATGAGTTGATTCATCAACGGGTATCTTGTAAAGTTGGGGTGAATATTTGTCTAAGTGGATTGGTTCGGGTCAATCTTAGGTAATGGAGGGTTTATACCCTATCAATTATACTCTACAATTCATTACTCAAGGGCATTAGCCATTGAGGAAGATATGGGCTCTAGTCATGACTGTAATATAGTAGAGTTGTTGGTCCAATCACCCAGTCAGAAGGCCTCGATCATAATTATTTATCACATTGAGCCATTGGGCTCAACCACTAACTAGAGGACCCATCATAAACGTTTACCACATAGAGTCTCTGGACTAAGCTATGAGTTTGGTGGAGCCATTGGGCCAAGCTACTGTTGGGGTTAAAAGCGGTTTTTGAAAAGCTTAGTCTTCTTTGAAGAATTTAAAATTGATGTTGAGTCTTAATTCTAAAATTGAACGTCCCATCAGAAAAAGTATATAACCTCGGGAGGTGGAAATAAAATTTCAGAATGAGGTTCATACTTAGAGTTGCTAATATCGTCTTGAATATCATAACCGGATTTAAGAGAGAACTTTGTATGGCCCCAAAGGGTCAAAATGAAGTTCAACCAAATATCTAGCTACGATAGTCCAAAAGGATTATCGTTAGGTTCATATTCTAAGTTTTATCAATAAAAGATATATCTCCCCAAAGCGAGAAAATATCATTTAATATCAATTCTTCGAATATGACGATAACGATCGTCAATGATTTAATCTTTTCCAAAGAAGACTAATTGAGTTTTGAAAATCGATTTTAAAAATTGATGTGGGTTCTAAATCTCCTACGACCGTAAGCCCTCGTAGTTAATTACATCATAGGAAACCAGAGTCTCCTATGAAAACTCTCGATTAAAATAATGGCTGAAATTTTGTTTAGAGATTTTTTAAGAGTGATGTCAAAAGAGTTGGATTTTGGAATTTTAACTGGGAATGGATCAAATTGGAGCAATTATTTTTGGGGTCAAAGGAATAAGGGTAGGAAACACTTTGGGATTCTGAAAACGATTCAGAAGTGTCCTAACCTAAACTAAGTGCTGTGCTTTAAATTTTAGATTAAGAGATGCTTTAATTTGAGTTGATTGATCTATTAGAAGTTTGGGATTATATTCCTGGAGGTTGGGGTCTTATAACTCAGCGTCGGCCCCGGATCCTAAATCTAAATTTGGACACTGGAACACAGTAGTCCGAACCTAACTAATGCAGTGCAAAACCTAGACTTACCCCGGCCTAGATTGGAGAGCCAGCTAACCACCTAGGCCATTAAAATCCATGAGTCCAGTCATTTGAAGTAAGAGTGGTAGGGATTTATCAATTAAGGTTTTTCGAGAGTTGGGGCCAACATCTAGAGATTGTCTTAAATGGCCCCTTGACTTATGTTGGGTGAAAATACTAGAGCAAATGCAATTAAAGTTTTAGACACACTTTTAATTAATTTCTAATGCAATGCATGCTAATCGACTCGATTAAATGCTTAAAAATGAAATGAAGCAGTTTTAAAAAGGCTTAAAAATAAGTTTTATCATAGAGTGCACAGACTCCGCTTGACAGATCTGCACCCTTATAGGCTAGGTGGTCTGCTAGAACCCACAGACGAGGAGATGTCTAATAAATGAAAAGAAAATGCAGCAACGTGCTATGAGAACCTCCGGCGGTCCCGGGCTTACTTCTTAAAAGCGTTAGAGTTCCTATGTTATCTTAAAATTTTTATTAAAGTTTAAGTAAAAGATTTTTTTTATACCCTCATGAGCCTCCGATCATATCCAGGCTAAATCAAAAAGAACGACATGCAATCGCCAAAAAATTAGAAAAAACAGGCAATCCTATAAGCAATCAAATCAAATCAAACACATTAAATAATCAAATTAATTAAGTAAATGTCCATAGGCAAATGCCCCATTTATTACAACCCAGGGTCTGCAAAAATTAAAAGTGGTCGGGCACCACTAACAACAACCCGGATTTTAATCCTAGAACAGACGCGAGTGACTTTGAGTTGGACACTCTTTGCCTTCAACTCCTCTGCCTTCTCCTCCTCGGATTCTTTGGATTCTTCGTAGCTGGATAGCCAAATGAAAAAGAAAATTCTTTTCCCGAAGGGGAGGTTATTCTTTCCATTTTGGGTAGTAAAGCGATCCAAATTTGGACTTCCAAATGAAAAAGGACTATCCCCCTAAGGGGTATCCTTTCATCTTTGGAATCCAACCTTTGGATCTGTGTACCCAAACTCAAAGTACAACTTTCACAACTCAATACTTCAAATGGATTACATTAATATAAAATGAAAACTCTAGACTCTCCTGCAAAATTATCCTAAGCATTTAATAATCGAATCAATTCCCAAGTAGTTATATATGTACAGAAAAGTAAACACACTTGGCCACGAGGGCTAAACAGCTGAAGCACCTGTAGTAGTTACATTTATTATTTATTCAGCCCCCATTTATTACCCTGCATGAGCGTGGCCACCTATAGAAAACTCAGTGAGCATCCAGATCGTTCCTAACCTAAGGGTAATCTAATCGTCCATTATATCAATCCACAGAGTGCAGTAAAAGTAAATAAACACATCAATCAATTTCAATCACAACATGCAATAAAAATTTGGAAAACTCAACACACAGCAGAAAAGTAAACACCGGCTTAGCCTAGATCTAGTGTCAGTTGTCCTAACAAATCATCTAAAGTGTGTGTAGAAGGTCGTGTGGCTGGGGTAGATCCTAAGCTGGGTTATTTGTTGGAATTATCTAGAGTTTGAGTTTGTTGAAGGTTTAAAGAGAGATTTGATTAAAGTTTAAATTACGTATATTTTAATAATTAAATGACTACTACCTTTGTTGCTCACCGAAGCCGTGAAGTTTATTTCACCTTCCTTTAGGCCAGGGTTACCCAGTAATAATCGGGGTTGATTAAGTTGATTTAATTAGTTAAAAATTAATGGATTAATAATTATTGATTAGGGACTGATTTTAGAGATTAAGTTAATTTAGTTTGTTATCAATCAGTTCATAGCATTGTGCCACCCGGCTCGAGGAACCAGGCCTCCTTAGGACACGTAGCCCCGCAGGCCGGAGTAGTACATCTTATAAACCAGAATGATATAATTCAATTAAGGATTTTAATTTGGTTAAATAATCCATTCGTGGCGTTGTGCCACCAGGCTCGAGGAACTAGGCCTCCTTAGGACACGTAGCCCCGCAGCCCGGACTAGTCCATCCAATAAACTTCATCTTTGGAGTAGTTGTTGTGTATTAAAATATTAGTTGAGTATTTTATTAGTCAAAAGTTTTTTGGAATTTTAATAAATTATTGAATTTTTCGTCAACACTGTCGTTGCCAGGTCCCAAGTCCTGGATGAGAAAAGTGGAGGGTTGTGTTAGGTAGTCGATAGCCAGCATAGAACTTATCGAATAACCATGACATGAATCCTTTAATAAATTGTGTTAATGCTAGGGCGTTCCCTGGAAGCGACGCACTGTATGGCCTGAATACAGTGAAAAGTGTGCAAGGGCCACTGCATCGACGCCTGGGTGCAGTATTAAATAGGAAAGGGTTCCCACATCAAGGACGGACGTGGGCAAAAAAGCTAGTCCATGATACTAATATTAGGATAGGAACTTGGAATATAGGTTCCCTTACAGGAAGATTAATGGAATTAATAGATATTATGATTCATAGGAAGATAAATATTTTGTGCATTCAGGAAACTAAATGGGTTGGAGAGAAGGCTAAGGAGATTGATAGTTTAGGATTTAAAGTTTGGTATTCAGGTAAGAGTCGTACTAGAAATGGTGTAGGCGTGATTATAGATAAGAGTTTGAAGGATAATGTTATAAATATTAATAGAATTGGAGATAGAATTATGGCTTTAAAGATTGTTGTTGATGCTAAGATTATTAATATTATAAGTGCTTATGCTCCTCAAGTAGGTTTGGATATGTGTTCAAAATTAAAATTTTGGGATGATTTAGAAGAATTAATTCAAAAGATACCTCTCGAAGAAAAAATTTTTATTGGAGGAGATTTAAATGGACATGTTGGTAGAGAGGTAAATGATTTTAAAAGCATTCATGGTAGTTATGGGTTTGGAATGACTAATGAAGGTGGTAAGACCATATTAGATTTTTCTTTAGCTTATGATTTTTTAATTGCTAATACCTTATTTAAGAAAAGAGATGAGCATCTCATCACTTATAAGAATGGTTATAATAAAACTCAGATTGATTATTTTCTTATAAGAAAAGTAGATCGTTTAGATTGCAAAGATTGTAAAGTTATTCCGAGTGAAAGTTTATGTACCCAACATCGCTTATTAGTTTTAGACTTTAAGATAAAAGGACAGAAAATAAAAAATAAAGTAAAGCGATTTTCTAGGATTAGATGGGGGCATTTAAAGAATAGTAATAAAAATATTTTTGAGAGTAAGATTTTAGATTCCAAGATTTTATTTGTGCATGAGGATACTAATGTTATGTGAGAAAAAGTGGCTAGTGAAATTAAAAATATTGTAAAAGATGTGTTTGGAGTATTAAAGGGAAAAGCCCCTAATAGTAAAAATAGCTGGTGATTGAATCCAATTGTGCAAGAAAAGATAAAAAATAAGAAGATTTGTTATAAAAATTGGTTTAGATATAAAAATTCTGATAATTGAGAAAGATATAAATAGGCATGTAAGGATTCTAAGAAAGCCATATGTGATGCAAAGATCTTAGCTTTTAATGATTATGTAATAGATTAGATACTAAGGAGGGAGAAAGATATATGTATAAGCTAGCCAAACAAAGAGATATGAGTAGTAAGGATTTAATTCAAGTGAAGTGTATTAAGGATGAAGATCAAAAAGTACTTTTCTTAAAAGATGATATTCAACAAAAGTGAATGAGATATTTTGATAAACTTTTTAATGAAGATTGTAAGAATACAATTGACTTTAGTGACCTTAGCATCCTAAATGAAAATAAAGATTTCTGTTTTTATCGCCGTATTAGTAAAACCGAAGTTAGAGAGGCTTTAAAGAAAATGAAGTGTGGAAAAGCTGTTGGACCTGATGATATCCCAATAGAGATGTGGAAATGCTTAGGAGATGAAGGAATTTCTTGGCTAACTAAACTTTTTAATAATATTTTGAAGACTAAAAAGATGTCAGATGCGTGGAGAATGAGTGTATTGATTCCTATTTAGAAGAATAAAGGTGATGTACAAGATTGTGCGAATTATAGAGGAATTAAGTTAATGTGTCACACTTTAAAACTATGGGAGCGAGTTATGGAGCGTAGGCTGCGGCGTGATACTAATGTTTCTCAAAATCAATTTGGATTCATGCCTGGTAGGTCTACTATGGAAGCCATACATTTATTGAGAGGTTTGATGGAGAAATATAAGGAGAATAAGGAGGATCTACATATGATATTTATTGATTTAGAGAAAGCATATGATAAAGTTCCAAGAGAAATGCTATGGAGAGTTCTTGAAAAGAAAGGAGTTAATAATGCTTATATTCAAATCATTAAAGATATGTATGAAGGAGCTATTACTTGTGTTCAAACACAAGGTGGTTTGACCAAGTATTTCCCTATTTCGGTTGGATTACATCAAGGATCAGCTTTAAGCCCATATCTTTTCGCGTTAGTCATGGATGTTCTCACTAGACATTTACAAGAGGATGTACCCTGGTGTATGCTTTTTGCTGATGATATCCTTCTTGTTGACAAGACTAGAGAGGGAGTTGAAGGTAAACTTGAAGTCTGGAGATCAACCTTAGAGTATAAAGGTTTTCGCTTGAGTAGATCTAAAACTGGATATATGGAGTGTAATTTTAGCAGTAATAGACCTAGTGAGGGGATTGTGACTTTGGGCGATCGAGTCATTAATAAGAGTACACGTTTTAGATATCTTGGATCTATTGTTCAGAGTGATGGTGAAATAGATGGGGATGTTATCAGTAGAATTTAAGTTGGATGGTTGAAGTGGAGGAATGCATCGGGCTTGTTGTGTGATAGAAAAGTCCCCCTTAAACTTAAGGGAAAATTCTATAAGATGGTGGTGAGACCTGCAATGCTTTATGGTGCAGAATGTTGGCCATTAAAAGAGAAGCATAATACTAAGTTATGTGTTACGGAGATGAGGATGCTCAGGTGGATGAGTGGATTTACTCTTAGAGACAGGATACGAAATGAGCATATACGTGAAAAGGTTGGAGTAGCTCCAGTGGAGGATAAGATTAGAGAGAGTCGCCTTAGATGGTTTGGTCACATAAAACGGCGGCCTTCCGATGACCCAGTTAGGAAAGTAGAGGTATTAGATTTGACTTATGTTAAGAAAGGTAGAGGTAGACCTAAAAAGACTTGGTTAGAAAATATTAGAAATGATCTTTCTTTATTAGATTTAAACAAGAATTTGACTTTAAACCGGACACAACGGAGAAAAAGGATTCATGTTGCCGACCCCACGTAGTGGGACAAAGGCTTGTTGTTGTTGTATTGAATTTTTCGTGTTTATTGGGATGATTTAAATGTATTAATTAAGGGTCCAAAAATTAATTTTTCAAATTAAAGTTTATTTTGAAAGTTTCAGATTTTTAACAGATATTAGACCTTGTGATGAGTAGTTAGACTGTTAGTATACTCAATTTGGAGTTTTCTACAAAAAGTTATGATTTTTTTAAGTTTGGGCTTAGATTTGAACTGAAGTTGACCGAAAAGTTGACTTTTTGACTTTAATTAAATTTTGAAAGTTTGATATTTTTAGAAAATAGTAGACCTTAATTGGGGTTGACTTTGATTTTTTTGGATTTAGTTATGAATTTTCAAAGTTCCTTTAATTATTTGAATTTTAAAAATGCTTAATTAGGAAGGTTTTAGGAGTTTTGATCCAAATCAACTCCAAACTTCATGGAATCACTTCCCAAAGGCTAGGGATGACCCAAGGAGGTGTTTCCAAGTGTTAGGAATTTATTTGGGATTTTTAATTATTTTTAATTAATTAATTTAATTAATTGTCAATTTTTATTAAAAATTAAATTAAAGTTAAATTAGCGATTCAGTCAATGGGCTTTTTAATTTTTCTAGATAGAGGACTAAATTTTGGTCAATTTGAAGTATTATTTACATTTTTTGGATTTAATTATGATTTATTATCTTTTTTTGAATATTTTTTGGTCCCTAAAAGGGCTAAAACTTTGGATAATTGATTTTCTAACCTAATGATCTCCAAATCCGGTGAAATTTAAACTTAAGGTACATGATGTCACTAAGTTTGTTGTGTTCAAATTTCACCCCTATTGGGTATTTGTACAATCCCCTAGGAATTTTTTAAGTTTTCTAGACATTTCCTTAATTATTTTTCCTAGGTGTCACTAAGGTTCAATTGAGCTTGAAATTTGGTGTGACTAACCCCGATACACATGCAATCATACCACAAAAATTTCACAGTAAAATACTGAAAATTTAGGGAGTTACAAATTTTCAAAGTTTTGGGTTTAAAATGGACTCATTACCTTGAAAATTTATATCACAGCAATCTACTGGGTATCAAACCCTAGAAAAATCACAAAATATGCCTAAGATACCCAATAATCTTTCACCAAATTCTGGACTCTAATTGATCACTAGAATATCACAATTCAGTACCCAAATCAACTTAAACTTAATTTTTAACAAAAAATACATAAAATTCCCTTTCCAATGAGCCCAAAAACGTCCAATTTGATGAAAAATTCGATTTTCTGTGAATTTTGGAGGATTCTGGGCATTAAATGAATTTTTTTAATCCAATTTCGGTCGAATCAGCCGTCGGCGCATCATATGGCGACACGTGGCAGGCAGAGGATTGCGCTCAATCCATGGGGAAGACCGCGCGGTCTGGCTTGATCCAAACCCTCTGATCGAAGATCGAACGGTCCAGATCTACCGAAATTCTGCAGTTCATTTTTAATGAAAACTTCAAACACCCATATCTCCCAAAATACTCGACGAAATCTAACGAAATTTGAAACGTAGCTTGGGGGCAACATGAACTTTCATTACCTGGAGTTTGGAGACTCCATGCAATGAAAATTTTGCACGATTTCAAATTAAAATTTAAACTTAAAATGAGCATAACTTACAATCCAACTGTCGAATTTTTTAGATCTTGGGCTCGTTGGAAAGCTATAGTAATCCTCTACAACTTTGATGAAGACACCAAGAGCTGGATCTAGCTGGATCGAAAGTTGTGTTGGAAAATTATCTTTCTCTCTCTAGAATGCTCTCTCCTCACTAAAAAAGTGATTTGAGGCTTGAAAATGATGGGGAGAAGCTTGGGAAGGCCTTAGAAATGGTTGTAGAAGATGGGGAAGAGTTTTGGAAGGTTGGAGACTGGAAGAGTTTGAGTTTGAAATGGAAATGAGCCAAGATAAGGGCTTAGGTCAAGTTTCCCTCACTTGACCTTTAGATTTTTGAATGGGTGGCCTTGATTTGTTTGGAGGGAGTTTGGATGCATGACAAGTGTCCAATAAGCTGCCCAAAGCTAGGGAATAGTGTTGGTGGTGAGTGTGACCTCCCTTGGTCCATGGGAAAGGGGACCATACATTTTCCTGCATTTGGATGAACTAATGTTTGGCTTGGTTTAGGGGGTTGGCTTAGGGATTCTTAAGAGAGGAAATGAGTCACTTTCCATCAAGTTTGATATTAAGACACGGATTGCCAAGGTGGCTTGGTGATGTGGCCATGATTTAACCTTTTCCTATGAGTTTGAAAGGGTTTTTTTTGACTTGTTGACCCATTGACTAATCAATGATGATTGGGCTAAGCTTTGAAAGGGTTAAAGGTCTTGTAGGAAATCATCTCAAGGGGTTTACATTCAAGGGGTTGAAGTTTTAAAGAAATGAGATTGGAAGGGGGGTTGACCCTTCCAAATGGGTTGACCAAGTCAACCCAAGGGGAGTTTGACTTGGATAAATTTTGGATATGTCAAGAGTGTCCAGTTAAATGATTTTAATGGATTAAATTGGTTTAAAATAGCTTGAATAGTTGAACTTGACAAGTGTTGGGTTAAAGGGTTGATTTGGTCAACACGATTGACTTGGTAAACTTGGTCAAATCATGGGTTGAGTTTGGGTCAAACAAGTTCAAATGAGTATTTTGATATCAGTGGAGGCTTTCATACATTGGTGAGGTTATTTGGTTGGAAATGGGTGTTTAAATCCCTTAAGGGCATTTTGGTCAACCAAGTAAAACCAAAATGCGAGTTTTGGTCTAATGTGTTCCTAATGATGTTTAGGATCCATTGTGGTAGGTTTTGAAAGTTGATATGAGAAGTTGATGTTGAATTTTTGAGGAAAAGACCAAAAACCCCCTTAAAGGGTATTTTGATCATTTTGACCCTTGGTCAATCCTGGGTCAAATTGGGTCTGGGAAAGTGTAGTTTATTAGTCAACCAATCATAACAAAAGTCATGAATGTGATTGGGGGGTTTGGAAAGGGTCACAAGGTCAAATTCTACTGGATGGCAAGTCTAGTGGCATAGGCTATAAATAACTGAAGGTTTTGCAGCCTTTGGGGAAAGATTTAGTTTGAGGGGCTAGGAGTGTTGGATTGAGCTCAAATTTGGATGGTTAACCCTAGGGACATGCCTAAGCAATATGGAATTAATAGACCCCAAATCAGAGGTCATTAGGCTGGGTTCCAAAGGATCTGAAAATTCCCCTAGAAAAGGTTTCAAGACCTTAGTCCTTGGCCATTGGATTTGATTTGGAATTTTGGAATTGGATTGGATTTTAAATTTGAAGGGTTTGAAATGACTTATATATGTCATTAACAATCAAAAAGATGATGGTTAATGATTGGATAGGATTGGAGTGTGATTGAATGTTGATCAAGGGGTTGACTGGGATTGGAGTGTGGTCGAAATTTGATTGGAAAATGATTGAAGGTTGATTGGAGGTTGGATTGGAATTTGATTAAGAATTAGATTGGGGTTTGATTGAGACCAATATGATCAACAAGTGAGCACCTGCCGATCATTAGGTCACCAAAAAGAAACCCAGATGGGTCCTAGTGGCCTCATACAAAAATAAGGTTAATAGCTACCAGTTAGAGGAAAAATGTTACGTCCTTACTGACTTGAGATTGTTTGAGAATACATTTTAGTGATATTCTCGACTGGATATTCACTCTTTGTTAGCTGAGATTATTTTCAAATTTTGTCTTCCTCGATAAACAATTATGGAGGGTGGATGGATTTTTGTTGATGGATTTTTGTTTTAAATTTTAGATGATTAATTTTATTTTAAATGTTTAAGCTTTGATGAATATCATACTTAACACTTTTTGAAATTTAAGCCCTGAGTTATTAATTTTAGGATTTGGGGGCATTTGAAAATATATGGTTCATTCCGATTGAGATTAACTTTCAACATAATCATCATCAGGGATTGATCTTGTATGTTTATTAACATTAGATCGGGCTCAATTTGAGTGTTACAATATTAAATGATAGAGTCCCCTCCATATGAGATGTACATTCAACATGGCCATTATCAGGGATTGCGAGTAATCTCATTTCATTATTTAAACCATGTCGACTCTATTTGCTTGTTGACAGAGAATCAGATTTAGTTATTGACTTTTAGGTTTATCGCAAAGGTTTCAAACTGAGAGTTTGCATTTTAATGAGTGAATTTTCTTTGTAAAAGACCTTGAAAGTCTAATATGAATGTATAAAACCAAATATTTTCATGGATTCAAGGAGTGTTCGATTTCAAGAGTTTTGTGTTTTTGGTAGTGGATTTTTTTAAGAGACTTTGAAGGCCTAATGTGAATGTATAAAATCAAATATTTTTATTTGATATTATGGCCATATATTCACTTGTTGGCTCAATACGTGTCGACTCCAATCCATTCAAGGAGGAGGATTGGACTTTAAATTTGACTCAAACGGTATTCTCAGATCTTTAGTTTAGGAGTTATATTCAAGGGTTGGAGTACATGCAAATATTTTAAGTTTCGCTTTAAATGATGCGTGTCCATTTTTGTGCACTTGCATAATATTTATATACACTTTTCAGGGCGATATATTTAACACTTTTTGTTGTCTACACAGCATCCTCGAATGTCATACTTGCCTATTTATTGTGCTCGTCAGAGCCTATGATGATGTTCAAATTTCTTTCAAATGTCCAATACATTTTTCAGTACATTTGTATAATGCATTTGCAAGATAACTAATGCCTTTTGTATGATTTGCATAATGCATTAGCGTGATGGTTTGTATTTGTATGATTGGGATGACACATTTGTGTTTGGATAAGTATCATAATACATTTGCATAATAATTATGTATTCATATGACGTATGTAATGCATTCGTATGACGCATTCACCTGTTGCTCATTATGTACGCATGATTCATTTGCATGTTGCATGTCTGTTAGCATAATGCATTTGCATGTTACATAGCATATTTGCATAATGCATTTTGTAGGCATGATTAATTTGCATGTTGCACAATATAAATGCATGATGCATTTGTATAATGCATGTTATATATACATGATGCATTTGCAAGTTAAATAGTCTACATGCGTGATGTATTTGTATGTTAGATAGTTTATATATGTGATGCATTTGTATGTTGCATGATTATTGATACGTCTATTGAATGCACTCACATTATCGATAATATGCACACACAGTTTAGTGCTGTGGTCCCCTATAATAGAAAACAAAAAAAGAGAGTATAAGAATTCCTAAGCATACCTCTGCTGAAATCCCGCCGAAATCCTTTTTGAATCCCGCAAATATGCAGAGATGCTGCTGAAATACTGTACATGCGGCGCCGTTTGTATCACTTCCCAGAAATCCTTCACAGAGCATCAATCGCTGCTCTTCAACGCCTTTAAAACCCAACCAAACGAAGCCTTCGGGGCTCCTTCCACGAACTCTTCCACGCACAAGCCAAACCCGAACCTCCGTCTGAAGTCGACGCCTGAGCTTCTCATCTTCGATCAGTCCCATTCCTCTGCCTTAACACCGACTATAGCTCCCCATCTCTTCCTCATGCTCCGTTGCTGCCCTCGATCCCTAAGCCAGGCCAAGCCCGACGTTCCCTCCGCTCTTCCTCCCGTCAAGCAGAAATCGAAACCCAGCCCTAATCTCCACCTGATCTTACCCAGCCTATCCCGATTCCTCTGATCCCGAGCTGCGATCAAACCCGCAGTCGAGACCTCCAATCGCCGGTCCCGACCTGCCTTAGCCGAGAGCTTCCTCGGTCCCATCGGAATCTCTTGCTTGCGTCGACCCCATCTCCTGAAGCTGAATCCTCCATCACCGGTCGGCTTCGCTCCTCGACGACATTCCCTTGCTATCGAAATGGAAGTTACAACATTGTGATCGGAAGAAGCGTAGGGAGCTCGCTTGTTGTGAAGGTAGCTTTATCCCTTCCACGTGCTTCTTCGGCTAAATCCCTAAATCCTACCAAGGTAAAATAAAGGAGGCTAAGGATTTAACTTAGTCGTGGGATTTAACAAGATTTAGCTTAAATCTTGCTCAAAATCAATGTAAATTCTACCTTAATCCTGTCATAATCCGAGCAAAATTTAATTATTATTTATGATTATTCATAATTAATTATTATTAATTATCATAGTCATAATTAATTTAATTAATTACATGTTAATTAATTTTTATTAATTATTAATTAATTCTAGTTAATTATAATCAACCTTCGTTAATTATTATTAATTATTATAAATTAGTTATAATTAATTTTTATTAATTATAATTAATTTTAGTTAATTATAATTAACTTTTACTATTAATTATAATTACTCATTATTAATTATAATTAATTTTCATTAGTTATAATTATTTTTAGTTAATTATAATTAATTACTCTTAATTGTAATTTGTTACCAAAAGATAGAAGCTCTTCCCTCGCCTTGATCTACATGCCGATCCCACGCAGGTATAACCCTTTTAAACCCTAAAACTCCGAGAGCCCGTTCTCGTCGTTCGCAGCGCACCGGAAACCGCCTTTACATGCATTTATTCGCGTGGTGGGATGGGACCCCGGTGCGGCGCCTACGACGAAGCGGGTAATCACCTAAAATTCCGTTCTCGTCGTTCATGTCAAGCCGGCAAATCGCCTATACACGCGTTTATTCGCGTGGTGGGATGGGACCCCAGTGCGACACCTACGACGAGGCGGGTATGCCTTATACACGCTTTTCTTAGCGTGGTGGGGACAATTTTAAGTACCCGTACGCGGCTCTGTACCTACGGGGAAACAACTACTCTTCTTTTGAAACAGGTACCGTCGAAGTCCCCATACACCCCTTTATTGCGCGTGGTGGGAATGAAGACACGGCCGTGGTGTCCAAGGACACCTACCATACACGCTTTTATTAGCCGTGGTGGGAAGGCCCAGTTTCCTGTAGTTTTCCCCTAAATGGGGGAGACGTCGGAATGCTGCCGAAATTTTGGGTGAATATAAGACTGCACTTGGACCTGATTGAACAAATTTTGGACAGCAGGGGACTTGTGAACTTGATGCAATTGACCTAAATGAACTCAAACCTAAATGAATATGAACTTGAACGAATCACGAAGACTTAAATCAATTTCGGACCGCAAAGAACATGGGTTTGAATTAAGTGCAAGAGAGCTTGAGCTCAATGGGACAACATAGGACTTATGAATTTGAACCTGAATGAGCAAACAACAAGGGACAGAATTCAAATGTAATCAATAAGTGAATATTAAGTGAACAAATGCAATATTACAACAAAAATACAAGCACTAAATGATGAGTCCAAGTTGTCCAAATAAGCATCAATCAACAAAGCAGAGGACTCGGGGATGAGGATATCCAGACATATTCAACTTGCAAGCAAGGACTAAGTGGAATATACAACAACATGTTTATGATTGACAACACAATCTTTTAATGAAGATTGAGAAATAACCACCTTAATTGGAATGTAAATGAAGGATGATATCAAACTCATACACGTTGAAACCCCTTCAAATGAAGAGGCATGATTTGGAGGCACTTGATGCATCTCAAAGGTGTCTCAAGTCTGAGACAATGTCTAAGAAACTCTAATTGGTGCCAAGTGACATTTGGAAAGAGAAGAAGCAAAGTAAAACAAGCAAAGGAATGTGTTTGCCCCTCTGGTTCTTGGAAGCATGGGAAATAGAATCTTACTAATAGTCCTGAGGGATTATACTGCACTGATGATTTTAAAAGTGATTAATAAGAAGAAAGAGATTAATATTAGAAAGCTTAGAGGATGATAATTGTGTGCAGTTCCTCAACAACCATGCATTTGTTAAAAGGGGGGATCCATGATGAGCACCATAACAAATTAAGGCCTATTACTAAATAGATTGTAAAGAAGCTTTCAGAATCTCCATTAACGACAAAAGTTATAAAATTCCTAAGGATATTCGACACTTGCCTATTAAAACTAGTAATTTGAAAGTTCCCAGAAAGATTGGAAAGTTTAAAAATTCACTTGCACTATGCTCAACCCATAACGGAGCATAGTTGAGTCCTTTAAAGCATCAAGAGGCCCCCGTCTGTTGTACTCATATGCTGAGGACTTGAAGATGATACCCAAGATGATTGATAAAATTCGCATATGTCTAATGCTCTCTTGTGGTGATCAATGACGATTCAACTTCAAGAGGACATGTCAATTCCCCCTAGATTATCAAGAAGTGATAACATCAGAAGTGTCGTGAATATGATAATTATTCTGCGAACACATCTGAGGGAGCCATAGCAACACTATGGATACAATGACCTACTTTTAAGCAGTGAAGGTCATAAATGTACCAATATTCTATGACACAAGACCGATAAACAACAAGCATAATGGTACTCTACAGTCAGCTTTAAAGTACAAGGGGATACACTCAACCCCAAAAGCAACAAAGTCAGAGTCAATGATATTCTTTATAATGATCATGTAGAAATTATGCAGTAGCCCCTAATACATCCACTTGCAAGCACTGACAGGAGCCTGTAGTGTCTTGTAGATACATGCAACAGTTGCTAGAAGAGTTGAAAGAGGCACAGGAAAATACACTAAACCCCAACAGGCCATGGTGGTTAGTATACAATGGTTGCATAAATGTTCTCACAGTCAACATACAAAAGATGAAGCAGTGGCGAATGCAACTATACCAAGGACCAATAGTAGTATGCAAGCAAATATATCAGCCTCCTACGAAAATGGAAGGAGCGATGTGCAACAAACATACATATGTACGACGATGATAATCAGCAGCAAATAACAAGTGCTACAACACAATTGCAGACAATAATCAATCAATGGTTGGAAAATATATTGATCCACTACAAGCAAAGATGGAAGAGATGCAGCGAATGTAGACTCCTACAAGTTATCGTAGAAGGCCCATCGTATACCCGATGTGATATTCACAAACAAATGTCAAAGGACTACAACAAATGTGAATTCCTACGAATTATAGCAGGGCACCCCGTTAAATGTCCAAAATACCCCCCCCCCCCCCCCCCCCGCTCATACACTGTAATATGTATATACATAGGTACACAAAAGGGGGGTAGGCAATCATAAAACTTGCACGGGCCCCGGCGAGCGTGTTATTGGTACACACGTGATGTCCTGGGATGCTGTGCGGGTTAATAAGTGAATTTACGTTCGAACCCGATCCTTCTATGCAGGTAGGTAGGAGTCGACACGGCTCAAACCATCAAATAAATATGCGGTCACGAGATTGACCGGGATATTTATTTTATACGTTCGTATTAGCCCTTCAAGACCTATAATCAAGAGAATTCACTTACAAATGCATAAAGCCTACGAAACTCGATCCTCTATCGACAGCCCGATAGAGTCGACAAGGTTCAACCCATAAATACAAATGACCCCAATGTCACCCCGATGATGGCCGTGTTGAACATAAAATTTCAACCGGATGGGTTAATTCCAACCATTTCAAATACCTTTCAAACACCACCCAAACTCACACAAAATCCAAAACTTCAAAACTCCACAAAAATTCCCAAGATCTCAAAATCAAAATATTTAAAATTGAAATCGTCTATCAAACCACTTAAAGCAAAATCCATCCACCCTCCGCAACAGGTTGCCGAGGTGGACAAATTAAAATTTACTTCAGCTCACATAGAGCTAATGCCTAGTCGAAAATATCACTAGGATCTATTCTCAAATAATCTCCTGCCATTAGGGACATGGTACGTGTCTTCTAACCGACAGTTTCGCCGCCAAATGGCACTACAGGATAAACGGTTATGACCCGGGGCCCTCTGAACCGAGTGGTTTTACAGCCAAATGGCACCACAAGATAGTGGTTATGGCCAGAGCCAATATGTTCCTTAGTGGCATCAAATTCTTGAGATATAAATCAATAGGATATAATCGATATGGCACAAAGCCCTCTGTTAGCTAAGGTGGATTCAAATCTGTCCCCTTAGGTAAATATTCATCCCAGGTCTACAAGGTACCCTTGGACAAAGCAACCCATGGTTGCCGACAAGGATCCTTCTGTCAGGTTGGGTTGACTAATTCCTCTGACTATGTAAACTAGGGACCACGATGGCCCGGGACGACGAAACCATTGGATCTTGATCGGGTCTATCATCCATTCCCCCACCATCCGCTTTAAGTGCAAGATGGTGCAATTTCCAATTTTAAATATTAAATCTCCAAATCTTCCAAATTCCCAAATTCTCCAAATTTCAAATGTCCATTGCTGCTACTATACGCCAGATAATACGTATCTTCTACGTATCTGATTGACGACTAGCCTTAATCGAAAGTTCTCTCTCGTTACCGGGAGGGGTAATTAACAATAGGGGCTTGCGCCTATAGGAAACCAGAACTTAGATCATAAAGTCCTCGTAAAATGAGGGCGAAATCTCTGGGTAGTGTCTTATCTACAAACTCATCTGCCTTCCAAAATTTACCCCGGAACTTAATTAGTTAAAACTCCCCTCCTAAAAACAACGCGGGGAGGCCGGGGCCGAATTTTCGGAGCCCACAAGTGCATATATATAATACACTTGTATGTCTTCAGTACATTTGCACTATACAATCAAGGAATACACAGGCAATATTTTGCTTTGATTATTTGATGTTTTCCACATACTTTAGTGAACAAGTCGTGCAACTTGCGACGTGCAATAGTGTACTATTTTGTCTCTTTTAGAAGGCATGCATTCATGAGGTGTTCGAGATATTCACGGGACATATTCCTGTCCCTTTGCTTTGGTAGCTGGTGTATGCTTTAACCAGGGCACCCGTACACCTGGGACTTGCAACGAGCTTGTTCATTTCATTTTATTAGGAGACATTCACATCAAACAATTGTTCAAGGTATGGAGGATCCGACATGGCGATCGATCACGTGAATGCATTATCATGGGGTTATGCCCATAATTTCATATTTTAGATTGTTTATTGCCTGTATTTAGGTGCATTAATGCTCGCATTTTTATCTGATTGCATCTGTATAGGGAATCTGATGCGAGTGCCTCGAGTCGGCATCCTGGCACACTTTTCACATAGCCTCGAAACAACATTTTAACACAATTTTCACATGCGTGTTTTTCTAGTCTTTTTGTGTTTAGATTTTAGTTTAGTGGGCTCCTCACAAATGATTGGTTTTTGGCTTATAAATAGGGAGCCCATGTATAGTTCATTGCACACAAATTTCAGCTCACAGAGAGTGTTCTTGAGGGACTTGAATGTGCATGAGTGTGCTAGGAGTTTGGGGGACATTTTGGTTCATGCTTGTTGGCGAGCGTTCAGGTTCAGTGCAAGTTCCCTGTAAGTCTATTTCGGTTCAGGCTGTGGCTTTTTAATTCTAATTTCATTTTTATTAATTTAATTTTTAAAATTTGATATATATATATTTATTTATTTATTTATTTATTTATTTGTTTATTTATTTAAATATATAATCAAATTTGTGCTCAAATGGGTCCTTTTTTAACTCTTATTTATGTATCCTGTCAGTCTAAATTTTGGCAGAGCGTAGGGGTCTGCATCATCAAAAGAAGTTTGAATCCCTACTAGAATAGAAGGAATTGTGCATCTTTCATAGCGCATCACAGTATCAAATGATGGGTATGATAGGTCCACTTGTGCAGGAATATATGAAAGCAAGGGCTGAACTGCAGTCAACTCAAAGCCTTCGCAACTTGGGTTCAAATTTATACCTGGGCACATTAATGTTTGACTAATCTTATTTTTTGGCTTAGTTGGATTAGGCTAGATCATTTAGGACTTGACCTTAAAATGGTTCACAATTTGAATTCTCCTTTTTATTAGATAGGACCTGACTTAGCTAGCCAAAATAACTTGCCCAACGAAGCGGCTTAAGGCCAATCTGCTGGGTCAATGAACTCATG
This sequence comes from Dendrobium chrysotoxum, assembly GCA_019925795.1. Classification (NCBI taxonomy): domain Eukaryota; kingdom Viridiplantae; phylum Streptophyta; class Magnoliopsida; order Asparagales; family Orchidaceae; genus Dendrobium; species Dendrobium chrysotoxum. The sequence goes on from CM034307.1 coordinate 49,925,190, forward strand.
ATTATCTGTTTTGCATGTGAATTTTCCTTCATGCTTTCCTAGTTCATCAGTTTAATACTATTTGTTTAGTTTTTTCAGCTAGTTTGTGCCATCTTTTCTTTGAAGTAAATGGTCAGGGCTTCTTGAATTTTCAGTGTCCAAGGATTTTAATAGTTTCTGCATCAGAATATGTCCGATCTACTTTATTTTAGTAACAATGAGTAATGGTTTATTATTTGCATTTATTCTCATCAACTTCTCTTGTTTGCTATTTCAGATATGGAAAGAGCAATCATCAGGGACTTAGAATCTCGTATACTCCAATTTGCACCTCAGCTAGTAAAGGCGGTAAATTTTGCAGCAGAACTGGATTGGTGGGTTTAACATTAAAATATAATGACTCTCTGTTGTCTTATTTGGTCTTTCATCTGCTTGAATTCTTTGGTTATTCAACTTTTTCTATTAGCTTTCTATCCTTGGCACTTATTGCTCGACAAAACAACTATGTGAGGCCTATCTTGACGGAAGATTCACTTCTTGACATACAGAATGGCAGGTTATTCCCCTTCCCCTACTAGCAAACTCATCTTGAATTTAAGGTTTATTCTTTTTCATTGCTATCATCACAGCCTGCTTAATGTCTTGTGAAATTAGCTTTTAAATTAAAACTATTAGGATTACAGGTTTAAATTAAAACTATTAGTTTTTTTTCCATTCTTGCTTGACTTGAGAACATACTTTTTTAATTAAATGGAGTGCAACTAAGTCTGTTCACAAACAGGCATGTCTTGCAGGAATTGACAGTGGACACTTTTGTTCCAAATGATACAAAGATATCTAATGATGGTAATTATTGAAGAACTTCTACTTTCAGGGAATGATAACGTTTTTGAATTTTATGCATTAGGTGTTTTATCTTTCACAGGAAGGATAAATATAATCAGTGGCCCAAACTATTCCGGAAAAAGCATATATGTTAAGCAGGTCAAACATGTCATTTACATGATATTTTATAGTTGATTTCAAAGGCCTGACTTCTGAAACGTAAAATTATTGTTCTTGTATATTAACAGGTCATTTTGAGTTCACATATGATTTGCTTACTCAGCTAAATAGCACTGGTTTCTCTAGCAATGTTTTTTGGCGATATTTTGATATGCTATTATAACAAGCATCATTTTTATGCTTGCCAAGTCTCAGGCACTTATTAGATTTTAGGTTTGTTTTAGCTAATAAGGATAATATTCATTATTGTGCTTGGTCAGGAACCTACCCATATTTTAGAAATAGAAAATGGAAGGAGAGGGAGAGTGAGAGAGAGAAAGGAAGATGAAACAATCTCTTTGTTTTAGAGAGACAAAAAGAGTGTGGAGGGAGAAAGTGAGAATTTTTCTATGCTTTTAGAGAGAGAGAAAGATGAGAGAGGTGGATAGTGGAGAGGGTGAATTAGAGAGTGGGAAAGCTAGAGAGATAGCGAGGAGAGAGAGTGAGAGAGAGGTAGAATCAAGTTTTTTCAGTAGCGGCTTAAGTTGGTATTGACAGCAAGGTGGTTGGTTGAGGCGGTTAGGGTGGTGCAAGTGGCTAGTCAATCAGGGGTTGATGTCGGCATGGGTAATTAGAGAGAGATATGGGAGCAGAGGGGTAGGGCATTGGCAACAACATTGAAGAAGAAAGGAAGAGTAGTGGGCTTGGCGACAACAATAGTATTAGTGTCACAACTGGGGTGTTATAGGCAAAAAAGGTGAGGTTTGTGCGATTGTGAAAAATGGAGTTTGGCTAGGTTTAACGCGAACAGGAAAACAAAGAGTGGGTCGTGGGGTTGGCTAATAATATCATGTCCAACTAGACTTGTTCAGCGTTGCTCAGTTTGAATTGTGGGTTTTACGAGGATTTGAAAAGGATATGAGTGGAGTGATTTGAGAGGATATGATTTATTATTATTATTATTATTATTATTATTATTATTACCTATATATGTGCATCCACGCACGCACTCGCAATTACTAATGATAATTAAGAATATATTTTTTATGTACATGTGTAAATTTTTGCTTACAAATTTCTTGTTATTCACACATTTCAAGCTACGTGTTGCCATCTCATGCATGTAAATTTTATATTTAGCCTTCATGCAGCAACCTAGGCAATATGGGTATTTTTTATGGTAATTTAAAATTGTAGACGCATAAGCGCATTTGTTTTGTGATTGGGTGACTTGAGCGACTTTGTGTCTATAGTCTACCATTTTCATCATGTTTGATCGAAGTGTGTATAAGAGTTCCTTCGATGATCTCAATGCTCCAGGTGCATCAATGCTATTTGTTTTGCGAGTTGTTGAGCCAAAATCAACAAATGATCCCTACCTTAGGCATTACATATCATGAGGGCCCCACTTCACAGTTATATTTTGATGGTGCGGCCTCTTTTCAAATTGATACCGAACCGCAATGTATTCTCTCAGGCAAAACTAGAATTGCTTTTGTATTTGTAACACCTAATAAAGTTAAGTTGTGATATTCTTATAGTTTATCAAATCCTTGTACAAACAATGAGTCAAAATATGAAGATCTGATAACTAGTTAGAATTAGTAATATTAATGAAAATTAAAAATATCAAAATCTATGGTGATTTGCAGTTAGTGATTAGCACAAATTGTGGGAACCTATAAAGTTTTAAAACCCAACTTGCTTAAATACTACTCGTATATTATGAAGTTGTTTGAGCAAATTCTTAATACAAATTTTTTTAGAATATCATGAGGTCAAAATTTTACAGCAAACATTCTAGTAAATTGATGGACCGGCTGGTTTGATTGGGAAGGAATCAGGAAGTTTCCTAATCAAGAGGGGGTTGTTTATGAAGGTTCTTAATCAAAGAAAAATTATTTAAGAATGTTTAAATTATAATTGGGAGGGAATTATTTAAGCAAGAGATCTAATTTGAATTGAAAATCTAAGAGGGAATTATTTTGGGAAAAGGAGGAAATTAGGGGGTGTTGTTTAGGAAATTTTTAATTACAATTAGGAGGAAATTAATTAGGAAAATAAATCTAATTTGAATTCAAATCTAAAAGGAAATTATTTAGGGAAAGGGGGTTGATTTGGGAGGGAATTATGGGAGCCTATTTAAGACTAACAATAGGGTGATTTCATATTATGTTTTGGGAGTTTGTTGAATTTAATTTATTCTTAGGTTATTTGGGCTCTAACCGGCGGCTAGGGATTTGGGAGTGCCGGATCTTTCTCTCCAATTGAAGATCCAATTGTATCTTGCTATTTTCTTTCATATATCTTGTAATAAAAATAGTTTTGGTGTATTTTTCTTTCTAATTTCTTATTATCGTTCGTTGATTTCGAGGAAATTGCATCCACTTCCTATCAGAGTAGTATCAAAGCATTTTTTTTGGACCTATGGCGGCAAAGAAAGTTGATGCCTTGGAAGAGCGTCTTAAAGGAAAAGTTGGCTAATTCAAATCGGTGTTTAAGGATAGAATAACATCAATGTAGGAAAAGTTTTTCAACCTAGAAGGAATGATAAGGAAACTATTGGAGCTTCACACCCAACGGACAACATCGGAGGCGAGAGCACCGTTGATTGGACTGGAAAGTTGGGGAAATCCTAATATAGGGATGATGAGGGAGGATCGGGAGGTAGATGTTTTGGGGGAAGAAGAGGAGATGCCATCTTTGGAGCCACTTCCAAGGAGGGGAAAGGGTGAAGGAGTGGGATTTTTGATGGAGCTAAAAAGTTTGGAAGGAGAAGAAGATGGGGAGAAGATAGAAGCACCGGACATGGTTCAGCCACTCCTGCAGCAGTATCAAGAGGTGTTCCAGGCAATTCATGAGTTGCCTTCTCCACAGGAATGCGAGCATGCTATCATCTTGAAGGAAGTAGTCTCACCTCTTAGTATTCATCGATACCGTCATCCTCAAATCCAGAAGAATGAGATTGAGAGATTGATTAGGAAGATGTTGGAGAAAGGGATCATTCGACCCAGTGTTAATCCATTTTTCAGTCCAGTGCTATTAGTTTTCAGTAACAGTTTCTTTCATTCCACCTTAAGGATAAGATGGCACTTTGGGAGGGGAGTATTGATGGACCGACCGATTTGATTGGGAGGGAATCAGGAAGTTTCTTAATTAAGAGGGGTTGTTTAGGAAGGTTATTAATCAAAGGGGAATTATTTAAGTATGTTTAAATTACAATTGGGAGGGAATTATTTAAGCAAGAGATCTAATTTAAATTCAAAATCTAAGAGCGAATTATTTAGGGAAAAGGAGGAATTAAGGGGGGTTCTTTAGGAAAGTTTTAATTATAATTGGGAGGGAATTAATTAGGGAAATAAATCTAATTTGAATTCAAATCTGAAAGGGAATTATTTAGGGAAAGGGAGCTGATTTGGGAGGGAATTATGGGAGCCTATTTAAGGCTAACAATAAGGTGATTCCATATTATGTTTTGAGAGTTTGCTTAATTTAGTTTATTCTTAGGTTATTTGGGCTCTAGCCGACGGTTAGGGATTTGGGAGAGCCGGATCTTCACTTCCTCTCTAATTGAAGATCCAATTGTATTTTGCTATTTTTTCATATATCTTGAAATAAAATAGTTTTGGTGTATTTTTCTTTCTAATTTCTTATTGTCGTTCGTTGATTTTGAGGAAATTGCATCCACTTCCTATCATAAATCTTGCTAAAGAAATGTCATGCCGTAAAGACTTAACCCAAATAGAAATACAGAATTGGCAAATTTTATCTTCTATTGACTTTCAAATTTTAAATCAAGCTTCTATGATTTATCTATGTTATTTGTTCAAGCTTAAAATGTAATAACCCAAACCAATTGAACCAACGATCATCAATTCCATCACTTAAAGCCAAAGAAGATGAAGGGGATTAAATATGTCGTTTGGAGTTGCAAAGGGAGACGAACGAGTTGTTGATTCTGTCGCCTGGTTTCGACAAAGACAAAGAGTGTGTGTTGATTCCATCATTTGGAGTTTCAAAAGAGATGAACGTCACTTGAGTTGCAAGAAGACGAGAAGCTTCTTCTCTTTATAATCGAGAAGGGGAGAGACCGAGAGAAAAAGAGTAGAGGGGAGAGAGAGAGAGAACCTGTAAGTAATCGAGTGAAGAGGAAATGGAGAAGAGATCATGAGAGAAAACCTACGAGTGGAGATCGAGCATTTTGGGCGGTCGAGAGCAACAGTTGTGCATGAGGGCCACAAAGTCATGAGTAAGTAGGTACTATAGCACTAAAGAGAGAGAGAGAGAGAGAGAGAGAGAGAGAGAGAGAGAGAGAGAGAGAGAGAGAGAGATGTGTTGGAAAGAAAGATTCAATTTTTTATAAAAATTATTTATTATTATTATTTTATTTTATTTTTTTGCTTTTTTAGAAATTTCTTCTTGTTGACAAGACTAGAGAGGGAGTTGAAGGTAAACTTGAAGTCTGGAGATCAACTTTAGAGTCTAAAGGTTTTCGCTTGAGTAGATGTAAAACGGAATATATGGAGTGTAATTTTAGCAGTAATAGACCTAGAGAGGGGATTGTGACTTTGGGCGATCGAGTCATTAATAAGAGTGCACGTTTTAGATATCTTGGATCTATTATTCAGAGTGATGGTGAAATAGATGGGGATGTTATCAGTAGAATTCAAGTTGGATGGTTGAAGTGGAGGAATGCATCGGGCTTGTTGTGTGATAGAAAAGTCCCCCTTAAACTTAAGGGAAAATTCTATAAGATGGTGGTGAGACCTGCAATGCTTTATGGTGCAGAATGTTGGCCATTAAAAGAGAAGCACAATACTAAGTTATGTGTTGCGGAGATGAGGATGCTCAGGTGGATGAGTGGATTTACTCTTAGAGACAGGATACGAAATGAGCATATACGTGAAAAGGTTGGAGTAGCTCCAGTGGAGGATAAGATTAGAGAGAGTCGCCTTAGATGGTTTGGTCACATAAAACGGCGGCCTTCCGATGACCCAGTTAGGAAAGTAGAGGTATTAGATTTGACTTATGTTAAGAAAGGTAGAGGTAGACCTAAAAAGACTTGGTTAGAAAATATTAGAAATGATCTTTCTTTATTAGATTTAAACGAGAATTTGACTTTGAACCGGACACAATGGAGAAAAAGGATTCATGTTGCCGACCCCACGTAGTGGGACAAAGGCTTGTTGTTGTTGTTGTTGTTGTTGTTGTTGTTGCTTTTTTAGAAAGTGTTATTAGGGTCTTAAGTGGGAGGAGAAGAGTAGACAATTGATAATATTTTATTAAAAAATATTGACTTAAAATTTAAATGATAAATTTGATATTTGAATTATTTTTTAATTGAAAATAAGTATAATTCTATTGTAAATTCAAGAGAAAATATTTAATATATTTAAAATAGAAATTAATTATGATTTATTTTATTTTATTAAGAGAGTGTATATATATATTGAAATTTTATTTTTGAAATATCATTTAATTTAGAAAATAATAATAATAAAATTATGAATTTTCATTAATTTTTAAAGAGTAAGTAGGCAAAAAGCATTGTATTTTCAAAATCACCTAGTAAAAAATCTCAAACAAATACTCAAAACGTTCATAATCTCAATCTCTATAACATATAAAAAGTTACGAGGTGAAAGTTTTACCAAAACAAAATTATTCTCGTTTTTTACTAATGGAAACACAAATTTGATTGGAAAAATATCATAAATATAAAATCTTTAAAATAAAAAATAGGGTAATGATTCCTTATAGCGAGACGAGTAAATCTCCTAACAGGCTCGACTAATGAAAATTGCTCCGCTGCCTCCAAAACTTGGTTTCTCCTTTCTCTTTCCTCTCTTTTCTCTCTTAAAATCTCAAACAATTCTCTGTTTCACGATTTGAGCTAAACGAAAGGATTAAGACTTGTTTTAAGATAATCCTGTTAGATGTTATAATAAAATAATAATATAATATTAATATAACTATTTAATTTAATCAATTTTCAATAGAAAATTTATATAAATCTAATTGGGACTTTAAAAGTTATAGAAAAATATTCATAAAATAAATCATTTTATTTATAAAATATTAGTGAAATCGATTTGCAAAACAGACACCTGACGGACATAAAATCCCTACTTATACCGACAGGTGCCAATTTTCTCAAAGAATTTAACCGGCGCCCAAAAATTACAAAAGAATTCGTGCAAGTAAAATACTATAATATCAATGTTATGACGAAGACGGTTTGCAATTTGGGCTTATATTGACTCCAGAAAAAAAATATTTGGCAGAGTCAACATACGGGCTATTACAGCACAAGATAGTTTTCAGTATCCCACTGACATTCTAGTATCTAATATGCATATGGGACATGGAAGCTTCTCCTATAGTCCTTGACATAACGATCAAGAGCAACTCCCTTCAACGTGCAGCTGCAACATTTGATGATGCACACGTAGGACATTAGGTTGTGAAGCTTAATCTCTAGATATTTATTCTCCATTCAAGTAATACAGTGTTTTTCCAGAAGCCTCAATATTTATGCAAGTATGAGGCATTTTTCAACTGATCATTCTTTGACTCCACAAAATCATTCAACCTTGCATGCTTAGTGCCATAGTTAGAGCCTTCCTCTGATAACACGTTGGCGGGCTTTCTCTTTAAATCGAGTTGTCTTTATCCCAACTGTCACTATCAGAGACTCTAGATTTGTCAATTAGAGGACTTAGTTATACTTGCTCAACAAAACCTTCAAGTCCAATGTAAAATGAGTGCGCTTCTTCTCAGCGTGGTTGTTAACTACAAGGGTTTTCTACAGCGGCTCGTAAGCGCTTACATATGTTGTAATCCTATATTTGCAGTGATCTTTAGTCCTTGCTCGTAAATATTACGTTGCATGCATATCTATGTTCACAGGGGACTCACTATCCTTGCAGCATATTTACTATCACCGCTGTTGGTGGATGTTCGCAGGGAATATTATCATTTGCAAGAAAGTTGTGGGCTCCGAAAATTCGGCCTCGGCCTCCGCCCGCTTTTGTGCTTTCTTTAGGGGGGAGTTTTAACGATTTAAGTTCCGAGGTAAATTTTGGAAGGCAGATGAGATAGTAGATAAGACACTACCCAGAGATTTCGCCCTCATTTTGCGAGGACTTTATGATCTGAGTTCTGGTTTCCTATAGGCGCAAGCCCCTATAGTTAATTACCTCTCCCGATAACGAGAGAGAACTTTCGATTAAGGCTAGTCGTCAATCAGATACGTAAAGATACGTGAGTCTGGCATATAGTAGCAGCAATGGGTTGAAGGTTTGAAAGTTTGGAGATTTGAGAATTTGAAAAATTGGGAGATTTGGAGATTTGATATTTAAAATTGAAAATTGCACCATCTTGCACTTAAAGCGGATGGTGGGGGAATGGATGATAGACCCGATCAAGATCCCATGGTTCCGTCGTCCCGGGCCATCGTGGTCCCTGGTCTACTTAGTCAGAGGAGGTAGTCGACCCAACCTGACAGAAGGATCCTTGTCGGCAGCCATGGGTTGCTTCGTCCAAGGGTACCTTGTAGACCTGGGGGGAATATTTGTCTAAGGGGACAAATTTGAATCCACCTTAGCTAACAGAGGGCTTTGTGCCCTATCGATCATATCCTATTGATTCATATCTCAAGGATTTGATGCCATTGGGGAGCATACGGGCTCTGGCCATAACCATAATATAATGGCGCCATTTGGCGACGACCACCTGGTTCAGAGGGCCCCGAGTCATAACCGTTTATCCTGCAGTGCCATTTAGCGGCGAAACTGCCGGTTAGAGGACTCGTACCACGTCCTTGCTGGCAGGAGATTGTTTTGAGAATGGATCCTAGTGATATTTTCGACTAGGCATTGGCTCTTTGTGAGCTGAAGTAAATTTTAATTTGTCCACCTCGGCAAACTGTTGCGGAGGGTGGATGGATTTTGCTTTTAAGCGGTTTGATAGTTGGATTTCAATTTTTAAATATCTGGAGTTGGAAAGATCTTCGAATTTTTGGGATTTTTCAGAAGATTGGATTTTGTAGGGAATTTGGATGGTACTTTGAGATATTTGAAATGGACCCCTCCGGTTGATATTTTCATTCAACACGGCCATCATCGGGGTGTGGGGTCATTCATATTTTTATGTTTTGAACCTTGTCGACTCTGCCTAATGATTGACAGAGGATCGGGTTTCGTGGGCTTTATGCCCTTGTTATTGAATTCTTTTGATTATAGGCCTTGAAGGCCTAATATGAATGTAAAATAAATATCCCGGTCGATCTCGCGACCGCATATTTATTTGATAGTTCGAGCCGTGTCAACTCCTATTTATCTGAATAGAAGGATCGGGCTCGAACCTGAATTCACTTGTTGACCCGCGCAGCATCCCTAGACGTCACGTGTGTACCAATAACACGCTCGCCGGGGCCCATGCGGGTGTTTGGGGGGCATTTTATAGTTATTGATTGAACATTGTCGACTCCTATTTTCTTGCTTTAGGAGGATCATGTTCAAACTTATTGACCCGCGCAGCATCCCCAGACGTCACGTGTGTACCAATAACACGCTCGTCGGGGCCCGTGCGGGTGTTTGCCGATGGATGCATTACACATGATACATTCATATGCATGCATGATTCTTGAAATACAATTATAGTGTCGAATGGCACACTATAGTGAAACCCTCTACTTATACAGCAGGAGGATTTGAAATGTAGTATTAATGTCAAATGTTATACTAGAGTGAAATCCTCTGCTTATACAGCAGGAGGATTTAGAATGCAATAACAGTGTCAGAAGACACACTAGAGTGAAACCCTCTGCTTCTTATGGAAGGAGGATTTGAAATGTAATAACAGTGTCAGATGACACACTAGAGTGAAACCCTCTGCTTCTTATGGAAGGAGGATTTGAAATGTAATAACAGTGTCAAATGACACACTAGAGTAAAACCCTCTGCTTCTTATGGAAGGAGGATTTGAAATGTAATAACAGTGTCAAATGACACACTAGAGTAAAACCCTCTGCTTCTTATGGAAGGAGGATTTGAAATGTAATAACAGTGTCAGATGACACACTAGAGTGAAACCCTCTGCTTCTTATGGAAGGAGGATTTGAAATGTAATAACAGTGTCAGATGACACACTAGAGTGAAACCCTCTGCTTCTGTAAATGCATGTGGGCATACTCTTAAAAATGCACGTATATAAGTTTTTAGACATACACATACGATGCGCTTATACACATTCATAACCCATCATGCTTATCATAATACATGCAAAAAGGGGATTTTATAATATTTGCATGTAGTACGGAGGGGTGTCCGGATATATGCTTGTATTCCTTGATTGAACCTCATCGGCAGAGGACGATACGGCAGCACCCTCGGTAAGCATGGTACGTCGTATTGTAACGCCAAGCTTTGAAGATTATTCGCACTTCCAAGGCCTATTAATATCAGAGATGTTTTCTCTTGGACAAAAGGCAAAGAAGAAACTTTGAAACACCAGGAAGTTTAGTTCGAATTTGCTCAAACATCTCTTCCATTCTTGCAGGGGATGTCCCTCTTGCTAGTCGATTCTGCCTGAGGGATCGGTGAGTATTTGTACTTCTTGGTTGAATAGCATCGGCGAAGGCGGTATTATAACACCATTAGTGTGCATGGTATATTAACGCCAGACTTCAAAGATTATTCGTATTTTCAAGGCTTATCGATGTTGGAGATATCTTCTCTCAGACAAAAGGCAAAGAAGAAACTTTGAAACACCAGGAAGTTTAGTTCGAATTTGCTCAAACATCTCTTCCATTCTTGCCGGAGATGTCCCTTTTGCTGGTCGACTCTGCTTGAGAAGTCAGTTGGTATTCCTACTCATCACATGCCCTTGTATACATTTGTGCCCACAGGGGTTCTCCATGATCACAACGTACCCGCTGTTGTTATCCACAAATGAGTTGTACTTATCAGCAGGGGCCAGCCATATCCATCACGATTTCCCTGAGGTGTTTGTAGGAGAATAATTGTACCATATCCACCTTTCATCAATTTCAGGTGGTGTTAATCGTACTTGTTTGCTGCTACGGGCCCTCCACTATCGATTGCCAGCGTTGCCTTTCTCAATCAACAGGCATAGTTATTTGCATGATAAATCTTTGATTGCTGCAAGTGGGTAGTACTTGTACTTTTGCAATTGACTGATGTTTAGGTCAATTACACTTGGAAGTCCACTGCGAGTCCCCTGATTTTGGCATTTAGGACTTGGTTCTCTGCAGTTCAGTTCAAGTCCCTTGCTTGTTCAGCTCGGATTCAGTTCCCTGATGGTCTGAGCTCTATGCGCTTCTTGTTTGAGTATTGACCCTCTTAATTGTTGTTCAAGTTAGATGTTCTTTATTGTCCAGGTCATGTATACTTTAGTGAAAATTTCGGCAGCATCCCGGCATATCCCCTGTTTGGGGGGAAATGCAGGGAGCTGGGCCTTCCCACCACGCTACAAGAGCGTGTATGGTAGGTGTCTTTAGACACCGCGGCCGTACATTTTTCATCCCACCACGCTACAAGAGCGTGTATGGGGTCTTTAACAGTAACAGTACGAGAGCACCGGTGGTTTTCCCTACCACGCTACAAGAGCGTGTATATAGCTTACCCACCTCGTCGTATGCCTCGCACCGGGCTCCCTCCTACCGTGCTACAAGAGCGCGTATAGGTGGTTCTCCGGTCCGCCGCAAACACCGAAAATGGGATTTTGGGTGATTCCCCTCCTCGTTGTAAGCACCGCACCGGGTTTCCTCCTACCGTGCTACAAGAGCGCGTATAGGTGGTTTGCCGGTCCGCCGCAAACACCGAAAATGGGATTCTGGGTGATTCCCCTCCTCGTTGTAAGCACCGCACCGGGTTTCCTCCTACCATGCTACAAGAGCGCGTATAGGTGGTTTGCCGGTCCGCCGCAAACACCGAAAATGGGATTCTGGGTGATTCCCCTTCTCGTTGTAAGCACCGCACCGGGTTTCCTCCTACCGTGCTACAAGAGCGCGTATAGGTGGTTTGCCGGTCCGCTGCAAATGACGAGAATAGGGATCTGAGTTCAGAGATTATACCTGAGCGAGGCTGACGGTGCTGATGTCGATGTCGAGGTCGAGGACTGTCCCTACCACGCTACAAGAGCGTGTATAGGGCTTACCTGCCTCGTCGTACCTATTGCACTGGATTCCCCCCCACCGTGCTACAAGAGCGCGTATAGGAGGTCCGCCAGCGCATCAAGTGAGTCGAGGACAGGATTTGAGACTTACCTTGCGTGCGTCGTCGGCGACGGTGTCGGCTCGCGGGGCAAGAGGGGAGTACATTTCTTTATCATTTATTATAACTAATTATAATTAACAAGAATTTATTATAATTAATAATAATTAAAATAATTAATTATTATTAACGAAATAATCATAATTAATTAAAAATAATTAATTGTTATTAATAAAAAATTAATTATTTTTAATTAAATAATTAATTATAATTAATAGAAATTAATTATAATTAACTAAAAAATTAAAAGTAATTACTTAATTATTAATATAAACTAATTAAGATTAATTAATCATAATTAATTAACATTATTAATAATTAATTATATTTAATATTAAATAATTATAATAAATTTAAAATTAATTCATAATTAATAGAAATAATGATAATTAGGTAGGATTTTGATTTTGAATAGGATTAGGGAAATATGAAATTTCACAGAGAAACAAGTCCTCTGTTTCTCTCTTTTTCTTGCTTTAAGGGGCGGTTCAGCAATCGGATTTACAGGATTTGGCCGAATACGCATGCGGAAGGGGGGGAAGTTACCGTTACAGTCAGTGAGCTCCCTTGATTGCTTCCGATCAAACGCCCTAATCTTCCGATCCAACTGGAAGAGAACGCCGCTGGAGGAGTCGAAGTCGGACGGCTGGGAAGAAGCGCACGCAAGGAAGAAAGTTGCCTTCACAGCTAGCGAGCTTCTGTCGTTGCTTCCGATCGTAATGTCGTGACTTCCGATTCACACAGGAAGGGAACGTCGTCGGGAGAGGCGAAGTCGAGCAGCTGGGAGGAGCCGGAGAAGCGACTCGTGCAACCTTCACAGCAGGCGAGCTCTGTTGTTGCTCCCGATCGTAATGTTGTAACTTCCGATCGGCAGGAAGGGAATCGACGGAGGAGCGAAGTCGAACAGGGACTGGGAGCCGAAGAAGCTGCGAGGGGGAGATTTTTGTCGTGAGTCCAGTAAACCGAAGAGCAGAGGCTTCGGTCTCTTTTTAACGCCAAGGGGGATCGTGGGGAATGTGACATTGGGTGTGCGGGAGTCGTGCGAGAGGCGGCGCTAGATCGTGCGAAGAGCGGAGATCGCGGGAGCCTTTACGACGATCGTGGGAGACAAATCGCGTGAGAAGCGGCTTCTTCGTGCGGATTCCGGCGCTAGGCAGGTATGTAGGATTTTTTTTTTCGTTTGTTTGCTGTCTACAGTATGCGGGTCAACAAATGCCCCCCAACAAAGGTGGTGTGTGTCTGGAACACGCCACATTTGTTGTGTTGCTGCTTGTCACACACACATTTTTTTGTAACTTTCTTTCGTGTACATAGCACCTTCTCGTTGCCAGTTTCTGATGCATTTTCACTTTCCTTCAAGCAGGAAATGTTTAGCTGGCGCCGATCTGCGGATTTGACCCCTGATGAGCCCAGTGAGGCTGCCATTTGGGAGGTCATTGATAGACATGATCCTCGAGGTGATGCTGATATTCGTGATAGACTGGAGCAGCACGGGGATATGTTGCGGGGTCGTGACACTTTCTGCGGTTTCTTCTCACGTTCGCCCCTGCTTTCAATTCTCTCACCGGACTCCATAGAATTTGATAATCCTACTGAGTGGGTCACCAGTATCAGATTGCAATGTGGGGAGTACAATCCTGTAGACAGTACCATTGATCAGATTAGCTGGGGCATGTGCGACGTTCTACAGCCAGCAGCTGATATTCTTGAGCCTGTAGGACAGTCGAGATTGCTGAGTCATCGCCAGCTACATTCTAAGACATTAGGGTGGCCGCATGACTCTACAGTTGGGAGGATGCAGAGTCCTGCTGCTGGGTACACTTGTTGGTGCAGATATGTTCTGAGGGCCCACAGATACACACTTCAGGAGGCTGGCATTTACGAGGCTGTATACGCCTCTCTGTTTGACTTTGGACAGATTCCCCCTTCTTGGGCCCGCGGATTGGTAGAGTTTTGGGACAGTGGCAGCAACACCTGTTGGGTAGGGCCAGAGGAGCTGACAGTGACACTTTCAGATTTACAGGCTGTGTCAGGATTACCCGTCGTTGGAGGCTATTTTGAGGAGTGTATTCCTCCTGATGTGGAGTTGTTTCGTAGGATGCCTTCAGCAGATGGAAGCAGGAGGGGCAGACTAGTTCTTCCAGACATCTACCCAGCCCTTCTCCAGCATTACTGTCAGGTGTACACATCTTCTGATCTGTCGACGCGTGCTGGAGCTGCTATGCCAGTGGACACCTGGGTTCGTAGTTTTCTCCTAGACAGTTGTTTGTCTACTACTGCTGTATCGTTGCATGATCCCTTTGAGTTTGGCCTACGACCCGGAGTTTTACTGTCAGAGGATACTGCAGAGCCTTCTTCAGTCGGTTGCAGGTCTCCTGCATTACCAGGCATAGATGAGGATTTACTCTTGGCGGGATTTTTAGCCACGTGGTTGTGCATTTTTGTTCTCCCACTCAGAGTTGGATCTGTACGCTGTAGTGTTCTTCTAGCAGCCAGTCAGCTTTCTCAGGGGCAGCGCCTCTCTTTGGCTCCACCAGTGCTTGCTAGGATTTACAGGGCCCTCTGCACAGCTTCTGAGGCGACCTCCCTTGAGCTGCGGGGTTTGGTTTTACCGTGGCACTACTTGTATGGCTGGATTCATCTACATATCCGAGGTACTTTTTCATGTTTGGAGTGCCCTCAGTACTTTTTGGAGAGGGGATACCCGACAGTCATGCAGTTGGCACAGGCTTCCTCTACCTTGGAGTTAGAGCGGGTGCGACTTTTCTTCTTTGCTCCGCACCTGGTTGTAGACCGTTTCGCTGTTGTTCATCAGCCAGATGTTGTTGGCTTGCCATCTTACTTGAGTGAGCAGGTTATTACAGATGGATTTGACAGACAGAGGAGATGTGTTCTCCTGCAGAGTAGGGGCACCTTGAGAGTAGCTGAGTATTTTGTCAGCTTACGCCCGGGTTGGTTATGTCATCGTTCTGGCAATATCGTGATATTGGAGAGGTATCAGCCGAACAGAGTTGCTCGCCAGTTTGGCTTCTCCCAGGCTACAGCATATGATGGACGGCCGCTTATTCCTGGGGTAGCCGATACTAGACACACTGACATAGTTCCTCAGGAGGCCCGTTTATATGCAGCTTCTGCAGTGTGGTTGCATCTGCTGAGATTTGGTACTGGCTCTACTTTTCGTATAGCTCCTCCCCACAGTCATACTGGTGTCAGTTACACGCACTTGACCTGGGTACGACTCTCTTTTGCCCCTTTTCTAGAGCGCGGTGCCCGGACGTACGAGCGCCGAGTACACACTTTAGAGTTACCGAGGGGACGGAGATCCTCACGGGGCTTTTTGCGGATCAGGGATGATAGAGGTAATTTCTTTGTTAATTCTCTTGTTAATCTTTATCCTGTTGGCTGATTATTTAGTCTTGTATCTTCTCTCGATTTTGGTGCAGGGAGGCACAGTGAGAGCCATACTGCTACTGAGAGTACTGCGCCCTCTCCTGTTAGGGCACGAGTTACAGATCCTGCTCCACACCGCACCGAGACACCTCGGTCTTCTCGTGGGCGTTCCGGTTCCCGACGTACTGAGCCTTCCCCTACTTATGCAGACCCGGTAGCTAGTTCCGTGCCAGAGCACTTTCTTACTCCTGAGGAGGCATCAGCGGATCCTCGGTTGTCAGACTTTTCAGGGTATAGTGCTCCTGATTCCTCTTCATATTTCAGCTTTCAAGTGGATCCATATGGGTCATTTTGGTCCGGAGAGGCGTTTGGAGAGAGACCTATTTGGCCTGGTGAGTCATCAAGAGCTGGTGCAGCTTTACCTGGGGAGCCTCCTGTCGTACCGTCGTACACACCTACGGTCTTAGACTTAGTACCAGTAGCAGCAGCACCTTACTCCGAGGCACTTCCCAGTGGCCTTTCCAGCTCTTACCCTGAGGTCCATCCCAGTGACTTTGCTAGCTCCTCTTCAGGTATGCTGTTATTTTAATTTCATATCTCACACTTTCTCTCCTCTTCTTTTCTCTCTTTCTTTTTTTTATTGCTTGTGGATTCTCTTGTAGTGCCTGCAGAAGCAGACTATGTATCAGAGATTCGCTGTCACGCTCCTGTAGCTTCTGACCCTTGGCACGGAGATATGTACGGTCACTGTACGAACTTTCTTCATGATTTGATAGCCCGAGTGGACCCTGGATCACCTGACTCCATGAGACAGTTCACTTCTACTGCCAATTACACCCTTGGTTTACTAGCGCAGCTTGGGTTAGAGACTTCAGAGATGCAGTACTGGGAGACCTTATGCAGAGAGACTGAGTTTTACATCAAGAGATTGCAGTCTCTTTCCATTATGCGCACCAGGGTTTCTTTGATAGAGTTACAGGAGAAGGTTGATGGATGCCGTGCAGCGGCAAATGTGGCCCGAGATGAGTTTGATAGGAGCACTGAGGCTCTTAGGAAGCACCGAGAGAGCTCTTCCAGCATGGCTAGCGAGATTGAGGGGTTGACTTCTCGCGTGAGGGACCTTTGGAGGGACATCAAGGGAGTGATGTCTCGCAAGTCAGACCTTCAGGAGGGGCACGATCGACGTGAGCGGCTCATTAGGAGGGAGGAGCAGCGCAACCAGATGTTACACCAGGCACTGCAGGCCGCTGAGACTGCACTGACTCGAGCCACAGAGGAGCTGCACACCGCTGAGACTGAGTACCAGGTTTTGGCTGAGGTTTCTTCACAGTTGGGGGATTTACGTGCTCGTCTTCCTTGATGTACTTTTCTCTTTTTTGATCTTTTTATGAGATGTACTCCGCCGTTTCCTGTACGGATTGTATGGTATTTCATGATGATTATATGTAGCACTTTCTGCACCTCTTCTTCTCTCCCCCTTTTTTTTATTGCTGAGACTGAGTATCCAGTTTTAAATATTTATTTGGGGATTTCGGCACGCAGCGCGATGTCGACCCAAATAAATATTTAAAATGCCCCCAGTTCTTAGGGCCACCCATGGGTGTCATTTAGGATACCCCTTTCTGTAGTTTTGGCTGGAGTCCTATGATTTCGGCTCCCTCAACTTCATGCTCTACGCAACAGACTTGGTGAAGGGTTTATATGTTTTGAGTTAAACTGGTAGTACCAGATATATATAGCATTCTGGCCTCTGACCGATCAGGAAAACTTCAATCTGGGTCACTCAAGCCCATCAGACTAGGAAAGCTAGGATTTGATGGCTCTTTACCATTTAGCTACTGAAACGGGGGTTCCACTACTACGGCCTTTCTTTTGGCTTGTTGAGTAAGCGGAGCTGCCAGCGACTCGGCCACATCTTGGCTTGTTGAGCCCGACCTCATACACCCATTCAGGCTTCAGACTTGAGCCATAAGGAGATGCACTCTCCTAAGCTGAGTTTATTAAAGTTTGCAGATTTGAAGTCAACTTTCATGATCGTAGGTTTCAGAGCCGACGAATATATGGTAATTGTGTTGGTTGGAAGAATATCCTTCCCCTCATAACTTTGACTCTCCAGTCAATCAGGAAGACCTCGTGGACTACTACTACTAAAACTTATCGAGCTAAATAAGCCTTTGTACTTCTTGCGATCCTTATTGTCGAGTTAACGAAGTGGGGGTTCCGCTACTACGGCCTTTCTTTTGGCTTGTTGAGTAGACGGAGCTGCCAGCGACTCGGCCACATCTTGGCTTGTTGAGTCCGACCTTGTACACCCTATTCGAACTTTGAGTTTCAGGATGCAGAAAGACTTATGCTGCTCTAGCTCAACTTATTGAATCGTGTAACCATGAGAGCCTTCTTTTCTTGACCTTCGAAGTTCTGAGGTACTAGGGAAGGTGATGTCCAAAATATTTTGGAGGACCACTAGTAGTATTTATTTAGGGATCTCGGCACGCAGCGCGATGTCAACCCAAATAAATACCAGAATTTCCTTATCTTGTAGGAGAAAATCTTGTATTTCTTGATTTTAAATATTTATTTGGGGCTTTCGGCATGCAACGCAATACCGACCCAAATAAATATTTAAAATGCCCCCAGCCTTGTGGAGGATTTTAATGGGGTACTTGAAACATCTCCTTGTGCTATAAGGGAGTTTCAAGAAAGTACACATATACACTATCAAACATATATATAATATTTCCACTATTACATGATACATTAAGCACAAAATTTTAATCTTTACGCATAGTATTTCTTCAAGTATCGACCATTGATTGGTGGCATAGGCCTTTGGCCATCCAAATCGATCAGTTGATAAGCTCCACCTTGGTACACCTTTTCGACGACGAAAGGTCCTTCCCAATTGGGTACAAATTTACCACCAATTTTTCGATGTGGGATGATTGGCCTTCTCTGTACCAGGACCAATTCCCCTTCTTGAAACGTACGATGGCGCACCATTCGATCAAAGGACTTTGTCATTCTTGCTCGGTAAAGCTCCAGATTTTGTTGAGCTTGTAATCTGACTTCGTCAAGTGCATCGAGCTCCTCCAGTCTCAACTGAGCATTTTGTTCTCGAGTAATCTCATTCTGGATGGCAACTCGGAGTGATGGTAATTCAACTTCTAGAGGCAATACTGCTTCGACTCCAAACACCAGTGAGTAAGGAGTGGCTTTGGTCGGTGTTTTATAGGTTGTGCGATAAGCCCATAATGCCTCTGACATCTTTGTATGCCACTCTCTTTTATTCTTGGTGAGAATCTTCTTTAACAATTTCACCAGTGTCTTGTTGAAGGCCTCTGCCAACCCATTTGCTCTTGGATAATAAATTGAGGAATATCGCCAATCGATCTTATGTCGATCGATGAATTTATTGATCTTAGTGCTTTTGAAAGCCGCACCATTATCGGAAATGATGCGACGTGGTACACCGAATCTGTAGACAATATTATGGGTAAAGAAATTGATTACATGTTCAGATGTGACCTCTTTGAATGGAGCCGCTTCTGCCCACTTAGAAAAGTAGTCGGTCGCTGCCAAAATGAAGCGGTGTCCTCCTGATGATGGTGGATCTATTGGCTCGATTATATCAGTACCCCAACATTCGAACGGCCAGGATGCTATCGTAGGGTGGAGTGGATTCGGTGGTTGATGTATAACATCGCCATGAATCTGACACTCGTGGCACCTCTTAGCATGATCAATACAGTCTTTTACCATTCTTGGCCAATAGTAACCCATTCTTTTGATTTTAATGGCCATTTTAGGACCTGCTTGATGCGCTCCACAAAGGCCTTCGTGAACTTCTACTATCACCTTGCCGGCTTCTTTAGTCCCTAGGCACCTTAGCCACATTTGATCGAACGCACGCCGATATAACGTGTTGTTGACAAATGCGTATCGTAGTGCTCTCTTTCTAATTTGAGCCGCTAATGACTTATCTGCTGGTAGTTTACTTTCTTTGAAGTAATCAATGAAAGGTTGTCTCCAGTCATCTTCTTCTTTTACATCTAGACAATGCTGCCATGGTTCTGAAGCTTGACTATCCTTTCGTCTTCTTTTAGGAACTTGATCTTCTTTGAGCTGATCTTCAAGATCAACTGGTTGGGGAGGTTTAGGATCAACCGGGGTTGCATCCTGTTGGCTTGGATCTGATATTCCCTCTACCTGCGGGAGTTGTAGTAGTGCTGGCTCTAAGACCCGCCGACTGTGCACCATAATCATCATAGGCCATTCATCATCCATATTCACCATTTCTTTAGCTAGTTTAGCTAGGCAGTCGGCTTTACTATTTTGGGCTCGGGGGACTCGTGCTAATTTAATGATCGGGATTTGCTTCATAAGCTCGAGAACTCGCCGATGGTAATAGGCCAACTCGAACTTGGTGATTTTGTAAATCCCCAGTACTTGGTTTACAACGAGTTGAGAATCTCCAAATATTTGGAGATTTTGAATTCTGACATTGATTGTAATTTCTAGTCCTGCAATTAGAGCTTCATACTCAGCCTCATTATTGGTTCGAGGCTCAGTCAAGCTAAATGAGAATCTCATTACGCCTCCCTCAGGTGATACAAAAATGAGACCGATTCCAGCTTGAACTTTTTCCAAATTTGGAGGCCGAGCGCGCTTAATCGATGATGCTCCATCAAAGTACATTTCCCACACTTGTAGCATTTCATCTTCTTCGACGCTCATAATCTGCTCGTCAGGCAGATCGTCATTGAGTGGTGAATCGGCAGGGATAGGATGCGCAGCAAGAAAGTCTGCTAACACCTGACCTTTTACCGTTTTTTGTGGGACATATGTGATATCAAATTGCAGGAGCAATACTGCCCACCTGGCTAAACGACCTGTCAACGCTGGTCTTGTCATCAAGAATTTCAGCGGATCGATCTTTGATATCAAGGTGATTTTGTGGGAGAGCATATAGTGGCGGAGCTTCTGGACTGCGAAGATCAACGCCAGACAATGTTTCTCAATTGGAGAATATCGTACTTCTGCTCCGATTAATCTCCGACTGATATAGTAGAGTGCATTTTCTTTTCCTTTCTCATTGTGTTGGGCCAATAATGCTCCGAGGGACTCTTCTAGTGCTGCTGTATACAGTATAAGAGGCTTCCCCGGAATTGGAGCTGCGAGAATGGGTGGATTTAACAAGTATCTCTTGATGCTGTCAAACGCTTCCTGGCATTCTGCATCCCATTTGAAGCGGACATCCTTCTTCATTAGTTTGGAAAATGGTTGGCACCTACCCGACAGATTCGATATGAATCGTCGAATGAAAGCCAGTTGCCCTTGCAAGGAGCGGAGTTGACGAAGGTTCTTTGGCGGCGGCATCTCCATAATCGCCTTAATTTTATTGGGATCAACTTCTATGCCTCGGTGACGGACGACATAGCCAAGAAATTTACCGGAGGAGACCCCGAAAGCACACTTAAGGGGATTCATCTTCAGATTATATTTTCTGACTCTCTCGAATACTATCCTTAAGTCATTAAGGTGATCTCTTCGGTCCATGCTTTTGACAACCAGATCATCTACGTAGCATTCTACCTTCTGGTGTATCAGTTCATCAAAAATATGGGTCATTGCCCGCTGATAGGTGGCACCTGCATTCTTCAGGCCGAAGGGCATGACTGTGTAGCAGAAAATGCCAATGGGCGTTCTAAAGGATGTATGCTTTTCATCTTCAGGCGCCATCTTGATCTGATTATATCCTGATGATCCATCCATGAAAGAGAACATATCATGGTTTGATGTGGTGTCAACCAGTAGTTCTGATACAGGAAGTGGAAAGTCATCTTTTGGACATGCTTTGTTAAGGTCCCTGAAATCGATGCAGATACGAATCTGGCCATTCTTCTTCTTTACGGGGACAATATTTGCTATCCAATTAGCATACTTTTCTTCACGGATAAATCCTGCCTCTATGAGCTTCTTTGTTTCTGCAATCACCTGTTCTTCAATCTCCAATCTCATTCTCCTTGGAGCTTGTTTGACTGGTGTTGCATCTGGCTTGATGGCTAATCTGTGAACTGCTACGTCAGGGGATAAGCCGGGCATTTCAGCGTATGTCCAGGCAAAGCAGTCCCTGAATTCACAGAGGAGCTTTTTTATTTCTTCAACCTGTACTTCGGGCAAGAGAGCACTAATGAGGGTTGGGCGAGGGTCTTCTTCAGTCCCTAAATTGACTTCTTTCAGTTCATCCATAGTGATCGCCTGTCCACCATCTTCTAACTCTTCTGGTGCAGGCTTGGCTTCTATGGTCTGATCGTTTGGAAGATTAATTTCAAAAGACCTCTTCTTCGCTGTCACCATCAGATTCAATTTTTCTATGTGAAATTGCTCGGCAGTTCTCCTTTCGGGGATACTTTCGCATGATGAACCCGAGGCCCTTTTTTGCAGAAATATCCTTCTTTCGTAATGAGTGAGGATTTCTTCGATACCAGAGACTTAAGCAGAAACGAACTTGTTGTTTAGAGGAGCGAAGACTTCCTTGCTTTCGTAGCATTCTTTGAATATTTCTACTATTGAATCTGGGAAATCTCGTGGGCACTAACTCCCCGGAATCAATGAGCCTACGAAACCAATCATGATTTCCTTCTTCCTCAAGCTTTCCGATCGAATAAAATAGGCTCGCTGGCCCATCCCTTTTTCTAGGGGGAGGTACATAAAATGTTATGAGCTCCTCGACTTTATGCACTTCTCGCGGAATGATTTCTCTGAAGTGTTGTAGGGGGATACGCGTGATTACGAGTACACTATCTGAAATTGACAGGCTGCCTACTCTTCTGGAGAATATTTCCTGCACCGTATTCATATAGATAGAGTCGTAGTCATAATCATCATTTGAATATGCGATTTCTCTACTCCATTTGGCCTTTGATCGGCATGTCTTCTGGGATTTGGTAGGGGTGACATCACTTTCATCTGTATCACTCCCCAGATGGGGCACATGTCTCCTTTCCTTAGGAATGGTCGTAGCTTTGGGAAGGATCGACGCTGCCTTCCTTCTCCCCTCTTGCTTTTTCTTAACTTCTCGTTTAGGTTGCTTTGGAATATTTGGGTTTGATGTCTGGGCCTCAAGAGAGGTCGATGGCCTTAGCTTCCTTGGCATGAAGTATCTGGCATCTTCATACATCGTTACTTCATGAACTGCAAATGGTTGGATGTCGCCGGAGATCCGGAATTCTTCCCCATCCCTGAGGTATTTCATGCATTGATGAAGTGTTGATGGAACAATACCATACTCATGTAACCATGGGCGACCCAGAAGCGCCTTAAATGAAGTATCTGCATCAATCACATGAAATTTGGCATCTGTATGAAGTTCTCCAAATATGAGAGAAAGCGTAAATGATCCCAGAGTCTTTTGTCCTTTCTCATTGAAGCCGTGTACCATTAATTTCTCTGGTCCGAGGTGTTGCACATCGAGGCAAAGCGATCTCAATGCCTTCAAGCTTATGAGATTTACGGAAGACCCAGGGTCGATTAAAATTCGACTGATCACCATGTTGTCGCTTTCTGCCGTGACGTACAGGGGGCGATTATGATCCGCTGTTCCGAGCATCATATCGTCTTCAGTGAAAGTGATTATTGGCTCGTTCCGAGCTTGTAACACCTCCGTTAGATTACGCTCAGCGAAATACGCTTCATATCTTTCAGGATCCTTGAGGGCCTGAATCAGAGTCTCCCGAAGGTCTTTAGACATTATGAGAGCGTCATATATGCTGAGTTGTGCTGGGATCTTCCTTAGATGAGATAAGATATTATAATCTATCCCCTTAGCTGGAGCCTTTTTCTTCTCAAGGTCTTCAGTGATAATATCTTCGTTGATGACTATGTTCTTCCCCTTGTCTTTGTTAAGGACTCCCTTCTTTGGTGGAGGCGGCAACACTCTACCACTTCTTAATTGCACTTGTGCTATCTCGTCTGGCGTAGACTCGTTTGATGGAGCGTCCTCTTCAGAGCCAGCCATCATAGCATCCGGAGACTCATTTTTAGGTTCAGAATCATCCTCCAGTCTTACGTATCCCATCTGTGACGCTATATCATGATCGGACTCGTTCTCATTTGGGAAACACAGATCCTCTTCTGAACTATAGTCCATTGATGACGCTACCAGACAAGTTTCAGGAGCTGTTTCTTTGACATATTTTTCCTTCGTTGTAGCCGTTGAGGTTATCGAAATGACCTGGCAAGTTTCTACAGGAAGAGAATCTTCACCAGCCTCTTCTACTTCTGCCACCTTAAGTTCCGACATAAAGTCAGCGAGTTTAATGGGACGTCTTACAGTCTGGTAATATTCATCTAAACTGTCGATGACCTTTTGAGTTGCTGTCTTTTTCTCCTTAGGCTTCTTCAATTTAGTTCTTCTCTTGGAAGATTTTGCTTTACCAGATTTTGAAAAATCAGCTCGGTTGAGGTGATGTTTCGAAGTAGATGCTTGTGCCGCAGGTAGACCCTTCAAATCTAGCATCGGCTCAGTACGAGATTTCCACTTCACTCCTGGAACTCCTTCGAGCTGTTTCAGCATTTTTACAGTCTTCTTGGAGATTGCAGTCTCCCACTGTTCATCTTGGGTTGACTTCTTTTTATCTATTCTTTCTTCAGTCGGGGGTACGGAAGAGGACGTAACCATCCGAGTGAATTCCTTCTTGGGATGAATTAACACGTTATCTGACAATGTCAACTCCCCCATTTTGTACTTCTTTTCCAACCAATCTTTGAAGACATAGCAGTCTTCAATTGGGTGGCTAATTACCCGGTGATAAGGACAGTAATTTGGGTTGCTACTATGTTTGGATTCTTCAGGTCTTTTACATTCTGGTAGCTCTAAACCAGCTTTGAGTGCCTGTCGAAATAGCTTAGCAACGCTTTCCCTCTTAAACGAATATTCTTTATTCATCTTCTCCTTGAGGGATGGGAACGTTCTGTCACCAGATCCCACTGCTTGTCTTGGACGCTCTCCTCCATCCTGAAAGGTTCGGGGTTTATCATTTCCACCAAGCACTAATTTTGGTTGAGGATTAGGATTGTAAGCCTGTTTTGGTTTATCTTCATATTGCATTGGCTGCTTTCCCTTATCTGCATTGTATATTGCCCATTTACCTTTGTCAACAGCATATTCCGCCTGTCTTCTCTTATCAGGCCTGGAAGGGAATGTGGAATAAGCTTCAAATTTCCTGGCCTCGGGTGCTTTGGCCCTTTTAGGCTTATCGGGGAGACTTTCTGATTTTGACAAGTTTAACTTTTCAAATTTTGCCACCCTATCTAGTAAATCCTGGAAGGTAGTGATGGAGGCCATACATAAGAAGGGCTGCATTTTATCATCAATGTTCCCCATTAATAATTGAACTGCATGCTCTTCTTCTAGCTGCTGTTCACACTTCATGCTGAGATTACGCCAACGTGTTATGTATTTCGTTACCGACTCATCCTTTCTCCTTTTATCTAAGGCGAGATCAGCGATGGTGGTTTTCTCCGTCGCACTGGCGAACCTTTTTACGAATGAGGCTTCTAATTCCGCGAATGTCTTTAAAGAATCATTCGGTAGTTCGGCGTACCACTCAAAGGCAGTTCCAGTCAAGCTACTGACAAATTGCCGGAATAATAAAGCATCATTTCCTCCCGTGTTCCCACAGGTGGCTTTAAACTGTGCCAGATGCTGCCTGGGATTTTTGTTCCCATCGAAAGTGTAGAATTTTGGTACGGAATATCCTTTCGGATACGGTACCTGGTCGTATTCCGCTGGGTACGGGCGACCTTTTCCTACTAGCTTCTCTGCTTGTTCAGCAGCTATGATGGCTTTAATTTTCTCACTAATTAAACCCTCCAACTGTGCTGGCGTCACAGGTTCAGATACACTCGCCACATTTTGTGGAGTGCGTTGACGGGCATTGTCGTTGGCTTCATTACCACCTTCAGGCACGCCTTTCACTCCTGAGGCTTGGGGCGGATTTGCTGGAGCACTACCTGCGGCTTGGTTGACGGGTTGAACTGGTGTAGGGCCTACAGAAGTGGCCTTCTGCATCATCTCCATCATCGTTGTCATCTGCGTCATCATCTCAGACATTTTTTCATTTAATTGAGAGATTTCTTTGTCCTTTGCTCGCATTTGTCGTCTCACTTGCCTTCTCATCTCTGCAAGGGTGATGGTTTCGGCGGAAAAAGGATTCTCTTCAACTTCTTCTTCTTCTTCAGAGGAGCGAACACTTCTGTTTGCTATAGATCCCGCCTTATAGCGACGTCGGTATACTTGTCTAACCGGCGGCTGTTGATTATCATCATCTTCGCCATCCTCATAGTAGGCTTCATCAACGTGGCTTACCATGTGGACTACCTCGATTTCCATAGTACCTTCATCATATTCTCCTTCAAACCCTTCTTCTTGTATCTGAATTTCTGAACGGCGTCGCCACTGGATTTCTGGCTCTTGATCTGGGATAAGTACTTCTTCGATTCGTGGACTACGATCAAAGTAGACTCCCTCTTTGGCCGGGATAGGTGAATGACGGGATCCCTTGGAGGACTCTCCAAGGTGTCGACCATCATCATAACTGTCATTATGGGCCTTCTTTTCGGCCCACCTCTGACTATTTCGATTGGCAGGGGCGGATCTCCGGGAAACTTCTCCGGTTGTCACGCCTGGAGTTTTTATTTCTTCAATCATTTTCTCCTTTCGAGGCTTCGGCCTCCAGACTTGCTTGCCTTTCCACTGGGCCCTTTCGGCGGTGGATTCCTGGACACGAGGTCCAAGTGTCACACCCCGATGTGCTCTCCGTGGAATATGCTGTTGTTGTCCTCTTCTTTCTGTTATCACAACAGATGATAACCTGTCTCTAGGAGGGGTCCTCCTTGTATCAATAAATGGTGGCCTCTGAAATTTTTTCTTCATCAGGCCCTTTTCCTTAACTGTCTTCAGTACTCGATGCACTCGGGCAGATAGACGTTCGGGCTCTCTTATCTTCTGAGGAGTCGAGGCTTCTGGTTGGCGCTCCCAAAAAGATTGTTTTAGCTCTCCAGTAGAGCTATTTCTCCTCACCCACCTCAGGTTAGCAAACCTATTTCGTGTTGGGACATCAGTCTCTGGCTTTCGTGCTGGTAGGTTGGAGGGATGTACTGGTACTGGCAGCTGTTGAGCACGCAACTCTGCGTTTCTCTTCCTCCTTTGCCTTCGAGTGAGCTTTCCCCCAGATGAGGAAGCTTCTGCATCATACTTCCCAAATGCAACAGGCTCTTTGGGCAGGGCGATGGTGTTTGCAGTCACCACTGAAATTTTTCTTCCGCCAACAACCCTTTTGGCAGTCAGGATTTCAGGCTGAGACAATCTTTCAAACACAGAGACTCTTCCTTGGGCAACATCCCTTGTAGTAGTTCGCGGCGCTGGCAGGTGCGCACGTTGTACAGTAGTCTTTGTAGAATGAGACCTTGCAGAAGGCTCTTCAGAATTCATGCCATATACAGGAACGGCTGCAGCCCTTGCAGTAGCTGCTGAGAATTCAAGCCCACCAAAGTGGATGGTGGCTCCAGTATTTCCAGTATTGATGACAGTATTCGCCAGCTGGATCCTGGCTCCTCGTCCCAGATGGACGGTAATCGGGGTGTCCTGCATTTCCATTCTACATAAATGGAAGGCAGGGGTTAGTAGTCAAAATTGATACATCACCCCACACTTTCAAATGACAGAAATTACGCAGAACCAATAATAGAAGCAGGAAAATTAAAATAGAGTTAAAACCCTGCTCATCAAATCTTCGATGAAGGTTTTTAAAAAAATGTTGATTTTCAAATTTTAGCCTATATTAATTTGCTTGCTACTATAGCCTATGAATGACTAGACAGAGATGGAAAGAGAAACCAGTCCCCAGTGGAGTCGCCAGAAATCTGTGGGCTCCGAAAATTCGGCCTCGGCCTCCGCCCGCTTTTGTGCTTTCTTTAGGGGGGAGTTTTAACGATTTAAGTTCCGAGGTAAATTTTGGAAGGCAGATGAGATAGTAGATAAGACACTACCCAGAGATTTCGCCCTCATTTTGCGAGGACTTTATGATCTGAGTTCTGGTTTCCTATAGGCGCAAGCCCCTATAGTTAATTACCTCTCCCGATAACGAGAGAGAACTTTCGATTAAGGCTAGTCGTCAATCAGATACGTAAAGATACGTGAGTCTGGCATATAGTAGCAGCAATGGGTTGAAGGTTTGAAAGTTTGGAGATTTGAGAATTTGAAAAATTGGGAGATTTGGAGATTTGATATTTAAAATTGAAAATTGCACCATCTTGCACTTAAAGCGGATGGTGGGGGAATGGATGATAGACCCGATCAAGATCCCATGGTTCCGTCGTCCCGGGCCATCGTGGTCCCTGGTCTACTTAGTCAGAGGAGGTAGTCGACCCAACCTGACAGAAGGATCCTTGTCGGCAGCCATGGGTTGCTTCGTCCAAGGGTACCTTGTAGACCTGGGGGGAATATTTGTCTAAGGGGACAAATTTGAATCCACCTTAGCTAACAGAGGGCTTTGTGCCCTATCGATCATATCCTATTGATTCATATCTCAAGGATTTGATGCCATTGGGGAGCATACGGGCTCTGGCCATAACCATAATATAATGGCGCCATTTGGCGACGACCACCTGGTTCAGAGGGCCCCGAGTCATAACCGTTTATCCTGCAGTGCCATTTAGCGGCGAAACTGCCGGTTAGAGGACTCGTACCACGTCCTTGCTGGCAGGAGATTGTTTTGAGAATGGATCCTAGTGATATTTTCGACTAGGCATTGGCTCTTTGTGAGCTGAAGTAAATTTTAATTTGTCCACCTCGGCAAACTGTTGCGGAGGGTGGATGGATTTTGCTTTTAAGCGGTTTGATAGTTGGATTTCAATTTTTAAATATCTGGAGTTGGAAAGATCTTCGAATTTTTGGGATTTTTCAGAAGATTGGATTTTGTAGGGAATTTGGATGGTACTTTGAGATATTTGAAATGGACCCCTCCGGTTGATATTTTCATTCAACACGGCCATCATCGGGGTGTGGGGTCATTCATATTTTTATGTTTTGAACCTTGTCGACTCTGCCTAATGATTGACAGAGGATCGGGTTTCGTGGGCTTTATGCCCTTGTTATTGAATTCTTTTGATTATAGGCCTTGAAGGCCTAATATGAATGTAAAATAAATATCCCGGTCGATCTCGCGACCGCATATTTATTTGATAGTTCGAGCCGTGTCAACTCCTATTTATCTGAATAGAAGGATCGGGCTCGAACCTGAATTCACTTGTTGACCCGCGCAGCATCCCTAGACGTCACGTGTGTACCAATAACACGCTCGCCGGGGCCCATGCGGGTGTTTGGGGGGCATTTTATAGTTATTGATTGAACATTGTCGACTCCTATTTTCTTGCTTTAGGAGGATCATGTTCAAACTTATTGACCCGCGCAGCATCCCCAGACGTCACGTGTGTACCAATAACACGCTCGTCGGGGCCCGTGCGGGTGTTTGCCGATGGATGCATTACACATGATACATTCATATGCATGCATGATTCTTGAAATACAATTATAGTGTCGAATGGCACACTATAGTGAAACCCTCTACTTATACAGCAGGAGGATTTGAAATGTAGTATTAATGTCAAATGTTATACTAGAGTGAAATCCTCTGCTTATACAGCAGGAGGATTTAGAATGCAATAACAGTGTCAGAAGACACACTAGAGTGAAACCCTCTGCTTCTTATGGAAGGAGGATTTGAAATGTAATAACAGTGTCAGATGACACACTAGAGTGAAACCCTCTGCTTCTTATGGAAGGAGGATTTGAAATGTAATAACAGTGTCAAATGACACACTAGAGTAAAACCCTCTGCTTCTTATGGAAGGAGGATTTGAAATGTAATAACAGTGTCAAATGACACACTAGAGTAAAACCCTCTGCTTCTTATGGAAGGAGGATTTGAAATGTAATAACAGTGTCAGATGACACACTAGAGTGAAACCCTCTGCTTCTTATGGAAGGAGGATTTGAAATGTAATAACAGTGTCAGATGACACACTAGAGTGAAACCCTCTGCTTCTGTAAATGCATGTGGGCATACTCTTAAAAATGCACGTATATAAGTTTTTAGACATACACATACGATGCGCTTATACACATTCATAACCCATCATGCTTATCATAATACATGCAAAAAGGGGATTTTATAATATTTGCATGTAGTACGGAGGGGTGTCCGGATATATGCTTGTATTCCTTGATTGAACCTCATCGGCAGAGGACGATACGGCAGCACCCTCGGTAAGCATGGTACGTCGTATTGTAACGCCAAGCTTTGAAGATTATTCGCACTTCCAAGGCCTATTAATATCAGAGATGTTTTCTCTTGGACAAAAGGCAAAGAAGAAACTTTGAAACACCAGGAAGTTTAGTTCGAATTTGCTCAAACATCTCTTCCATTCTTGCAGGGGATGTCCCTCTTGCTAGTCGATTCTGCCTGAGGGATCGGTGAGTATTTGTACTTCTTGGTTGAATAGCATCGGCGAAGGCGGTATTATAACACCATTAGTGTGCATGGTATATTAACGCCAGACTTCAAAGATTATTCGTATTTTCAAGGCTTATCGATGTTGGAGATATCTTCTCTCAGACAAAAGGCAAAGAAGAAACTTTGAAACACCAGGAAGTTTAGTTCGAATTTGCTCAAACATCTCTTCCATTCTTGCCGGAGATGTCCCTTTTGCTGGTCGACTCTGCTTGAGAAGTCAGTTGGTATTCCTACTCATCACATGCCCTTGTATACATTTGTGCCCACAGGGGTTCTCCATGATCACAACGTACCCGCTGTTGTTATCCACAAATGAGTTGTACTTATCAGCAGGGGCCAGCCATATCCATCACGATTTCCCTGAGGTGTTTGTAGGAGAATAATTGTACCATATCCACCTTTCATCAATTTCAGGTGGTGTTAATCGTACTTGTTTGCTGCTACGGGCCCTCCACTATCGATTGCCAGCGTTGCCTTTCTCAATCAACAGGCATAGTTATTTGCATGATAAATCTTTGATTGCTGCAAGTGGGTAGTACTTGTACTTTTGCAATTGACTGATGTTTAGGTCAATTACACTTGGAAGTCCACTGCGAGTCCCCTGATTTTGGCATTTAGGACTTGGTTCTCTGCAGTTCAGTTCAAGTCCCTTGCTTGTTCAGCTCGGATTCAGTTCCCTGATGGTCTGAGCTCTATGCGCTTCTTGTTTGAGTATTGACCCTCTTAATTGTTGTTCAAGTTAGATGTTCTTTATTGTCCAGGTCATGTATACTTTAGTGAAAATTTCGGCAGCATCCCGGCATATCCCCCGTTTGGGGGGAAATGCAGGGAGCTGGGCCTTCCCACCACGCTACAAGAGCGTGTATGATAGGTGTCTTTAGACACCGCGGCCGTACATTTTTCATCCCACCACGCTACAAGAGCGTGTATGGGGTCTTTAACAGTAACAGTACGAGAGCACCGGTGGTTTTCCCTACCACGCTACAAGAGCGTGTATATAGCTTACCCACCTCGTCGTATGCCTCGCACCGGGCTCCCTCCTACCGTGCTACAAGAGCGCGTATAGGTGGTTCTCCGGTCCGCCGCAAACACCGAAAATGGGATTTTGGGTGATTCCCCTCCTCGTTGTAAGCACCGCACCGGGTTTCCTCCTACCGTGCTACAAGAGCGCGTATAGGTGGTTTGCCGGTCCGCCGCAAACACCGAAAATGGGATTCTGGGTGATTCCCCTCCTCGTTGTAAGCACCGCACCGGGTTTCCTCCTACCATGCTACAAGAGCGCGTATAGGTGGTTTGCCGGTCCGCCGCAAACACCGAAAATGGGATTCTGGGTGATTCCCCTTCTCGTTGTAAGCACCGCACCGGGTTTCCTCCTACCGTGCTACAAGAGCGCGTATAGGTGGTTTGCCGGTCCGCTGCAAATGACGAGAATAGGGATCTGAGTTCAGAGATTATACCTGAGCGAGGCTGACGGTGCTGATGTCGATGTCGAGGTCGAGGACTGTCCCTACCACGCTACAAGAGCGTGTATAGGGCTTACCTGCCTCGTCGTACCTATTGCACTGGATTCCCCCCCACCGTGCTACAAGAGCGCGTATAGGAGGTCCGCCAGCGCATCAAGTGCGTCGAGGACAGGATTTGAGACTTACCTTGCGTGCGTCGTCGGCGACGGTGTCGGCTCGCGGGGCAAGAGGGGAGTACATTTCTTTATCATTTATTATAACTAATTATAATTAACAAGAATTTATTATAATTAATAATAATTAAAATAATTAATTATTATTAACGAAATAATCATAATTAATTAAAAATAATTAATTGTTATTAATAAAAAATTAATTATTTTTAATTAAATAATTAATTATAATTAATAGAAATTAATTATAATTAACTAAAAAATTAAAAGTAATTACTTAATTATTAATATAAACTAATTAAGATTAATTAATCATAATTAATTAACATTATTAATAATTAATTATATTTAATATTAAATAATTATAATAAATTTAAAATTAATTCATAATTAATAGAAATAATGATAATTAGGTAGGATTTTGATTTTGAATAGGATTAGGGAAATATGAAATTTCACAGAGAAACAAGTCCTCTGTTTCTCTCTTTTTCTTGCTTTAAGGGGCGGTTCAGCAATCGGATTTACAGGATTTGGCCGAATACGCATGCGGAAGGGGGGGAAGTTACCGTTACAGTCAGTGAGCTCCCTTGATTGCTTCCGATCAAACGCCCTAATCTTCCGATCCAACTGGAAGAGAACGCCGCTGGAGGAGTCGAAGTCGGACGGCTGGGAAGAAGCGCACGCAAGGAAGAAAGTTGCCTTCACAGCTAGCGAGCTTCTGTCGTTGCTTCCGATCGTAATGTCGTGACTTCCGATTCACACAGGAAGGGAACGTCGTCGGGAGAGGCGAAGTCGAGCAGCTGGGAGGAGCCGGAGAAGCGACTCGTGCAACCTTCACAGCAGGCGAGCTCTGTTGTTGCTCCCGATCGTAATGTTGTAACTTCCGATCGGCAGGAAGGGAATCGACGGAGGAGCGAAGTCGAACAGGGACTGGGAGCCGAAGAAGCTGCGAGGGGGAGATTTTTGTCGTGAGTCCAGTAAACCGAAGAGCAGAGGCTTCGGTCTCTTTTTAACGCCAAGGGGGATCGTGGGGAATGTGACATTGGGTGTGCGGGAGTCGTGCGAGAGGCGGCGCTAGATCGTGCGAAGAGCGGAGATCGCGGGAGCCTTTACGACGATCGTGGGAGACAAATCGCGTGAGAAGCGGCTTCTTCGTGCGGATTCCGGCGCTAGGCAGGTATGTAGGATTTTTTTTTTTCGTTTGTTTGCTGTCTACAGTATGCGGGTCAACAAAAGTATTGTACGTTCGTTGGCATGTTGATGTGGGCTACTAGCTGGACTGCATTCATCACTAATTTCTCCCTGTATGTTGACTAGCAAGTTGCTGGATTCGCTTGCATGTCTTCTAGTGTTGATGGAAACTGCCATATGTATCTGCAAGATAGCTGTCATCAGTCGTAGGGAGATTATTATATTTGTTACTTGTCGACTGCCTTTGCTTGCAAGGGATCTACTATACTTGCAACACATCTATCATCACTACTTGTAGGTGTCATGTGGGGAGTATGATCATCTATACATGTTACCTGACAAGCTGTTACATCCACTGTCGATGCTTATAAGCGGGTCAATGCACTTGTTTACCAGCTAACAGTTGGTGGTGGTAAGCAGGTTATCTTCACTATAACCTTCACTCCTTCATCTCCAGTCATGTTGCATTCTTCATGTGTGATTGTGGGTGAATCACTATGCTGTTGTCTATTGCAAATTGCCCGCAAGGCGGCTACCGTGCCTCTTTGCAACTAGGCAACACTGATTGCATGTAAACTGTATATTTTAAACTCCTGGCACACATCTTGGTTATCAGGTCATTGCATTCATCATCTTCCAACTTCTTCTACTTGCTAAAAGTCGGTATATTTGTTTAGTGTCGGCTTTAGGAGATTGTTATGTTTGCTTGCAAATACAGCACATATCCTCCTCAATTGCTATTGATCATTGCTTGGAGTTCCGTTTAACACAAGTCCCCTGCTTATTCATTTACATTTGTTTAAATGACTTGGATTACCATTTAGCATCTGCATATTTAATTTTATTATGCATTTTAAAGTTTAAGGTCCAATTCATTATTGTTCAGTTCAAGTTATGTTCCCTACATTTGTTCAAATTTGGTCCCCTGTTCACTGAAAAATTCGGCAGCCTTTCGGCGTCTTTCCTGTTTAGGGAAAAATTGGGGAGTCTTAGCCTTCCTGCCACTTCAAGAAAGACGTGCACAATTGGTGTCTGGTGACACTGCGGCCTTAGTCTTCAATCACACCACGCTAAGAAAGGTGTGCATGAGTCTTCGGGGTGTACCTGTTTGAAAATGCACAATTTCTTTCCCCGCAAGCACTAAGGCACATACATAGGTACTTTAAGTGTTGCCCTGCCATGCTAAGAAAAGCGCGAACAAGGCTTACCTGCCTCGCCGCACCGCAAGAATCATGAGTTCCCTCCCACCACGTTAAGAAAAGTGCGAATAGTTGGTTGCTCAACACGCTGCAAGTGCCAAGCACGGGACACGGGATTTTGAGTTCGAGGAGTGTTATACCTTTGCAAATGATGTCGGCGGCGGTGTCAAGGTCGAGGGCGATGATGAAAAAAGAAAATTAAAAAAAAAATCTTTTTCTTATCTCTCTTTTTTTCTATTTTTACCTTTTTTTAATTTTTTCTCTTTTTTATTTAAATAATAATATTATTAATATAATAATAATATTAATAGTGATAATAATATTATTATTAACAATAAAATTATTATTGATAATAATATTAATATTAACAAACTACTACTCAAGGGTTTAAAAATCAGACTGGACCGGCCGGTTCGACCGATTCAACCGTGAACCGATCAGTTGTCCGATCCGATCTAGTTTAAAAACTGGCTCCGCTGTGAACTGACCTGAACCGGACTGAACCAGCAGTTCAACCGGTGAACCGGTCCAGGTTCGAAAGAACTGGCCGGTTCTACAATTTTTTTTAAATAAAGCGTAAAAAATATATTTTACTTTAATATATTTTTTAAATTAAATTTTTTTATTAAATATGAGATTAATTACACCATAATTTATGGAGGTTATCTCATAAAATATGCTTTGTTCAAAAAGTGTGAACTTTACACTATATAAAGAGTTAAAAGGCAACCATCTCAAACTCCCTCATGATGTGAGACTAAAAAAGTTGCATGAATGTTATATGAGCTTGAATGTGAGTTTGGGCTTTATTAGGCCAGGGTTGGTTGGGCCACGAATTTGGGTTAATTGGGCCATGAATTTGGGTTGTTTGGGTGCAAAGTTTTTTAATTTGTATTATAAATTTATATATTATAAATTTGTTATAATATATATTATAAGAATTAATAATATAATTTTTTAATATTTTAAATTATATATTATATTAAATATAATTCTTATTACACATTTGTAAATTTAATATTATAAATTTATATATTATATTAAATTTTTTAATTTATTATAATGTATATTATAAGAATCTCATTTATTATCATTATAATTAAATATAAAAGATAATTATAATTAAATTATTAGATATTCATAAATATAATATAATTAAACTATATGTCCTATAATTTAATTATAATATATAATTATATTCATCATTTCAATTTAATTTAATTATTTAATTATTTAATTATATTGAGAGATAATCTACTAAAATTATGAAGTTTAAATTCTTAGAATTATGATGTTTAAGCTTAAACTGCCATAATTATTATGTTAATTTTATTACTTTTTAATAATATTATTATTTATTACATCATCCGATTCGACCTCGGTCGAACCTCTCCTTCTGGTTCGTTGTCCGGTCCAATTTTCACTACCTTGCTACTACTAATAATAATAGTAATAATAATCCTAATAATAATAATAATAACAGAGAGCAAAACTTACAAAGAAACAAAATTTTACCTCTGTGTGCTAGCTTGCAGGATCGGATCAGAGGGAGATTGGCACAGTGATTAGGGGAGGAAGGTCGAGAGATCATGGGCGTTGGATCACGGCACAGAGGGCCAATTGGATGGTTTATAGAGAGCATATGGTGTTTGGCTGGGGGTAGGGAGGAGGCAAGTGCGGCTAGAGGCGAACAAGATTGAGCTGGGCCGTTCGGATCGGGGGTTGTGGTTTGGTTCCAGATTGGAGGTGAAGGAATCGGGCCTGGAGTCAGTCGTGAGCTGGAGTTGGCTGCGGGGTTTTGAGGGAATCGGCACAAGTGTATGACCAGCTGAGGGAGTTGGGCCTTATTTGGCCTGAAGCAGGGAATTCGAGTAGGAGAGAGGTGCGGCGGGTCGTTGGTGTCGGATTTAAAGGTCCAACAGGTTGAGGCGTGAACGAGCGGCTGGATGTGGGTTCGGTATAGTGAAGGATCGGGATTTGAATGCGGGTTTTGTTGATTCCATCTGGGTCGGTTGGCACGGGTGAGGTTGAGGCATGGTATTCGGAGGTTGGAAGCGGGATGGGAAATATGATCAAAGCAGAGGGATGCGGCTGTTTAAGGGATCGAATTGGTTCTGGAAGAGCGGATAGGCAGGTGCAGCTAGTGGGATCTGGAGATTGAAAGTGGGAGCTGCTTGCGAACGGGAGAGGTGGGCTATAAGGTCTATAGGCGTGCGGATGTTCGGCACTGGATGAAGGTCGGATTGAAGCAGTAGGATTTCGAATGATTGAGGGAGGTCTGGATGGGAATTGAAGTGGAGACGACTGAACAAGGGCTCTCGTGTGCGGGATTTTAACAACTGAATTGAAAGCTTCGTCCTTCAGCTTCTTAATAGCAGGAACAGGCAGAGATCACGGATATCGTGGGTAGCACGACGTCGGCGTGGAGGAGAACAACGCCGGCTGTGCAGAAATCGTACCAAGATCGTGCGACGTTGTCTGAATTACAAGTTCGAATTGATGTTTTTTATTCTTGATTTTTTTCAGTTAATAACAATAATATTATTATTATTAAAATAAAAGAAATCAATAATAGAGAATTTTGCCTCGGTTTCCGTGCAATTTCTCAAAATTCGTGTGACGTTGTCTTGGAATCCACTCCGATTTTCTCGCACAGTTTTCTTTGAGCAAAATTGTAGTCATTTTTAGATGACTCGGACGTTCTAAGCGCAATGGCGAAGACCGTTTTGCGATCGGACATTATTTGTGCGGCGTCACAAGTCATTTTTGGGTGTTGGTAACCGATTTTAACCGGTCTCGTCCGATTCGACAGCGAGCTGGTCCCACTTAGGTAAATTCGACGCTCTGATCGCAATGGCACAATCTATTCGACGATCGGAGATTGTTTGAACTTTCAAGTGATGCGTCGCGTCCGATGACCGTCATTTGAGTCGTCGATTTCGCTCTTTTTTGCACGTATTTGATAGATGAGTCAACATACGGATAAAAAAAACTTATTTTTACTGAATGATAAAACTTGTATGCCCCCTTCTGTCGTTCTATCTTTTCTGATGCTATTGGCGATTACATAAATCTCAATAACTATGGTTTCTTCTGTAGGTAGGCAGACTTATTTGCTTGCACATGAAAATTATTAGAAAGAAAAATCAGAATATCCTATAATATATTTACCTTTCCTGGGTCAAAATTTAATTTGGCAAGCCTACATCCAAAGAGTCGACATGATCCACATTTCAGCATTCAGGTTCAACAGAGATGGAGCTTAAGTGGAACTAGCACCGGGAGCAGCTTTGTTATTCCCAAAACATTTTGAAATATCCTCAATGGAGTCATTCCATTTGTTTTGGAGTCATCCAGTCAAGGCCTTCAGAATTTGCTTCTAAAACCATTTGAGTTTGAGGCATGCTTAATCGCCAGCCAAGTCTACTTATTTTACATTATAATGTTCAAGAAATTGGTAATAAGAAACCAACTAAAATTCAATTATAAGAAGTATGTGCTACTTGAAGTCCAGGAAAAATCATATTACTTTGATCCCAACAATGACGGGTTGTTCTATACCCCCATTTTTCACCACTGAAATCATAAATCAGAAAAAATCATCATTAAAATATTCCGAGCAACTGATAGATACCAGTAGAGTGGATACATTGTTTGCAAAAATTCTCGTATAAACCAGATAACTGAAATTCTTGCATAGGGATTTTTTTTTGGGTTTATTTAAGAATTCCCTGACTTGGACAAGTATTTCCTGTTGTGATATGGCCATATAATTCTTTTCACATATGCGTCTCTTGATATGGATTTTATTGATGAGAGTTGACTCTAATTTCAATTTAACCTACGTCTCCTTGCAAAGTTATGATTACAGAAAAGTGGAAATTATACATGTTCAGCATTTGATAAGACACGTATATACGGCTTCAAATTCAGGTAGCTTTGGTGGTTTTCCTATCCCATATTGGAAGCTTTGTGCCAGCAGATGCAGCTATCGTTGGCTTGACTGACAGGTTTGGCCTGATTTGTTTAGAAAAAATTCACTGATGTTGTTTTCCATTTTTCAACTTGATCTTCGTGACTTGTCAGTAAGCCATGGTATTTTGACAGGATTTTCTGTGCTATGGGGAGCAAGCCACTGACATCTGACCAGTCTACTTTTATGATTGATCTTCATCAAGTAGGCATGATGCTTAGGTACAACGCTCGGTCATACTTTTGTCTACCTTAGCTGTTTATTATTAATTGTTCCCTACGATCTTCACAGGCATGCAACACCAAGATCCTTGTGCTTATTGGATGAATTTGGAAAGGGTACTTTAACAGAAGGTTAACTCCTTTAGCGTCCTTTTGTGCTGTGCTGTCTCACCTGTCTGTTTCCTTGTTACCATGGGCATTAGTAATACTGAACTTGCTTAATACAGATGGTATTGGGCTACTTGGAGGTGCTATAGATCATTTTGCTAACTATGTGCATCCCCCAAAGGTTAGAATAAATCCCGTACGACAGTTATAGGATACTAATGGCATGCATAGTTTCATAAATAGTTACTAGGTAAATATGTAATGGCTCCAAGTGATCAAACATCCTGCATTTTACAAAATGTTATAATCCCTTGGTTTCAAACCCCCGACCATCCTATCGAAACCAACCTTTTAACTACTATGCTACAAGCCTATCTGCTACAAATGATTAACTGTTATCTAAAGGTGTTCACAAGTCATTAACAAATACATGCATGAAAAAAAAAGGTTTATTTAAATAAAAAAATGAAGCATTACCATAGGTTTTTGATGATTATGGAGCTTTCCTGCTGTAGAAATGCAACTCAAGGAAAAATATCTTCTTTGAAGCAATGGCGGATTGAGGGGGGGCCTATAGGGGCACGTGCCCCCCCACCCCTCACCCCAAAAATAAATACAGCAACTATATATGTGAGTTTTATAAGGTCACCATTGGATGCTTGCTCTGCTTTGGATACCTTTCCATTCTCGGCTTTATATAAACCTGTACTCACTGTTCTCAGAGAAATGAATACTCATATACTAATTTAATTCCTCTCTTAACTTTTGGTTAACCTGCTATGCCCTTCTTCTTTATGAAAAGTATGCACTATAATGTATAAGCTTTTCATCACTCCCGCCGGTTTTGTCAAAAAAAAATTCTCCCGCTGGCGCCAGGCAGTATTTCTATATATATATATATATATATATATATATTCACACTCTCTCTCTCTCTCTCTCTCTCTCTTTCTCTCTCCCCGGAGCCATCTTCAACTTCAACACTGTAGGCAATTCTTTATTTTAATTATAGTTGAATAACATTTTCTTAGGAATGCTTTTAGATATATACGAACTAGGCTATTTCTAATGGGTAGAATGATATAATTTTTATTTAAAGTTTAAGCCACTATTTTTTTTTTATTTTAGTTCATATAATTTATAATTTTTTTCTTAATTTTAAAACTCAAAATTACTTTTTGATAAGAATTTTAAAAGAATGAATACAATAAATTACAGTTGTAAAAGTTATCCAAAAAGCATTTGTAATTTTTTTATTTAAGCTAAAAAAATTTATTTCAATTGCTATTTATTTTTTAATGTATTATTATATTGTTAAGATGTGTTTATTCTTTTATTTAATCATACCACATGATTATATGATTTTTTATATATATATTAACAACTCAAAAAAAAATTTTAAAACCGTCAATATTAATCCCAAGCCCAGATGAGAAATTTTGAAGATATTTTTAAAATTTATAATATGTGCCCCCACAAATTAAAATTTCTGACTCAAACACTGCTTTGAAGCTACATGACTGCAGGAGTATTCTCTTAGGCATTTATGATACTTGAAAATGTCACTTGTTATGCAAATCTAGCAAATATTTATTTTTTCATGTCGAGATAAGAAATATTGGCATGGTTCACTT
Source organism: Dendrobium chrysotoxum (assembly GCA_019925795.1). Classification (NCBI taxonomy): domain Eukaryota; kingdom Viridiplantae; phylum Streptophyta; class Magnoliopsida; order Asparagales; family Orchidaceae; genus Dendrobium; species Dendrobium chrysotoxum. The sequence continues at coordinate 49,965,375 of CM034307.1, forward strand.
CTTTTAAATGTTCCCTCCTTTTAATGTGTTTTCTTGATATTAATGTTGGTGGCGTCGTTCTTTAATGCCAATGCTATAAGGAAAACCAATGCTATCGCTCTTTCTTAGTAGTTAACAAAATACAAATTTTGTTGTCCATGTAGCCTTGTGACTTTTTATTCCAAAATGTAATGACCAAAGCATCTGTTCTTATTTGAATATGATTATTTCCTGTGTAATTCTAGCATGCGCTGATGTTTCACAGGTGTTCGTGTGTACACACTTGACAGAAATATTTAGTGAGACTTTCTTACCAAAGGTTATATATTCAAGCTAGTTTCTGGTGTCAGTGCATTAATCATATCCCAGATTCTTCTGTTTTTGTTTTTCTAATTTTTTTCCTATTAAACACATGCAGTCTGGAAAAATAAAATTGTACACCATGAGCATTTTGAGACCTGATGAAACCCAAGATACCGTTGATGACATAATTTTTCTTTATCGGTACACCATGCAATCTTTCTTGCTTCTAATTTTGTTTTCCCCACAAAGAGAGCGCACCATCTATCATTTTCACGGCGAATTATTACGTCCGGTCACCGCACCGTCCGGAGACGAATCCGGATGCGCCACATCACCCAAATGCACTGGGCCTGGATGGCGTGGCGCGTCCGGATTCGTCTCCAGACAAATCCGGACACCGGACGTAATAATTTTCCCATTTTCACAGGGCCACACCACCTAGTCCCTCATCCCCCTTGGAAAATACTACTATGACAAAGCTTCCTTACGACATAATTTTGATTTCCCACGGCTGATTCCTGTTTATATTTTTCTATGAAGGCTTGTTCCTGGGCATGCACTTATGAGTTATGGTGCGTGCAGATATCCCTTATATCATATTACATGCCAGACTTTTGACTGACCAGAACTATGTATTATATGTAGGTATTCATTGTGCCCGTCTCGCTGGTACGGTGCTTTTTCTCAAATTCTCTTGCAGAATCACCATGGATCATTATTACCGTCTTAATTTTGCTAATCTAATACATATGCTAAGAGCATATTTGGGATCATTTCTTTTTGTTTCGTTTTAAATTTGTTTTGTTTTTATTTTTTAACTTTTTCAGTTGAAATTAAAGTTTATCTTATATATATAAGCAAGCACCCGTTTCCTGAAATTCTTTGGTCATTCTTTCCTGTCGTGGTAGAGGTAGACCTAAAAAGATTTTGTTAGGAAATATTAGAAATGATCTTTCTTTATTAGATTTAAACGAGAATTTGACTTTTAACAGGACACAATGGAGAAAAAAGATTCATGTAGCCGACCCCGCGTAGTGGGATAAAGGCTTGATGTTGTTGTTGTTGTTGTATTCTTTCCTGTCGTGGTCTCCATGACTCCATTGCTGTTACAGAGCTTTTTCCATATGGCCGTCATTATAGAAGAAGAGCAGGGAAAGGAAAATGTAAGGTTAGCAGTCGGTGAAGTATCAAAAGACCTTATTGCCTCCATTCTGGCCTTTCTGCCGGCTAGAACCATGGCAAAGTTTTGATGTGTTTGCAATCATGGTCTTCCATTACCAAACCCCATTCATTCCTCCGCCCCCATTCTTAGCTGACAAGCCTTGCGGCTTACCATCTTCTTCCAAAGCCCAGCAAAACCTCCCTAAACCAACGTCAACATCTGTCTCGCTGTCTACAGTGGCAGTGATATCTCCAATCTCACCCTCATTATCATCTCCAACTATGGAGGCGAGATCACCCTGCAAAAGCAGACCCATGTGTTACTTCCCGCAAAACACGAGTTCACCTTTCAGGCCTCCTACGATGGCCTCCTCTCCTTTGACAATAACAGCTTCCCCTCCCCTCAAGGTTACTATTATTACTGACCTTGAAGATGATAGACCTCCCGATTCCAACTGAAAGCAAAGGCGTTCACCTAGATGAAAACTGTTTTAGAATTCAAAAACATCTTAAAAAAATCATTCTGTTTCTAAAAATACAAAAAAAGAGAGTAAGAAAACATATTATTTTTTATTTTCTTACTGTTTTTTTAAACCAAAATAGAAATTGAGCCTGAAAAGGCCTGAGATTTGCTGCATATGATGTATTTGAGTTACTTGGCTTTGCAGTTCTATGCAATTCACCATGTTGCAGCCTCTTGCATTTTGAAAAAAAAAAATGCTGTCAGTTGGAATAGAATCTATGCATTCTATTCAAATGGATTTTGGCATTTGACAAACGAAAAAACTTTAGCTGAGACATCTGTCAGTTGATTTAAATTTAGCTTCTGACATTGGAAAATACATTTTATTTTATTGTAATTTAGGTGTACCTCAGGAAGTTGTTGAAAGAGCAACTTATATTCTAGACACAATCCAGTATGATAAGCCTACCAGCCGCTTCCTTGATCAGAAAATCTTGGCCAAAGATCAGCAGTACAAGGTATAATCTCTATAAGAAATACTGCTCCATATCAGCATTTTCTAAGAGCCCAATAAAATGAACGCAAATCTGATGAAAATCATAAAATGAAATGTAAAATCTTCTATTCTTGGCGGACTTTTCATGACAGCAATTGATTTAGCTTTTCAACTATTTCTTTTATTTCCTTTCACTGAAATCTCCAGCATCCAATCACAGCCAAAACATCTACTACACTAAAGCAATAACTCTACTCACACCTTTGTTGCAGGATGCAGCAACTAAGCTGCTAGCTTTCGATACCTGTAAAGGAGACCTGGACCAGTTCTTCCAAGAGGTATTCCCTGAAGAATTCTAATATCAAGCACAAATAGAGGTGGCTTATAGTATAATTTCTGCGTCAACGTAATGGCCTAAGAATTCCATGTTTGCGTAAGTTGGCAGTTGAAAGTTTTAATTCATAATTTTCATGAGGTTTTGCACCAACAATCTTCTCGTAGTAGTGAATAGTCTTCCTGAACCATAAACCGCCTTCTTTCCTTCTATTAGGTAAGGTTCCATGATATGCAGGATCCTAATTCTGCTCACTTTTTGCTGCTTGAAAGGTTCCATTTTTAGCGAATATTATAATTTTGAATAATCCAGGCAACAGTTTTGAATCTTTTCATTGTAAAAGTCGCGTACATAAGTTTTTGAAATATTATAAAAATGTTAAATTTAAATAAAATTATGATAATTTTTGAAAAAAACAAAAATATGAAAAAATCATCCCAAATGGACCTAAATCTGACCACTTCAAATCTTAGATCACGATGAGTTTTCTATTTATTTTATTTAATATAAGATAAATATAATATAAATTTTAATTAATTTGTTATTTATTATTATTTTTAAAGCAAGTTCCAACAACAACATCAAGCATTTATTCCATTACATCAGGTTGGCTACAAAGAGTTAAATTATCATTTAAACTTAATAAAGAAAGATCATTTCTAATATTTTTTAATCAAGTCTTTTTTAAGTTTTCCTCTACTTTTTTTAACATAAGCCAAATTTAATACATCTATTTTTCTAACTGGGTCATCTGAAGGCCATTGTTTTATGGGATCAAATCATCTAAAGCGACTCTCTCTAATCTAATCTTTCACTGGATCTACTTAAATCTTTTCATGTGTTTTTAAAGCAAGTTCCATTAATAAAAAATATATCCTTGTCGAATTTGGAAGAGGATTTTCAAATATAAAGGCTTCATTTGGGATAAATTTTGATTTTTTTCTCATTATTTAAAAAAAATTAATACTAAAAAATTATGATATATAAAGCGATAAGAAAACGGTTCCAAATGATACCCAAATCTTTCCTAAATCTATTGTGGTAATTTTATCTATCTGAAAGTAGTGAAAATTTGAAGAATAGTAAGGCATTTATTTTATGTGAAAGGATTGGATTGACTTTCTTGATTTACGCAATTGTTCATAAGACAATGGTAACGATAAGGCACACTCGATATTTTAAGCTTTTTGATTTACGTAATTGTTCATAAGACAATGGTAACGGGATAATTTTTTTTTATTATTTTTTTAAAATAGTTTTTTAATAAAAAATTTTTACTTCAAATAATTTTTAAACGAAAAAGTTAACTTAAAAAACAGTAAAAAAGCTATTCCAAACAATCACTATATACTAAATTATGTTACTTTAATGCTCACGAGATCCCCTTGCACAGCCCATGAAAGCCAACTTGTCTATAAATCAATCAACTTCTTATTTGAAATATTCTAATAAATTATGTAAAACAATATTTCAAACTGGCTCAAATGTCATATTGTAGCTGTAAATAGCTTTTCAAGTCTATTTTTATGGCTCATAGTCAGGAGCGGAACCATGTGGGTCTTAGAGGGGGACAATGGGGCAATTGTCCCCCACCCCCTCAAAAATTAATTTTGAATTATAAGGAGGCCAGTTTTGAAATTTTTGCCCTCCTAAAAAAATAATTTTGTCATAATATGTTCGTTCTTCCTGTTCGCCGTATTTTCATCTCTCATTCAAGGTACATTACTTATTGTTCGCTCTTCTTCATCTCCAGCTCCGGTGACTAAGATTCCATCCTCCTCTTCATTTATTACTCTGATTGCTATCTCTCCATTCTCTTCTCCTTACCCTACTTTATCGCTCATTGTTCATTCTGCTTCATTATTTGTTCTATCCCTTACAAAATCAACACCTCCTTCTTTGATTTCACCTGCAACCCTAGCAGCTGTATCGGAAGCATTAGAGTTTTCATCTCCATCTTCTTCTTCAACTCCAGGTAGCGACAATGGTGGGGTTTCATGACACTTACTCCCTCCTCCAAGTCCACCTCAACCATAAATGCCCTCCTCAACTCAAACTCAATAAGTTTCAAGTCTATCTTATGTGATATTTACTTTGTTCTTCAACGTTGTTGTTCTGTTTTAATTTTTTTATATATAAATATCCATAATGAAAGCTTCAATTCATTTAATACATTTACAAAAAAAAATCTTTTATTTTGCCCCTCCTCAAATGAGAGGTTGGTTCGGACCTGCTCATAATCTACAAGTTAAATATTATTCAAATTTTTGAGAAAAGAGTTTCAATATTCAAACCATTTGAGCTCTAAACGTGATAAGAAAAAAAAAATAGAATATTTTAATTTAATTATGATCAAAACATAGTGAAAAATTAGCATGTGATAGTTTTATTATATTTAAATGAAATAAAATTATATAATTTTTATTTTTCATTTATAGGTAAATTTAAATAATTAAATATTCATATATAATTTAAATGTTAAATAACGTGTAAATATAGAAATTAAATAATATAAATATCATAATTAAAATGATAAAGAATATTGATATATAATTAATATAATAAAAAACATATAAAATTAATACGTATTCAATACCTTTTTTTTTTTTTTTCGAACGTCATGGTCGCCGTCGCCGACCTCGAATCAGTGTGAGCCGGCACGGACGGGTTCCGCTCTTCTTCCGAAAAGTTCAGTTCTCAAATGACCTCATTGCTCACTAGGGCTTTAATTCGTTACCTCCTACCTCTAAAGAATCCTCCCCGTTCAAGAACTACAGTGTACATGTCTTCTTCTTCTTCTCTTCCTTCTTCTTCTTCTTCTTCTTGGTCCTGCCCGCGCTGCACCTTCCTCAACCCTTCCTCCCAGAAAGTCTCCTGCCAGATGTGCCTTTCCCCAACCGCCACGGCCACCGCCACGGCTGGCGGTGGCGGGGGAAGCACTTTCTCCGTTGGGGCTTCCGCCTCTCCAGGAAGATGGCCTTGCACGGCCTGCACCTACCTGAACCCCAACGGAAGAGCTTTCTGCGAGGTCTGCGGCACTCGGGCCGCGCCATTTTCCCGTTTCCTTGGCGACTGTCTCGACCCAGACGAGCTTTCCGCCGCCGATTCCTCCATAGGATCGGTTTTCCTCCCGCTCCAGCGCTGCGGAAGCAAGCGGCCCGCGCCCGTAGAAGCTGCTGCCGATGCCCGACCCTTGGAGAAGTTGGCGAGGAGTGAGAAAGAAGAACATTTGGTGCTCTCAGGTTAATCTGTTTTTAGTCATTAACTCTTGAAGATACTTGAATGATGTGTATTTACTTTTTTATTATTGTTTTTGCATATGCAAGGGATGATTGGGAAAACCGAAAAAGCAAAGAATTAACTTGATGCCTTGCCGAACGCTTTGTATTTTCAAGTTTTATTATACGTATAAAATGGGGAAAGCAAGGAATTAACTTCAAGCGTGACCAGGGCTCGGATTCGCTCCCTCTACATCCCTGCCATCCAATGCGTTGAATGGCTGTCATTGTTGAGAAAATGATCGTCGCCATTTAAAGTGTTTTTAATAATCTTAGACTCTTAGTCATCCAAATTGCATTCGATGGAGGGATCCGAACTGCACATGGAGAGAATCCGAAACCGGTCATGCGCTATTAAGTTTGATTAATCTGTAGTTACGAGCCTAACGGTTTTTAATATGTCTGAGTTTCCATTAATGCAAGAAGCATTTTATATCAAACATGCGTGTTTTTTTTTTCTCTTCTTGTAGGGCGATCCTCTCTTCGAGAATTTCCTGAGCCGATTATGGCTTTTAAGATATTACTGGTTTCTAATGGCCGCAGTGGTGTGCCTCCATGCATTTTTTTTAAGTTATCATTCATTTAGAAGATATATATATATATATATATACAAGCCAAAGTTCTTTTTTTTTTTTCTTGGAGAATTAACCTCTTATGAATGTGTAAGTTTCTGTAATCTGATGAGGTTTTTTTATCCGCTACCCGTAGGTTCTGATGGCCGGTAACGAAGGTAAAAAGTTCCAAAGAAGCAATACTATGGTACTATTTATATTATTTTTTTTAAAGATTAATGGTACCCAGCATGTTCAAGTTTCTGGATCCCGAGCCTTTTCTGCAGTAAAATGCTGACTTTATATCTACACAAATATTATGTTTGTTTTAATTTTGTAAGGATCAATGGTGCTTCCATAGATTTTCTTTAATCCTAGACATTAAGAGATTTTTAAGTTTTAAGGACCAATGCTATAATTCTAGACTCGGTCTAATGAAATTAAGGAATAGGATGGGTTCATAGGATTAATAGTCGACCTATATCACAAGATACCCTAATTAGGTTAGCCTTTTTTTTTAGGTTATCCTTCTTGTAGGAAAAAGGTGAATTGGAATTGTAAGAAAATTGATGAATCAAGGATTGTGCACTAAAGAAAGATTATTAATAGCACTAGTAGACAAAACTAGAAGAGATGGTGCATTATCTAAACCTCCTTAAAAGTATCTCCCTTTATTGGAGCCTTGGATTGCCCTTTCGGTCTTTCCTTTAGATTTGTCATTGATCCTCTCTATTTTTTTCTCTTTACATTGAATTCTCTTTCAAGCTTGATGGTTCTTTCTTTGTTGATACCTACTTTTGCATCGAAATTGCCCTTCATTTGGACTATGTACATACCTCTACGTGCGGAAAACTGGGATACTTAGCTATGTATTTGTTGTGTACTCTGCCTAATTAGAACCCATAGTCATATGTATGTAGTACACATCAAATAATTTCTGCTTGTAGAGGGAATAGAGGGATAAGGTAGTGTCTTAGGGAGAGAGTTGCATAGGGTCACACTAGAGATAGAATACCCCTTATGTCCGAAATTTTGAGAAGGGGAAAAGGCTTTGGGCCCATATAGGAAGAGAGTGAGAGAGAAAGCTAGAGAGGGGAATTATGGAAGATAACTTACATGGTTTCAACACGCATGAATTGAATTGAATTGATTTTCTAGCTAGGATAGGTTTTTCTTAGGTTGAAAATCTTAGTCTAAAACAATTAAGAAAGATGGTTAATTTTTATTATCTCATGGATTTAAGCAACTAACCTTTGAATCAAGATCCTCCTTCCAAAGTAGATAATCAATCTTTATCAAATTTGAAGGGTAATAAACCTCTTTTTCGTAGATTGACAGCCTCCCCTTGAAGGAATCTTGGATTGCATGTATAAATTGCTCTTTATCTCTACTTTTATCTCTTGTTTCAATGATTTTAGAATTTTCTCCTCCTGGCTTCTTGTGTTATCATGCCACAACTTACCATGTATGAAAATTTCATGCTTCTTTTTTATGCGTTGAGCCTCCAGAATCACCCTATTTATGCCTTTTTCTTAAGAGAGATTGTGATTTGAATGAGTGGCGAGTTTTCCTAGTCCTGCTTGATTTACAACAATGTTTGATGGCAGGTTGCCCAGTTAACTGCAAAATGATGGTTGTATAACAACAATGTAGCTTTATATTTTTTTAGGATCACTATTGCCACTATGTTGGATTAAATTTCAAGTACCAACATGTTTATCACATGGTTGTTAAGAGTTTTTATTCTACATCACCACATACTTGCGTAACTACCTGTACCACATTTAAATCTTCCAGTCTAGCTTTTATGGAAGCATTATATGGTGGTAATTGGTGAATTAATAGAGGAGAAAAGGATGCATGGTTTGTATGTGTAGTGTCCATGTAAGAATGGATGAATGCATATCACAGGTCCATGGTCTGATTAAATTTCTAGTCCCAACATGTTTATCACATGGTTTGAGATGAATAAGCTACAATTTTGAAATATGGAGAAAATTGAGTTATGGATTTGTAATGTAATGTCTAAGATTTGGCTGTCATATTATATTTATATATATATATATATATATATATATATATATATATATATATATATAATTAATTAAGATAGATGGTCCTGGTATATAAGAAAAAAAAACTTTTTATTAATGGTGCTTACCTGTGTTACTATTGATATATACCTTCTGTGCTTTATGCAATGGTTTTAGATTTCTTACAATCTTTTTAACCTTTGAGCAATATATGAGTTCGTTTTGCAGGTAATGGTGATCCTAGTTCAAATCCACACGTGTTAAAAATTATGAGCTATAATGTCTGGTTCCGTGAAGACCTTGAAGTTTATAGGAGGATGGAAGCCCTTGGAAATCTTATTTTGGTGCACGTACCAGATTTCATTTGCTTCCAGGTCCAGCCTTCTTTATCAATGTTACTAGTGCATTCTCCTTTAATAATTTCATCCAGAAATAGCATTTAGTTGTGGAATAACTGTTGCCAACACCTTGCAGGAGGTTACACCAAATATCTATGATATCTTCCGAAGCTCTAAGTGGTGGAAGTCATATCGCTGCTCAGTATCTCAGGACATGATAGCTGAGAGACCATATTTTTGCATGCAGGTTATTGTAGGGGTCGGATTATCATTTTATGTCAGTTTGCATAAATGTTCTTGTGCACTCATCTTTTTCCTTGGGGCTATTATAATTATTGTCATTGATGTACCTTTCTCTTTGAAGTTATTGTTTTCTCTGGGAGTTTAATAATGTGTTTGTATTTGATTTAACTTTATATTTTTACATTTGATTCAAGAAAAAAAATGCGGTGAGTGGTTATGCTAAACTAGATAAGAAGATTTTTTTTTTTAAGAAGTGGATGGGCTATTGAATATATAAATGGTGATTAGAAGTATTGATAGAGTTTACTTAAATCTACTTGGAGATTCTAGTAAGATGATGATGCAGGACATATATGAAAAGACGATTTAAATAAGGAGTTTGCACGTTTAATTGATCCAGAGCAACTTAATTGGAACTTGATATCGATTTAAACAATGATTTAAAACACAAAGAGCGGTAAACACGAGCTTAGGCCAAGCTACTTGCGTAAAGTAAAAGCCATAAAACAATCAATTATTCATAACGTTACATACGTGAATGGCTTCAACAAGAAATCCCTAATATAACAATAAGAATAGTGCTATGAAAGATCTCTTACACTCTTCCTACTAAACACTAAGCTTTTAGCGGAGTTTGACAAGATTTTGCATGAATCAAATAAACCACAAGCAAGGATCGACGAAGGAAGTAAGAGAGAAAGAAAGAGTTCACCCTTTGCTATGATTCAACCTTCTCGCAAGCTTGGACAGCAGTTGGTGCCGTCTTTGACGGCTCGGAAGCAACAACTCCACGCTCAAACCTTTGGACAACGAATATCCAACCTGGGACAATGGTTCTGGCCAGTTCCGGGCAGCAACGGGTGGATTTGCGAAGAGCAGGACAGCAGTTTTCTGGTTCCTTGCAATCTAGACAGCAGTTCTTTGTTCCATGCAAATCTGGACAGCAATCAGGTTCTTCCGGGTGAGGGTTTAGTGCAGGGAAACATGCAGAACTTGGGGAACAGCTGCTAGGAGGCCTTCCTGAACAATTCCTCTTGCTGATTTTGACATTTCTGGATAGGGGACAGCAACGTGAACTCCTAGAATCAGCTGGACAGCAATTGAGATTGCTGGGAAATCTGTAACAGCCCTTGGAGAACTTCTAAACAGCAGGAACTTGTTGTTGGCAGCAGATTTTGGGGGCAGGATTTCCAATCGGATGGGGAAAAGAAGGGATTTAGGGCAGGAAGCTTAGCACAGATGCTAGGGGAAAGGGTTGGGTAGGGGACATTAGATTTGGAAGTATTTCCAAAGGTGAGGGGGCTGATTATTGGAAAGAAATAAAGAGGTGGGCTCTTGGGAGATTTCGGCCTAGGAGAGAGGGAGAGGGGAGTATGTGGCTAGATTCAATGTATCTTAGTATTAAGGCAATAACCAATCAATCAATTTAGATTTAAATCAATTGAATTAATTAAGTGCCTTACTATAAATAGGATTCATGAAATAGGAAAGGATTTAAATAATTAATTCAGATTTTGGAACTAATTGATTTAATCAATAGACCTTTCCAAAAATAGGATTAACGGAAATAGAAAGGGTTATTACTCAATTAATTCCGATTTGAATTAATTGATTCAATTAAGATCTTTTCCTAAAATAAATTCAAGCATTAGGAAAGATTTGGAAGACAAAGTTGAATTATTTCTAATTCAAATTCTTTCCAAATATTGGATGGGGTAAATAAGGAAAGTGGGATTTTAGGAAACAATTTGAGAAGGGAAAGATGGGGAGAGGCCGGCGGCTTGGTGGTGGAGAGGAAGGGCCGGTGGTGGTGGTGGTGTGGCTTGGGTGGACCGTGGGAGGAGGGGAAAAAAGGGGGGCGGGGCGGCGGTGTTGAAGAGGGAGGTTGGCCGTGGGCTAGGGAAAAGAAAATAGGGAAAAAGGAAAGAAGAGAAAAGCACACTATGATACTAACCACGAATTCGGACTCCTCCAAGATTGGTGGGTGATCCAATTTCCCTTCCTAGGGATTTCTCCAAAGCTCTCTCCTAGAACTCTCCAAAGAACACATGTGCAGGAATTTTTTTTATAATTCATTCATTGCCCTCTCCAAAGGAAAATGGTGGCTTTAAATAGCCCAAAAACATGAAGGAAAATAACAACGACAAAATTGCCCCTAGGGCATACATAAGACAAAGCCCTCAAGTGAGGGTAGAAAAGGAAAAGAACAATAATAAATCAAATACATGAAATAGAGCAAAATAAATAAGCATAATCGTAGCCGTCGATCTCTGATGTCCTCATCAGATGAGTTACAAGAGGATTCATAGTTATCGAATATGAAAGAAAGGTGTGATAGGAGAAATTATCTAGCATATAAACTTGCAATTGTGAAAAGACTATCAAGTAACCAAAAAAATTAAAAACCTTTTTAGAAAAGATTGTAAGTGATACCTAAAAAAATAAAATATTAGCCAAGGATTGATGGTTTAGAAGTACCAAAAAAATCAAAGAAATAATTATCTTAGGGACTATTTATTTTGCTAAAAAAGGAATTTAGGATGAAAAGAAATTCGATAAAATGTAAAGGTATTGTATTTGAAATATTTAGAGTTATTTGGTTGAGTGTAAAGTAAATTTAAGAGATTATTTTTGTCTTTGATTTAAAGTAAAATGAATTTAGTATAAAGTTCGGCTATGGCAGTTGGTGTTGGAAATCACCGGAGGCTATGATAATTACGGTGGTGATCAACCGGCGACGAGTGGCTTGTGGTGGTGGTAGGTCAATGGTGGTGATCGAACGAGGCAATGTGATAGCGAGTGGCAACATATGAGCGATTTATTATACAATCGGTCAAAATCGAGTGGTTTTGAAACACCCCAAAAATGACCTTAAGAGTGAGTTTCAAATTCACTAAAATTTACATTGAATATGTCCCTCAGCAAAACTAAACAGCTAATTTTTAAAACACGTGCATTTGGAATATTGTGTACCCAAAATTCATCAAAATAAACAACCGGATAGTTTAGATGATGGAATTTAAATGGTTAGAAGCTTATTTTAAGGTAGATTGTCAGGAGAGAGAAATCTTTCTTATACTCTAAACTAAGATTCACATATCCAGATTATAATAAGTGTTGAGCATTTCTCCTTGCATGTGGAAACTATAACAATTAAGAGTTTTTTTTTTTTTTTTTTTTGCCTTGCCTATTGATTTTTTTGAATCAATAAGAAGAACAAAAATCCAGTTTTTTTTTTTTGGGTACTTCTTAAAAAAACTGAAACTTAATTATATTGTTGTGACTGTCACTCTTTATTAGGCATTTCTTTTTATGTATAGATTGCGTGAACTTTTCTTGGTCTTCATATTTAGCTTGCTGGAACACCTAGATTAGTTTTTCACGCTTAGATTGTTAGCAACGATAGCCTTATTTCATTAGTTCTTTATTTTTTAATATATCATAGTAAAAACTCTTATCGTGCTTTTTTACATCATACTTTGTCATTTTGCCATCTTTTTATGATCAAGACGTGATATAGGAGTCATAAGAAATGTTACCGTTAATAGATATGTTATATGGGCAATTCAAAAAGTTTTGAAGAAATTTGATATACGTAAAAATAATCTTTACATTGGACTTCAAAGTTTTAAATTGCTTATGCAAAATGAATCTTAACTACAAGTCTTCTGAAATTTTTCTAATGACATGTCAAATGTTTTAACAATAAAAGTATTTGAAGGTTATGATGATATATGTCACTTTATCTTCTATTTAAATTTATTCTTTATGGCTCATAGATGCTAATGAATAAATGAAGAATTAGATAGACAAATTTAGAAGTTTCTTGAAATTTGTCGTATGCATATCATTATATCATCATCTGCTGTCTGTATTCTTCTGTATATTTAGTCCATTCTTTTTACCTTCAAGTATGCTGTAGCTGCCTTAAATCATTCTCTAAGGCTTATATTTAAATGGTGTAGACCTAATTATAATTTTTTAAGTTTTCTATTTGCTTATTATACATATGATTTCTGATTGTGTAACTCCTGCTATAGCTATTTTTGTTTTTTATCCCTTTGGAACAATGCTTTATTGCAATATTTTTGTTTAGTTTAAAATTTTTATAGTATTCTAACTCTTTGCTTCATATTTGAAGCTATTTGGCCTGATTCAATCTAACTATGAATAATTCTATCTTTAACTATATTTTTTTTATCTTATAATAATTTATTGTTTTTATTTGCTTTAAAAATAATTGCACCAAACAAATTATTAAAAATAAATCGGCAGATTATCTATCAATCTATTGATAAGACTAAATTATTTTTCTTGGATATTGATCAAGGGTAGCAATGTGCAAAATTAATTGTCATCACTCATCACTTACAAAAATTATAATACAAAAAAAAACATAGATCAAAAGAATGTAGACTTGGTTAAGAGAGGTAGAGGTGTATTATATTAGATTTGACTTATGTTAAGAGAGGTTGACCAAAAAGACTTGGTTAGAAAATATAAGAATTTGACTCTTAACAGGAAACAATGGAGAAAAAGGATTAATGTAGATGACCCCACATAGTGAATGGCTTGATGTTGTTGTTGTATAGATCAAAAGAATGCAAATATATGAAATCAAGTACATTTTTTATGGTGAATTATCATTTGACACAATTATTATTTTGAAATTTACAATTATTTATTTTAAATGGTTAATTATCACTTCATAAAATTAAGCTAAGTGTTGCAGAGATAAGGATGTTCAGGTGGGATGAATGGCTCTACTCTTAATAGATGGAATGCAAAATGATATATATGTGAAAAGGTTGGAGTAGCTCTAGTGGCAGATAAGATTAGAGTGTGTCTCCTTAGATGGTCTAATTACATAAAACGTCGGCCTTCCAATGAACCAGTTAAGAGAGTAGATGTTTTAGATTTGACCTATATTAAGAAAGGTAGAGGTAGATCTAAAAAGATTTGTTTAAAAAGTATTAGAAATGACTTTCTTTTATTAGATTTAAATTAGAATTTGACTATTAACAGGACACAATAGAGAAAAATGATTCATGTTGCCGACCCCACGTAGTGGGATAAATGCTTGTTGTTGTTGGTTAATTATCACATCATATGTATCATTACTTTTCCATTTGAATTTTAAAATATTTCATCATTTATGTCTTATTTTAAATTTTGAATTCAATTTAGCTTATAGAAATCAATTTATAGCTAATTACTTAATTTTTAGGTTTATTTAATAGCTAATTACATATGAAATATGATATTAACTTTATATTCCATTTTTAATTTTTTAAATCAAAACTTCAATCACTTTGATTTAAGGGCCTTTATGGTAAAACTAATAATTTATTTCCATGTTAATATATAAAATAATACAAATAAAAAGCATAGCACGCATGTTGATGTGTGTTTTTACACATGCGCCCCGAAAGAGAGGATGAACTCAATGTTGAAGACTTACTGATGAAATATAATTGTGAGGTGAGTAGTTACTCTCTTCTATAAGGGTTATTTATTAGGACTATGAGGCACGTCCACTTCCCTCATAACCAAACAAGAAGAATTAGAAGTGTCGCTCCCTATTACTGACCAAATAGTTACTTTTTGGAAGTGACTTTTGAAACTTCATCTTCTAAAAGTGGTGAAGTGTCGCTTCCTACCATCTACGTGCAACCAAACATGCCCTTGGGTGATTTGGTCTTCTTTAATGGAGTATAAAATGCGCCAGCAAGATACAGAATTCATGTGAAAAGTTTAGGTAGAAAAGGGTGGATTTAGATTTTGCGTACTTGCTTATTTGATTTGCCTCATTCACTGATTTGATTTTTGTCATCGCATTTTTGCATTTTGTTATGTCTTTTTACTTCTGCCTTGAGCTTTATGTTGTCCGGTCTTCTACTCGTGGAAGTTATTCCAAAACGAACCCCAACTCCCCCTAAAAAACCACCCAACCACACCGGGCACATGAACTATTTTAATAGCTGCAATCTGAAACCTTTGGCAGTTGGTCACTTTTCCTTGCTTTATCAGTTTATTACATTGCTGAATCTGTGACGTTGCTAAATACAGATGAGTAAGTTGCCAGTGGAGACATTCAAATGTAAACCGTTTGCAAACTCCATTATGGGAAGAGAACTTTGCTTAGCTGACATCAAGCTTAATTCAGGCAAAAGGCTGGTGATTGCTACAAGCCATCTGGAGAGTCCTTGTCCTGCCCCACCCAAATGGGATCAAATGTACAGTGTTCAACGAGTTGCTCAGGCAAAAGAATGTCTCATTCTACTAAAAGACTCGAACAATGCAATCTTTGCCGGTGATATGAACTGGGATGACAAATTGGATGGAGCTTTTCCTCTTCCTGATGGTTGGGTCGATGCTTGGATGGTTAAAAAACCAGGTGAAAATGGATGGACTTATGACACCAAATCGAATAAGATGTTATCTGGAAACCGCACTTTGCAGAAGAGACTCGATCGCTTCATGTGCAACCTTAAAGACTTTAGGATCGACAGCATCGAGATGATTGGGACAGAGGCTATACCAGGCCTTTCCTACAACAAAGAGAAGAAAGTGAGAAATCAGATGGTGAAGATGGAGCTCCCCGTCTTACCCAGTGATCACTATGGCCTTTTGTTAACCGTCACCAACTTGTGACCATTGCCCTTCAAATTTTTGTGTGTGCATACCCATATATACATTTTGTATCCTGATATCCCGAACTTCATGAAGTTCTGAAGTTTGATATGGCATTAAGTTTTGTAAGGATTCCATGTCCCAAGTGGATACTGAAAAACACTCATTGTTAATGTAATGGTTGTCTTCTTTTATTCAGCTCAAACTGCACATAACAATCTCTCTCTCGAGCATATATGATCCATGTAATTTAAAAGGGCTTATTTTTTTCTGACAATTAGCATCAGTGTTTCTTTATGAATATTAGGGAGATCAGGCCTGATCAATTACTTGGCTGTAACTGTAACTGTGGATTACATTCAGTACTGATTGCTGAAGATTGACTGAATTAAAATAATATTATTATATGCAGAAGATTTTGTTGTAGATTGAGGCTATGTAGGCTTCATTTGTGATGAATTAGCTTTTTCTATTTTTCCTGTCATATTTTTTCAAAATAAATCAGCAATAAATTTTATTTATTTTTCAAGACCAGTATTAGAAAAAAATATTATAAGAAAGGTTTACATCCATACTAGTAATTCTTAATTATTTATTTATTTTTATATCTAATACCTAAATTTTTATATTTATTTACATAGCATCATAATTTATATTTATTTATTTGTAATGGAGAAAAAGTATTCTCATAGTCAACTCCGTATAATATAGGATAAAGATTTGATATTGTTGTTGTTGTAACATAATAAATTTTAGGTTTATTTATTAAAAATTAAAAATAAATATGAAGATTTAGATGTTATATATATTAATATTTAAGAATTATGTGGTATGTATATAAATCCTCATAAGAAATAATGATAATAATAATAATGACAAGGTAAGGAAGATTCATGAAATTCTGATTTTTATATTAAAAATTTTCAACAGGAATGAGCTCAAATTCAGAAGAAATTTACAATTGATCTTCCATCTCTCCCTAAGACAGGAAGGATATCATATCAGTCACCAGTAGTCCTTACAAGAACAAACACCATCTCTAAAATGATGAAACCGACACCGATCTCTAAGTACAATCTCCCTTCCATAAATCTTGGATATCATCTTCATCACCAAATGACAATCTTCACACACACGAAGGTTCTTCATGATCCTAAGCGTCGTCCCTGTCTCACAGCCAATCAAACCAAACGCAAGAGCCAGCTTCTCACTATGATGATAAAGAGAACTCTCCTTCTCCTCCTCATCCATATCAATCAGCACTTGTTTGATCCTTGGTTTGTACCCTGCCAGCTTCAACGCACTGCTCATCTCCTCAAGCTTCGCATAAACCTTTCTTTTTCGAGGGTGGGAACCATCCCCAGCAATGAATTCATGAACCTCACCCTTTATGTCAATAAAACTACTCCCAGGTGTCTTCTCCACCTTCCTTTCCTTCATAATTCTCCTCAGCTCTGTAACTTTTTCCCACATTCCTCTGCCGGCATAGATGTTCGATAGCAGAACGTAGCGCCCACTGTTCTCAGGCTCCAACTCGAGCAATTTCTTCCCAACTTTCTCTCCTAAACATGCATTTCCATGAATTCTGCAAGCATTGAGCAGTGATCCCCAGACTGCACTGTTTGGCTCCATGGGCATGTTCTTGATCACTTCCTCAGCTTTAGCCAACATTCCTGCTCTACCATAGAGATCAACCAAGCAACAGTAATGATGAACGTCTGGCTGAATGTTATAAACCTTCACCATTGATTTGAAATACTTCACTCCTTCATCGACGAGCTTCGAATGGCTACAGGCATTCAGCACCCCAATGAAGGTTACTTCGTTAGGTGAAATTCCAGAAAGTTCCATCAATGAAAACAGCTTGAGTGAATCCTCTCCACGGCCATTGATGGCCAACCCGGTGATCATTGCGCTCCATGTCATTGAGTTCTTTTCCTGCATTAGATTAAACACATTGAAGGCATTCTCCACACAACCGCACTTAAGGTACATATCTATCATCGCTGTGCCAATACGCACTGTGATTGTAAAATCTTTCTTGAGCAGATAATTCTCCACCCACCTGCCTTGCTCAACTGCGCCCAGATGAGCACAGATAGAGAAAACATTCACATAAATACTCTCATTTGGCTCCATCTTCTCCATCAACATCATATTGAAAAGCTCCAATGCTTCCTTGAAACGATTATTCTGAACAAGACCATTAATCATGACACTCCAAGAGATAACACCTTTCACAGGCATATCATCGAACACCTGTCGGGCGTCATCAAGAAGACCGCAGTTCAAATAACCTCCGAGCATTATATTCCTTGACGCGTTGTTAAAGTTAGAAATACCATCAAAAACCAATTTTGCAGATTTTATTAACTGAAAAGAAGCATATAGACGAACCAAAAAATTCTGAACTGAGACATCCGATGCCTGGGCGAGCTTTAGCGCCATCGCGTGAACCATTTTGCCGAAGGAAAGATAGCCAGCATCGGCGGAAGCCTTGAGGGCGAGAGCGAGGGTGGTGGCGTCGGGGTGGTGGAGGCGGGAGGACTCTAGGCTTTCCACGAAGAAGGAGAGCGCGGGAATGGTATTCGGAAGGGAAGCGTAGGCGCGGAGGAGGATATTGGCCATAAAGGCGTCGGCTTTGTGGGTTGTGAGGAAGAGGCGGCGAGCGTAGGGGAGGGAGCCAGCGGGAGAGAGGGCGGGGAAGGAGAGAATGCGGGCGGCGGCGAGGTTGTCGGAGGCGGAGCCGGAGGTGATTGAGAGGGCGTGGATCTGGAGGAAGTGCGGCATGGAGTTGCAGAAGAGGAGGTGGTGGAGGGCAGGATGGCGGGAGACGAGCTCATGTGGGGGCGCCCACGGCGGGGGTCTGGGAACGGCCATTTGGAGTTGGCGACGGGAGGATAACGGTCAGGGAGGCAATATGCTGATTTTCAATAATTTGCTGGTGAGTTTTTGTGGGCCTTTATATTCAAATTAAAAAATAAAATAATTAGGAATATCTGTAAATTTATTTTTTAATAAGGTAAAGAACACATACCAACAAAATGATGCATAATTGCTAATGTTAAATATTCGGTTGAGCTATGAATGGGGTAAATATGAGGACACAATAGAATTTGATAATAGAAGATATATCAAAAAAGAGCAAAAGAAAAAGTATGAGTTTAGGGTTTTATTTGGGACAACTTTCGTACTGCTTTTTAAAACGGCTTTTTATTATAAAATTTTCTAAATCAAAAAATTTTTGTACTAAAAAGTTATTTTAGAAAGCAACAAAAAAACTGTCCCAAACGGAGCCTAAGTCTCTTTCTTTTTTTATACTTTTCTTCGGCTTCATTTGGGGCGATTTTTTTATTGCTTTGTAAAGCCATTTTTTAGTTAAAAAATTTTTTGAAAATAGGAAAAAAAAACAATCGTGTAATGTTGTTCCAAACGAAGCCTTCATCAAACTACATGATATGTAAAGCCTCCCATAAATTTAAAGAGGCTTTTTTGTATGATCCTAATATAAATTGTAGTCTTATTTGTTCACATGTCGGTTATTTATGAAGGAATCACCTTTCTTTGGTTTAGATATGGCTTATTATACCTCAAGGGCCGCCAGAAGAATGTGCATTGCTTATGTTGGAAATATATAAAGTGTGCATTCCGAGTGTTTGTGAAGTTTTATATCATTTTAACATGAAAAATTATTATGTAGGTGTCTAGACACGTCCAGAGGTCAATTCGGACGCGCCACGTCACGTAATGCACAGTGTATTGAATGATGTGGTGCGTTTGGATTGACCTCCGAACATGTTCAAACTCCTCACAGAATAATCTATCTTTTAATAGGGTGTCATTTATCCTCTACCAACAATGATATTTTACTGTTTTTGGCTTTCAATATGTTTGATAATCATTCATTTGAGTCATATTGATTATTTTGAGTTGCATAAAGTGGATGGGACAATCAATCATTAATATTAGATATTTGCATTTTGTTTAAAAATCTCCCAAAGAATCTACTTGGAAATGTCATCGAGGATTCACTCGCAAACATTCTCAGGCATTTGCTTGGAAATCCTCCTCGAGTCCAAGTTTCCTCCTATCCAATGATGAAGTGTCTGAGATTTTCAGTTACTCCAAGCATGGCATGGCAGATCCTTTTTATTAAGTGGGATAATTTTTTTACTGTTTTATTTTTTAAATCTCAATTATAATTTTTGTATGATCATTATTTTTTTTTTGTCTTAAAAAAAACTAGAAAACTACTTTTTACAACAATTTTAAGAAAAGTTATTTTTTGCAATAGCTTTATAAAATAGCTCCCGTTCAATCAATATCTATTTGTTAGGGGTGTCAAAACAGATCAACGGATCGGATTCGAGTGCAACCCGAATTGATCCGAGGCCAAACGGGTTGATCCTAACCCGACCCGATTTTACAAACGGATCAAAAATTTTAACTCGGACTTGACCCACCGGGTTGCCGGGTTAGACCCAACCCGACCCGTAAACCTGGCTGGGAGAGCGCAAGCATGAGGTGCTAGGCAGCCAGGGCTTGTGCGTGGAGTCGGATCTGGTTGCGGTGGAAGAGGAGGAGGAGGCCAGCGAAGGCGAGGAAGGGGAAGAGTAGGTTGCCTATGAAATTGAAGAGATTGTTTCCTCCCTCTCCTTCTGAGATAGAGATGTCGATGCCATTCTGACTGGCGAGGATGTCGATTATATCAGGGTTGTTGGGGAAGATGACGTTGGTGCGGCGACCGTCGACTAGCGTGAGCTGGAAAGAGCCTCCGTCTTTGTTGAAGCGGACGTGCTCGACCTTTCCCTTCTTAACGACACTGAGGAATTCGCAGCGCCATTAGGTTGCTGGCTAGCTGCAGTGGGACTAGCACCAACAGGTCACGACTCATAGGGTAGAACAGTAGAATGGGTCAATTCAGGTCGAACCAGGGTTGTCAAGTTGACCTGAACCCGACCACATTATAATAAGGTCCAAAAATAAGACCCGAACCCAACTCGTTTCTCTATCGGGTCGACCCGAACCAGAATTTTTCGAATCAAATTCGAGTTGGATCTTCATGTCATGTCACTTATTGACACCCCTATTATTTGTCCTACCACAAGAAAAGGTCTCTTAAGAGCTTTATTTTGCCATGCATTAAAAAAAATTTTACCATTCATATAATTCTCCCTCATTTCACACTTGGTGTACCTAACATAAAAGCGCAAATTGAAATAGGAGCATCTGAGCAGAATGTGACACAATCATTCTGTTAGTGATGTGAGCAAAATATCTCATGTCAAGATTTATCATTTTGATCTGAAACTTAGGCAACTATGCTGTTCTAACGAAATCATGTAAGACAACTGATGTAATCTTCGGCCACAAATTAATGCTCAATTGTGACCAACAACCCACACATAATTTTGTATGTTCCTCTTGTAAAACATATGGCCTTTGTTGCCTGGAAAAACAATTCTTATTTTCAGAAGGATTCAAACATCCTTATTAGGCTTCATTCCGCAAGAACATTGATTGCTCATTATGTTGTTCAAGCTTCCATCACATATAGCAAGCTTCAAATTTAGGCTCAATTTTGTTTTTTAATATTAGTTTTACATGCTTATATATTAACCATAAAGTAGGCATTTTGTGTTCAACATATGTCCATTGATAACAATTACCTTTCTTTAACCTTCTGTCCTCAAATATTTTGACCAAGTTAAATAAAAACAGGAGGTGGTGATTAAGGTTTCGTTTATGACAGCTTTCTTATTGCTTTCTAAATCATCTTTCTAGTACAAAAATTCTTAGCTCAAAAAATTTTTGTACTAAAAAGTTGTTGTAAAAAACAGTAAGTCATCCCAAACAAGCCTAAGGCTTCGTTTGGACGTCTTTTTTGTTGCCTCTTAAAGCAATTTTTTGGTACAAAAATTTTAATTTTTATACTAAAAATATGCTTTAAAAATCAATTAGAAAGCAATCCTAAATAAAGTCTTAAGTTTCATTTGGGACAGCTTTCTTACTGCTTCATGAAGCAATTTTTTAGCACAAAATTTTTTTGAATTAAAAATTTTTTAACTAGAAAGCTATTCCATGAAGCAATAAGAAAGTTATCCCAAACTAAGCCTTAAGCTTTTTTATTGCTTTATAAAACAGCTTTCTAGTACAAAAATTTTTAATTCAAAAAATTTTTTAATTAAAAATTTTTGTATTAAAACATTATTTTGAAAAATAATAAAAAAACTATCCCAAACAAAACCTAATTCTAATTGCGCTTACGCCTAAGAAAGGCCTCAAAGTTTGATGTCTTGAGTTATTAGATAATTTTTGAAGATGCAAATAACTACCAAGCTCGGCAAATTAAATTTAATAATAGTACATAAATTATATGCAAAAGATTTTAATAAAAAAAAAAAAAGAAGAAACAAACATCTCTTCATTGCACTGTAATCTTAAAGAAGAATCAAGATAAATTTTCTTGAAAAACAATCAGCATTGAGGATCATTCGGTACTTCTTGATAAATGAACTCTATTTGCAGGTTTCAAGTACATTAGATTTAACTGCTACATCAAAATAATCATCCAACGATGATTTATATCAGGTAACAGAGAAATGCTCCAGCTATATATCATGGCGCAGCATCAAGAACTTCAAATTTCAGCTGGCTAAATCAGCCAAGTGAAAGCAAACATTTAGTCATAGCTACCTCCCATAAGGCCATAATGAGATTCAAGAATGGTCTTATGATATCTGTATTTGCTTTCCAGGAAACGCCAAATCAAAAGGGAAATGTGGCATCAGACTCAACACCCTTAGATAATAGAAATCAAGATATAAGTTTGTTTCTAGGAATTCAAAAAAAAAAATGAAATTTGAGTAGAAACAACATGATGAATCAGCTTATAAAGGGATGTGCAGATGAACATAGTGAAAAGGCCTTGCTTGAAAGAACATCTTACAGATAGAATGACATTTTACTTTGGGATCAAAGATTTAAGCATAAAACCATAAGGAAATCAAGGTCACTGAAAAAATAAATAAAATTTAAAGAAACTAAAGAGTAGCAAGTATTGGCTTCATATCAACTAGGCCAGTAAATCATCTCCATTCAGAAAGAAATGCCATCAATTAATATGTGACTATACCCTTTCCACCTGAAATATACCAACAACAATAACAAGCCTTTGTCCCACTACGTGGGGTCGGCAACATGAATCCTTTTTCTCCATTGTGTCCGGTTCAAAGTCAAATTCTCGTTTAAATCTAATAGAGAAAGATCATTTCTAATATTTTCTAACCAAGTCTTTTTAGGTCTACCTCTACCTTTCTTAACATAAGTCAAATCTAATACCTCTACTTTCCTAACTGGGTCATCGGAAGGCCGCCGTTTTATGTGACCAAACCATCTAAGGCGACTCTCTCTAATCTTATCCTCCACTAGAGCTACTCCAACCTTTTCACGTATATGCTCATTTCGTATCCTATCTCTAAGAGTAAATCCACTCATCCACCTAAGCATCCTCATCTCCGCAACACATAACTTAGTATTATGCTTCTCTTTTAATGGCCAACATTCTGCACCATAAAGCATTGCAGGTCTCACCACCATCTTATAGAATTTTCCCTTAAGTTTAAGGGGGACTTTTCTATCACACAACAAGCCCGATGCATTCCTCCACTTCAACCATCCAACTTGAATTCTACTGATAACATCCCCATCTATTTCACCATCACTCTGAACAATAGATCCAAGATATCTAAAACATGTACTCTTATTAATGACTTGATCGCCCAAAGTCACAATCCCCTCACTAGGTCTATTACTGCTAAAATTACACTCCATATATTCAGTTTTAGATCTACTCAAGCGAAAACCTTTAGACTCTAAGGTTGATCTCCAGACTTCAAGTTTACCTTCAACTCCCTCTTTAGTCTTGTCAACAAGAAGAATATCATCAGCAAAAAGCATACACCATGGTACATCCTCTTGTAAATGTCTAGTGAGAACATCCATGACTAACGCGAAAAGATATGGGCTTAAAGTTGATCCTTGATGTAATCCAACCGAAATAGGGAAATACTTGGTCAAACCACCTTGTGTTTGAACACAAGTAGTAGCTCCTTCATACATATCTTTAATGATTTGAATATAAGCATTATTAACTCCTTTCTTTTCAAGAACTCTCCATAGCACTTCTCTTGGAACTTTATCATATGCTTTCTCTAAATCAATAAATATCATATGTAGATCCTCCTTATTCTCCCTATATTTCTCCATCAAACCTCTCAATAAATGTATGGCTTCCATAGTAGACCTACCAGGCATGAATCCAAATTGATTTTGAGAAACATTAGTATCACGCCGCAGCCTACGCTCCATAACTCGCTCCCATAGTTTTAAAGTGTGACACATTAACTTAATTCCTCTATAATTCGCACAATCTTGTGCATCACCTTTATTCTTATAAATAGGAATCAATACACTCATTCTCCACGCATCTGGCATCTTTTTAGTCTTCAAAATATTATTAAAAAGTTTAGTTAGCCAAGAAATTCCTTCATCTCCTAAGCATTTCCACATCTCTATTGGGATATCATCAGGTCCAACAGCTTTTCCACACTTCATTTTCTTTAAAGCCTCTCTAACTTCGGTTTTACTAATACGCCGATAAAAACAGAAATCTTTATTTTCATTTAGGATGCTAAGGTCACTAAAGTCAATTGTATTCCTACAATCTTCATTAAAAAGTTTATCAAAATATCTCATCCACCTTTGTTGAATAACATCTTCTAAGAAAAGTACTTTTTGATCTTCATCCTTAATACACTTCACTTGAATTAAATCCTTACTACTCCTATCTCTTTGTTTGGCTAGCTTATACATATATCTTTCTCCCTCCTTAGTATCTAATCTATTATATAAATCATTAAAAGCTAAGATCTTTGCATCACATATTGCTTTCTTAGAATCCCTACATGCCTCTTTATATCTTTCCCAATTATCAAAATTTTTACATCTAAACCAATTTTTATAACAAATCTTCTTATTTTTTATCTTTTCTTGCACAATTGGATTCCACCACCAGCTATTTTTACTATTAGGGGCTTTTCCCTTTGATACTCCAAACACATCTTTAGCAATATTTTTAATATCACTAGCCACTTTTTCCCACATAACATTAGCATCCTCATGCACAAATAAAATCTTAGAATCTAAAATCTTACTCTCAAAAATATTTTTATTACTATTCTTTAAATGCCCCCATCTAATCCTAGAAAATCGCTTTACTTTATTTTTTATTTTCTGTCCTTTCATCTTAAAGTCTAAAACTAATAAGCGATGTTGGGTACATAAACTTTCACTCGGAATAACTTTACAATCTTTGCAATCTAAACGATCTACTTTTCTTATAAGAAAATAATCAATCTGAGTTTTACTATAACCATTCTTATAAGTGATGAGATGCTCATCTCTTTTCTTAAATAAGGTATTAGCAATTAAAAAATCATAAGCTAAAGAAAAATCTAGTATGGTCTTACCACCTTCATTAATCATTCCAAACCTGAAATATACCAAGCAAAGTAAAATTTATCTACGAAACAAACTACCTGAAGAAGCTCAAAACCAGAAAAACACCATTGTAAAAGATGAGTTGCAAGCAATTAAAAGTAGTCGTATAGTTGATATTATCGAAAACAAAGACGGCAAATATTTCAAGAAGCCAGGCCACCAAAAAAAACACCACAGCATGTTTCTCTAGGGATCTGAGAATATAAAATTATAAATGAACTGAATTACTAAAAGAAGTTACCAGGGTAGTAGTCGTTTCCTTCCCTTTATAAAAGAGAGCGTGTCATCAGTCTTTAGTGTAAATAAGCAACTAAACAAAAAGGATCATGTAATACAAAATTAACATATATATATATATATATATATATATATATCAAAATGATGTATGGAGATTGGTTTAAAACAATTACAGAAAATAAAATATAATATAATATATATGATAAAGTTGCTCAATGAAAACTCAGCAAAAATTACTAGCTCATTAACATTTTCAAGATTTAATAAGGTATAATGAATACTTCAAATCAAAATCCAAACTAATAATACTCATAATAATTGAACTAAAAATCCCACCATCACAAGTCAGATCTCACAGATTTCAGTTTTCTAGCCTAGAATGTTAGTAAACATCACTTCAAGGGGATTCAGAAAGAATTTCAAGGGAAAGATTTAGGCTTCATTTGGGACGGCTTTTTTATTGCTTCTTAAAGCAACTTTTTTGTACTAAAAAGCTGCTTTAAGAAGCAGTAAGAAAGTCATCCCAAACGAAGTCTTAACCAGCCAAAGCCTGCCGTTTTATCTCCGCCCATGAGCACGCTGCATTTCATAAGCACTCCAAGAGCCATGTCCAGGACCGAATGAAGCTGCATATTGTGCTCCAGTATCAACACCTCCAGGAACCTTAAAATGCAACAATGTCATAAAATTTTATAAAAATATATAAGATTATTCATTTTTTGTGCAAGTGAAGCAGGCGCACAGGATTCATGCCAAAACCAGAAGGGTAAGTGTTTCCTCTATAGCTGGAATCAGGGTTCCTATAGTTCCCAACAAAGCCTGCAGCTACAAAATCCAAAATTAAAACTGAAACGGAGATATAAGTTCCTAATAAATGGCGAAGTAAACTAGTTCATAGAGTGGAAACCAAATTGAATTTCTTCATAAAAACAGCAAAGATACTATAGAGTTGCAACTAGTAAGACAAGACAAAGCAAATTAAGAAGGAAATTTAACCTAAATACATAAATTCAACCATGCACATATTGTACGTGTTTAATTTGCAAAACCTAGTAATGCAATTCACATGTTGAGATGTTGATTGCATCAAGGACGATCAGTTTCCACAAATAATTGCTCATGCACACAATTCAGACAATAGTTAACTTACTGTCTGGATTGGTTGCATGCACGCTCTTGTTGACCATAGGTATACTGATGAGGACATCGTCAGTGATTTCGACATGTGTACCATCGGAGACACCAGAGATCGACGGCCACGATCAGGAGTTTATATTCTGAGTCATTTTATGTAGTAGTTTATTTTATTTTTTTCAGTTTTACTGTTTTACCCTTATGGGTGGTCACTTGATGTTGTAGCCCGAGGGCATTTTAGTATTTTGTTTTCTTCCTTTCAGCCTATTTATATGAGGCCCCTTACATTGTATGAGATGATGAATGATTAATGAAAATTTCCTTGGTCTTCTTCTTCATCTTGTGTGAACACTAGAGGAGAGAAAGAGAGCTCAAGGTGAGAGCAAGCGAAATACCCATCAACCGGTGGAAGAGTCCTCGGTTCGTGGTCCTTGTATTTTTATTTCTTCCATCTATTCTTCTTCTCCTCCCCGCCTCCCACCCGCCGATTCCTCTTAGTTCCCCCCCCCCCCCCCCCGGTCACCTCCCTATTTCCCATCATCTTCACCTCCAACCACCCGCCCCAACCCCTAACCCGCCGGCATCACCTTCCCCACCTCACCGCCCCCTCCTTTCCCCTTGGACCGACCCCCACTCCCCCACCACCGGCCTCCCCGGACGCCTGAACCCGCCGGCCACCCCACCGCCAGCCGCCGGACTTCCCCTCCCCACCGTTCCCCTCCTCCCAAGCCCAAAGCCGCCGGCCTTCCTAATTTCCCTCCAAGGATTTTGAAATTTTCAAAATTCAAAACCCATAAATACTTTCCTAAAATAACTCTCCCCATTAGGAAGGATTATCAATTTGAATTCAATTCAATATTTGAATTCAAATAGTTCCCTCCCTAATAAATCCCAATATTAGGAAACCTCCCTCTAATTACTTAAATCTGAAATTAATTTCAGATTTGATGTCAATTAGCATTTAATCCTCATGGCCCACATACAACGAATCTAGACACCTTGCTCCTCCTTTATGTGGCCGGCCCCTCCCTTGCCTTTCTCCCTCCTAATCAACTCCCAATCACAATTAATTGTTCCCCTAATTCCCTCTCTAATAATTGCCCAAGTCCTATTTGAAATTTAAATTTAATTTCAAAGTCTTTCCCTCCAATTTCACTTAACCTGAAATTAATTTCAGGTTATCTAACCCCATCGCGTTCCAAATCCAACCTAGCCTCCTACCCTCTCTTCCTCCCGCCATCCCAAACCCCCACCCCTACCCAAACTGCCGGCCTCCCTCTCCACCCGCCACCTCCTTCCCCTCTCCTCCCCACTACAATATGCATGGAGGAACCCGAATGGAACTTTGGATTCGTGCATGACGATCGAGGTCAAGTCGACATCCTCCAGTCACCCTTCTTTGACGTGGGCTTTGATTTCGACGACACCGTTGAGGAATACATCGACCGCATCCAATACGACTTAGTTGACGTGATCGACGAGCAAAGATCAAAGGGACGTTGGATAATCTACGGTCATCCACCACCTCCTCCAATTCTGGCTACCTCTCCGGCGACTACTACCCTCCGCGCCACTTGTCTTCTAGTGGCTTCGCTAAGTGTGCTTGCAACGTTCATCCGCTAACCTCCACTATTAAGAGAGCGAGTAAGGGATCTCAAGGTGAACGATCTAAATTTTAAACGTGGGGATCTTGTTAAACTTGTTATTTGCATTACTTAGTAGTTGTTAAAATTTATTTTGCAAGTCCTACTAATCTCAACTTGTAACCCATTGCTTTTACCGAATCTCTCATGACACATTCTTAAAGATTAACTTGAGCACGCAAAAGGTTTACTATTAGTAAGCAAAGTTCAATAGTTACATTAATCTCTTATGTGCAATACTTGCTTCCATGCATATGTTTCACATCATCTTGGTATCAGAGCATGGCTAGCATGCATTACATGTGCTAGATGCATCCTAGGAGTCTACTTAACTATCCCTTAGCTTGTTTACATGCATACCATCGCATTATTACTTTACATCACTGTTTTATTTTGCTGTCCACTATTTTCCTGCACTCATTTAGTGAGTTGTAAGCCAATTTCTTAAATTTTTAGGTGCTGTCCACATCCTAAACTCATTCCCTTACACTTAGACTACTTAATCCATTAGGTTATGCTTGCTGTCCACTCATTTTCTGCACTATCTAGTGACAATTTGGAGAGTCTAACTTAGTGTTTAAGTGTTGTCCACACTCTAGAGACCTTCCTTAAACACTTAGATAACTTTATGCCCTTCTGTAGTTTGCTGTCCACATCATTCCTGCACACATCTAGTGATTGTAGGCTAGTTTCTTAAGTGTTTAAGTGTTGTCCTCAACCTAACAACCTTCCTAAGTGCCTAGGTTACGTAACCCACCGGGGTAGCTTGCTGTCCAAACAATTTTTGCACCCTTAAGTGAGTTTAAGTGAGCGTAACTTAGTGTTTCATTGACGTCCCTTACACCCAATCATTTTTGAGTGTCACTTGACGTTTCCCATGGACCCGATAGGACTTCAAAAGAAGCTAGATGACCTAGTTAGTCTTGTGGGTCCTCTAACTAAAACCCCGAAGGAGGAACATGTTCACTCTCCCCACTTTAGGTATACGCCCCATTCGATCAATCATGATAGTCGGAAGATGCCCCACACTGCTTATCAACCAAGACTTGAGCCTAAGCCACAACGACATCACTTGGAATCACATTACCGTCTACCCACCTTTGATGGTTCTTCGGACCCTTACTACTTTAGGGAATGGGTTAGACAATTAGAGGACTATTTTGAATCATGTGATATCCCTAAGTCCCACCAGGTTAGCATCGCTAAGTCTCACCTAAAATGTCGGGCTCTTCAATTTTGGATGAGGTTAGAAGATCATAAAGAGTCTCGCGGTGAGTACCCTACTTCTAATTGGAAAAACATGAGGCGAGAACTTAGTTTAAAATACCTGCCTTCTACCAGCAACCAACCATCCGGTTTTAAGTTTAGGTCACCCCCATCCGATATCATGATTCCTAGTCCTCACCACACATCAGTTACCCATTTCCCTACCACTGTGATTACCCCTAAACCTGTCCGACATACCACTCCCACCCACATAACTAATCATAGAGTGACCCCTACACCTAGTGATCGTCATCCAGAGCATTATTCTACCTCTTTTGTTGGGACAAACCGTGGACATTACTATGGTCGAGACCACCCATCCCTTAGTGACATCAGGGTTGCTGCCCCACCCTGTAAGTCTTCACCTAGCCTTGATGGCCGACCCTCTATTGGGTCTTCTGCTGGTTCGGTCCCCTATGACTCCCCACTTGGACCGACTCCTAGCCACCCTAGCAAACCTGTAGCCTCACCTGTTCTTGACCCTGCAACTATAATTGTAGTAAAAAGAGCATTAAAAAGAAAAAGTCATCTGAACCTAAGACAGAGTGCATCCATTTTGTGGATGCTAATGATCTTACTGATAATGAGGACTTCTTTGAGGATAAAACTGAAGTAAGCGAGTTAGATTCCCCACATGACTTGAACCCTGATTTAGGAGATCCGGAACCTTTAAACCTCAGTACCTCAGTCCACCTGACTCCTAATCTCCTCAAGGATATCCCTTTGAATAAAGTCTACCTGGGCGATAGTAATGTGATCTCGAAAGAAGCCAATCTAACCTTGAACACATTGAATTTAAATTCGGAAGATCCTGATTTAGTTGTATCACCTACTGAGTTGACTTTAGATAATTCTGGTGGTAGTAATCTCGAGTCGGAAGTGGTTCAATTGAATTTACTACCTGAGTTAAACCCCGATTTAATTGACCCCGAATCCATGGATCTTAGGGCTATCACCAAATCTGGTTCTATTGAGAATAATAATATGATTTCGGAAGACAGTATTTTGAATCAGAAAGATCTTAAGCCTAGTGTGAAGGAAGAGCCTCCTCTTGTCTTATTGAGGTCTATTTTAGGAGTTGCTTCTTTAGATTTGCATGTGAAAGAGTGTGTCTCTACTAATTTGACTTACCTCACCATTCCTTGTATCGACTTTAATGCAAGAGAGAGCATTGGCCCATGCCTTCCTATCTCCCATCTAACTGTTGTGCCCACATATGCTCTGAATACTCTACCCCATCTCTTGGGTCCCATACCTGCTGGTGACTCCTTAGGCTATCCTATTATGGTTGTGAGTCAGGACCCATTGTCCTCTCATACTCTTGACTCCTACTTTTTGCCCTCTATACCCTTGTCCTTCCTTGTTAAGAACCTTCCCTCTCCTAGTTGGATGATCTTACTAGATTACCTTACTGCCCCTAGGAGACATTCTGTGACCCTAGATGAGACTCCTTGTGGAGATGCCCTTTTAGTTAAGGATGTTTTCATTGCTCCTCCTACACCAGTTCCCTTAAATACAAAAGTTTTATGTCTTTCATTTTGTGACTGATCCATCTTTATTTTCATCTATGTGTGTTTGTGAGTCAGTGTGATTGTGTGTGCTTTGTAGTTTGTTATCTTCCACTATGTTCAATAATATGTGAGAGTCCACAATTATTCTTCAGGCATATCAAGTCTCTAGCATCACATTTTCTCATATCATTGATCTTGTTGATTCTTGAATTTTGGGCACATGATCTCGCATTTAACATGCCGCATTTGCATCGCATATTCAAGAATTGCACAAAGAAATTAATAAGAATTGAACAAAGCAACGCTAACTATAAACTCAATGCGAACTGCAAGAAAAGATTTAAAGAATTTAAAGTGGGAGATTCTGTAGTGGTTCGGACTCGTCCGGAGCGGTTTCTGCAAGGGACCGTTAAGAAGTTACATGCGAGAAGCTTAGGACCTTTCAAAATAATTTCCAAAATAAACAGTAATGCTTATGTGCTAGACCTCCCTGAAGGTTTTAACATTAACCCCACATTTAATTTCGAAGATCTTGTAGCCTTCGAGGGTCCAGAGTTTAACCCCACTAATCTACTAAACAATAAGCCTTGTGTGACCCCACCTGGTAAGAACCCCAGCCTACCTCCACTCCCAAATATTCCCACTTTACCTATTGCGGAGAAAATTGAGGCAATACTTAGTGATGACATCATATCCACTAAAGACGGTGGTCGCCAA
The DNA here is from genome assembly GCA_019925795.1 of Dendrobium chrysotoxum. NCBI lineage: Eukaryota > Viridiplantae > Streptophyta > Magnoliopsida > Asparagales > Orchidaceae > Dendrobium > Dendrobium chrysotoxum. The sequence goes on from CM034307.1 coordinate 49,997,256, forward strand.
AGGTATTTAGTTCAATGGACAGGAAAACCGGAGGCGGAGAACAGATGGATTGATTGGGATGAGCTACAGAGATTGGACCCCGACTTACTAGAGTGGTACGAGAGCTCCATAGATGATTTCTCGACGGGGTCGAGTTTTCTCCCACCTGGGGAGAATGATGAGGACATCGTCAGTGATTTCGACATGTGTACCATCGGAGACACCAGAGATCGACGGCCACGATCAGGAGTTTATATTCTGAGTCATTTTATGTAGTAGTTTATTTTATTTTTTTCAGTTTTACTGTTTTACCCTTATGGGTGGTCACTTGATGTTGTAGCCCGAGGGCATTTTAGTATTTTGTTTTCTTCCTTTCAGCCTATTTATATGAGGCCCCTTACATTGTATGAGATGATGAATGATTAATGAAAATTTTCTTGGTCTTCTTCTTCATCTTGTGTGAACACTAGAGGAGAGAAAGAGAGCTCAAGGTGAGAGCAAGCGAAATACCCATCAACCGGTGGAAGAGTCCTCGGTTCGTGGTCCTTGTATTTTTATTTCTTCCATCTATTCTTCTTCTCCTCCCCGCCTCCCACCCGCCGATTCCTCTTAGTTCCCCCCCCCCCCCCCAGTCACCTCCCTATTTCCCATCATCTCCACCTCCAACCACCCGCCCCAACCCCTAACCCGCCGGCATCACCTTCCCCACCTCACCGCCCCCTCCTTTCCCCTTGGACCGACCCCCACTCCCCCACCACCGGCCTCCCCGGACGCCTGAACCCGCCGGCCACCCCACCGCCAGCCGCCGGACTTCCCCTCCCCACCGTTCCCCTCCTCCCAAGCCCAAAGCCGCCGGCCTTCCTAATTTCCCTCCAAGGATTTTGAAATTTTCAAAATTCAAAACCCATAAATACTTTCCTAAAATAACTCTCCCCATTAGGAAGGATTATCAATTTGAATTCAATTCAATATTTGAATTCAAATAGTTCCCTCCCTAATAAATCCCAATATTAGGAAACCTCCCTCTAATTACTCAAATCTGAAATTAATTTCAGATTTGATGTCAATTAGCATTTAATCCTCATGGCCCACATACAACGAATCTAGACACCTTGCTCCTCCTTTATGTGGCCGGCCCCTCCCTTGCCTTTCTCCCTCCTAATCAACTCCCAATCACAATTAATTGTTCCCCTAATTCCCTCTCTAATAATTGCCCAAGTCCTATTTGAAATTTAAATTTAATTTCAAAGTCTTTCCCTCCAATTTCACTTAACCTGAAATTAATTTCAGGTTATCTAACCCCATCGCGTTCCAAATCCAACCTAGCCTCCTACCCTCTCTTCCTCCCGCCATCCCAAACCCCCACCCCTACCCAAACCGCCGGCCTCCCTCTCCACCCGCCACCTCCTTCCCCTCTCCTCCCCACTACAATATGCATGGAGGAACCCGAATGGAACTTTGGATTCGTGCATGACGATCGAGGTCAAGTCGACATCCTCCAGTCACCCTTCTTTGACGTGGGCTTTGATTTCGACGACACCGTTGAGGAATACATCGACCGCATCCAATACGACTTAGTTGACGTGATCGACGAGCAAAGATCAAAGGGACGTTGGATAATCTACGGTCATCCACCACCTCCTCCAATTCTGGCTACCTCTCCGGCGACTACTACCCTCCGCGCCACTTGTCTTCTAGTGGCTTCGCTAAGTGTGCTTGCAACGTTCATCCGCTAACCTCCACTATTAAGAGAGCGAGTGAGGGATCTCAAGGTGAACGATCTAAATTTTAAACGTGGGGATCTTGTTAAACTTGTTATTTGCATTACTTAGTAGTTGTTAAAATTTATTTTGCAAGTCCTACTAATCTCAACTTGTAACCCATTGCTTTTACCGAATCTCTCATGACACATTCTTAAAGATTAACTTGAGCACGCAAAAGGTTTACTATTAGTAAGCAAAGTTCAATAGTTACATTAATCTCTTATGTGCAATACTTGCTTCCATGCATATGTTTCACATCATATACTACAAGGACTTAGTTGAGATGTTGCTTTCTTCTATGGAACAGATTGATCCTCTCTCACTGAAAGGTTTGGATTATCCTGCGGGACCATAGAAAGGCCCAAACGTCCTCCATAAACTCTTTTTGCTACAGGATTTGAGAAAAATAGCTTCATATTTTCACTTCTTTGCTGAGAATATATAGAATTGCACGCACATGCGACTACTGCTTCAGTTGGAAGTCATCTTGCAACGATGTGAGATCAGATTTTTATCCACTATGCTAAATTCATTCCTCATATATTTCTTCTACATAATTTGTTATTGGTTAGCATAATGCTTTTGATTTTGATCGAAATTTGATTTTGAGGAAATTAATAAATTTTCTCCTATTAAAATTATCAAATTTTCAATTATCATTTCATTATTAATTGGACGTGATGATTGTTATTGCCTATTTTCATTGGAATGAAATAAGCTATTGGCTTGATTGGAAAATAGTAATCATTGAATACTCAAATTTCTTTTGCATGAAATCATACAACGCATTATACTAGCTGCATTGTTAAACCCAAATCCTGAGCCGTCCAATGTCATATTTTCTACATTGCATAATCAACATCAGCAGACGAGGGTTTGAAAATATAAAATGTAGACAAACAAACTCATGGAGTTAGAAAAAAAGTTGGGAGGAAATGGAACAATTGATGATGTTTTAGTTCTCATCTAAAGCAGGAATAAAAACAGAAGCATTACCCATGAAGAAGCTAAGTTGTTGGGATGAAATAAGACATTGCAGTGGTACACAAGGCGAATCTTGGTTTTTGAATAAGACACAGAGATGGGATTGCCATCCTTTAGCAAACCCTAAACCATTAAAACTAGTAATACTATGCAGGTATTTCTAAATTTTCACATCAAAGTGAGGTCTCATAACAAGTATCCTTTTGACTATGAAAAACAATCATATGCATTCTTCCATCATGCCATGCCCACTGACTTCGTTGGTGTTTTTAATTATCAATACTTTGTGTCAGTGACAGTGGTCCACAACTAGTTAGGCATAGCAAGTACGACATAGATAGACAAATGAAATACGCACCAGCGGCAAAACATTAAACATCGCATTACAGGCATCAAATAGAAAATTAATCTGCATAATATACAGCTGGATACCAGTAAAATTTGAATCAAAGCTAAATGGAAAGGCAAAAAGATGGTGTGAATTCATCTTTGGCCCAAGAAAACATTCAACAAAACAGGAAAACACCAATAGCAAGTTAGTGGAAAAGCATTAAGTAGCAGAGGCACCAGATAATTACTAGAATAAAAGTTTTGAACTTTGATCTGTTAATTGCAGGAAAAAAGTGACGCATGTACCTTGATTTCCAGCAGCTGCTGCCGCTCTAGCTCTCTTCTCAGCATTAGCTACCTCTGGGCGCAGCTTTTCTACCTCACGAGCCATCAATATTAATTTTTTTTCTATCAACTGACCTTGTTCGTAATTATCAGCATATCCCTTCTTTTCGTGCTCTATAGCATCCCTGTAAATCAACGCATTCCCAAGCTTATCTCCATTTTAAAGATCAAATAAAGTAGGCCGATTTCCCATGTCATCCTTGTGCTGAAAAAAGAATAAAGATAAGGACTTTTTACCCTTACGAGGCATCTAATCATTCTACAAAACCTCAATGAATCAACAATTTCTCAGTCGAACTCAATCATAAAGAATAAATATCACAAGAGGATCACAAGAGGACTATACTAATACAAATGTCATTTTTATTTGCCTATAAGGATTGAGAAAGGCAAAGTGACACCAAAATATACCTAGCGCGCTGCACTTCCTGCTTCATGGCTTCAATTTCAGCTTTAATTACCGGAGCCCGCTGCAATTCGGCTGAGGCCCTCTCCATGTCTTGGGTAAGTATCTGGACTTGGGCTGTAAGATACCTCCCGAAACTCAGCATGCCTCTCAGCCTGCATAGACCCAGCGGCGTGGGAGACGCGCTGGAGCTCGTGATGGACGGCAGCAAGCTCTTGCTTTAGCGCGACGTGAGTAGCCGCCAACCCCTGGTTATCGAGAAGCAAGCCCTGTATCTCATGGTACTGATCCGCGAGCCGCTCCTCGATCCGCACCTGCGGAAGCGGCCGCGACTCGCGAAAGCCGCCATTAAAGGGCGGTCGACCGTCACGCATCCCGTCGATTATAACAGGGTGGCGATGGTGGGCGGCAGGTAACTGGCCGAGGCCATAAACCAGGGGGCTAGGCGGTGAATGTATAGGTGGAAGAGTGCCGTTCAAACCGTGACGTGCCGCGTTGCTCCTCCCTGACATTGCAAGGATATGAGAAACCCTAGTAGTAAGACGCGGGCAAAACCAACGTAGAAGTGCATAAATGATCTGATTCTACGACGAGGTTTCTGAACTCGCAATGCAGGACGACAAAATTCGGATACAGCGTCTGGGTGACAAAATCACAAAGCCCAGCGCTTCACTGCGCTTGCGACTGCTGCAAAGCGAAGTTTCGCGATAGCTAAGAGCTCACGCCTATTGGTTAGTGCTTAGACTATGAGTCTAAGATTGAGTCTTTGTGTATATGATGTGTATAAATTTATCTTAATTTATCTAAATGTTCCAAAAAAAATCTTCTTTTTTTAGCTTTGAGGTTATTTAGGTTTAGTTTGTAACTACTTTTTTTTTATTTCATTACATATCACTTTATTTCATACTATTTATATATCTAATATCTAAAAATTTAATATTATATTTCTATCACTTATATAAAATTTTAATATCAAATATATCACTCTTACATTTCATTCTTACCACTTATATCACACTATAATTTTAATATTTCATTCCATACTCCCATATTTATTCTATGGCCAGTAGACATATAATATTAAAGTTTTAAATGGTAGACATGTAAATAGCATGAAATAAAGTGGTATGTATATAAATCCCCCTTTTTTTATTATTTTTTAAATCGGTTTTTTTATATAAAAATTGAAAGTTATTTAAAGTAGTAGTAAAAACATCATCTCAAATGAAGTCTTAAATATAAATTCATGTATATGCTCTTATACACTGAGACTTTAAACTCGGGAATTTATGATTAGAGTCAAAAGGATCCAACCAGAGTGAGCTCAATATTCATATCAAATGTTCATATGATCAATTTGAAATTCTCTGTTATTCACAAAACTTATATCAATGATACTAACATCGTCGTGCTCTTAGCAGCACTGGATCATAGTTTTAATCTTCGCTATAATATTAGTTTGAGAAATTTTCGAGTATAAAAATTAGAGTTACAAATGAATACAACGTACTACAAGTTGCGTGTGATTTGATTAGATTAGAGCTCGTTCATCATCGTTCAATTAACTAATTGAATTAGTTTGAACTCTTCTATGAATAAATATATTATTAAATGAACAAGTTTAAACCGTTTGTCATTTATGATTACGAACAACATCATTTAAAACTCATGAAAAGTCCAATTAAAGTTTGACATAAAACTTATTAAGAAGTATGTTATCATTAATGTGTATATAAGTATATGTGTATTATAAACATAGATACAAGCATATTAAATATTGATACATCATCAAAAAAATTATCTTGATCGGGCACGAATCTTGAGGCAAAATCAAATTGAAAGCTTCCGAAATTAAATATAGGACCATCTGAATTTCGATTTCAGCAAACTTACAGTCGAACTGAACGTCTCAAAAAATACGAAACCAACGACACCAAATTCAACTCAATTTGAGCCCAAATGGGTCTAAATCGAAGACCCAAGGCTCCTTTGGTAAGTTCAAACCATAAATTGAATGACCAAATGATTTCTAAATGTAATATGCTTATAGTCGAATCGAGTGGCTCGACGAGACAAATCCAACGAGCCAGAGATCGCCAAATTTTGACATCATTAAGACATTCAAATGCTCAGTAAACAGTCCATGATCAAAGAGATCAATATCGACAATCCATTCAAACCACTCCCAACATACACTTTATCTCCCTCCTATTTACTTGTCATGTCACTCTAGAAAACTATAAATTGACCCCTCATTTCTCATGGAAAGAGACCCAAGCAAGGAAGAGAAAGAAAAGAGAGGAACTAGAGTTCTCTTGCCACTAGACTCCTCGACCACCGTCAAACCACCGACTGTCGCCGGGCTTCCGCTTAGACGCCGACTGAATCTGAATTTCCTCCCGACCACCGAACGTTGCCAAATTTCCATCTAATCTCCGCTCGTCACGAGCTTCAATCCGACGGTTGATTATTATAATCTGATTGTCTTTAATTTCAAGGACAAACCCGTTATTTATAATCTATTCAAATTCTAGTGAAATCATTTCAACTCTGTGTGGCCCCGTAATTTTTCCCTTTTTTATAAGGTTTTTTACGTAAAAAATCTTATGAGTTTTGAATTCTCTATTTGTGTGCTAGATATCCGTACAACACTGAGACGAAAAGCCCTAACTCTATTGCCGCGTAAATTCTAGCGCGCAACAAATATATTTAAATTTTTAAAAATTATAATATAAATAGAGCTTATAATAAGAATATTAAATTTATAATATGAAAAAGGTTAAAATTTAAAATGATATAATTTAAAATTAATATATAATATAGTTTATTGCTTACCCATTCCTGCAATCCCATTCTACTTTCACAGGGCTCATTTAGGCTTCGACTTCGTTTGGGACGACGTTCTTACTGTTTCTTAAAGTAATTTTTTAGTATAAAAATTTAAATTTTTTTACTAGAAAACTGCTATAAGAAGCAGTAAGAAAGCAATCCCAAATGAAGCCTTCGTTTGGAACGGTTTTTGTATTGCTTTATAAAACAGTTTTTTTAAAAAAGAAAATTTTATTAGAAAAAACTACTTTAAAAAGCCATAAAAAATTTGTCCCAAACAAAATCTGAGTCCCACATCATAAGCAATCAAAATAGATACATTGTATCATCAATATCATCTGCTAAAACTAGCTTTCTTATATCATTAAAAGCAAATTAGCATACATCAAATGTTTATTATGTGCCTAAATTAAAACTTCATCCAAGAGAATATATATATATATATATATATATATATATATATATATATATATATATATTGCTGTGGCCCTCCTTAGCATAATTAAGATACAGGCTTCAGTCCAGCTGAACCAATGTGTCATAGGTAACACCTGCTTGCCAGTTACTCGGAATCACACCTGAAAGCTGCACCCACTTCTGTCCATCATCACCGCTCGTTAGACATCGGATGGTCAAGGGACCTTTGGGAGGGTTCTCCATGTCCCAAACATCACCATATGGCTTGCGCATTTTCCTCCATGCCTTGCAGTCCTCCTGTCAACACAGGCAATACCAAATCAACTATATTTGTGTATTATAACACCCAGTTTTTCTAACTATGCTTAAAGCCATCTAAAAGCATTACCATGTAATGAAATTATGAAATTCAAAGAGAAGCATAAAATTAAGGCTTAGTTTGGGACAACTTTCTTACTGCTTTTTAAAGTAGTTTTATAGTACAAAAATTTTTATTTCAAACAAATTTTATATTAAAATTTTGTTTAGAAAGCACGAAAAAGTTGTCCCAAACGAAACCTAAGTTGAGTATCGCAGAGATGAGGATGCTCAAGTGGAAGATTGGCTTCACTCTTAGAGACAGAGTGCGAAACGAGCATATATATGAAAATGTTGGAGTAGCTCCAACGACAGATAAAATTAGAGAGAGTGGTCTTAGATTGTTTGAACACATATTAGTCAGTCTTCTGATGACCCAATTAGTAGAATTGATGTATTGTATTTGGCCTACGTTAAGAAAGATAGAGGTAGACCTAAAAAGTCTTGACTATAAAATATTAGAAATAATAATTTTATTAAATTTAAATGAGAATTTGACTCTTAACAAGACATATTCGAGAAAAATGATTCGTATAGCCGACCCCATGTAGCAGGATAAAAACATGATGGTGTTATTGTAATGAAATATAAATAAGGAAGGTTAATTATACCTGCCATATTTCAGCATCTACGATATCCTTCTGTCCTGCTCGATAAAGGACAATGATGGCAAGATAGTTTGGATAATCACTGTGCTCTTTGATCTTAACCAACATGTTGGATCCTGGATACTGACATGATATCCTGCATCATTAAGAAATTATAAATAATAATTAATAATTTATAATAATGAAATTAATATATCATAATCTAAATTGAAGAATGATGTTTTTTTATATGATGTGAAGATAAGCGAATATAAATAAATATGCAAATTTAAGTATTGGATCTAAAAATATATAAGGATTTTATAGTTGATGACTAAAGCTTCATTTGGGATGACTTTTTTATTGATTCTTAAAACAGAGTTTTAGTACAAAAATCAAAATTTTTTAACTAAAACTGTTTTAAGAAGCAATAAAAAAGTCGTCACAAACGCAGCCTAAGGCTTCATTTAGAACAGCTTTTTTATTTCTTTGTAAAGCTATTTTTTAGTGCAAAAATCTCTTAAAAGCAGTAGCTGGGTCAGCTTTCTTACTACTTTCTAAAGCAATTTTCTAGCATAAAAATTTCTAATTTAAAATATTTTTGTACTAAAAACTGCTTTTAACAAAGGAAGCTTAAATTATTACTCTTCTATATATTTCAATATACCTGCGATACTCAATATCCACCACACCATATGCCAGCAACTGGGAAGCCATATTAGGTTGAGCAAGTTTTGCAAATGAACGAGCACTGAGGATGAAATCTGTATTGTCTCCCACACCGAAGTCTGTCGCCACAACATTCACACCATCCGTGTTGCAGATTTGTGGGTATGTGCATCGCACCAGGTAACACGCACCGCAACCCGTGCCGCCTCGATACAACCTGTGCACTGCCGCTACATCACCACCATTGATTTGTAGTCCAAGATCAGTGTAACCACAGGCTCCTCCTGCATGTTTAACAACAAAAATGTGTCATTTTTACAGAATAATTTTTTTTTTATTTGGGATAGTTTAAAATAATTTTTTATTTATTGATAGTAATAATACTCCAAGTTGTATGGAGAAATTATATAAAAGACCCAAAATAGTCGCCATATTATTCATATGTGATCAATTTAGTCTTAGGCTTTGTTTGGGACGGCTTTCTTACTACTTCTTAAAGCAGCTTTCTAGTACAGACATTAAAAATTTTTTTTAATACAAACATTAAAAGTTTCATAGCAAAAAACTGCTTTAAAAAATATTAAGAAAGCGATCCCAAACGAAGCGTTAGAGTATCACATTTCTTAAATTTAAGCTTCGTTTGGGACAGGTTTTTTACTGCTTCTTAAAGCAACTTTCTAGTATAAAAATAAAATTTTTTTACTAGAAAACGACTTTAAGAAGCAGTAATAAAGCTGTCCCAAACGAATCCTTAGTTCATAGACTATGAAAAACTAATCCCAAAATGATCCCTCAAGAATTAGTCGATTTCTATTTGGGGGGTCATCTTGGATTAATTTTGTACCGTCTATAGACTAAATTAAAAAAAAATGATACTCTTATGAGATTATTTTAAGCTTTTTCAGAAGAAATTATTGTGAATACTTACTGTAGCTAGCAGGGCAGTCTAAGCTGCCATAGTAGGACGCACGAGAGCAATTGAAGGTACTCTGAGAGTTGGAAGGTGAAATGAAAAGCAGGACAGAGACAGTGCAGAAAAAGGAAAGAGTTCTATCCATTAGTAGTTGATCTCACTCACAGTCTCAAGGGAAGCAAATAGAGAACTTGAGTTGCTAAAAACAGATTCAATTCATCGCCATATTTATAATCAGAAGAGGAAGAAGGCTCAAAACTTAATCATCTGTACTGTACCGGTTTGGCTAAAAAGCATTTTCTTCTCTTCATATTTTTTAATATCCTTTTAAAAACTAAGGGAGATGTATGCATATAGTGGTGGGGCTTAGACTTTAAGGTCCCTCTGGCACTTACAGAAGCAAGCAGCATCCCACCAAACCTTATCTTAGTTTAATCTAATACTATATAGGATTAGGATCTAACTAAAGCCATGATGTGGTAAGTACTGGAAAGAAACACACTGTAGGCGGCTGCGCTGCTTTCTGATCTTTCCACAGTTTGATTTTGAACTAGATATCAGCTAGCCTTACTAGTGGATGTCCCCCTCCTAATCTATAAAATATTTCATGCAAAGCTTTTATATATGACATATAAGATTAGAGAGAGTGGTCTTAGATGATTTGGTAACCCTAAACCCTAAAATATTAGAAGAGTGAATGTATTAGATTAAGCCTATGTTATAAAAGGAAGAGATAGGCCTAAAATTTTTTTTTTAGAAATTATTAAAAATGATTTTTTTATTAGATTTAAATGAGAATTTAACTCTTAATAGAGCAGAATAGACATGTAGCCGATCCTTTTTATATAATATAGCCAAAGGCTCAAAGCATATGAGCAATAGAATTATATGAATGCAGGCAAGATTATATGGTGCTTATTCATCAACTATTTTCATATACAGATGAAAAGTTTGGTTGCTTTGTAATAGTTATGATGTACTTTAATAAGAGGTTTGGTGGTAGTGGTGCAAGTGATGAGTTGTAAGATAAGTCTGATAAGGCCAATTTGGGCCAGAAGCACTAAGTATAGACTGTTCGCTTGGATGGAACTGGCAATTGACAATTGTAACGATAAGATGACTCATTAGTTAATATGGCAAAATTTATCAGAGTTCTAAAGCATTATATCATGTCTATGGATACTTTTTGTCATTGGAATAAGTAGGATAGTTTGGTACATTTCGAGTCAGATGCCTGAAGCTGACAGCTCCTATTCAAGTATATATTGAGCTTCTTGTTTCTGATGATCAAAATAAATTTGTTACCATGATTTGCCTGGATAAAGGAAAGTGAGTTCATGCAGCATAAAAGCTTCCAATCCAACCAAGAGAAATTACACTTCTCAATGAACATGTTTGAGTCACTCCTGAGATTTCTTTTAAGGTGATACAACATATTAGAAAGTTTTAACCAGTATGGAGACCACTGGGCAATTACTCAGGAGCAGTTGTCCAAAGGCATCAACTATGTTGTTCAACAAGTACTTCAAATGTTTTCAGGTCACTTTTCCAGGGTTGTCATCGTGACAGAACCTGTGAATATCCAAGGGTTCGTCAGACAAGTGACATCTATTACTTCGACATTTTGAAACATCCTTGTGAGTGTACATGTATCAAAGCCTCCTAATCTACATGATATCAAGGGGAAGAATGTGAAGAAGTTAACAAAGAATGACTCTTACACTCGACCAATAAAGAAATTTTACAAAATGCAGGAGAGTCTATCCTTCTAAGAAAACTGAGATCAGAAAACTCAGATCTCGATCCACTTCCTCCAAGTGTATCTCGGTTTTGTATAACTAGGATGTGTATTTCCTATATTTTCTTAGGCTTTTTTTATTTTCTATGAATTATAAGTGCTATATCCTTCTAAGTCTGTCAAGAAATTTTTAGTTTCCTTTTCTTAAAATTACAAAACTCACTATAGATGGTGTAATTTATGATTGTTAATAGAGCATTTTGCAATCAGGTTAGGTTGATTGCCTTCACAGTTAAGTGGTTTCAAGCATAATAACCTTGGATGACACCCATAAGTCTCCACTAAATTACTTCTATATTTTTTGTGTTCCTTACTAGTACCTGTTACCCTTCGAGCCCTTTCATGCTTATCTTGATTGTTTGGTGATTCATTGATTGTTATTGCATGGGATTTTTATACGAAGAGACAATCGTCTGACTCGTTAGTCATTTTTAATAGCCAGAGAGTTAATTATGCATTATTTAAACCTTTTTCCGAACATTATTCAAACACTATTCGAATAAGGTTTGAATCTCATTCGAACATGGCTCAAAAGTTGTTTGAATTATGTTCAAATCTTGTTCATATAAATATAGATCAAATGCTCTTCAAACAAGATTCGAAGCTTACTTGAACCAATGACGAGAGTGATAAACTTTAAATAAATAATTATTTGCGGCTCAAATCAGAACTGATTTGATCTAGATGAACCTTTCAAATATATTTCATCAAAAAATTAAACATTGAGTGTATTTTCTTCCATTTCTATTATTATAAAACATATGAATTCAAATTTTACCTTCCGGCACATAAATTTAAAGATTTAAATCCATATAGTCCATTAAATATTTATTATTGAGGGTTTTTATCTCATTCAAAAGATTTTGAATTTGATGATTGGAATTAATCTGTATGTATATGATTTGTGTTTTGGTACTCAACTTTTTGCAAAAATAAATATATAAAACGGATGAGACTTCTCATTATGAATGTCTTGTTCCAACCAATGGTAATTTGGAAAGTCATGTTGTTTTTCAGTTTGAGAAAATTTGAGTTTGGATGGTTTTAAAACCCTAAAATTTGTCTTAAGATTAGAATAATTAATTAATTTGTATATTACAATTATTCTAAAAATTATAATGAAAGTTTTAAAATTTATTTTGATCAAATTTTAATCAACAGAACATCATTTTTTCATTCATGATGTTGTGTGCATGTGAATTTGCACATGTCATTTGCTCACTTCACATTCCCAAGCTCAGTATCACACTATCCTCCATCTTAGAGTTACAACTATGGAAAGCAAGTTGCTCAAAGATGATATGAGATTCATAAAAATTAATGTAATTGAATAAATGGGAGAGGTAACGTCAAAAAGAAAACCATGCAAAAATAATATTACATATTTGTATGCTATCATATGCCTTTTCAGGTGTTCAATAGGTAGCTAGTCGGTGGGTTATAGCAGGCAGATTCATACCTTGGAGACCCAAAAGGGGAACTCGTCCAAGGTTCATCGAGCCTCATTCATTGAGACATTGAGAGGGGAGTCTCCACTCACAAGGATAGTCAAGGGCCCTTGCAGATTGCTCAATTCACCACTCACCTCCTAGGGGGACTCGCCATCAAGGCTACTCACCCTCACCCATAGTAAAGTATCATTATTAATCATGCTTCTCACCTCAGCTATGGGAAAGCACCTATTGAAGAGACTCTTGGCTTACCCTATCAGTCAATCGATCGTGGAGCCTATTTTCGCTGCAACTCAAGTTATACTTGCCTTCCATCCCTAAGGAATCTAAGGCTTCAATGCAGGTTGCTAGTAACTTCAAAGTTCTAGCATGTCATAGATCTCTCTATTTAGGGCTCGCTAATGGACTGATTATACCTATTCACCCACAAATACTCGATATTATTGAACTTGCCTCGAGCCTGTTAATTAAGATCAAGCAAGGTAATCTTCCATCAAGTCAAAGTGTGACACGTGCCTAAGGTAGTTTATACCAAGAGTCATTAATCCATGCATTTTTTATTCATTTTACTCAATGTTGTTTTTCCTATAGCCCTCAAATCCCTGTCAATAAAGGGTAAAGATGAATATTTTGGATCGTTATCACATCATTGACATCCATTGGCACTTATACTACATTTATTTGAGTTAGCATGCTGCATTCTCTCTCTCTCTCTCTCTCTCTCTCTCTCTCTCTCTCTCTCTCTCTCTCTCTCTCTCCCATCCTTATAGGTTCTCAAGGGTGCTCCTAGAGCTCGCTTGCTAGTAAGGTCTGGTGTCATCAATGGGCAAATTTGGATTAAAAAAATCAAAATTTAAGTAAATTAAAATATAAAAGAAAATAAAGCACTAATATTTTTAACTATTTTAATATACATAAGAGATTCTTATTTTAACTTCATGCTTATTATTTTGTATAGATTCTATTAAAATTTAAGTAAATTTGTTAGTTTATTTATTTTCCTGAAAAAAAATAAAAATAAATGATGGAATACAAATATTAGGAAGGAGATATTCAATATTAGGATTTTTGGGGGGACATTTAGGGCAATTAAGGTAGGGGTATAAATGAGTCGAGTTGAGCTCGAGTCATGCTTAACTCGAGTTTGACTTGTCGACCAAATCGCAAGCTCGAACTCAAGCTCAAATGGCCTGCTTGAGCTCAGCTCGTTGTGATGGATGCGAGCTCGCGAGACTTATGGCCGACGTTCTCTTTTGCTTCCGGTTTCAATTCTGGCTTTCGCGTCCACGATTCCACGCTATTTCAAGTCTGAGGTTCTGCTTCTACATCCGCCCTTCTATTCTGCCTTCCTTGCTCGCGGTTCTACCTTTCACCATCCACACATTGCAATTCTGCCTTCCGCACTTCATCCTGCTCCTGAGCTCACAAGTCGAGCCTCATCAAACTCGAACTCGAGCTCGAGCTTGTATGCTCGTTATTGAGTTGAGTTCGAGCCCACTTAGCTCACACCTTTAAATTAGGGCAAACTCACACACACATCACATACCCATGACTTAAATCTGCCCAAGACCTCTTGGTTGGTAGACAAAACTCTCAACCAACAGACCAATACGAGCTGCTTAATATTAGGATTTTGATATTAACTTCTATGATGTGTGCTTTAACCAACTCAACTGGCATTTTTAAAAAAACTTATTTTATTTATTAATTTGGATTGAGTGGTTTTTGAAAACCCTAGGGAGTTTTGTGTATAGGATCTCTTTCTTCTTCTCTTGTTTCTATATGGATCTTTCAAAAGATTTGCCTCCGCTTACTTCAACTATGCCACTATGGTCCTAGATTCTTCATCCGAGAAGTCTTCGTCAGGCATGAACGCTCGGAATGGGTTATTGACTACTTGTCAATCTTCACCCAAACCATTTTCTATTTCTTTTGTTCCTTCTTTAGATAAACTTTCTCATTTTTTTGAAGGAGATGTTTCAGCTGCATCAGAAAAATGGGGAATGACACTGGTTGGTTATTCCTTGGGTAAGATACCTTACTTTGAAGTCTTAAGATCTGTTATGCTTAAATCTTGGAAATTGAAAGGTAATCTTACTCTTCTTGCGTTAAGTGAAGGCTTTTTCTTGATGAATTTTTCTTATCATGAGGATTATGATTTACTTGGGTTGGGAGGACATTGGTTCTTTTTTGGTAAGCCTTTTATCATTGAGCATTGGTCTCCCTTATTTCATCCTAAACGAGAGGAATTTTTTTCTATTCCTCTCTGGATTAAGATATTTGATCTCCCTTTAGTGTGTTGGACACCATAGGGTATTTCAAAGATTACGAGTTTAATCAGGATACCTATTGTTGTGGATTCTTTAACTAATGAACAAGCTAGACTTACTTTTGCTAGGACTTGTGTTTTGATTAATAAAGATTATACTCTTCATGAGAAAATTAATATCTCTGTTGTTGATAATATTTTTTCTTTAAATATTGTGTATGATTGGAAGCCTTCCTCATGTTTAAGGTGTGGTTCTATTGTTCATCCTTCTTCTTTGTGTTCGATTAAGCCCCAGGTTTCTTAGGTAAAAGATTTACTTGAATCTAATAGGGGAGAAGTAGGAGCAGGAAGGTTTGGAGGACAGCTTTCTCATCCTTCTGAAACTTCTTAACCTTCTAAATCTGATCCTCAAAATCAATCTCTACCACTGAATAAAACACTTTCTGCCCCCCCCCCCCCCCCCCCCCCAATCCTATTTCTAAACCGCAATCTTCTCAACCTTCTCAGGTTTTGGATTCTTGGCAAGAAGGTTTGCCTTCTAAACCTGTCAATTTATGGGCTTCTGTTGCTTTGTCAGAATCTAATATTTTAGAAAATTTATAAGTTTACTCTTCTAACATGAAAGAAGTTTTGCCTAATTTAACTTCTCCTACAGAACATCTTCCTTCTGATTTATTAGAAAGTTCTGAAGTAAATGTGAATGGCTCTCATATTAATTATTCTTCAAATGTTTTGGTAAATGATTCTAATATTCAAAATAATTAATAAGTTTCAGGTGTTACAAAGCGTGGAGGATTCAGTTATGGAGAAACAAGGTGGTGAATCTTCTTTAGCTTTCCAAAATAAAGATAATATATTGCTGATGTTCAACCTACTTTTAAGGTTCCTTTAGCTTATGGCAAGTCTACTAGATTCAAAAGTGTCAAAAAGGCAGCAAATTCGAATATTAAGCATTAACGTTTTTTTTCCAAATATTGTTTCCTAGAATGTTAGAGGTTTTAATCATTTGGATAGAGTTAATGCTTGTAAAGATCTTGTTAATAAATTTGAAGTAAATTTCTTTTGTATTCTTGAAGCTAAGATAAAGTTGGATCAACTGAGGATCCTTAGTTTGATGATAAGCACAAAAATTTTCAACAAAAAGAAAGTTGCAATAATTTTAAATTTTCTATTCCATGATGGATCGAGTTGGTTGAAATGGAATGCTTCTTGTGTTTCTTTCACTAGCATATGCTTATAATTTGGCTATACTCTTTGGCAGGATATTCTGGAATTCGCTTGTAACATTTCTTCTCCTTGGATTTTACTAGGGGATTTTAATTGTTGTAAAATTGCTAATGAGAAATCAGGTGATAATTTTCTCCCAATGGTAAGCTTTGGGATTTTAATAATTTTATTTTTAATTATGGTCTTCATGAACTTTCTTATGTTGGGCATTCTTTACTTGATTTAATCAGTATACTGATTTTCTTATTCATATAAAGTTGGATAGGGTTTTTGTTAATAGTTTATGGTTGGATTTATTTTCTTATTATTATTATCTAGTGGAAAATCTTATTTTTTCTGACCATTCTCCTCTTATTATTTGTAATAAAGGCATTGTTACTTGTAGTAATAGATTTTTTATAAAAAAAAATTTGGTGTAAAAACCCAAGACTTTGGGATTTGCTTATTGATGTATTAGCTAAGTCTCCTGTTGGAAATCCTATTAATGACCTTTATTTCAAATTGCGAAATATCAAAGATATTATTAAAAAATAAGCATGGGTTTCTTCTAAGCATGTTTCTAATTCTATTGAGACCCTTCAAAGACATCAAGATTGTTTGTAAAAGCAAATTTAAGATAATCCTTTGGACCTGAATCTTAATTTGGCCCTTAAAGAGGTTAACGGGCTTCTTCATTATAATATGTCTTTATGGTTTTCTTGGATTATTCAGAGGTCCAAAGCTAAATGGATTTCTTGTGGAGAAGATGATTTGGGTTTTCTTTATTCCCAAATTCATTGTGGACAGAATAAGAATAGGATTAAGGTATCTTTTTTCTTCTCAAGGTATTATCTCTGATTTTAGAGAGATTTCTGATGCTTTTGTGCAGTATTTTAAGAATTTTTTAAATTCTCCTAAACCGAGTTTAGCTTCTCTTTATGATTCCAGTTGGTAAGAAGATTCTGGATGTTCTTATTCATTCTCTTATTGCTCCTGTTACTATTGATGAAATTAAAAAGGTGATTTTTTTAGGTCCATCTTCTTCTACACTGGGTCTTGATGGTTTTACTTTTGAGTTCTTTAAGAACTCTTGGGAAATTGTGGGGTCTTCTTTTTGTCAAACTATTTTGCATTTTTTAAATATTAGGTATATGTCTAGGGCTGCTTAAGCCACTGCCATTGCTCTTATTCCTAACATGCTGATGCCTCTTAAATTTTTTATTTTAGGCCTATATCTTTGTGTAATAATTTTTATAAAATTGTAGCAAAAGTTTTGGCAAATAGGATTCAGGGTGTTGTGCCTTCTATTTCCTTTTTAGTCAATTTGGTTTTATTAAAAAGAGGATTTCTACGGATAATATCATTCTTGCTTATGAACTATTAAGAGACTTTAATAGTTCAAGTAGAAATTTTTTTTGTGTGCTAAATTGGATATTCATAAGGCTTTTGATACTGTCTCCAAAGATTTCTTGCTTAATAGAATGGCTCATAAAGGGTTTCCTCAATTTTTTATTTCTTGGATTAAAGGGTGTATTGAAGATATTTTTTTCTCAATAATGCTTAATGGTTCTCTTAATGGTTTATTTAGCTCTTCTTCAGGTTTGCGTCAAGGTTGTCTTCTTTCTCCTTATTTATTTTGCATTGTAATAGATGCTTTATCTATTCTCTTAGGGGACAAGTCTTAGAATTTTGAGGGGATTAATTCAGGTGATAATTTAATTTCTCATTTATTATACGGAGATGATGTTCTTATTTTTGGGAAAGTTTTTATTTCAAATGTTGAAAATATGAAAGGTATTTTGGATTATTTTTCAAGATCTTATGGGCTGTTTATTAATCATTCTAAGAGTTCTATCATATTCTCAAAAATTTGTTTTATATCTGAAGATATTGGTCAAATTTTGGTAATTGTTATTTCTCAAAATTCTTTAAAATATTTAGGGTTGTCTATCTCTTGTAAAAGACTTACTTTTGATTATCAACATTTACTTAATTATATTACTACTCTTCTCGTTGGGTGGAAAGCTAAGATTATATTTTTTGTTGGAAGGGCTTAATTTATAAATTTTACTATTAATAATGTTGTTTCTTGCTGAATTAGGAGGCATTCTCTACTTAAAGCTTGTTTTAAATTTGTTAGGAAAGTCTGTTCTAATTTTATCTTTCTTGGGGAAACTTATATTAGGAAGATTCATATTATTGCTTGGAAAGAGATTTGTAAGCCAAAAAAGGTAGGGGCCTTGGTATTTCGGACCTTAATGCTCTTAATTTTGCTTTTAGTTGTTCTCTTATTTAGCGAATTGTTAACGGTATTTGTCTTTTAGCTACTTGGGTTAAATATAAGTATATTTCTTTTTGGAAGCCTTATTCTCAAAAAGATTAAAAAAATTGGAAGGATATAAGTAATATTGCTAGAGATATTAAAAGAAAGATTTTATTCAATATTTCTCCTTATTGTAATATTTCTATTTATTGGGATCCTTGGTGTCGGGGAAGAGCTCTTCAGGAGCTAATAGATTTCATCCCTATGAATTCTTTTAATATGAGTATTATTGGGGACTAGATAATTATAGATTGTAGGAATTTCTCAGATTATGTCTCTTCTAATGTTATTTTGGATGTTTTTGCTATTCCTATAAACAATCTGAATGGTTCTAATATCTCTTGGGTAGGAGTGCCTCTTCCTTCTTTTATGATTTTTCATAATGTTTTTTATGATAATTTTACCAAAGTGGAGTGGTACTCTATATTTGGCATAAGAGATATACTATGAGATTTTCTCACTTTGCTTGGATGACTATTTTGAAGGGTTTGAAAACTACAAATATTCTTGCTAAAAGAAATTTGAATGTTCCGCTTACTTGTATCCTTTTGTTTTGAAGCTGAAGAGAGTCATAATCATATTTTCTTTGAATGTGAGTTCTCTTTTTGAATTATTTCAAAATTAGTGCTTGAGTTGAATTATTTTATGTTCAGACTTACTTTGATCCATGCTCTTGAATTTATATGGGCCACTAATTGGGATTCTATTTCACAAAAAATGTTTTTCCTTATTTTTTTCTATTCTATTTATTTTATTTGGAAAGAAAGGAATTGTAGGAAGTTTGATAATAAGTTCCGTTGTTTTAATACTATTTGCAAGGTTTTTAGGAATACTTTTTTGGCAAGGATTTCTAATTGGGTTACTTTTCACAATATTAAGCATTTAGTTTATTAAGTCGTTCGGTGAGGTATTTTTATTATTATTTTTGGGCTGGTCTGACTTTTTGGGTTTTGAATGCTGGGTTTCTCTGTTTTCTTTCCCTTGGCTGATGAGTTCAGCATCCAGGATTTTAACTTGGAAGGTTGGATTTTCAAGCTTTGGTTTGTTTTGTTCAGCTCCTAGTTGTTTTTGGTTAGGAGGTTTTTATTTGGTGATTGCGGTCGGTTTTTGGTTTTGCCTTGAAGGTTTTTTGTTAGTTGTTGTTTTTGTTGTGAGGTTGATTTTTCAGATTGGCTTAGAGGTTTATTCGTGTTGGGTTGGAGCTGTTTAGATGCTTGATTTAGTTGGTGGTTGGACTATGATGTTGGGAACCTCCTTTTTTTATTCTTTTTGGGTGGTTGGTTCTTTATTTTGCTTTCACTGCTCTTTAGCTGTGCATTTGATGCCCTTTCACTATGCTTTATCTGCACTTTTGCTTGTCTACTTACTCTACATCTTACATCTTATTCACTGAGTTTTTTTTTATGTTTAGCAGATGGCTCCTTATTCTTGTTCAATTACTTCTCGTTGCTACGCTTCAACCTTAAAAAATATTAGTGACTCATTTCTCAAAATAATTTACAAAAATGTTGAGGACACTTTAAAGACTTTGAACATCCATCAGTTCTTAATGTTCCCACCATTCCAGCAAAATATATCACTGTTATACGAGTTGTTAAAATATTGGGATATCTCTAAATAAGGTTTTATCATCAAATGTCATTTTCTTAAATTCACTACTGATGAGGTGGCTCTACTGACAAGTTTGATTTTAAAAAAAAATTTTCTACATGCTTCAATTTCTTCATATAGTTTCTTTAATCAATTTAGCCAAATGTTGCTCATAGGTTTGCCAAATAGAGGTGTTGAGATCATATGGCATAATGAGTCACTTACTTGAGTATTATCAACTGAAATTAACACTGAAATGACATAACTAAACAGATCAACTGATCAAGCAGCTATGTTAAAAATTTTTATAATGTATTTGATATCTAATTTATTTTTTTCTTTCAACAACCTTAAAATTTCAAGAATGCTCATTTCTATAGTTAGTAATGTAGATAAATTTTTATCTATTAATTGTGTTGAGAGTATTCGAGAATTTTTTATCCATGAATTTAATAAAATTGCCACCAAGTTTGCTATGGAGAAGCCACTTGGTTATATAAATGAATTTTTATCTCTTCTATTAGTAAGTCCTAAGTTCATTTAAGTCTAATTCTAATTATAAAATCTTTTTATAATTCATAATCTAATATTACTTTAGATTGTCTAATGCAGAAATGATTTTTGGAGCACTTCGCTATAAATACACATAAGTACTCAGATTTAAGACAATGTTTCTCAGATGGGGAGCAATACAGATATTTTTTATTATGCAGAGAAGGCCATCAATTTATTTGCTAACTTGAAAAAAGGAAAGTGCGTATTGATATTTGTAATTATAATTTAAAATAATTTTGAAAAGATTTGTATTTTTTAAATAGTATTGAAAACTTATAGCAAAAGCATAATTAAAAGCGTAGAAAAAGTGTAGTTAAAGCGCAACAAATGCTCAGTTAAAGAGAATTTTGCTGCGTATTGTCTGTGCTTTTTCTGCGTTTTAACTGCACTTTTTCTACCCTTTCATTGCGCCTTTATAGCGCTTTTATTGTGCTTTAATTGTGTTTTTTCTACGCTTGTCAGCGTTATAATTATAACATCCTTTTATCTTCTAATTTATGAGATTTGCTAACATTATTGTAATATATGTGTAGATTTTTTATGTCCTCCAGGATATTACTAAGGAGGAAACAGAAAATATAAATGCTGACTTAACTGCTATTGATAACCTCCAATAAATGGCTCGTTTGGGCGTCCCATGCGAACATATTGTCATCAACTTGACGATCTTTAAATAATTAAATCAAAGAATTAGTATCCCCAAATTCAATCTTTATTTTTTTCTCCTTCTGAATGAAGTTGTATGCATCCCTTTTTCAGAATTCAACATTCTCGATACCTTTAACTTCATCTGCGATGTAGGAGAATGTATCAACGGTTCTAATCCCAGCTTCTATCATTGATTTCAGAATTGAAGTTTTCTTATTATCAATATTCCTACATGATTTTAGTAGGTGCTGATCTTCTGGCCTAGCCAATTCATGATTGTGGGATTCAATAAATTTTTTTACAATCAAATTTCTAGTTTCATCAACTGCAAAACTGACCAAAGATGGACGACCTGTTCATGTCTCTGATTTTCTATATTTCTTTTGAGAATTCAGATCAAATTTCTTCTTGAAACTAGCTTTTGAAAGACTAAGTCCTTGGATTTTATCCTTTTAGAATTTACCCAGTAACTATAATGATCCTTGCGCACACTAAAGCCACTATTATGGACATAAGTGCAATAAGCATCATTACTTCTTTCTCATCTTTATAAATAACCGTAAAAAGAAAAAAAGCATCAAAAGCATAGTTATAGTGCAGTGAAATATTAGGAAAAGCATAGTTAAATGGCACTTACTGCGCTGTTGCTGTGCTTTTTCTGAACTTTTGATGAGCTATTACTGTGTTTTTGCTGCGCTTTTACTGTGGTGAAAGATTAGCAAAAGTGCTTTTAAAGCGCAATAAAAACAAAGTGATAGTGCATTTTATGCAAAAAGCGAGGCAAAAGTTCTGTGAAAGTGTTTTGAAAGCGTCACTACAAATACAGTAAAAGTTCAACAAGAGCACCTAAACAAATTCATAGAAAAGCACAGTAGTATATTGCAAAGTTCTTCAGTACTCAATAATTAAGTCCTTATTTCTACACAACTTTTGAAACCCTTAGAACAACTTAGGATGAGTTAGAAATTTACCAATAAGTTGAAACATGCAACAGTTCTAGCCAAGTTAACTTTCGATTCCTGAAAGTTTTCATACCTCTTTTAAGCATTCGTGTCTCCGCGAATATTACAAAGTTCTTTTATTTTTTCTTTCCGAGCAAGTATAAGAATACTAAATATTTAAATTTAGGAGCTTTCATAAATTTTTTGAAGCGCGAATCCTAAACCTAGGGGTGTCAATATTGGACCCGACCCGAACCCGACCCGAAAATTTCGGGTTTGGGTTGACCCGAACCCGAAACGGGTCGGGTTCGGGTTCAACAATTCGACCCGTTTTAAAAATCGGGTCGGGTTCGGGTTGACTCGTTGACCCGAAATTGACCCGAAAATGACCCGTTTTTGACCCGAAAATCCATTTTTGACCCGACAACCCGAGATTGACCCGTTTCTGACCCGATTTTGACCCGAAAAGCGGAGATTGACCCGTTTCTGACCCGAAAAATAGCAATTTTTTGTTGGAACCGGGTCATTCGGGTCGGGTCGGGTTGACCCGGACCCGAAGCGGGTCGGGTTCGGGTCATCAAAACCGACCCGTTTGCAAAAACGGGTCGGGTTCGGGTTGACCCGAATAGTGCCGGGTCAGTTTCGGGTTCGACCCGAACCCGACCCGTGACCCGAAATTGACACCCCTACCTAAACCTCAGCATTTAAAAGGTAAAAATATTTAGGATCGATATGATATATCGGACTTACAAGAAAGAAATAAAAAATAACATACAATAAAAAAAAATCCACACGTACCAAATAATTTCTCCCGAATCGCACCTCGTCAGGTTTGGCATCCATGCTTTCGCATCGGATCCCACGGGTTTCCTTGGGCCGATAAAACCCCAAATTCCCCCACCGGCTTCCGCAGTCTTATTCCCGTCGGCCAAACGATCACGCATGCTCCATTAAATCCGGCTTGCAGCCAATAACCGCCTCTCCATTGGGAACTTGCCACCGACAGGTAGTGTACCTTGCCTTCTAGGTTTGGTTTTTCGGCATGGCTTCACCTGCAGATCAGGACCAGAAATGGCTCATTGACTGTCTCACCGCAACGCTTGACACTAGTCGCGAAGTCCGCTCATTTGCTGAGGCCTCGCTTCAGCAAGCTTCTCTGCAGCCAGGTTTACTTTTAAGGATTTGTTGTATGTACACGTGTTTTCGTTTTATATCCAGTGACAGTGGTTCTTGTTTATTCCAGCCCTGATGCTGAATTTTGTTGGTTTTTTTATTCAATAATTTGAAGTATATATTTCTTCTCCTGGCCCGTGAGTATTGTGTGTCTTAAATTTGCCATTTTGGTTGTTGGAAGTAAGCAAATTTGCTAGTGAAAGATACCATCGTGATAATTTCATCGAGGAAATGCCAACGTTAATCTTGACCGAATATCCTTACTGTGAATGTTCACTTTGAAGCTGTGTATATTTGCCATTGAAGTCAAAATTACTTGGATGGAGTCATGAAGTTTATTTCAATATTTATATATTTTATTCACAATGCATTTTTATAAATCGTTATTGTTCTGTATGTTCAATTTTTTTTCGTTTTTTGAGTGATAACCAATAAAAATTGTGATTTTTTATCTGTCACGAAGGTTATGGGGCTGCTCTTACCAAGATCACCGTTAACAAGGACATTCCTTTTGGTCTGCGGCAGATATCCTTTTCTTTTGAAATTATATATGTGTTCCCTATTTAATGAAACGTTTTCGTTCCTATCTCATCCTTCTGTAAATACTTAACGATTTGTACCTGGCGGCTGTTTTGCTAAAGCAGTTCATAAAGCAACATTGGGAAGAAGGTGAAGAGAATTTTATATATCCTGTGGTTTCACCAGAAGAGAAGGTCATCTCTATACTATATATATTTCTTACAGCTTAAAATATTTAAATAATGTTAGGCTTTTGCTGCTGCCTAGATGCATATTTCTTATGTTCTTTATTTATTATCTTATAATGCCTATGAGAACATGCTTTGCTTAAGCAGTTAAACCTTATTATATGCAAATCTTCTTACTAATACCTCATATTTTCCAGAGGATCATGCACCAACTATTACTTCCTTCATTGGATGATCCTAATAGGAAAATTCGCACAGCAATTAGCATGGCTATAGTTTCCATCGCTCAATATGATTGGCCAGATGATTGGCCTGAGCTATTGCCTTTTCTATTAAAGTTGATTAGCGAGCAAAAAACTATCAGTGGAGGTACTTTACTAAATATGCTTTATCTTGTTTTTATTCTTAGAAGGTTGATTTTGTCTTTGATTTCTGAAGGTAAGTCTGAATTGACAGGATAAAACTTGCAGATCTAATGCATGTAATTATTTTTTTCATACTAATTTTTTTGTTGCTATCTTCTCTCAGTTCATGGGGCTTTAAAATGTTTGGCTCTCCTCTCTGGTGAATTGGATGATACTTTAGTGCCTAAATTATTACCCGCTCTGTACCCTCGCTTGCATTCAATAATTTCTGCACCTCATGTGAGTGCATGCTATTATTTGACTAAATAGTTATTCTCTTAGCAATGCATATGAATTATATCTATTATTACATCACATTAATTCGAAGTAATAGTTTTGTTTTTGTGAAGTGACATGCTCTTCATACCAAATGTTTGTCATTTGTTTTGATTTTTGTAGCTATATGAGAAATCTCTCAGAACAAAAGCTTTGGCAATAGTACATTCTTGCATTTCTGTTCTGGGATCCATGAGTGGTGTGTATAAGGTATGTTCTTGTTGTACCCTTTTTGTTATTTTCCAAACTTTATCTGCTAAGATTTTTGTAGGCATATGGTTCTTGCGAATTGGTTTGCTTCCATGGAGGTGATAATAGATTTGCTGCTTCAGACAGAAACTGCTGGGCTGATGCTGGAAATGGTTAATTCCCTTATGGAGCAATTTTCTATTATTTTACAACCTCCTTTGCAATCAGAAGATCCGGACGAGTGGAGCATGAGAATGGAGGTGAATACCTTTTGGATCGAGTTACACTTAGGCTTATGTTTAACTTTGTTTGTAACATGCATTCTCTTTGCCAAATTATCAGGTCCTGAAATGTTTGCTTCAGCTTGTTCAAAATTTTCCTAGCCTTATAGAAGCAAGATTTTCAGGTAACTATGTGGGTGTGATTTCTTCTGCTTCTATTACATTTGTATATTCTCTTTCTCAAGGTATTGACATGCAAATTGGTCCAGTCATTTTGTCATCTTTGTGGCAGACATTTGTTTCAGCATTGGATGTGTACCAGATTTCATCTATTCACCGCACTGAAGATTCATGTTCTGGTAGATTTGATTCTGATGGTAATGAGAGAAGCCTAGATGCCTTTATTATTCAGGTGCTGTGTTGCTGCTGAATACTCAATTAATTGCTTTATTTTTAATCGATTGTTTGTTGTCTTTTGTTTTTTCTACAAAGATAAAAAACTGTCACTGTCAATAACTTTGAAGGTGGCATTTGGCTATTTAATAAATTACTTTGAAGCTTGTAAGATATTGAACTTGTTCAACTAAGCTGTTAACATAGAGCTTTATTGCATTCTTGGCTTTGGGATAACTTGCATTTGTAAAATTTTTGCCTTTTTTGACTCTATTATTTACTCGATATTGTTTCTTAAATTATTTGTAATAGATTTCTTGAGTTGTGTATCAACTCTCAATGCACTTTGCACTACTTGTTGAATTTACCGGGGTTATGATGAGAAGCTGCTGTTTTTTCATGGTAACACTAGTGTCGGATGCCATGCTAATTTTTTTTAGTTGATCAGTTGTATCCTTTTGTCATTGTCCAGTTGTTCGAGACTCTATTAACCACTGTGGGAAATTCTAAATTGGCAAAGGTACATGGCTAACTCTTATTTGTTTGCCTGAACATTTTTGGGTCATTATTTATCAACCCTGTGATTTTATTTAATCATTAGATGTAAAAGGAAATGTTATATTTGGAATTGGGTATTGTAGGTCATTGGAGGAAGCATAAAAGAGCTTGTTTACTATACCGTAGCTTTTCTACAGATGACAGAGGAACAAGTATGTTTAATTAAGCGCTTGTATTGCAGTTTGGAAAGTTGTTTAATGCATCCAATATATTTTTAATAAAATATTGCTTTATTTTATTTATTCAATTTATTCAGTGCTTCATTAGTTTGTTTTTTTGCTTGAGATTAACAAGTTATCCCCTACATAAATAAAAGTTATTATTCATGCATTCTAGAGCATTGAAAGATGATGCGATAGAATTGGTATTTGTTATTTGCTCGGAGGGCCTTCTTTGTTATGTTGTTTTCAGTTTGTGTGAGTCTAGTTGATATCTCAGGTAACACATAATGTGTTTGTGGGATGAATCCAATATATCATTTATTAATGGTGTTGTTATTCTGTCAGCTAATGGCTGCTTGTGGACCATGCTATGTTGTGTATAAAGATCAAAGAGGGAAACAGTGGTTGCTGTAGTTTTAGGCAGAGGGATTGATGTATGGGTATGCCGGTGATGGAATAGGTTGAGCTGATTGTTGATTTTGTTGTTAAGCATCATAGTTTGCATTTCTTTTTGTATTAAGACTTACCCAAAACATGGATTTTGTCTAATTAGGAAGGCTTGATGTCAAATTGCATTTTCTTTTCTTTGAGAAAACTTGATTTGCTTTGATTAATATTAATATATAAGAATAAGCAAATTTAGGAAACTTGTAGTTTGACTGACACCATGCAATATTTTAAATGCATGAATGGCAGAAAAAGTATTCATTATTCCTAATCCGAACATTGAGTGTGATGCAGAATGACATACACTGGTGATATGTGAAAACACATTTTTCATGATTTCAGGAAGTACATTAAGTATTACACAAGTTGCATTCATGAAAATCAAAGGGCTTCAGGGTGTGAAATAGAGAAGTTGTGCTTAATTTGGCATTTAGTAACTTGTACCATTACCTAATTAGAACTTTAAATATTGAATATTTCCAACTTTGAAACTGTCTCTCTTGTTATGAACACGAATGAATCAAACTATGAAGGGAATTGCATAAAGTTTGGCAAGCCCTAAATGCAGCTCTTAAGATGAATGAATGTTGTTCTGAAAAAAGATAAAAGAAAAAAATAAAAAAAATGGTGTTGTTCTAAGGCCTACTTGAACGCTTTTATTTGGGTCATACTAACATACAATGATGATTTGCTAAACGGTTAAAACATCTCATCGTCAAATGAATTAGGATGTCTATTCAGTATTGGAAAAGCCACATTCAAGAATGTAGAAAGACTGAAGAATATAGAACTTGATTTTTTTTCTTCATCCTGAGCATCTTTTTAAGCCTCATCTACCTATTAGGGTTGGCTTTATGAATCTTTAATACTGAAATTTATTCTTTTGTGCATGTGGACCATGAAATAATTAGACAATTTGCCAAACATACTGGAATTACACCTTTTTATAGCTAGCACGAATATTGCAAACAATGATAGAAATCGTATAAGATTTTGAAACTTGCTCACTGTAATATGTTTTTAATAATTATAGAAGAGCTTACGCTGGACCGTTATCTGTACTTTCTTGCTATTTTTTCATTTTATGTTTTTTTTGCAGGTGAACAATGTGTAATTGTTGAATCTAATTCCTTATTTTTCTGAGATCTGTGCAGTAGAACAAGCCCATAGAGTCCCCACATGCCAAAACCGGAAAAAAAAAAAAAACGTTTGATGGAATCATTTATCAATCATTAGAGATGCAAAAAAGAGGCAATGCATTCTTACTTTTGAAGTTTATTATGCAACCCTAAAGGATTGATATGTGATTTTTGTGATCTTTCAACTATTTTTTTTTTCTGGAAAGTTGCTTTGCTTTTCAGAACCAATAGTTATATTCCTTGGTCCAAGATTTGTTGTACAACTGGCTGGAAGCCGGCCCCCCCCCAACCCAAAAAAAAAACAAAAAAAAGTGAAAATGCACGTTGTAAAATATCTGTGTTTGTATTATTTATAATCATGAATGTGATGTTTTGTTCTGCTAAATAGTGGTATGATGTAAAACTTGACTGGACCTTTGTATTTTCAAATCTATGTTCTGGTCAACTTTAATGACTTTTGAACAGTTTTAATGGTACTGGTGCATAATTTTGTAACAATGTTTCTGCCTGTAGTCTATTAGAACGTGGTAGAGGTATTTTCCCAAGATATTTGAATGGTGCAATGTTGAGCAGCATATGGGTTGCTAGAATTGGAGCATTTTTGAAGATAGCTTGGTAGATGGTTGTATTGAGCTGATGGTAAATTTGGGCAAATTTAGAATTTGGAAGGCATGCCTAATATACTGCAGTAGGGCGTTGGAAATCCAAATGAGCTGTGTCTACATGTCACGGAGTTTTTCTAGAATCTGAATGGTGAATGCCTAGTGTTAATGTGGAGAAAGGCTTAGTTTAAAGGATTAATTGTTTCAGCTTTTTGGTATTGGTTCACATAATACGATCTGCTTCTTTTCTGAGATATTTCCTTGATTTTTGCATTATGTAATCTCTTCTGACTTCTTAGGTACATACATGGTTATCGGATGCAAATCAATATGTTGCTGATGAGAATGACGTTACTTATAGTTGCCGTGTATCAGGTATATAAAGTTTATATGCATCAACGCTTGCTATAAAGGAACAAAATGATGTTTTTCGTATTCCTTACTCAAAAGGTTGTTCACTTTATTCTTTGGTGTTTCTTATGTACTTTCTGTGCTCCATGTTTTGAGAAGTCTGATTTGCATATCATAACATTGATGCAAGTTTCACAATGAAATTAAATGAGACCATCAATGGACCGAGTAGAAGCCAGGTATGTGTTAGAGATAAGACTTAGATGTGAGAAGTTGCATGTAAGTCCCATATAACAGGAAAGTGAAGATAATTACAAGTATTTTGTGGGTGGTTCAAAAGTAAATAGCGTACAAAAGTTGTATTAAGAGTGGATGAATATCAGGTTTAGCTTGAAATTCCAGGGGAGTTTATGAGTATATGCCTAACCAATTGCACTGTACTGAAGTTTGTATCAAGAGTGAATGATGTTAGCACTATATATGGTTGTTGCTGAGTAACAGGATTCAATAACAAACCAAAACCCATGGCTTTATTCTGAATTGCTTTGCATTTCTAAAATACCACGCAATCTGGAATAAGATGTCTCTTATGAACTAGATAGACCTTGAATGCAAAGTTAGGAGCTACCGAGAAAATTTTTAAGAGTGTCCTAAGATGAGTAGAGCTTGTTTTGAATGAATGGCACACAATTTTGGTTGATATTACAAAAATACATTCAGCTGACGATTTTAGGAAATCCAGTGATACCAACGATTATTGGCTCCTGAAATCTTGACCTATTACAGTGAGACTTCTTTTTTAAGAGGTTTATTGTAGGTTTTGACTATCAAATTTAGTAAAGGTCTATTAGGCGTAAGCCGGCCCAGGAGGGGCCGGCGGGACCGGTCCAGCAGGGACCGGTCCGGTTCTACACCCGTCGGCCCAGGAGCGGGAACCCAGCGGGCGGAACCAGCCGGGCGGAAGCCCTGGAAGGGGGCGGGGGTTCTGTGGACCCAATGGGAGGGAAATTTTGAATGGGAAGGGTTGTTTAGACATTTTGTAATACTCCTTTATGGTTAATTAGGAGGATGGTGGGGAAAGGAGGGGGGCATCTTGAATTTGAATGTATTTTTGAGATCTAGGATTTCTTGCTTGGGCTCTTGGCGTTGCCGGAGATTAGGAGAGTTGCTCTTCCTCTCGAACTGAAGAACATTGTATCTTGTTTGTTGCTTTTGCTTGATTAGTGAAAATCCTTGTGTTTCTCTCAGATTTTATTGTGTTTTTGGTGAGATTTTTCGCTGTTTTCTTAGATCCATAGGAAACACTTGAGATCTTCAAGTATTTCCTATCAAGGTCCTGAAGCTGTACACTTTTTTTTGACACCTTGACTATCATAAATGATGTTTTTTCATGGGAATTACTCGTTCAACTCCATTTCTCTCTCTCTCTCTCTCTCTCTCTCTCTCTCATTCACACAAAAAGCCTACCTCATTTCTTTCTGCAAAATTTTCTATTATTTGACGCGTATTCAGGATGAAATGAATTTTGATTTGTTAGATGATAATGTTTTATTTCAAACTTTATATTCCTTGGTTCTATTGAAGTAATGAGCATTCCTTGGTGTTTGGGGTGTACATATGATGAATACTTTGCTTTCTAATAAGAGAATTTAAAAAGATTAGGTTTATTATCTATAGCTGATTGTAAACTTTCTTTATTTTTCACATAATTTTGATTGGTGCCTCAATGTCATACTTATTTGATTGATTGAAGTAATGGGGTCTTCCTATTTGATTTTATATGATGGATGCTTTTCTTCCTCCAAGGAAAATTAAACAAGATTAACTAACAATGTTTACAGTTGATTACAGTTTACAACTTATTTGAGTTACTTATGTTATTTGAGTTACTTATGCTGTTTTCATAGCTATTTTTTGTTTGCATCTCTTTATCGGTTTTCTTTTTTCTTGACGGTGGTTGTAAACTTGTTTCAGGCTCCCTGCTTCTGGAAGAGATGGCTAATGCTTATGGTGGAGAAATGATCGATTCCATTGTTGAAGCTGTTAACAAACGTTTCATTGAGTCGCAGACTGCCAAAGTTTCGGGTTCGACATATTGGTGGAAAGTAAATAAACACTTCTGCATCATTTTACTTGTTTTTATTCACTTGCTGGATTGTTTCCCGTGTACATTTACTTTAAAGGCTGAGGTGGACAGGTTGATAGACAACCTCATCAACAAGGCCATCACGGTCTTTTTAAAGTTTGATTATAACGAAACTAGACACAGATGCGGAATGAATAATGATACTGAATGGTCTAATTATTTTTTAATGCATTCTGCTAAATAAAGAAATGATATTTCTCCCTTATTTTTATTTAGGGCGATTTTGATATATGCTATGGACATAGGTTAAGGGTTTATAGAAGACAGAAATGAATCTACAGTATTGAACTATCAATCAGCTAATTTTTTTTCCCAACCTTAAAAAATGAATAAACATAACACCTTAGGTTATTAGCAAAAGATGGCTGTTACTTTGATTTTATCTTGTTGTCTAAGAGAAACTTATAAGAAGCTCATATAGAATCAGGACTTAAAATTTCTTTTCGACTTTTGATATCAAACTAATCTCTTTAAGGATGGATTATTTAATGACAGCTTCCAAGTAATGATAGCAAACTTAGTATGATGCAGATGTTAGCTGTCAAAAAACAATTGAATGACAAACTCTTCAATGACTACTTCAAATTAATTTTTTGCAGTCATCAAGTGCTTAATTAGTTGATGGACCCAAAAGATGATTTGTTACTTGTCTGCCCTTATTATTTTTCTTAATTAGTTATCTTTACTGGTTATTTGTTAAACAATAAATGGATCACTTGCTATTCTGACTAAATATATGCTTCATTAGATTGTCTTGATGTTGGATTTAGAGTCAATTCAGTTGAATCCATTTTAAAGTAGACGGCTTGGGAGTAGTCTCTAGTAAGTTGCAAAAATTTTGATTTCACGAGCTTTCGTAGGATTTCATTGGTGATATTGTGCTATTCTTTGCTGTAAGAAATAAAGTTTCATTTGGTGATTTGTTAGGTTCTTGAGAAGAAAATGCAATAGATGAAGCATGGATACAATACGGCCACACCGACACGATATAACTATAAGAAGTAGGAGCTGACACACCATGGACATAATGTTATTATATATACTTGTTGTAAATTCTATAAGATGGTGGTGAGGCCTGCAATACTTTATCACACAGAATGTTGATCATTAAAAGATAAGCAAAAAATTAAGTTGTGTATCGCAAAGATGAGGATGCCCAGGATGAGTTGCTTTACACGTAGAGACAAAATGCGAAATGAGTATATACGTGAAAAGGTTGGAGTAGCTCCAGTGGCATATAATAAGATTAGAGAGAGTCGTCTTAGATAGTTTGGTCACATAAAACTTCGACCTTTCGATGACCTGGTTAGGAGAGTGGATGTATTAGATCTGGTCTATGTTAAAAAATATGGAGGTAGACCTAAAAGACTTGGTTAGAAAGTATTAGAAATGAAATTTTTTTAAGATTTAAATGAGAATTTGACTCTTAAGAGGATACAATGGAGAAAAAAGATTGATGTATCCGATCCCACGTAGTGGGACAAAGGCTTTATGTTGTAATATAAATATGTAATTTTTAATATTTTTACTAAAGGCATCAAACACTGTTATTGTCAGGTCCCAAGTCCTGGATGAGAAAAGTGGAGGGTTGCATTAGGTAGTCGACAACCAACGTAAAACTTATCGAATAATTATGACATGAATCCTTTAATACATTGTGTTAATGCTAGGACGTTCTCTGGAAGCGACACGCTATATGGCTTGAATATAGTACGAAGTGTGCAAGGGCCGCTGCATCGGTGCCGGATGTAGTGTTAAATAGGTAAGAGTTCCCACATCATGGACGGATGTGGGCAAAGAAGCTAGTCCGTGAAACTAAATTTTGGTTAGGATCGTGGAATGTAGGTTCCCTTATAGGCAAATTAATATAATTAATTGATATTATGATTCATAGGAAGATAAATATTCTATGCATTCAGGAAATTAAATGGGTGGGAGAGAAGACTAAGCAGATTAATAGTTTAGGGTTTAAACTTTGATATTCTGGTAGGAGTTGTACTAGAAATTATGTAGGTGTGATTATAGATAGAGTTTGAAAGATAATATTATAAAAATTGATAGAATTAGAGATAAAATTATAGCTTTGAAGATTATTGTTGATGATAAGATTATTAATATTATAAGTGCTTATGCTCCTCAAGTAGGTTTGGATATGCGCATCAAAATTAAAATTTTGGAATGACTTAGAAGAAGTAATACAAAAGATATCTCTTGAAGAAAGAGTTTTTATTGAGGGAGATTTAAATAGACATGTTCGTATAGAGGTAGAGGATTTTAAATGCATTCATGGTGGCTGGGTTTGGAGCGATTAATGAAGGTAGTAAGACTATATTAGATTTTTCTCTAGTTTATGATTTTGTTATTGCTAATACCTTATTTAAGAAAAGTGATAAGCATCTCATCATTTATAAGAATGGATATAGTAAAACTCAAATTGATTATTTTCTTGTTAGAAAAGTAGATCGCTTAGATTGCAGAGATTGTAAAGTTATTTCGAATGAAAGTTTATGTATCCAACACCGCTTATTAGTTTTGGACATTAAGATGAATGTGTAGAGTATGAAAAATATAGTATATCGTTGTTCTAGGATTAGAGGGTGTCATTTGAAGAACTCTAACAAAAATTTTTGAGAGTAAGATTCACGATCTTAAGATTTTGTCGGTGCATGAGGAAACTAATGTTATGTGGGAAATAGTAGCTTGTAATATTAAGAATGTTGTAAAGAATGTACTTGGAGTATCAAAAGGAAAAACTTCTAATAGTAAAAATAGTTGGTGGTAGAATCAAGATGTGCAAGAAAAGATAAAAAATAAGTTATGTTATAAAAATTGGTTTAGATGTAAAAATTCTGAAAATTGGGAAATATATAAAGTTGCCCGTAAGGAGTCTAAGAATGCATTTTGCGATGCAAAAACTTTAGCTTTTAAAGATTTATATAATAAATTAGATACTAAAGAGGGTGAAATATATATGTATAAGCTAGCCAAACAAAGAGATAGGAGTAGTAAGGATTTAGTTCAAGTGAAGTGCATTAAGGATGAAGATAAAAAAAGACCTTTTTTAGAAGAGGATATTCAACAAAGGTGAATGAGATATTTTGCTATGCTTTTCAATGAAGATTGTGAAAATTCGATTGACTTTAGTGACTTTAACACTCTAAATAATTTTTTTTGTTTTTTTCTGCGCATTACTAAAATTGAAGTTAGAGAGGCTTTAAATAAAATGAAGTGTGGAAAAACTATTGGACCTGATGATATTCCAATAGAGGTGTGGAAATGCTTAAAAGATGAAGGAATTTCTTGGCTTACTAAACTTTTTAATATTATTTTGAAGACTAAAAGATGCCAGATGTGTGGAAAATTAGTGTGTTGATTCCTATCTTTAGGAATCAAGGTGATGCACAAGATTGTGCAAATTATAGAGGAATTAAGTTGATGTGTCATACTTTAAAACTATGGGAGAGAGTTATGGAGTATAAGTTACGACGTGATACTAATGTTTCTCAAAATCAATTTAGATTCATGCCGGGTAGGTCTACTATGGAAGCCATACATTTATTGAGAGGTTTGATGGAGAAGTATAGAGAGAAAAAGGAAGATCTTCATATGATATTTATTGATTTAGAGAAATCATATGATAAAGTTCCAAGAGAAGTGCTATGGAGAGTTCTAAAAAAGAAAGGGATTAATAATGCTTATATTTAAGTCATTAGGGATATGTATGCTGGATCTGTTACTTGTGTTCAAACACAAGGTGGTTTGACCAAGTATTTTCCAATTTCAATTGTATTACATCAAGGATCAGCCTTAAACCCAATCTTTTTGCTTTAGTATTGATGTTCTTACCATATATTTGCAAGAGGATGTTCCATGGTGTATTCTTTTTGTTGAC
This sequence comes from Dendrobium chrysotoxum, assembly GCA_019925795.1. Taxonomy (NCBI): domain Eukaryota; kingdom Viridiplantae; phylum Streptophyta; class Magnoliopsida; order Asparagales; family Orchidaceae; genus Dendrobium; species Dendrobium chrysotoxum. Next base: position 50,032,275 of record CM034307.1, read on the forward strand.
GATATTCTTCTTGTTGATAAGCTAAAGAGGGAGTTGAAGGTAAACTTGAATTAGGGTGGTCAACCTTAGAGGCTAAAGGTTTTCGTTTGAGTAGATCTAAAACCGAATACATGGAGTGTAATTTTAGTAGTAATAGATCTAGTGGATGGTTTGTGACTTTGAGCGATCAAGTTATTAATAAGAGTACACGTTTTAGATATCTTGGGTCTATTGTTCAGAGTGATGGTGAAATAGATGGGGATATTATTAGTAGAATTCATGTTGGATGGGTGAAGTAGAGGAATGCATCAGGCTTGTTGTGTAATAGAAAAGTATCACTCAAACTTATGGGAAAATTCTATAAGATGGTGGTTAGACTTGCAATGCTTTATGGCTCAGAATGTTGGCCATTAAAAGAGAAGTATAATATTAAGTTAAGTGTTGCAGAGATTATGATGCTTAGGTGGATGAGTGACTTCACTCTTAGAGACAAGATTCGAAATGAGCATATACGTGAAAATGTTGGAGTAGCTCCAGTGGCAGATAAGATTAGAGACAGTCGCCTAAGATGGTTTTGTCACATAAAACGACGGCCTTTCGATGACCCAGTTAGGAGAATAGATGTATTAATTTAACCTATGTTAAGAAAGATAGAGGTAGACTTAAAAAGACTTGGTTAGAAAATATTACAAATGACCTTTCTTTAGTAGATCTAAATGAGAATTTGACTCTTAACCGGATACAATAGAGAAAAAGGATTTATATAGCTGACCCCACATAGTGGGATAAAGGCTTGATGTTGTTATTGTTGTTGTTCTACTAAGGCGTCACCTAGTGGAGTATAATATCATATGCATATACTTCACTAAAGAAATTTAACAATAACGAGAGAAAAATAAACATAATTAATAATAAAAGATATGCTTCTTATATTGTGATTTATTAATGTCTCATCTGTCCCTCTTTGATTTATGGATATCGCCTTTGCCCCTCATATGTGTCCTTGCAACTTATTGAGCTGTGCCCAGATAGTGTTGGGCTGTGTGCGACCCATTTTGGAACCTAATATTGTCTTTAAGAGACTGGTTGCGTCTGAGATGAACACTTGAGGTATTAGTTAAGTGTTTGTGCTTCCTAGATGCAATTGAAACACAGTACCGAACACACCGTAAAAAAATCATGCCTTGTATGATGTTAACACCGCAGCTAACTCCGTTTCATCCAAAGGGAGAAGGTCCCAGACTTTTTATCCAAACACCGTAACTAACTCGTCTCATCGAAGGGGAGAAGTCCCAGCCTTTCTCAATATACACAAACTGAAGCTGCAGATTTACTCAATGCTTTTGGGGGTCTGATTAGTTTTGGGTTCTTAAGTCTTCTCTAATTGTTTGAGTACTATTAATGGATTTCACGTTATAGAGACCATGCTTCTACAGATATGCAGTTAGTATTCTTTTCTACAAGATTTTGGAAATTATAGCTTTGGAATTTATTCTTATTTGGTTTTAAATTTTTCCTCATATTCAAGAAAAGTTGCTGATTTTTTTTGCATTTAAAATCTTTGAATGCCATACTACCTATAAAAGAATATTTGCCATGGTTTCACATGGGCAAACACATGATTTTGAAACTTAAGGAAAAATCTGTGTATATTGTGATTGTTCGTACATAATTCTAGACTGTTCAATTACCTTGAAGTTTTTCGTACAAATTTATTTACTTAATTCCTTTAATTGTTTCATTCATCTTTTATATTTTGGTGACCATGGCATACTTATCTAATTAAATATCATTTATAAATCTTACTGCATGGTAAGTAGTGGTTAATAGAAAGTGAACTATAGAATGGAAGCTGCAAAACTAATTCAAGTTGAATCAGGAGTTCTGATGATATAAAAGGTGGAGGCTTCCTATTTGATTTGCTAATGAATATGCAAATGTCTCTAGGTTATGCCTGTTTAGACCTTTGATAATTACCAAAGAATTTTCAACCAAACTTAGTCCTAGTGATGTAGGAGGTCTTAGATTTTAAATGCAAATATAATCTGAGATGCATGTCAAAATTCGCATGAAAATATAATAAAAATTATGGAAACCAATTCGTAAGAAAATTTAATGGCCCTTTATTGGAAATTATGGCCACAAAATTAGGATCAATTAAACAATCACATTTTGAAATCATCATTGTTGAAAATCAGGTGTCAAATTTGATTAAAATTTATTAGTCTCAATCAATAGCAAAATATTGAAGAGAAGGGCAACAAAAAAAAGAAGGGGAAAAAATCATAAAAATGCAAATCTCTTGATTTCATAAAGAGATAATATCTTTCAAAACCCTCTAAGTCTCACTTAATCAAGGATTTGAATCGCAAAAATAGAAGGAATAACAATCTAAATAGATTTTATTCTAGCAACAATTATTATTTTTTGCACATTCCCTATATGTGTAATAATAGAGATAAATAGGGAATTTCTCTAAGTCAACCCAAATGGAAAGAAACTTGAGTAAGAACAACAAAATAGGGAAAAAGTTCTCCAAAAATTCAATGATTGACTCTCCCACAATCAAATAACATAATAGTAGGATATCACTGTAGGTTACCGCAACAAAAAGTCCTGAGAGAGGGTCACTAAATAAATGAAGTAGGGGGGCAACAAACAGTCATATAACAAGACTTGTTGTGGAATCCTCTTGAATACTTGATCAACAAAGAATTGAACATGCTGTTTGATAAAAGTTGCAAGAGGAGGCCTTGATCTCCAAAGAAAGCCACATGACCCGGTTAGGAGGAAGAATTAAAATTAGAGTTGTTGGTTATGGTGGCTTTAAGGAAATCTCTAGCATCGCATCACCTAGGGCCCTAAAGTTTTGGATTGTGGCTCTGAAGTTGTTGATATTCTTTTTATCAGTTTGTTTTACGTTAGGTTTATTTGCCCTCTTCTTTGAAGAAAATTCTCATGCTTAATGGCAAGAAAGCCAATCAACTTTTTCAGTTGTGTCATGCGTTCGGTTCTTTTTTATATTGATGTTTTAAATGTTTATTTTAATAACTAACAAAAGTCTTTGTTGCCTATCCTCTCTTACATCCTATAAACTTTAATAGAATGATTTGGGATAAACTTTACCTGATGATTATAATGATGATTATGACAGTGCAAACTCCTCTACAGCAAATTAAAAAAAAATGATCTTCCTTATCTGAAATAATTCTCAATGCCTAAGGATGTAATTCTTTCCATGAAGTTGAAAGACATGAACAAACACATTATTTTCAAACTTCTGAAAAAGTCTATATATTTTGTTTGTTCCTACAGACCAATAATATGTTCAATTACTTAAAACCTTATTGCACAAATTGTACATATAATTTCTTTAATTGTTTCGTTCATGTTTCCTTAGTTTGCTAAAAAAGAGAGGTCTTAAGCTATATAAGCATTTGTGTATCATGCTACAGATGCGAATAGGGTTTAAGGGAAAGTGAACTATTACAATGGAAAGCTAAAAAGCAAGTTCCTTAAGAAACTATTCCAACTTGAACATAAGTTTCCAGGCCTGCCCTTGGATTTGTTAGTGGATATGCAAATCCAGTTTGAACCCAAACCTATAGGCATTAATATTTTGGATAGTTGCTCTAAGTTTTGGATCTTCTTCTCTGGCAGTTGTTTTACCTTAGGTGCATTGTTCCACTTCCTCACCAAAAAGCTTCTTGACCATATTTACAGGAATGTCAATCTGCGGCATTAGTTTTGCATCATGAGCTTTTTAGTTATGTTAAGTCACCATGGGGAAACTTGGCTGCCTATCCTTTCCTGCGCTGTATTAGATGCAGTAGATTTGATTTGGGGTAAACTTTAGCTGATGGTTATAACGTTGAATGTGACAATATGAACTCCTTTTCTACGAGAAAAAAAGTTCTTCCATTCCGGTGTTAATTCTCACTTTTTTGTAATATCTTTTTGATCGAATGAATGATCGAGAATATCTTTTTAATCATCAGTACAGGCAGTTGGTGTTTATTGTTTAGTTCATTTAAAATTAATGCTTCTCATCTCAGTTATTAACTTAATGTTTTCCATCTCAGCTATTTTGCTCTTTGAAACTACACGTTTGTCACTAAAATCTATTTTTAATTTCCAAACCTTGTTGCAACAGTTGAGAGAGGCATCCTTTTTTGCAGTGGCTTCAATTTCAGAACAACTCATTGAAGCACAGGTGGTTCTTTTTTCAACCAACTATGCATTCATATATATAGTCGCGTGCTTTTGTGACAATATGCTCATAAAGAAAAAAGAAAATAATATACGACTCTTAACTTAATTCGGCATCTTGCTCCCTTAAGCTTTAGGGTCCCATGCATAAACTTGCTGAAAAAAGAAAAAAATTGAATAAATAAACAAAAATAGAGAAAAAAAAGAAAGAATAAAATATACATTACATTAATTTGGAGATTAAAATTAGTCATTCATCGTTATAGCTTTGTATTGCATCAAATGCATTCCACAAAAAGATAATTACCCTTGAGTTTTACGGCTGTAAAAATGATTCATTTGGAGGAAAGTACTCGAAGATATCAACAACATTATTTGTGATGTTTAGTGCAAGGAAGTTCAGTTTGTAAGTATTGTTGTTAATCTTCTATAGTATCTAAAAAGGATCAATTTTCAATGATTTGATCTTGCTATGTATGCCTATAGGGTAACAATTTTTCTGATTATGTAACATCGTAGGATCACCTTTTTTGAGCAGTATGAGGAGCCGATATTGATTTACAACTTGTACCGAGAATTAGCTTCTTCAAGATTTTACTATACTTCTTGATGGACTTGTTGAACATGATCCACATTTTTTTTTTTTGCCTTGGGATTGTTGTTAGGAGAGGAAGGTAGACAAATCAAATCAATAGTATGCTTGGGAACACTAGTATATACAACTTCAAAAGGAGGTTTTTCTATGTAGTGATTTGGCATAATGCTACAAGCAAACTCAATTTTTTGAAGGGAACAATCCCATTGCTTCAATTTGCCACCGCAAGGGAATCAAATCATGTTGTTAAGAGTGCCATGCACAAGCTCTATTTGCCTATTCATCTTTGGGTGAATAGTCATGTTATATTGTAATGAGGCATCAAACAACTTCCACAATGTTCTTAAAAAATGGCTTGGAACTTGACTTCTCGATTTTAAGTAATTGATTGAAGCACTTCATACAAATGGGCATTCTCATAAATGATGAGCCATGTGGGAAGCATCCAATTCTTCTTACATTGAAATAGGTGCAAGTTCAATGAACACGACAAAACTTGCCAACTATCAAGCATGCCAATGAGTCGTGGAATTAGAAATTGGTATTTGGCAATAATTTAATTAATAGTGCAATTGTCTATATATGATATCTAAATGCCATTCTTTGAGTGAGCAATGCAGGTAGTGCACAAGGGCTCATACTTTCTTGAAGCAATCCTTCATCATTGTAATGTTTCAGTATACCTTGATCTGAATTTGTAATGTGACGAATTATGAAGGGTAGCCCTAAGCACTAAATCATTTTGATGTTGAATATGAAGTATTTTTGTTAACTTATTTGGTACTTTGTAGGTGTCAAATCTGTGAATTCTTCAAGCAATTGGCTAACCTTAAGAGGAATGATGAGATCACCCAAAATTTTGATCTTGAAGCAGTAGTAAATAGTTGTCCCCTCATGTTGCTAACATCTCAGGGCTCTTCTTATTATTTCTATGGCAGTATTAAAATTTTCTTATCAACCACTAAAGCAAATAAGTGTTATCCCAACCTTCATAAGTAGCATCGACATCAAAATGCCATGATCTTTTTAGAAAACAATGACAACTGTCCATATCAACCATGCCACACATGATCCATCTTTGTAATACTTGCTAATGGATAAGGGAGCTTTATAAGCTTCTATCATATGAACTTTAGGTCCCATCTTGATCCATGCAATCTTATACTGGGAAAGATGCTTTTCACCCTTCAAATTAAAGGTCTTTACAAAGGCCTGAGAGACCACATTCTCATTATTTCCACTATTAATAATTATATTGCAAATCTTAGTATTGGTAGTACATCGAGTCTTAGGAATCTTAGTGTGTTTTGTTCTTCAAACTTTTTAGGCTCCAACAAAAGTCATCGAACAATGCAAGAAATTGCTGTGGGTCTTTAAAAGGATGCTACTAGCGGGAGTTAGAATGCAAATGGTATGATCCCACCATCCAATAGGACAAAATTATCGTAGGCTTTTGCACTCTACGCAAGCAGACCGATGGAAGAGCTGATGGAATTATACATACGATTATCCATGGAGAATGACAGCTTTCGCCTGCACATCTTGATGGATAATAATATGTATAACTCGATAGTCACGAGATTTCTCCCATTCAATACATTAGCTTGAATAAGGTTTATTTGATGTGGGTGTCGGTTTTCTAAGGGTGCAAGCTGTCGCGATTAATTACATCTTAGGCTTTGACCTAAGAATACTCTCAATTAAGGATGTTATTTTATTTTCTTCTTGGTTTAGCACAATGGAATCTCTAGGCTTTCTTAATCCAAAGGAGGATATGCTCAATCGGGCTATTCAACACAGGGATCATTTGAGCACTCGACCCGTCAAAAGAGAGGGAATCAGGAGAGGAAACATCACATACAAAGCATGCATGAGAGAAAGATGGAAGCGACATCATTAGCGTGATGCAGATAGGCGAGATTTATAGCATCCGAAGAATGGAGAGCTCACCCAATGATAAGGCATGCGACGATATGCTTATAACGCCAGCCTTTGACTTTAGATCTATATAGGACGTACTGTACCCTCTATACTAATGCTCATGACCTAACTAATGCAAGGCTCCGAGGGGACTTATAACCTAAACCCCACTATGGATCTAAGTAGCCCCGACTTGAATTTACCAGTCTGCTCAGAAAGGAGTACTAGTTAAACTTTAATTAACGTCTCAAATTCATGTAGTCTGGTCTTATGCAAATACAAGAGTGGTGGGAGGAATAAAAGTGAAATGAGCCTTAAGCCCGACCATGTATAGTGCAATGCTAATGCAAAGGTGAACTATCCCTCTTTGTGATGAAAAGTAAAATCTATATGCTAAACTCAGGCTATGCATGTATGAGTAGGGCTAATCAGAACTAGCTAGTAGCCACGATGAGGTGGACCAGGTTTGAAATAATAATTGCATTTTAAAAATTAACCCAAGAGCGGTCATGCATTTAGTTATGAAAAGAGGGTTGATTTTAAGTCCTATATTCATTTTATCTTGCTTAGAAAAATTTTATCTTTATAGAACTTGGTTGACTAAAATATTTTCTTGGAATTGAAGTAGCCCACTCAAGCAAATGAATATTCATTTCACAACAAAAATACATTATAGATCTTCTTAAATAAACCGGTAAATTTGCTTGTAAACCAGCACCAACACCAGTAGAACCAAATCTTAACTTGGGAGAAGCTAAAGAAGATTTAGATGTAGATAAGGGGGCTTACTAGAGACTTGTGAGGAAATTGACAGACTCATATGCAAGCGGTAGATAGAATACTGCACTATCTTAAGGGAAACCAAGGAAAAGGGGTTCTCTTTAAAAGAGACCATGGAAAAACCCTAGAGGCATACACTGATGCTGATTATGCAGGATCACTAGTAGACAGAAGATCTACCTTTGGATACTGCACATTCTTTGGAGGGAACCTAGTTACATGGAGAAGCAAGAAGCAGAATGTTGTGGCATGATCTAGTACATAAGCAGAATATAGAGCTATTACCTTAGGAATATATGAGTTACTATAGATCAAGATGATTCTTGAAGACCTAAGGATTAAGTGGGATGATCCCATGAAGCTACATTGTGACAACAAATTAACAATCAACATAGCTCACAATTCAGTTCAGCATGATAGGACCAAGCACATAGAGGTGGACAAACATTTCATCAAAGAAAAATTAGACAGTGGTCTTGTATGTATCAACCATGTATCATCAAATGATCAACTTGCAGATATCCTTACCAAATGATTGGATAACACTGCCTTCCTTTGAATGATTGCCAAGCTGGGAATGACGGATCTAATTTTATTAAAGAAAAATTAGATAGTGGTCTTGTATGTATCAACCATGTATCATCAAAGGATCAACTTGCAGATATTCTTACCAAATGATTGGATAACTCTGCATTCCTCAGAATGATTGCCAAGCTGGGAATGACGGATCTATAGGGGTGTCAATTTCGGGTCACGGGTCGGGTTCGGGTCGAACCCGAAACTGACCCGGCACTATTCGGGTCAACCCGAACCCGACCCGTTTTTGCAAACTGGTCGGTTTTGATGACCCGAACCCGACCCGCTTCGGGTCCGGGTCAACCCGACCCGACCCGAATGACCCGGTTCCAACAAAAAATTGCTATTTTTCGGGTCAGAAACGGGTCAATCTCCGCTTTTCGGGTCAAAATCGGGTCAGAAACGGGTCAATCTCGGGTTGCCGGGTCAAAAATGGGTTTTCGGGTCAAAAACGGGTCATTTTCGGGTCAATTTCGGGTCAACGAGTCAACCCGAACCCGACCCGATTTTTAAAACGGGTCGAATTGTTGAACCCGAACCCGACCCGTTTCGGGTTCGGGTCAACCCAAACCCGAAATTTTCGGGTCGGGTTCGGGTCGGGTTTTCGGGTCGGGTCCAATATTGACACCCCTACGGATCTATATTCCTCAGCTTGAGAGGGAGTGTTAAATCTCAGCCTCACGTTCCCATATTGATCCCACGGCTACAAATAGGGATCCATGGGAAGCCCACCTGAATCATGTTGATTACCTTCCATAGCTAGGCAACTGATTTAGGAATGATTTTATTAAGGCAATTAATGTATGATTTTGTAGTTATTTATTTTTTAATTAAGACATCTTGTATAAATCTATAAATAGGGATTATATTCTGAAGTTTTGAGCAAGAGTTATTTGGAGCCATGTTAACTAGACGGTTTAATTGTTTAAATATTTGGGGTCGCATGTATCTTCGTCCAAGTATGTTGGAGAGTTAATTAATCCTGAATATCTTTAGGCCCAGTATAACAAGCTACTTGTTGATCAATTGTTTAATGCAAATTACAAAGGTCATTCAAACCTAAAAATCCTCAATATTGCCTGAAACTCCCTAATTTGTATATCCAAGATTTTGGTATTGTTTATGTTAGAATTGTTCATAATTGGAATGAAGGAAACATTGTTGTAATAAATGCTTCATCTTTCCCCATGTATGAACACATTTTTTTGTTTTTGTTTTTGTTGGCTATCAAACTCCAGTTGTTCCTGCCATGATGAAACTCCATCATTCAATTTGTAAGCCACCAACTTCCTTGGACAATTTTCTTGATTTTTTCAAGTGATTGAAAATGTTCTTGACATTATAAATTTAATCAAGAAAATCTTCAACATGTAATTATTTATCAAATGTGAGCAAATCCATTCACATTGAAATGTTGGAAAATTTTGCCATATATGTGGGCATTATTAGCCAATGGATTATGATCCTCTTTCTTGGATGAATATTCATTGCACCGTTGGATTCATTGGTAGGCAGCCAAATTGTTGTTGATGGTGTTGACTATGACTACTGAAGGAATTTGGAATGGCGTCATTTTGATCCTCTTGATTTTTACACTTGCTGCCATGATGTATTCCTCATCAATCTTCTCTGTTGCATCGATGCCCATTGATGCCACAAATGCCATGTTCATACTACTGTAGCTGGATTGGTTCCTGGATTCGGCTATGCCTTCCAAACACACGGAGGTTGATATCTTTCATTGTTATATGGGTTTGTCATTGTGTGCTATTGCCTTTGGATTGCATCAATGTTATCCTGCTATTGCGGTCACTGGTCATCACATGCAGCTTCTTTGTTTCAGATGCCTGCAACGTTATCATCCCCCTGCCTTGGATTGGTGAAGCTGCCTCCTATTGACATCACACAAGGCTTTGTCATCCTCTTTGACAACCAACACAGTTAAGATCCCATGCGACTGCGAATGGAGGTCTTGATGTCTTTGAGGCTTCATTTGAGCTTTTCTAGTTGCCGTTTGCTGTTAGTGATTCTACTCTCACCAACCTTTAGGTCCTTGCGATCCTCTCCTCTCATTGGTCATTGTTTAAGGAAGTAGTGGTTCTGATACCACTCCATGCACATAACATGTGAGAACAGTAAAAAGGAAATAGTATACAACTGTAATTTGATTTGGTATACCTTTCCCTTTAGCAGTAGGTCTTATTTATGACTTTGCCACCAAAGAGAAGAAACTAAAGAAAAACATAAGAAAATACAAAAGCAACCGAAAATAGATAAAATAACATAACAAAGAAAATAGATAAAATAACAAAATAAAAGACGCATAGCTTTGTGCTGCATCAATAGATAGGTGTTTTGGATATCCAAAGTGAATTTATGCTGTATTTATTTTAGGATTCAGGAGCAACAAAAGTTAATTTAAGTTCTCTCCTGGGTGAAATGGTTGCAGAAGACATAAGAACAGGTGAAAGTTTTCTGTGTTTTCCCTCTTTAGTCATCAACTAATCCTTACTGTTTTCTTGTATTTACTAATTGACAAAATTTTCAACTGCAGACGTGTTTGAATTTCCATTCCTACATGCACGGGTTTTTTCAGCAGTTTCGAAGTTTTCCTCAGTGGTAGTAATCGTGCATATTTTATCTTAGGAAACTTTAGTTCGATTGTCGTTTCTGAATATCCATATTCCTTGAGAGTAAATGCAGATTGGTTCAAATATTCGCGAGCAGTTCCTATATGCTGCTGCTCAAGCAATAGCTTTAGATGTGTAAGAAACACTTATACACTTGAGGCATGTTTTTATGTAAAAGCTCTTTGCTCTTGAACATTGTTTTATTTGCAGCCCACCACCTGTAAAAGTTGGTGCTTGTCAAGTTTTGTCTCAGCTCCTACCGGATGCTAAATCTGAGTCGGTTCAGCCTCATATAATGCGTATACTTTCATCTCTCCTTGATCTCCTGAAGCAGGTATTTTTATACCGAATATTCAATGTTAAACTCATTATCATTACACCATTGAACCAGAACAAAGAACTTTATGAATGATTTAGAAAATTTCCTTTGCTTTTCTTCCTGTGCATGCTTATATATCATTATCCCTCTAATGTATGTGCGCAGGCATCTGATGAAACACTGCACCTTGTGCTTGAAACACTTCAAGCAGCTATTAAGGCAGGTATGCATGAGGTTAACTTGCTTTTCTGTTCTTAATATTTGCCAACTTCTCTTTTTCTTTTTTTGGGGTTTGGGTTGAATTATCATTAATCACAAACCATGCTTACCTTGTTAATTACTTCCAATGATTTCAATGAGTGTAGGCCATGAAATATCAAGGTCCATGGAGCCTGTTATTTCTCCTGTCATTCTTGATGTCTGGGTACATCATATTTCAGATCCATTCATTAGCATCGATGCCTTGGAAGTCTTGGAGGTACTCTATCTAGATGCTGATATTGAATTCAAACAGATCTTGCATACTTGGCATGAATTCATGCATGTAGGAAAAAAAATTGCACAATTATGGATCTGGTATTGTCTTTCAGACATTTGCTATTGCATTAATTGAACAGTTGGAAGCAGCCTTTGTTGTTGTTTCTGAAACTGAAGAGTTACAATTTAATGTATTGTTAATGGCACTTAGGTTTTTGTGCTATAACGTTGTCGCAAAACTCAGTAATGCATGGACAAAGAAAACTGACATTTACTGAGAATATTTAGTAAGAAGCACTTATTAATAGTTCAAAAAACATGCAACTTAGTTGCATATTGTAACAAGTAATTGGAAGTAACAATGACAAATTAAATGGGCGATACACTGTATATGATGCACATTTAAATATTTTGTCTTTACAAAGACAAATTACAGCTTTAGGCATATTTCAGAGGTGAAAAGAGTCACGATAGTGACTCTAGTAATTGTTTTGTTTGTCCTAAGCTCATACCTTGAAAATAATTGTTTTGTTTCACTAGTACACTTGTCTTATTGTTTCAGCCTGGTATAACCAACCATTTTTATAAATTCCACTGAAAGTGCTGCACTCAAAGAAGTTTATTGAAGGGAATGAAGACTGTTTAAATCTTTTGAAAATTTGCTTCAAGCAATATCAAATAACATATGTTTTCTTGTTCAAAGCCTAAACGTGCAAAACCTTGCTTCTTGGGAGAGTGTTAGAGAAATTCTATAAATCTCAATTTTATTTATTTTTCCAAACATGTCACAATTTTATTGGAGGCATTCAGAAAATATAAGGTCCTGGAATTTGCATACTTAGCTGCTGTTTATTCGTGTGGAATGGTTGATTAAATCTATTTCTTTTTCTTCTTCTTCTTTCAGCTACTTGCATCATTTCAATAATTTAAGGATTCGAACTTTTCTTGGCTGGAGCTTGTTCTAATTGATAACCAGTTTAAAAAAAAATTTAGTTTGAAGAATAAGATTATATAAATGGGCCTGAGCACTACACCCAGCCAATGAGTTAATTGGATTTATTGAAGGATTGTGTTTTCTTAACCTTTTGGAAGTAATCATATTGCTGCATGCGTTTGTGGAACTTCTTTGACTGGATTGGTTTGATTTGATTCTTTCATGGAAGTAACTTCAACATCACAGATTAACTTCCTAGTTTTCAGGCTATCAAAGATGCTCCTGGATGTATGCAGCCTCTGGTCTCCCGGATCTTACCATCCATTGCCTCTATATTAGAAAATGTGAGTTTCTTAAGATGCATGAAGAAGATATCTTTACTAGCCGCTGTTTTCCAAACTCTTACTCATTAAATAAACTTTTTTTTGGGTACTTTTCTCAGCCAAGAAACCAGCCTGCTGGATTGCTTGCAGGTTCATTTGATCTTTTAACAATGATATTGAAAGTATGTTTAAAGTCCTAGAATCAGATTTCTTTTTTATGTGATGTTTCTGTCAATTACAGCATATATTTGCATCCTGTGTGAACAATAAGATTTTTTTTTTGTTTAATTCAGAGCGCGCCTGGTGAAGTTGTGAAGGCTGTTTTTGATAGATGTTTTAATTCTACCATCCAAGTAGTGCTTGAAAGTGATGATCACGGTGAAATGCAGGTCTTTACCGTACTCTGTTTGTGCAGCTAATCTTATTGTTTTCTAAGCTTCAACCACATCCAAAGATCCTAAAACAAAGTCCACTTTGAGTGCATGTTTCATGCTTGTTAATGCTTGCTTCTTTATCTGGATTGTGTGCTCAGAATGCAACAGAATGTTTGGCAGCATTTCTTGCTGGTGGAAAACATGAGTTGCTTTCCTGGAATGGTGATCCGTCTTTTACAATGAAAAGGCTTCTTGATGCAGCTTCAAGGTAGAGTTTATGGAAGTTTTTTTACTTGGGAGTCTGGAAACTTTTTCTTTGAACTCCAGCATTTTCGGTTGTATCCATGTTTTTAGCTCCTCATTTCCTGCAGGCTGCAGTCTTTACTAGCATTCTCATAGGGAAAGCTCTTGGTTTTAAAATGCCCAAAGAACAACTGCAAGTTTAAACTTGATGTTACCTGAACCCTTAAGATTTGATAGTGGTAATGCTGTTCTTGGTTGAAGCCAATATGCCATGGAAATATTGAGACACAGTTTGGGAGTTGCAAGGAACGTTGAATAATAAAATGAATATAACTAGCATTAACTTTAGATTGAATTTGCTAAATATGAAAAATGTGTGGATAGTGCTAAAGTGCTCAACCTTTTCTTTGCCAAAATTTCCATTGACTTTGTTTTTGTCGTGAAGCGAAAACAATTGCTTGATTGGCTGCTGGCTGCGCATTTCACATTCTAGTTTCTTAAAAAATTTTACCGCTTGAAGAAATTGGAACAAAGAATGATAAAGTGGAAACAATTTTGCTTAACTGGTCAATACAGCTTTATACATGGTTGACCTTCTTCCCCATGGGAATCTCCAAAAGATACACCTTCTGAAGCTTTCAAAATTTTTTTTTTCTTTTCTAGGTCATGGAATTTTTAATGCTTCATTATGGCTTTGACTATTTGGAGCACAAATTTAATAGAATTCAGATGCCTAAATATTTTTTTGCCAGTTTAGGAGTCGGTAATGAATTACCACTGGCCTGTTTAGAAAATTTAAATTTTGTTGGTCGAATTTAATTTGCCTAAGATTATGCATGGCTGGAAAAATGCTTTCTTTTTCAATTTATGCCCAAATCTTTTTCTATTTTTTATATAGCTGAACTGCAGCTCCTTATGTTCATTTTTAATTCTAAGCACATGAACATCATCTTTTTGTTTAATTCTGTGTTTGCTTGATACCAAAACATGTACAGCATCTTCGTATAAGTTTTCTAAGAACTTAGTGGTTACTTGAATTTATGATGAAAATATTGGAAGTTTTTTTGGTTGCCTGTAGAACAATGAAGTTTTTATTAACTCACTAAATTAAAAGTTGTCATTTTTCATAAATACTTGTGAATCTTATGATATGCTGTACCAATTGATTTTGATTTGGATTGAAGATGTCAATCCAAATAAATTATTTGGGTGTGAAGTCAAGGAATGCAGATGATTTCTTGGAGAAGCCAAGGCTGGTTTATGTTGAGGTTCTAGAGTGAGAGAAGTGAGGTCTACTTGGGACATTGGATGATGAATTTGACCCATCACAGGTCGAGAAGTTTGGTGGTTGTTGAAAAGTGTTCAGTGAATCTTCCTACGCGGGCTTCATCTTGTAGGGAAAGCATTATTGAGACATTCTAGTGCCATCCTTGGACTATGAAGTAGTTGTAGAGTCTGAGCAAAGTCTCCTGAGAAGGAAATAGGAGAGTGTGTCCACATCAGATCATGGAGAGAACAGAACACCAAGGATTGACATGCCTTTGACAGAAAGAATGCATAGTTGTTGACTTCTCTTCTTGGAGAAAGAGAACATATTCATACTATCTGTATGTTGATCGGTTAGCTTACTTCTGTAACCATCTACATGGCTTTGCGGCCTTGTCTAATCATATTTTTTGTTATTTGGGATGGGAAGGCTCTTGGAAGGTGATAGGAAATACTTGAGTTCGCAAGTAATCCTACCGGATCTACTTGAGTTCGCAAGCAACCCTAAGCAAAATTGATAAAAACAGGGGGAAAACACAATAATTTGGAGCAAATCAAACTAGGAACGATAGATTGCGACTTGGAAATAAAGCAAAGCAAATGCGAAAGCAAGATACAAGAGATCCTCAATTCGAGAGGAGGATCGTCTCTCCCAATTCTCTAGACAAGATCGTCTAGAGTCCAAGCCTCCAAAGAAACCCTAATTTTAATCAAACAAAACATAAAATAGCCCTAATCCCTCCTCCTCTTTAATATCAAAACTTTCCTAAAATAAATCCCTCCTAAGCCCAAACCGCCCCCTCCTTTCAAATTTCAAACCCTCTATTTGAGGTGGGGCCCACTTGTGGGCGGGACTAAGAGAAGGAGGCGGAAAGCCTCCGCCTCCTATACACCTGAACCGGCTGGGCCGGTTCAGGTTGAACCGGTACATCAATACCGCCCTCCCAAAGAATCACCTTGTCCTCAAGGTGAAAACAAGGGAACTGCTGTTTCATCCTCTCGAATGGCTCCCACGTGGCCTCGTAGTCAGGAAGGTTCTTCCACTGGATCAACACCTCCTTAGTTCCTTCTTCTTTCTGGCGAACCCCTATCAGCTCTAAGGGTTCCAGGATCACCTCTAAATCCTCCGTGAGTGTCGCCGGCAACTCAGGGCTGGCTGTGTAGTCACCAATAGCTTTTCTCAACTGTGATACATGAAAAACCGGGTGTATAGTCGCTGTTGGTGGGAGTTTCAGCTGATATGCTACTGCTCCGATCTTCTCCAGCACTTCATAAGGCCCAAAGTACCTTGGAGCTAGCTTCTCATTTCTCCTGTTGGCGACTGTCTTTTGCCGGTATGGTCGGAGCTTCAAGAACACTCTCTCCCCCACTTCAAACTGGATGTCCCTCCTATGCCCATCCGCTTGTTTCTTCATAATCTGTTGAGCTCTCAGTAGATGTCTCTTCAATTCTTCCAGCACTCTGTCCCTCTCCTCCAAGTACTCCTCTACTGAAGAAACGGGAGTGCTGCCACTCCCAAAGTGCACCAAGTGTGGAGGATCCCTTCCATACAACACCTTGAATGGAGTCATCTGAGAAGCAGAGTGAAAAGAGGTGTTGTACCAGTATTCCGCCCACGATAGCCATTTCACCCAAAGCTTGGGTGTCTCTGATACAAAGCATCTCAGATACGTCTCCAAGCTCCTGTTTACTACTTCCGTTTGGCCATCTGCCTGTGGGTGATACGCTGTACTCCTTTTCAGAACTGTCCCCTGTAACTTGAACAACTCTCTCCAAAAATGGCTGAGGAATACCTTGTCTCGATCCGATACTATCGCCTCGGGTACTCCATGTAATCTGACCACCTCCCTGATGAAGGCTGAAGCCACTGTCACTGCTGTGTAGGGATGTCGGAGGGGAATGAAGTGTGCATACTTGCTCAACCTGTCCACCACTACTAGAATCACTATGAAACCTTCTGAACGGGGCAGCCCATCGATGAAGTCCATGGATATCTCCTCCCACACTCGTCCCGGTAAAGCCAACGGCTGTAGTAGTCCTCCTGGTGACATAGCCAGGTATTTGTTCCTTTGACAGATCTCGCACCTGGCTACCATCTCCTCTATGTCTTGTGCACCCCTTTCCAATACAGCTCCGCCGCTAGCCTTCTATATGTTTTCTGTACTCCTGAATGGCCCCCAATGGCACTTCCATGAAACTCCTGGAGTAAGTTTGGGATGTGGATCGATGCCCGGGGAATCACAAATCTCCCCTGATATAGTAATTTGTCTCCCTTCAATGAGTACCCGGGGTGGCTCCCCTCTTCCTTCAGTAGATCTGACCTGATCTTTCCCAAACCTTCATCTCTAGCACTTTCTTTGCTGATGGCCTCCCAGTCGAGCATCAAAGGAACAGATAATGTCACTGTCTGCAGCTCTCCCATACATCTGGACAAGGCATCTGCCGCCTTGTTCTCGACTCCTGGTCTATACTGGATCTCAAAATCGTACCCTAATAACTTGGACAGCCACCTCTGATGTTCCTCTGTCACCATCCGCTGCTCCAGTAAGTATTTCAAACTCCGCTGATCTGTCCTGACGATGAAATGCCTCCCAAGTAGGTAAGGCCGCCACTTCTGGATGGCCAACACAATGGCCATTAACTCCCTCTCGTAGACTGATTTTAGCCTGGCTCTAGCCGTCAACACCTGGCTGAAATAGGCGATGGGCCTACGACTCTGCATCAGTACTGCACCCAGCCCGTATCCGGACGCATCCGTCTCCACAATGAAAGTCTGGGTGAAATCTGGCAAGGCCAGGACCGGTACTGTAGTCATCGCCTTCTTCAGGCTCTCAAATGCTGATGTGGCCGCTTCCCCCCATAGGAACCCGTCCTTCTTCAATTGCTCAGTGAGTGGCCATGCTATGGTGCTGTTCCCCTTTACAAACCTTCTATAGTAACCCGTCAGCCCTAAAAATTCCCTCAGCTCCTTCAAATTCTTTGGCACTGGCCACTTGAGCATTGCCTCAATTTTGGACTGATCTGCTGCCACCCCTTCTTTTGATACCACATGGCCCAAATACTCTACACTAGCTTGTGCAAAACAGCATTTCTTCAAGTTGGCCCTCAGCTGGTGTTCCTGCAGTACTTCCAACACCCTCTTTAAATGCTCCCAGTGCTCCTCCTCTGTTTTGCTGTAGACCAGGATGTCATCAAAGAATACCAATACGAATCGCCTAAGGTAAGGTTTGAAAACCTTATTCATCAGCGCCTGGAAAGTAGCGGGAGCATTGGTGAGGCCAAACGGCATCTCCAGGAACTCATAGTGTCTCTCATGAGTTCTAAAAGCTGTCTTAGGCACATCTTCCTTCTTCATCCGGATCTGGTGGTAACCTGACTTCAAGTCTATCTTGCTGAATATCACCGTTCCACTCAATTCATCTAACAGCTTGTCTATGACTGGTATAGGAAACTTGTCAGGTACAGTTTCCTTGTTGAGAGCTCTGTAGTCCACACAGAATCGCCAGCTGCCATCCTTCTTTTTCACCAAGAGAACTGGACTAGAAAAAGGACTGATGCTGGGTCTGATGATTTCTGCCTCAAACATTTCTCTAATCAACCTTTCAATTTCATCCTTTTGGAACTGTGGGTAGCGGTAGGGCTGTACACTAATGGGTGACACTCCCTCTTTGATCACGATGGCATGCTCCTACTCCCTCTGCGGTGGCAATCCCTGGGATGGCTGAAACACCTCTTGGAACTGCTGAATCAACGGCTGGATGGAGAGGGGTATGTCCCCTCCTTCCTCTACTCCTGTTCCCTCCAAACTGTGCAGCTCCACCAAGTACCCTCCACCTGCCAACTGTATATCCTTCACCATGGTCTTGAGAGAAACCATGGATTTGGATAGTCCCGCATCTCCCCTAATCACCACCTTCCTTCCATCTATCACCAGCTCCATCGTGAGTGATCTCCAGTTCACCTTGGTGTCTCCCAAGGTTTGCAGCCATTTCATCCCCAGGATGACATCTGTGCTCCCAAGCTCCAGTGGAAGAAAATCTTCCTTCACCTGAATCCCCTGGATAGTCAGTAACACTCCTCTGCAGATCCCCTAGCCCTTCTCCATCTTCTCCGTCCCCATCATGACCCCGTAGCAACCTGTATCCACCAATCTCATTCCCATCTGGTTGATGACCTGAGAGGAGATGAAATTGTGGGTAGCCCCACTATCAATCAGCACCACTACCTCCCTGTTCTCGATCTCCCCCTTCACCTTCATGGTATGATTCGTCGTGAATCCTACTACCGAGTTCAAGGATACCTCAACCAGATCCAGGTGCATCTTCTCCTCCATCTCCTCCTCTGTCTCCTCCTCCCCTCCCTCCTCAGTTTCCTCGTCATCACAGACGGTGAGAACCTAAAGAGTTCGGTCCTTGCATCGATGCCCTGGCGTATACTTTTCATCGCACCTAAAGCATAACCCCTTAGCTCTCTTCTCCTGCATCTCCTTCTCCGTCAGCCGCTTGAAATTTCCCCCGCTTCCACCTCCTCCTATCCTCTCCTTGGTGGTCTCTCGATTCCCCCCTGTTGCAGGGAACTTCGGTGCTAGATGGGTGGTTGTCATCCAGTAAGTTCCTCTTGTGTTGCTACTCCTGGCCCCCCTCTCTAGATTTCTCTGATTCT
The DNA here is from genome assembly GCA_019925795.1 of Dendrobium chrysotoxum. NCBI lineage: Eukaryota > Viridiplantae > Streptophyta > Magnoliopsida > Asparagales > Orchidaceae > Dendrobium > Dendrobium chrysotoxum. The sequence continues at coordinate 50,051,562 of CM034307.1, forward strand.
CCACCAGCTGGGCTAACTTCATAGCCTCCCCCAAGTCGCGGGGCATCAGAACCTTCACTGCTGCTCGGATCTCCGCCTTCAAAATTTGATAGGAAATACTTGAGTTCGCAAGTAATCCTACCGGATCTACTTGAGTTCGCAAGCAACCCTAAGCAAAATTGATAAAAACAGCGGGAAAACACAATAATTTGGAGCAAATCAAACTAGGAACGATAGATTGCGACTTGGAAATAAAGCAAAGCAAATGCGAAGCAAGATACAAGAGATCCTCAATTCGAGAGGAGGATTGTCTCTCCCAATTCTCTAGACAAGATCGTCTAGAGCCCAAGCCTCCAAAGAAACCCTAATTTTAATCAAACAAAACATAAAACAGCCCTAATCCCTCCTCCTCCTCTTTAATATCAAAACTTTCCTAAAATAAATCCCTCCTAAGCCCAAACCGCCCCCTCCTTTCAATTTTCAAACCCTCTATTTGAGGTGGGGCCCGCTTGTGGGCGGGACTAAGAGAAGGAGGCGGAAAGCCTCCGCCTCCTATACACCTGAACCGGCTGGGCCAGTTCAGGTTGAACCGGTACATCAGAAGGTGAGGCTTGATGGGATTATTCTTGTGAACTAGACTATCAATGTTCCAAAACTAAACTAATGGGTCATCTCCAGCTCGTGCAATAGTCTGTGACAGCTTTGTGATGTTGGTGAATTGGTGACTTTGATTACCTTAGATTAGGACTGATATGAGTTCAATGTTAGCTTCAGAAGATTTTGGTCCTTGCTTAAACTTCACATGGAATTGAAACTGATTCAAGTCAGACAGGCTTAATTCAAAGATCTTCAATTTGAGGTCAACTCAAAAACGATTTTGATTTACTTCTGAACTGATATTGATTAAATTCTATATACAATTACATTTTGAGTTGAGTCAAACTATATTCATGTGAGTTTGGTTCAGCTCAATTGTGAAAGCAAGTTTGAGGCAATAATTAAGCTAAAAAAATTGACTTGAGCTGATGTTGATTTGTGTCTAAATTTCAAATATTCTGTTTTGATATGTTTAATAGCATTATCTTGAATTATATTGTAGATGCTAGGTACTATATTAAACTTTACTGGAACTGAACTTTATTCGAGTGAGTTTGGCTAAGCACAAAGTTGATTGGAAAGCAATTTTAAGGAAGGATTTGTGCTAAAAGATCCATTGGAATTGACTCACTGAGCCAAAATTTTGCAATTTTTCAAGCTATTTTTAAGTTCAGATGTTTTCAACAGCCCTATCATAAATTTTTCAGGAGCTCAACATTCTATCAACGACTTCATTACTTGGTGTTGTCGAAGTTTATGTGCTACTTTTGTGCTCCTTCTGTAAATTAATCAGAATGTCGACTTTATTTCCTTAACATGCTCCTGAATATTGACCAGCTGTTGTATACTTATTTTATTTGTTTTAAGTTGTTTGGCTCAGGTGGATGAGTGGCTTTTACTCTTAGAGACAGGATACGAAATGAGCATATACATGAAAAGGTTGGAGTAGCTCCAGTAGAAGATAAGATTAGAGAGAATCTCCTTAGATGATTTGGTCACATAAAACGGCGGCCTTCCGATGACCCGGTTAGGAAAGTAGATGTATTAGATTTTGACTTATGTTAATAAAGGTAGAGGTGGACCTAAAAAGACTTGGTTAGAAAATATTAGAAATGACATTTCTTTGTTAGATTTAGATGAGAATTTGACTCTTAACATGACACAATGGAGAAAAAGGATTCATGTAACCGATCCCACATGGTTGGATAAAGGCTTGTTGTTGTTGTAAGTTGTTTGGCTAGCTGTCATGCATCTGACTGTCTTGATTGCCGAGCTGACTGGTGGAGTTAGTTGAAATTTATCGGTGGTTTGCAACAGTTCCCACATTGCCAATAAGTGGTTCAGTCATGCTAGATATTTGGGAGCTCAAAAGTTTGTTTCTGACTTGATTTCATAGTGTTGACGTTGATAATGAAAGCTGATTTCACTGTCTACGTGTAACTCAGAATGCCTTATCTTTATTTCTGTAGTAAGAAGCTAAAAAGTGTATCTATGATTTGATTACTTGGTTTTGTGGAAGTTAACATGCAAATCTGATTGCCTGGTCCGCTACTAAATAATAATGCCTAAATTATTCTTTTGATAGGGTTGTTGAGATTGCTTGGCATCTCCCCCATTGAATATTATATGTTACTTTAAAACCACTGCTTTCCTCTGATTTGTGCTTATCATTCCAATTGGGAAATTGAAATTCCTCAGATGTTCAGTGTATGTTGAATATAATTCTATGGTTTTTTGCTGCATTTGGATTTTATTTTTATTATTTTACTGGTATGAACAAGTTTATTTTCTGCAGGCTGCTGGACCCTAATCTGGAAAGTTCTGGATCACTTTTTGTGGGTAACTATGTGTTGCAGCTTATATTTCATTTTCCATCAGAAATGGCCTTTCACATACGTGAGCTTGTTGCTGCTGTGGTGAGACGCATGCAATCTAGTGAAATAGCGGGGCTAAAATGTTCTCTTATAGTTGTTCTGGCTAGACTGGTAAGTATCTTTTCAATGATCCCTTTCTCTGTTTGGGTTGTTTATTCTCATTCCGACACTGTTCAGTTAATTTTTTTACTTTCTAATTCATATTTTATTTTCTTTTAGTGCTTTTTAAAAGTTAAGTTTTGACCGTTCTGTCAATTATCAATTTCTTTTTAACTGTTTTTCTACGTTAATAATTGATTTTTTAATTTATTTCTTGAGGGTGCCAACATTTATGCTTGTGTATGGCTAATGAACTCCTTTAATAAATAAAGCGTTTGAATAACTATTCTTACTTCTGAAGTGCTTATATAGTTTATCTTGAGAAAAAATTTGCTGATAAAATGAAGTGGTCTCACATGCAAGTTTGTAGTTTTGGGCTTGTTTTGGTTGCTAGAAGGACTGAACAAACCTTGATTTATTTAATCTGGGAATCCTTTAGTCTATTAATACCTTTAAGGTTAATCCATTAATTTGTCTGATAGCTAATAAATGAAATCTCTCCTATCCTCTTAAAACTGTTTGGCATTGAAGAAAAATTGAACATGCATGGGTGTGGACAAGTCTTGTGTACTGTCTTTTGACACAAGCACGAGTTGAGAAGAACTCGATGACTCTGAGTGGGCAAAGGACACGGACTCAAGAAAGAATTCACAAACTTATTTTTCATTCATGCTCTCTCCTTGAACATGAGATTTAGGATAGAAGGATAAATGTTCAAAGAAATAAACATCCATGGTGGTGTAAAATTTTTTGTTGGTTGGAGAATAATATTTGTACCATTTTTGAGTTGCAGAGTATCCTAGAAAAATACATTGATTGACTCTAGGATCAAATTTGCTACGGTGTTGAGGACATACATGAACAAATGCCGTGTAGCCAAATACCTTGAGTGGTAAATCAGATGATGTTGCACCGATGTGAGGAAAATTTTCCAGAAGAATCTGATGTGGAGATTAAAAATTAAGGACTCTTGATGAAATACGATTGATCAAATAAGTAGCTGTGAGAATGACTTTCCCCCAAAAATAATTTGGAACATTAGAGGAAAATATAAGACACTGGATAACCTTCCAAGAGATGTCTATTCTTGCGTTCAACCATTCCATTTTGTTGAGGGGTGTAAACACAAGAACTTATGTGGATAATCTCATAGTTCTGAAGATAGGTATTGAGACGACTAGTGAAGTATTCCTTAGCATTGTCTGTGACTTGAGTAACTGAATTCTAGAGTTGAATTGATTTTGAACCATAAGATTGAAGGTTTGAAAATTTTGCTTGACTTCAAACTTTTCATTCATAAGGAAAACCCAAGTTACTTTTATAGGATCATAAAAAAATGAGACAAACCATTGAGTGTCGGAAACATTTTTTTTTCCTTGAGGGGCCTCGCATCACTATGGATCAAAGAAAAGACAGTTGAAGGTTTGTATGAAATTAGAGGATATAATATTCGAGTATATTTCTCCATCTAACAAGTTTCACAATGAAAAGATGCTTGACTTTTATTGATAAATAATTTGGGAAACAATTTTGTAAGATACATAAAGCTAGGATGGCCAAGTTGATAGTATAACAATATTATTTCACTATCTTTATTGACATTGGAATTGGACACATAATTGAAAGATTCTAATAGACTCTAAGATTGGACGCAACTTGTTTGAAAAACTTGGTTTGAGGACCTGCCACATGGGAGGAGATAGAGCCCGGAACACAGTTCGGATTGCCAATCATCTTCCACAATTTCAAGTCCTAAAAACATACAAGTTTGGATAAAATTTAGTAACACATTGAAGGTTGTTAAGCCAATTTGCTAATGTACAAAAGATTACAATCCAAGCTTGGAACATGGAGGACAGAGTTGAGATACAATTTTTTAGTAAGTTGAATGGAATATGTTCCAGCAATTTTAGAATTTGAACCATCAGTAATATAGACGAACGAGTGACCACTACTTGGCTTGTAATTTTGGATAAGGGCAGCATCTCTTGTCATGCGATCATAAGCACCAATGTCGACTATCCTCGACATTATTTCTCTTATATTAGTAGTGAATGCAGTATGTGAAAATATTTAAGCCAAGGTTTTAAAAATCGGATCGGACCGGACGGTTCGACTGGTTCAATCGTGAACCAGTCACAAGATTGGTCCGGTCCACCCTGAAAATCGCTTCTGCATCAAACCGGACTGATTCGGTCCAAACCGTTAGTTCAGCCGACGAACCGGTGAATCGACCTCGGTTCCTTTGAACCGGGTAGTTCAATTACCACATTATCTAAATAATTAAATAAATAAATTTATTACATTATAGATTAAATATTAAATAATTTTCATAAATAAATAAATTAATTTATATTTAAAATACCTTTTTAATATTAGCATGAAATTTTATTATATTTATTTGCCCCAAACCACTATGAAGCATCTTCACATGACCCCACCACATGTGAGTTCTTAACACAATAAAACTCAAAAAGTTATACAAATAATAACTAGAAAGAGTTTCCAAGTGATGTGAGATTAAAGAGATGAGTTGAGATTTATGAAGCTCACAAGATATATAATGTTCATAAAATTATTTTTTAAATAGATTTTTTAATTAATTATTTATAATGTGAAGAATATTTATTTTTTAGTTAATAATAATAATTTATTTATTTATTTATACACTATAAAAATCTATTTATTAATGATAAATTATTTTTATATAAATAATTTTTAGATATAAATTTATAAAATAAATTTGGTATATAACATATAGGTGTAAAATATATTTAAATATATAACATAAATTAATAATAATTTATATTAAATTTATAAACTTATATTTTAATTAAATTTATATTTAATATGATTCAAATTTAAAAATTAAATACGTTTAAATTTAAAATTAGAGAAATTATTATTTATGTATGATTATTTTTTTTATTTTTAGTCACAAATTTATATTATTGCATGATTATTTTACCATCATTATTTTATTTAAATAATTTTAATATTTATTACATCATCTGGTTTAATCGCGATCGAATCATTGAATCTTGAACCTCTCCTTCTTTTGTTTCAATATCTGGTCCGATGTTCACAACCTTGGTTTAAGCAAACAAACCTATACCAGTAATGCCACCACTGTCAACTTGACTAAACAGTTTTTGCAGCTAAATGGGCTAGGCTCAGGAACATGAGCACTCTCAGAGTTGGAAGCTACATGTGCTTTGCTGTCTGTAATGATTTGGTTTCTTATAGTGATCACATCAAGGTCTTTTTGGGAAACCTCAACTCCCGGAAACTGATTCAAATGATGGGACAGTCTATGGGATATATATGTTTGATGGATTGGTTTCATGAGTTTGTAGAATGGATTAATCCTAGATTGATCCTCTATTTCTATTCATTGATGTCATCCTAAGTCAGCAATCCTCCCAATTTCATATCTTATCCCGCACTTCACAAAAAAAAAACACCTTTCCCTTAAGAAATTTGGTGACTTTGTTGGGGAAAATTTCTCTCCCATATTTGGAGTTTTGCTTGTGTTTTCACAATATGTTACCTCAGTCATTGCATATTTTTATTTTGTTGTATCACCTTATGAATTTGGTGGCTCGGCCTGGGATGTTTTCACTTTTCATCTTTTGAGGTTTTGTTCTCCTTGTGTTTAGCTTTCATCTTTGTAGGCATGGATTTGTGTTTTGTTACATCTAATTGAGCTTTCATATAATGAATTTGCTAATTCAAAGGATGTTATATTGTTATTTCCCTTCTCTGTTTGAAAGTGATGGAAACGAAACTTTTACTGCGTTTAAAAAAAACCCTAAAATTTCCCCAAAAAAATCATGATTAAAGTAAGGATTTGGGTAGCGAAGTTTTATTGAGTACCTATGACTCTCCCATACCTATTTCTTCCTCCACAATCCCAAGATTCTCTTTATCACTGCTTTTGCTCACTTAGCTTGTGCAGGCTGCTAACCAATGCATGCCTTTCCTATTGGATCATCTCACAGGGCAACAAAAAAACTCTGGGGATAGATCTCGTTGTTGTTCTATCCTTTTCCTTAAGCTTTTCTCACACTTAATGTCTAACAAAACGCAGCTTAACCTTGATATTTTTCTCTTCTTGCAACGGTTCTTAGCTTGTGTCGTTTTCATGTGATCTCGATGTGTACTAGAAAGATATAATGTTTCAGGAAGTAAATTTGAAGTACTTCCATTTGGGCCTTGTGTCTTCTTCTGTCAATACCTTTTTTGTTTTTTTTACATGTTTCTAGACTGATATTTGTTTATTTTATTTTATTTTTATTTCAAGGTCCATTTCAGCTCTCCAGATGTCAGCCAGTTCATTAATTTACTGCTTACTGTGCCTACTAAGGACCATGAAAATTCATTTTCTTATGTAATGTCAGAATGGACTAAGTTGCAAGGTAAGCACTTATGCATGAATTAGTCTGGTGGATTGTTGTACAGCAAAAACCGGGCAGCATAGTTAAGAATTTATATGGTGAATCTTGTGTTCAGTTTTTTCACTCCTTTTTCTAGGTTGTAATTCTAATATAGCTATTCTGATATTGTTGTGGAGACTTCGAGTTGGCTTCCAGATTTCTTAGTTGATTTTTTTTTATTTTAGTTCTGTTTACTTGCGTCTACTATTGCTGGGATTTGAATTGGAGAAGATTCCTAAATAAGAATCTTTGCTAGTAGTGAGCTCAATTTAGACTTCTCACTCATTTGTTATGGAATTTTTCGAATAGTTTTTTTAAGTTCAGACTTCATTAATAGTTGCCAAACTTCATTCAATCTTATATCCATTAAAGCCTTTAGCTCCAAGCCTGTGGTTCTGATGAGGACATCCGACAGTGGAGGGTTTATCAGAGACGGGGTCGGAGATCAACGGCCACAATTGCATCCCTTTATTTCTGAGTTATTATTTGCAATTTTATTATTATTGTATTATTTCCGATTGTACCCTCACTTGAGGGAGTAGGTTCTTGTGACCCCTGAGGGGCACTTTTATCTTTTGATGTTTACTATTATGCTTGGTTATTTATACCCATTTTCTCTTCTTGAGAGGGGATGATGATTATTATGAGATTTTTTTTTCCACTTGTGTTCTTGGAGAGCTTGTGAGCTTATGTGAGAGTTGAAGTCCCTAGGTGAGGGCAACGGAATACCCACCAACCGCAGGAAGTGTCCGGGCTTATGGTCTTCTTTCTCCACCTTCTTCTTCCTCCTCTTCTCTAATCGGCCTCCCCTTCCTCCTCTAAGCCGCCGGCCTCACCCCAACTCCACCCAAAATTAGCCCCACCACCATACCCGAGCACCTCCCCCGCCCATCCTATCTCATAACCGTTGGCCTCTTCCTCCCTGTGGGCTCCGAAAATTCGGCCCCGGCCTCCGCCCGCATTTGTGCTTTCTTCGGGGGGAGTTTTAACAGGACTAAGTTCCGAGGTAAATTTTGGAAGGCAGATGAGATAGTAGATAAGACACTACCCAGAGATTTCGCCCTCATTTTGTGAGGACTTTATGATCTGAGTTCTGGTTTCCTATAGGCGCAAGCCCCTATAGTTAATTACCCCTCCCGATAACGAGAGAGAACTTTCGATTAAGGCTAGTCGTCGATCAGATACGTATAGATACGTGGATCTGGCATAAAGTAGCAGCAATAGGTTGGGGATGTTAAAAGGACTGGAAGGGTTTGATATTTAAAATGGAAATTTCACCATCTCAGACTTAAAGTGGATGGTGGGGGAATGGATGATAGACCCGATCAAGATCCCATGGTTCCGTCGTCCCGGGCCATCGTGGTCCCTGGTCTACTTAGTCAGAGGAGGTAGTCGACCCAACCTGACAGAAGGATCCTTGTCGGCAGCCATGGGTTGCTTCGTCCAAGGGTACCTTGTAGACCTGGGGGGAATATTTGCCTAAGGGGACAAATTTGAATCCACCTTAGCTAACAAAGGGCTTTGTGCCTTATCGATCATATCCTATTGATTCATGTCTCAAGGATTTGATGCCATTGGGGAGCATACGGGCTCTGGCCATAACCATAATATAATGGTGCCATTTGGCGGCGACCACCTGGTTCAGAGGGCCCCGGGTCATAACCGTTTATCCTGCAGTGCCATTTGGCGGCGAAACTGCCGGTTAGAGGACTCGTACCACGTCCTTGCTGGCAGGAGATTGTTTGAGAATGGATCCTAGTGATATTCTCGACCAGGCATTAGCTCTTTGCGAGCTGAAGTAAATTTTAACTTGTCCACCCCGGCAAATTGTTGCGGAGGGTGGATGTGTTTTTGCTTCAAGCGATTTGATGATTGGATTTCAATTTTAAATATTTTTGAATTTTGGGATTCTCTGGAGATTTGGGAATTTTTGTGGAGCTTTGAAGTTTTGGGTATTTGGGAATTTTTTGTGGAGTTTTGGATTTTGTAGGTGTTTTGGGTGGTATTTGAAATGATCTGTGTGGACCCCTCCGGTTGAGATTTGCATTCAACACGGCCATCATCGGGGTGCGGGGTCATTCATATTTCTGTATTTTGAACCTTGTCGACTCTGTCTAGTAATTGACAGAGGGTCGAGTTTCGCAGGCTTTGTGCCTTTGTAAGTGAATTCTCTTGATTATAGGCCCTGAAGGCCTAATATGAACGTAGAAAATAAATATCCCGGTCGATCTCGCGACCGCATATTTATTCAATAGTTTGAACCGTGTCAACTCCTATCTACCTGAATAGAAGGATCGGGCTTGAACTTGAATTCACTTATTAACCCGCGCAGCATCCCTAGACGTCACGTGTGTACAAATAACACGCTCGCCGGGGCCCATGCGGGTTATGATTATATTTTCCCCTTTTAGTGTACCTATGTGTATACAAATTAGAGTGCACATGTGCGGGGGTATTCTTGGAATATTTGTACACGCCTTCTGTCTGCTTGTACGAAGGTTGCAGATCCGGTGGCGTGTTACAGCAACTTGGGGATTGAGTTATTTGCTGCCTTGTACAGGTAGACTGTCGTGCACTACTTGCATATTGAAGGGAGATTGTAATGCACTAACGAATCTCCTGCTTTCTTTCGCAAGAGCTTGGGTTTGTTATGGAGTTTCCTTATTTTCTTCATATCCACCTTTCACCAATCTCAGATGGTTTAAAAGTGTTTGTTTGCAAGGAGGGATCTTTCACCGTCAATTAACAATATTGCCTTCTTCAATCAACAGGCACCGTAGGGACCGTTGTAGGAGTCTATTACATTCTTTGTTTGCGCGCGTTGGAGTCTTGTAGTGTGGCTATTTGTACCTCGATGTTGGTGACGAGGATGTTGCAATATCCTTCCTACAAGAACTCGTGGGTGTTCGCATTTGTTGCATCTTGGTCACATTTATTTACGAGGATCAATATATTTCATGTAACATTGAGTTAACTGTTCTTGTAGCTTACGTTCCCTCGCATACGATTCAAGCTTTGAGTTCCTTGTATATGTTTGATTCCAAATTCAGTTTCATTCAGACTTGAATTCATTCAAGTCTTCTACCGCCATATCGAGTTCATTCGGATTTGAACCTTATGCTTGCAAATTCAAATTTTACTTTGCATAAGTTCTTGTTATCCACATCTTGTTCCAGTTTGAGTTCGGAGTACATGTTCACGAGTCTACTGTTGACTTGTCTGAGTCCTTGTTCAAATTCACTTGAAGTTCAAATATGGTTCAAAACTTGAGTACAAGTCTTGTTGTCTAAATCAAGTTCATGTCCACATCTTGTAAGCTTCCTGCAGCCAAGCTGAAAGTTCTTGTTGGTGTTCAAACCAAGCAAGTCAAGTTTGAATCAAGTTCTTTGTTCATTTGAGTTCATGTCTTATATCATTTTTGCTCGACTTTGAGTTCAACATTCATTTCAATGTTTAATTGGAATGAATCCCCCACGGTTCAACATTGATTCAAATTCTATTCTTTGTATATGTTTGAGTCCAAGTTCAGTTTATGCTTGAGTTCAGACCCAGTATGAGTCTTCAATCTTCATTCAAGTCTCCTGTAGTCCTTGAAAATTCAATCTCTTGCTCAAACTATTCAGGCCAAGGCTGAAGTTCCCTGCCCTTAGTTCTTTTAAGCTCAAATCAAGTTTTGTTTGCTTGAGTCTAGATTGTTCAAGTCATGGTTACTCAAGTCATCATTTTTGTTCAAGTGATTGTTCAAGTTCAAACATGGGTCCATATCCATTGTAGTCTTGTTCTACTCAAGTTCAAGTCTGAATCAAATTTGAATTTCTTCATCATTCGAGTTTGCATTTAGTCTATTTAATGTTCAATTCAAGTCCCTTGATGTCCAAATCTTGTTCAAGTATGGTTTCAAATTCACCCGAAATTTCGGCAGCATTCCGGCATCTCCCCCGTTTAGGGGAAACTACGGAAAACTGGGCCTTTCCCACCACGCTTAAGAAAGCGTGTATGGTAGATGCCCTCTTTCGAGGACACCGCGGCCGTGTAAAGTCTTCAATCCCCCACCACGCTTAAGAAAGCGTGTATGGGTCTTCGACGTACCTGAAAAGGAAAAGCATTTGTTTCCCCGCGAGCGGGTACTTAAGATCGTCCCCACCACGCTAAGAAAAGCGTGTATAGGGCCTACCCGCCTCGTCGTAGGTGTCGCACCGGGTTCCCTTCCCACCACGCTTATGAAAGCGTGTATAGGCGGTTTGCCGGCTCGACGCGAACGCCGAGGATAGGATTTTGAGGTGATTACCCGCCTCGTTGTAGGCGCCGCACCGGGGTCCCATCCCACCACGCTTATGAAAGCGTGTATAGGCGGTTTTCCGGTCCGCCGCGAACTTCGAGAGCGAGAATCTGAGTTAGAAAATTATACCTTTGCAAGTGTCGGTCCGGCGGTGGAGGCTTGTGGATCGAGGTACGAGGAGAAAGAGACTTTCTCTCTTTTGCATTTTTCTTATTATAATTAATTAATAATAATAATAATTAATTATAATTAAATTAATTATAATTAATTATTAATCATAAATAATTATAATTAATAATAATTAATTTAAATTAAAATAATTATTTATAATTAATTTTAATTAATTATAGTTAATTATTAATGATAATAATTAACTATAACTATGAAAATTAATTATAATTTATTTTAATTAAAATTACTTATTATTAATAATAATTAAATACAATTAAAATATTTAATTATAATTAAACATAATTATATATAATTAAAATTTTATAATTAAAAAATACAGGATTTAGACAGGATTAGATGGATTTAGGAATATGTTGAATTTTCATCTTGGGCTAAATCCCCCTTGTCCCCCTTCTGCCTAAAGTTCGACAGATTTAAGGAATTAGACTGAGGATGCGCGTGTAAGGGAGAAGTTTACCTTCACAGCAAGCTCCCTGTCGCGGCTTCCGATCCAAATGTCGTAACTCCCGATCCTATATGAAGGGAATGTCGTCGAAGGCGTCGGGCTAGGGCAGAGGAGATGGATTCGGCAGCAGAGTAGAGGGCTCAGGTCAGGATTTGCGATTCCAGTGCGGTGGAGGTGTCGGCACAAGGAGATGATCGGAGGCAGCGAAGGATTCAGCTAGGTAGGTCTTTCTTCCTCTCTCTCTCTCTCTCTCTCTCTCTCTCTCTCTCTCTCTCTGTCAAGATGGATAGCTTGCGAATTAGGTAGGGGCAGGGATCGAAAGAGCTTCGCGTGGATTGGGGGTCGGGATGGTTCGGCTTCAGGCAAAGTAGGAGCGACGGTAGGGACGTCGAGTTTGCTGCTGCGGCTTGGAGTTCGGAACGGGTAGGAGCTTTGGCGTTGGATGCAAGCGTCGGGACCAGGGTAGAGGTCGGACAGGGCTTGGGAATCGAAAGGCTTCGTCGAGAGCTCCGCGGTTTGCGAACAGAACAAAAGTAGGGAGTCGAAGCTTGTGGGTTTTCGTGTGAGGTTCGCCAATGAAGCTCTCTTCACCTCCTATTTAACGACGAGGAGCAGCGTCATTTTGAGTAGGCTTTCTGCGGAGGATTTGACGTAAACGGCGCCGAATATGCAGAGGGATGGTACTGTTCAAGCGGCGAGTATGGCCTTAGCAGGATATCGGGATGACTTCGCCAGGTAATGATTTGAGCACATTTTTTTTATCTCTCTTTTTTTTTTTTACTCGTAGAGGTCAACAAATGCCCCCCAACAAATGTGGTTCGCGTCTAGAGCGAATCACGTTTGTTGTATGTTGATTGCCCATGTGGATCTCCAGGTATTTTGCTCTAGATGTCACACTAAGGTCTTCATTTAGTGGATCTCCAAAAGTTTGCTTGGATGTCACACTAAGGTTTTCATTTAGTGGATCTCCAAAATTTCGCTTGGATGTCACACTAAGATTATCATCATGTAGATCTTCAAGAGTCTGTCTCGGTGTCTTCATAGATCTTTAGATGCTCTTGTAATCAATAAGAGGATTGACATGCTGGCTTTAGTTAGGTAGAGATCCAAAAGATACTGATAGAGCATTTTATACCCAACTCCCTAAAGTAGCACTTTGTAGGTTGATAATAATATATAACAATGTCACTTTCTGTTCTTCTTTTGACACTACTGCTTTCTTAGTTTTCAGTTTTGATTTTATAACTGTACTGATAATTCTTTGTTTCTTGTGCAGGTCACTACAGAGATAGGATCCAGTCAGTCAGCTACCACTGGAGATTTGGTTCTGGTACGTTTTTTTAGTTTGTGTGTTCTGTTTCTCTTCTTTCTTTGGCTGCTTACTGACCCTTGTTGCCTTGTGCAGGTTCCCGGAGGAGCGAGACACCAGTTCGTGAGCTACTACAGGAGACCTTGGCTTCAGGTACACTTTTCTTTTTAGTAGCATTTTCATGCACTTGCGTAGTCTTTGATTTTTGTTGATACTTCTGTTGTTTCGTGCAGGATCCAGAAGTGCAGGGTGCCTGGTCTTTGGAAGAAGTAGAGCAAAGCTGTTGACTTCTTCTTCAGGCATAGTTTAGGAGACAAATTTGTAGTCCTCTGCGAAGGACATTGTACTTTTTTTTTTCTTTTTTTGTTGATGTAAACTTGTAAAAGAGAACTGAAAACTTGTATATGGATTCTGAATTAATAAAATGAAGCATTTCTTTGTGAATTCAGTTGTTGACGAGCTCTCTTTTTACTGCTCCTGTGATTTCTGTGATTGTACTCCATGTTGTAGATAATTTTAAATATTTATTTGGGGATCTCGGCACGCAGCGCGATGTCGACCCAAATAAATATTTAAAATGCCCCCAGCCTTTAGGGACACCTGTAGATGTCGTTCGGGATACCTCTTTCTTGTGGCTTTAGTTTCCCTGAGATTTTGGTTCCTTCTGCCCTATGCTTTGTGCGGCGGACATTGATGGAGAATTTCCTGATTTATCTTTTACTGACTTGTCAGGTGATTTATACCTTCGGCCCTTTGCTTCTAGCTTTAGCGGGCTTGATGAAGGGGTAGATGCCGGTGACCTAGATGTATTAGGTAATTGGCGAAAAGTCATCGGTCCAGAGCTTTGTGCATAGCGGACTTGTTGATGACGGAATCCTCTTAGTTCAGCTTTGAGCTTTTCATGAACTTTGGGATAATTTCTTCGGTCCTTTGCGTTGTGCTTTAGTGGACTTGTTGAAGAAAATTTCCTTCGATCCTAGCTTTGTGCTTTACGGATTTGTTGAAGGATTTGCAGGTTTCGGATTTGATTGATAGTACCAAATGTAGGTAGTACCTTAATCCATAACCATTTGAGGAGACTTTAATCTGAGTCACTTGAATTCATCAGATTGGGCGAGCTGGGGTTTGACAGCTCTTTGTCCTCTGGTTGCTGAGATGGGGGTTCCTCTACTGCGGCCTTTCTTATGGCGTGTTGAGTAGATGGAGCTGCCAGCGATCCGGCCATATTTGGGCTTGTTGGATCCGACCTCTTACACCCATTCAGGCTTCAGACTTGAGCTAGGGGAAATGTGCTTCCCAATGCTGATTTTGCTGAAGTTGATAGATTTTGAGTCTTCCTTTGTGGTTGAAGATTTAGAGCCTACGCGAATTTGGTAATTGCTCGAGATTTCTCCTTCCCACTGGAACCTTGATTCTCCGGTCAATTAGGAGAATTTTGTAGACTACGATCACTTGAACTTATCGAGTCAAATTTGCCTTCGTACTTCCTACAGTCCCTACTGACGAGTTGACGAAGTGGGGGTTCCGCTACTACGGCCTTTCTTATGGCGTGTTGAGTAGACGGAGCTGCCAGCGATCCGGCCATATTTGGGCGTGTTGGATCCGACCTCTTACACCCACTCGAACCTTAAGCTTCAGGCTGCTGAAAGACTTCAGGTCGTTCTGACTCAATTTGTTAGAGTGTGTAGTTGCGAAAGTCTCCTTTTTTGACTTCCGAATTTTTGTACGTTGGAGAAGGTGATGTCTCGATCTTTTGAAAGACCACCTGCACATACTTTGAAAAGAATTTGTTGTATTCTTCAGTATAAAAGAATATTTGTGTTGGTGATTTTAAATATTTATTCGGGGATCTCGGCATGCAGCGCGATGTCGACCCGAATAAATATTTAAAATGCCCCCTGTCTCGCAGGGACATTTCATAATGGAGTAAATTTGAAATTTTATGATTTTAAATATTTATTTGGGGATCTCGGCGCGTAGCACGATGTCGACCCAAATAAATATTTAAAATGCCCCCTGTCCTGCAGGGAGATTTTGAAATGCATTCTTGGAACACAAGAGAATTTCAAAATGTAAAAATGTAAAGTGTATATAAATATGCATGAAATACATAATAATATAACACTTCTTCGGGCAATCTTATGCATGGTACTTCTTCAGATGTCGACCGTTGATCGGCGGCATAGGCCTCTGACCGTGCAGATCGATAAGCTGGTAGGCTCCTCCTTGGTACACCTTCTCGATGACGAATGGGCCTTCCCAGTTGGATACGAATTTGCCACCAATTTTTCGGTGAGGGATGATTGGCCTTCTCAGCACCAGGACCAATTCCCCTTCTTGAAAGGATCGAGGGCGCACCATCCGATCAAATGATTTTGCCATCCTTCCTCGGTAGATTTCTAAGTTCTGTTGGGCTTGCAATCTAACTTCGTCGAGTGCATCGAGCTCCTCTATTCTTAGGCGAGCATTCTGCTCTTGAGTAAGCTCATTCTGGATAGCGACCCGAAGGGACGGTAGTTCAACTTCTAGTGGCAAGACGGCTTCAGCCCCGAACACTAGTGAGTAGGGAGTGGCTTTGGTTGGTGTTTTGTAGGTCGTACGATACGCCCACAATGCTTCTGCCATCTTTGTATGCCATTCTCTTTTATTCTTGGTGAGGATCTTCTTCAACAACTTCACCAGTGTCTTGTTGAAGGCCTCAGCCAAACCATTGGCTCTTGGGTTATATATAGACGAGTACCGCCAGTCAATCTTGTGACGATCCACGAATTTGTAGATTTTTGTACTCTTGAATGCTGTGCCGTTATCCGAGATCACACGGCGTGGTACACCGAATCTGTAGACTACATTGTGGGTGAAGAAATTGATCACGTGCTCAGACGTGACTTCCCTGAATGGTGCCGCTTCTGCCCACTTAGAAAAATAGTCTGTTGCTGCCAGTATAAAGCGGTGCCCTGCTGAAGACGGCGGATCTATTGGTCCAATTATGTCTGTACCCCAGCATTCAAATGGCCAGGACGCTACTGTTGGGTGCAGGGGATTTGGCGGTTGATGAATAACATCACCGTGAATTTGACATTCGTGGCACTTCTTAGCGTGGTTGATACAATCTCTCACCATCGTAGGCCAGTAATAACCCATTCTTTTGATTTTAGTAGCCATCTTGGGACCTGACTGATGTGCTCCGCAGAGTCCTTCATGTACTTCTGTTACTACTTTATCAGCTTCCTCGGTCCCTAGGCACCTTAGCCACATTTGATCAAAAGCTCGTCGGTACAGCGTATTATTGACAAACGCGTATCGCAATGCTCTTTTTCTAATTTGTGCAGCCAGAGATTTATCTGTTGGGAGCTTGTTTTCTTTGAAATAGTCAACAAATGGTCGCCTCCAATCATCTTCGACTTCAACATCTAAGCAATGCCACCAGGATTCTGAAGCTAGACTGATCTTACGTCTTCTTTTAGGAGCTTGATTTTCTTCATGTTGATATTCAAGACCGACTGGTTGGGGAGGTTGAGGATTAACCGGGGTTACATCCTGCTGGCTTGAATTTGGTATTCCCTCTGCCTGCGGGAATTGTAGGGTTGCCGGCTCTAAGACTCGGCGATTTTCAACCGCAATGAATATAGGTGGCCTCTTATCTTCATATGCAAGCTCCTTGGCCAGTTTAGCTAGACAATCTGCTTTTGCATTCTGTCCTCGAGGGACTTGAGTTATCTTGACATTCGGTATTTGTTTTAGAAGCTCGAGAGCTCGTCGGTGGTAGTGGGCCAATTCAAGTTTGCAAATCTTGTAAATGCCCAGAACTTGATTTATCACAAGTTGAGAATCACCGAAAATTTGGAGATCTGTGATTTGGACATCAATTGCAATCTCCAGTCCTGCTATTAGAGCTTCGTATTCGGCTTCATTATTGGTCCGAGGTTCCGTTAAACTGAACGATAATCTCATTATGCCTCCCTCGGGTTCTATAAAGACTAGACCGATGCCAGCTTGGGCCTTTGCAAGATTTGGAGGTTTGGAAGACTTGATAGACGATGCCCCATCAAAGTACATCTCCCAGAATGATAGCTTTTCTTCTTCATCAACTTGCATGATTTGTTCATCTGGCAAATCATCATTGAGCGGAGAGTCAGCTGGGATTGGATGTGCGGCGAGGAAGTCTGCCAAAGCTTGTCCCTTTACTGCTTTCTGTGGCATGTACACTATATCAAATTGTAGTAATAGCACTGCCCACCTTGCCAAACGACCTGTCAACGCTGGTCTTGTCATCAAGAACTTCAGCGGATCGATCCTTGATATCAAGGTGATTTTGTGGGAGAGCATATAGTGGCGGAGCTTCTGGACTGCAAAGATCAACGCCAGACAATGTTTCTCAATTGGAGAATATCGTACTTCTGCTCCGATTAATCTCCGACTGATGTAGTAGAGTGCATTTTCTTTTCCTTCCTCATTGTGCTGAGCCAGTAACGCTCCGAGGGACTCTTCTAGTGCCGCTGTATATAGTATAAGAGGCTTCCCCGGAATTGGCGCTGCTAGAATGGGTGGATTCAACAAGTATTTCTTGATACTGTCAAATGCTTCTTGACATTCTTCATCCCACTTGAATCGGACATCCTTCTTCATTAGTTTGGAAAATGGTTGGCACCTACCCGACAGATTCGATATGAATCGTCGAATGAAAGCCAGTTGCCCTTGCAAGGAACGGAGTTGACGAAGGCTTCTTGGCGGTGGCATCTCAATGATCGCCTTGATTTTGTTGGGATCGACTTCTATGCCTCGATGACGAACGACATACCCCAAAAATTTGCCGGAGGAGACCCCGAAAGCACACTTAAGTGGGTTCATCTTTAGATCGAACTTCCTGATTCTTTCGAATACAACCCTCAGGTCATTTAAGTGATCCTTTCGATCTATGCTCTTAACGACCAAGTCGTCTACATAGCATTCGACCTTCTGATGTATTAATTCATCAAAAATATGGGTCATCGCCCGTTGGTAGGTGGCACCGGCGTTCTTCAAGCCGAAGGGCATGACCGTGTAGCAAAAAATGCCGATGGGCGTTCTGAATGACGTATGCCTTTCATCCTCAGGAGCCATCTTGATCTGGTTGTATCCTGACGATCCATCCATAAACGAGAACATGTCATAATTTGACGTGTTGTCTACCAGGAGTTCGGATACAGGCAGCGGAAAATCATCTTTTGGACACGCCTTGTTGAGGTCCCGAAAGTCGATACAGATGCGTATCTGACCGTTCTTCTTCTTTACCGGGACGATATTGGCAATCCAGTCGGCGTATTTCTCTTCGCGGATGAAGCCCGCTTCTATGAGCTTTTTGGTTTCAGCAATCACCTGTTCTTCAATCTCCAATCTCATTCTCCTTGGAGCTTGTTTGACGGGTGCGACATCCGGTTTGATTGCCAACCTGTGAACTGCTACGTCAGGGGATAAGCCGGGCATCTCAGCATATGTCCAGGCAAAGCAATCCCTGAATTCACAGAGGAGTCCTTTTATCTCTTCCACTTGATCTTCTGGCAGAAGGGAACTAATAAATGTTGGGCGAGGGTCATCCTCGGTTCCCAAGTTGACTTCTTTTAGCTCGTCCATAGTGGCTGCCTGTCCACCATCTTCAAGCTCTTCTGGTGCAGGCTTGGCCTCTAGAGGCTGATCATCGTAATCCTCAGCTTCATAGACCTCTTCATCAGGAACATCATTGAATTCAACTTCCCTGCAAGTGATGGCTCGGCAAGTCTCCTTCCGGATGCATTTTCGCCTGACGAATCCGATACCTTTATATGCATTCATTTCCTTCCGCCGCATTGGACGCGGATTCCTTCCATACCAGAGACTTAGGCACATACGAAGTTGTCGTTTGGGGGTGGGAACATTGATCCACTTTCGCAACATTCTTTGAATACCTTTGGTATTAAACCTAGGTATCCTCGTAGGTAGTAATTCTTCAGAATCGATGAAGACATGGTCCCAATCATGATTCACTTCTTCGTCCTTTCCTACGGAGTAGAATATATTCCCTGACTCGATCCCCTTTCTGATTGGAGGCAGATAAAGGGTTACAAGTTCTTCAACTTTATGCACATCTCGTTGAATTATTTCTTTAAAATACTGTAGGGGAACGCGAGTGACTACAAGCACGCTGTCTGAAATTGACAGGCTATCTATTCTTCTAGAGAATACCTCTTGTACCGTGTTCATATAGATAGAGTCGTAGTCATAATCATCATTTGAATATGCGACCTCCCTACTCCATTCGTCCATCGAATGGCATACCTTCTGGGATTTTGTAGAGGTGACATCCTCTTCATCTGTGTCGCTCCCAAGGTGAGGTACACGTTTCCTTTCTTTAGAAGTGGAAGTGGTAGCTTCTTTGGGAAGAGTCGGCGTTGTCTTCTTTCTCCCCACCTGCTTCCTCTCACCTTTCT
Organism: Dendrobium chrysotoxum; assembly: GCA_019925795.1. NCBI lineage: Eukaryota > Viridiplantae > Streptophyta > Magnoliopsida > Asparagales > Orchidaceae > Dendrobium > Dendrobium chrysotoxum. The sequence continues at coordinate 50,071,215 of CM034307.1, forward strand.
GTTCAGGTTGCTTTGCACTCTTTGGATTTGATGCTTGAGCCTTCAGAGAGTTTGACAACTTTTGCTTCTTTGGCATGAAGTACTGCGCATCTTCATAGACTGTTGCTTCATGGACTGTAAAGGGTTGGATATCACCAGAAATCCTGAACTCCTCCCCATCCCTGAGATACTTCATACACTGGTGTAATGTCGATGGGACAACGCCATATTCATGCAGCCAGGGGCGGCCCAGGAGCGCCTTGAATGAAGTGTCCGCATCAATCACATGAAATTTAGCTTCTGTATGGAATTCTCCAAAGACGAGAGGGAGCATAAACGATCCAAGGGTTTTCTGCCCCTTCTCATTAAAACCATGTACCATAAGCTTATCTGGCCCAAGGTGTTCCACATTGAGGCACAAAGACCTTAGTGCTTTTAAGCTCATAAGGTTGATGGAGGACCCAGGGTCAATCAGAATTCGACTGATTACCAAATCATCACTCTCCGCAGTAACATACAGAGGTCGGTTGTGGTCTGCAGTCCCGAGCATCATGTCGTCCTCGGTGAAAGTGATGAACGGCTCGTTACGAGCTTGTAGGACCTCAGTTAGGTTACGTTCAGCAAAATACGCCTCATATCTTTCGGGGTCTTTGAGAGCCTGAATCAAAGTCTCCCGAAGCTCCTTAGACATCACCAGAGCGTCGTATATGCTGAGCTGGGCAGGGATCTTCCTCAGATGTGATAAGATATTATAATCTATTCCCTTGACTGGAGTATGTTTCTTCTTGGGATCCTCGGAGATAATGTCTTCGTTGATAACTATTTCTTTTCCCTTATCTTTGCTGGATGCCTGCTTCTTTGGCGGAGATGGCAGTATCTTGCCACTTCTCAACTGCACCTGAGCGATCTCTTCTGGCTCAGGCTCATTTAATGGGATTTCTTCTTCAGAATCAGCCATCGTCGCGTCTAGGGATTCATTCGTTGACTCAGAATCACCTCCCAGATTCACATGTCCTATCTGCGACGCTATATCGGGATCAGATTCATCTGTCCTTGGAAAATACAGATCTTCCTCTGAACTGTAGTCCATTGACGATGTTGCCAGACAGGTCTCAATGATCATCTCTCTGACATATTTTTCTTTTGTCGGAGTTATTGGCGTTACTGAAATGACCCGACAAACTTCCGTGGGAAGAGGGTCCTCATCAGCTTCCTCTGCTTCGTCAATCTTGAGCTCTGACATAAAGTCGGCAAGCTTAACAGGACGCCTCGCGGTCTGGTAGTATTCATCCAGACTATCTATAACCCTTTGGGTTATTGTTTTCTTCTCCTTGGGCTTCTTCAGTTTTGTCTTCTTCTTGGAGGACTTTTTCTTTCCAGACTTTGAAGTTCCAACTTGGTTGGGAAACTGTTTAGAAGTAGATGCTTGTGCCACAGGTAATGCCTTCAGATTTAACACTGGTTCTGTAGGAGATTTCCATTTTACACCCGGAACTCCTTCAAGCTGTTTCAGCATTTTCACAGTTTTCTTAGAGACCACAGTCTCCCACTGTTCCTCTGGAGCTGGCTTCTTTTCATTTTTTCTTTCTTCAACCGGGGGTACGGAAGAAGTCGTAACTACCCGAGTTGATTCTTTTCTGGGGTGAGTCAGCACATTATCGGATAATGTGAGCTCTCCTCTTCGATATTTTCTTTCGAGCCAATCTTTGAAGACATAACAATCTTCAATTGGATGACTCATTATCCGATGATATGGGCAATAATTCGGGTCGCCACTATGTTTTGACTCCTCGGGTCTCTTGCACTCTGGCAGTTCTAAACCCGCTTTCAATGCTTGCCGAAATAGTTTGGCGACACTTTCCCTCTTGAATGAATATTCCTTATTCATTTTATCTTTGAGGGAAGGGAACGTTCGATCACCAGTTCCCGTTGTTTGCCTCGGACGTTCTCCACCGCCCTGATAAGTTCGTGGTTTATCATTACCCCCGAGTATCAGCTTCGGCTGGGGGTTAGGGTTGTAGACTTGCTTAGGCTTTTCTTGATATTGCATTGGCTGCTTGCCTTTATCTACATTATACGTCATCTGTTTCTCCTTATCAGCTCTGGAGAAAAATATGGAGTCAGCCTCACCTCTTCTAGCACCTGAGGTTTTAGCTTTCTTAGGCTTATCAGAATAATTCTCTGATTTTGACAAGTTCAATTTCTCAAACTTCGCCACCCTATCCAGTAGGTCTTGAAATGTGGTGATTGTAGCCATGCACAGGAATGGTTGCATCTTGTCATCAATGTTTCCCATTAATAACTGTACGGCATGCTCCTCCTCAAGCTGTTGCTCACATTTCATGCTTAGATTGCGCCAGCGAGTGATGTATTTAGTCACTGATTCTTCCTTCTTTCTCTTATTCAGAGCAAGGTCAGCGATCGTTATCTTCTCGGTCGCACTGGCAAATCTCTTCACGAACATATTCTCTAACTCTGCAAATGTCTTTACAGAGTCATTTGGTAGTTCGGCGTACCATTCGAAAGCAGCTGCTGTCAAACTGCTAACAAATTGTCGGAAGAGTAGAGCATCATTCCCTCCAGTATTCCCGCAGGTGGCTTTGAACTGCGCCAGGTGCTGTCTGGGATTTTTGTTGCCATCAAAAGTATTGAATTTTGGCACAGAATATCCCTTCGGGTATGGCACCTGATCATAATCTGCCGGGTACGGGCGACCTTTACCCACTAGCTTCTCTGCCTGATCAATAGCTATAATAGCCCTGATCCTCTCTGTAATGATCCCTTCAAGCTGTGCAGCAGTCACAGGCTCGGAGGTACTTGCGATATTCTGCGGAGTGGGCTGACGAGTGGTATTCTGAGCCTCGTGGCCACCTTCAGGAGTGTCCCGTACTCCTGAGACTTGCGGCACTTGGAAGTTTGGAGGATCAGGGGGAGGATTGGGCATAGAACCAACTGCAGCATTTCTCTGCATGATCTGCATCATTGCCGTCATTTGGGTCATCATCTCTGTCATTTTCTCATGTAACTGAGAGATTTCCCTATCCTTGGCCCTCATTTGACGTTTCATTTGTCTCTGCATTTCTGCGAGCGTGACGTTCTCGTCAGCAAAGGGATTATCCTCAGCCTCTTCTCGCTCTTCTTGGGAATGGACACCTCTGCCAGTGGTGGACCCGGCTTCATGGCGGCGCCGATATACTTGTCTAGGCGGTGGTTGCCAACGATCGTCATCTTCATCATCGTCGTAGTAGGCCTCCTCTTCGACATTGATGTGTCTCACCATGTAGACCACTTCCATGTCCAAGGTGTTATTTACCTCTTCTAAGTTTTCTTCAATGTATTCTTCTAGATTTTCTTCCAGGTTTTCTTCCATGTATTCTTCAATATTTTCTTCTCCCATATCTTCTTCTCCTTCTTCTAGTACTCGGATCTCCGAGCGGCGGCGCCACTGGATCTCCGGTTCTTGGTTAGGAAGGAAGATCTCTTCGACCCGTGGGCTGCGGTCGAAGTTAGACTCTTCCTTGGGAGGAGTTGGTGAGCGACGGGATCCCCTGGAGGATTCTCCAAGGTGTCTACCGTTGGGAGGAGCGTCATCGTGGGCCTCCTTTGGAACCCATTTCTGACGTTGTTTGTAACTGGGGGCGGATCTCCGGGAAGCAGTACCGGATGTCACGCCCAAATCAGTTCTTTTTCCTTCGTTCTTTTCTTCTCTGCGAGGCCTTGGCCTCCAGATTTGTTTTCCCTTCCACCGGGACCTTTCGGCGGTGGATCCCTGAATGTGTGGTTCAGGTGTCACACCCCGATGTTCACCGTGCGGGGTGTATTTTCTTTCCTTTCTCTCCACAGCAAGAGACAGGCGCTCTCTTGGTGGAGTTCTCCTGGCTTCGACCCTCAGTGGCCGCTGGTACCTTCTCTTTTTCAGTCCTCTCTCCTTCACGGTCTTCAGGACTCTGTAGACTCGAGCTGAGAGAGTTTCAGGCTCCTTCTTCTTTTGAGGAGGTGGGACTTCAGGCTGTCGGTCCCAGAACGACTTTTTCAGCTCTCCAGTTGAGCTGTTTCTCTTTACCCACCTCAGGTCAGTAAACTTGTTCCGGGTAGGAACGTTGGATATATGCTCTGGAGCAGGCAGGTTCGAGGGATGCACAGGCACTAATAGCTGCTGAGCTCGGAGTTCAGCATTCATCTTCCTTCTCTGCCTCCTGGTGGGCCTTCCTCCAGATGAGGAAGCCTCAGAAGTGTTCTTCACGGGTGCGGGCAACCCGGTTGGCAGGTGTGTGGTGTTCGCAGTCACCACGGAGATCCTTCCTCCGGCTACAACCCTCTTGGTGGCCGGGATTTCTGGCTGCGACAGCCGTTCAAAGACAGAAATCCTCTCACGAGGATTTTCAGCAGCAGCATGTCGTTGTGCTGGCAGGTGCACACGACGAGTGGTAGTTCCAGCAGGGCGTGGCCTCCTAGCAGGCCCTTCAGTATTTCTGCCATTCGTAGGAATGGCGGTGGCCCTTTCAACGACAGCAGGGAAGTCAATGCTACCAAACTGGATGGTAGCTCCAGCATTCCCTGTCTCAATGATAGCGTTCGCCAGTTGGATCCTGGCTCCTTGTCCCAGCTGGACAGTCATTGGTGTGTTCTGTAGATCCATCTGCATAAATGAAAGGTAAGGGTTAGTGATCAAAATTTGATACATCACCCCACACTTTCAAAAATGCAGAGACTTGCACAGAATAGAAAACAAAAATAGATAACATTAGCGAGCAAATTCAAATAATACAAATTTAAAATACTGCTAAATACGTTATCTTGATAAATTTGTTTGAACGATCATTTTAGAAAATTCAAAATTTTGATTCACTGAATGATCATTTTGAGAGATTCAAAATTTTAAATCTGCGTTGATTTGACTGCTACGATAGTACTGAGATGACTAGCCAAAGATGGAAAGAGAAACCATTCCCCAGTGGAGTCGCCAGAAATCTGTGGGCTCCGAAAATTCGGCCCCGGCCTCCGCCCGCATTTGTGCTTTCTTCGGGGGGAGTTTTAACAGGACTAAGTTCCGAGGTAAATTTTGGAAGGCAGATGAGATAGTAGATAAGACACTACCCAGAGATTTCGCCCTCATTTTGTGAGGACTTTATGATCTGAGTTCTGGTTTCCTATAGGCGCAAGCCCCTATAGTTAATTACCCCTCCCGATAACGAGAGAGAACTTTCGATTAAGGCTAGTCGTCGATCAGATACGTATAGATACGTGGATCTGGCATAAAGTAGCAGCAATAGGTTGGGGATGTTAAAAGGACTGGAAGGGTTTGATATTTAAAATGGAAATTTCACCATCTCAGACTTAAAGTGGATGGTGGGGGAATGGATGATAGACCCGATCAAGATCCCATGGTTCCGTCGTCCCGGGCCATCGTGGTCCCTGGTCTACTTAGTCAGAGGAGGTAGTCGACCCAACCTGACAGAAGGATCCTTGTCGGCAGCCATGGGTTGCTTCGTCCAAGGGTACCTTGTAGACCTGGGGGGAATATTTGCCTAAGGGGACAAATTTGAATCCACCTTAGCTAACAAAGGGCTTTGTGCCTTATCGATCATATCCTATTGATTCATGTCTCAAGGATTTGATGCCATTGGGGAGCATACGGGCTCTGGCCATAACCATAATATAATGGTGCCATTTGGCGGCGACCACCTGGTTCAGAGGGCCCCGGGTCATAACCGTTTATCCTGCAGTGCCATTTGGCGGCGAAACTGCCGGTTAGAGGACTCGTACCACGTCCTTGCTGGCAGGAGATTGTTTGAGAATGGATCCTAGTGATATTCTCGACCAGGCATTAGCTCTTTGCGAGCTGAAGTAAATTTTAACTTGTCCACCCCGGCAAATTGTTGCGGAGGGTGGATGTGTTTTTGCTTCAAGCGATTTGATGATTGGATTTCAATTTTAAATATTTTTGAATTTTGGGATTCTCTGGAGATTTGGGAATTTTTGTGGAGCTTTGAAGTTTTGGGTATTTGGGAATTTTTTGTGGAGTTTTGGATTTTGTAGGTGTTTTGGGTGGTATTTGAAATGATCTGTGTGGACCCCTCCGGTTGAGATTTGCATTCAACACGGCCATCATCGGGGTGCGGGGTCATTCATATTTCTGTATTTTGAACCTTGTCGACTCTGTCTAGTAATTGACAGAGGGTCGAGTTTCGCAGGCTTTGTGCCTTTGTAAGTGAATTCTCTTGATTATAGGCCCTGAAGGCCTAATATGAACGTAGAAAATAAATATCCCGGTCGATCTCGCGACCGCATATTTATTCAATAGTTTGAACCGTGTCAACTCCTATCTACCTGAATAGAAGGATCGGGCTTGAACTTGAATTCACTTATTAACCCGCGCAGCATCCCTAGACGTCACGTGTGTACAAATAACACGCTCGCCGGGGCCCATGCGGGTTATGATTATATTTTCCCCTTTTAGTGTACCTATGTGTATACAAATTAGAGTGCACATGTGCGGGGGTATTCTTGGAATATTTGTACACGCCTTCTGTCTGCTTGTACGAAGGTTGCAGATCCGGTGGCGTGTTACAGCAACTTGGGGATTGAGTTATTTGCTGCCTTGTACAGGTAGACTGTCGTGCACTACTTGCATATTGAAGGGAGATTGTAATGCACTAACGAATCTCCTGCTTTCTTTCGCAAGAGCTTGGGTTTGTTATGGAGTTTCCTTATTTTCTTCATATCCACCTTTCACCAATCTCAGATGGTTTAAAAGTGTTTGTTTGCAAGGAGGGATCTTTCACCGTCAATTAACAATATTGCCTTCTTCAATCAACAGGCACCGTAGGGACCGTTGTAGGAGTCTATTACATTCTTTGTTTGCGCGCGTTGGAGTCTTGTAGTGTGGCTATTTGTACCTCGATGTTGGTGACGAGGATGTTGCAATATCCTTCCTACAAGAACTCGTGGGTGTTCGCATTTGTTGCATCTTGGTCACATTTATTTACGAGGATCAATATATTTCATGTAACATTGAGTTAACTGTTCTTGTAGCTTACGTTCCCTCGCATACGATTCAAGCTTTGAGTTCCTTGTATATGTTTGATTCCAAATTCAGTTTCATTCAGACTTGAATTCATTCAAGTCTTCTACCGCCATATCGAGTTCATTCGGATTTGAACCTTATGCTTGCAAATTCAAATTTTACTTTGCATAAGTTCTTGTTATCCACATCTTGTTCCAGTTTGAGTTCGGAGTACATGTTCACGAGTCTACTGTTGACTTGTCTGAGTCCTTGTTCAAATTCACTTGAAGTTCAAATATGGTTCAAAACTTGAGTACAAGTCTTGTTGTCTAAATCAAGTTCATGTCCACATCTTGTAAGCTTCCTGCAGCCAAGCTGAAAGTTCTTGTTGGTGTTCAAACCAAGCAAGTCAAGTTTGAATCAAGTTCTTTGTTCATTTGAGTTCATGTCTTATATCATTTTTGCTCGACTTTGAGTTCAACATTCATTTCAATGTTTAATTGGAATGAATCCCCCACGGTTCAACATTGATTCAAATTCTATTCTTTGTATATGTTTGAGTCCAAGTTCAGTTTATGCTTGAGTTCAGACCCAGTATGAGTCTTCAATCTTCATTCAAGTCTCCTGTAGTCCTTGAAAATTCAATCTCTTGCTCAAACTATTCAGGCCAAGGCTGAAGTTCCCTGCCCTTAGTTCTTTTAAGCTCAAATCAAGTTTTGTTTGCTTGAGTCTAGATTGTTCAAGTCATGGTTACTCAAGTCATCATTTTTGTTCAAGTGATTGTTCAAGTTCAAACATGGGTCCATATCCATTGTAGTCTTGTTCTACTCAAGTTCAAGTCTGAATCAAATTTGAATTTCTTCATCATTCGAGTTTGCATTTAGTCTATTTAATGTTCAATTCAAGTCCCTTGATGTCCAAATCTTGTTCAAGTATGGTTTCAAATTCACCCGAAATTTCGGCAGCATTCCGGCATCTCCCCCGTTTAGGGGAAACTACGGAAAACTGGGCCTTTCCCACCACGCTTAAGAAAGCGTGTATGGTAGATGCCCTCTTTCGAGGACACCGCGGCCGTGTAAAGTCTTCAATCCCCCACCACGCTTAAGAAAGCGTGTATGGGTCTTCGACGTACCTGAAAAGGAAAAGCATTTGTTTCCCCGCGAGCGGGTACTTAAGATCGTCCCCACCACGCTAAGAAAAGCGTGTATAGGGCCTACCCGCCTCGTCGTAGGTGTCGCACCGGGTTCCCTTCCCACCACGCTTATGAAAGCGTGTATAGGCGGTTTGCCGGCTCGACGCGAACGCCGAGGATAGGATTTTGAGGTGATTACCCGCCTCGTTGTAGGCGCCGCACCGGGGTCCCATCCCACCACGCTTATGAAAGCGTGTATAGGCGGTTTTCCGGTCCGCCGCGAACTTCGAGAGCGAGAATCTGAGTTAGAAAATTATACCTTTGCAAGTGTCGGTCCGGCGGTGGAGGCTTGTGGATCGAGGTACGAGGAGAAAGAGACTTTCTCTCTTTTGCATTTTTCTTATTATAATTAATTAATAATAATAATAATTAATTATAATTAAATTAATTATAATTAATTATTAATCATAAATAATTATAATTAATAATAATTAATTTAAATTAAAATAATTATTTATAATTAATTTTAATTAATTATAGTTAATTATTAATGATAATAATTAACTATAACTATGAAAATTAATTATAATTTATTTTAATTAAAATTACTTATTATTAATAATAATTAAATACAATTAAAATATTTAATTATAATTAAACATAATTATATATAATTAAAATTTTATAATTAAAAAATACAGGATTTAGACAGGATTAGATGGATTTAGGAATATGTTGAATTTTCATCTTGGGCTAAATCCCCCTTGTCCCCCTTCTGCCTAAAGTTCGACAGATTTAAGGAATTAGACTGAGGATGCGCGTGTAAGGGAGAAGTTTACCTTCACAGCAAGCTCCCTGTCGCGGCTTCCGATCCAAATGTCGTAACTCCCGATCCTATATGAAGGGAATGTCGTCGAAGGCGTCGGGCTAGGGCAGAGGAGATGGATTCGGCAGCAGAGTAGAGGGCTCAGGTCAGGATTTGCGATTCCAGTGCGGTGGAGGTGTCGGCACAAGGAGATGATCGGAGGCAGCGAAGGATTCAGCTAGGTAGGTCTTTCTTCCTCTCTCTCTCTCTCTCTCTCTCTCTCTCTCTCTCTGTCAAGATGGATAGCTTGCGAATTAGGTAGGGGCAGGGATCGAAAGAGCTTCGCGTGGATTGGGGGTCGGGATGGTTCGGCTTCAGGCAAAGTAGGAGCGACGGTAGGGACGTCGAGTTTGCTGCTGCGGCTTGGAGTTCGGAACGGGTAGGAGCTTTGGCGTTGGATGCAAGCGTCGGGACCAGGGTAGAGGTCGGACAGGGCTTGGGAATCGAAAGGCTTCGTCGAGAGCTCCGCGGTTTGCGAACAGAACAAAAGTAGGGAGTCGAAGCTTGTGGGTTTTCGTGTGAGGTTCGCCAATGAAGCTCTCTTCACCTCCTATTTAACGACGAGGAGCAGCGTCATTTTGAGTAGGCTTTCTGCGGAGGATTTGACGTAAACGGCGCCGAATATGCAGAGGGATGGTACTGTTCAAGCGGCGAGTATGGCCTTAGCAGGATATCGGGATGACTTCGCCAGGTAATGATTTGAGCACATTTTTTTTATCTCTCTTTTTTTTTTTTACTCGTAGAGGTCAACACTCCCTACCTAGCCGCTAGCCTCCACCTCTAAACCCTAGCCGCCGACCACCATTTCCCCCATCCCGAGATCCCACAGTTACCCAAATTTACTACTTTCCTAATTTATCACAATTTTAATTTGTGAAGGTCTCTAATTCACCTTCAAATGAATTTGAATTTCAAACCCTTCCTAATTGATAAACCTATTTTAGGAAAGCCCCCAATTCTTGCAAATATGAAATTAATTAGGATTTGATTTTAAATCCACATTCATCGTATGTGGACACCTTCCCTTCTTACCCCTTTTGGCCGAATCCCCCCCCCTCTCTCTCTCTCTTTAATTGTTTACTTCCCAATTGGGAGCTCCAATTAAGGAGACAATTGGCCGCCCCTTCCCCCTTATTCCCTCTTTCTCTCTTTCATTTTAGGGAAATTAAAATCAAGTTCCCTAATTATCTCCTCCCTTAAATCTGAATTTAATTTCAAAATCTTCCCTCATTAATTCAAATACAAGTTCTACAACTCAATCCTCCCTTTCCCTCCTCTATGGCTGGCCCCTACCCCCACCCCTCCACTTTGAATTAGCCTCCCTAACCTCCCTCCCACATGTACATTGATTTTTATAGGTTTTCTCCACCAAGGCTGCTGTCATGCATCCGGAAATCATCCTAGTTGCTGTCTAGAATTTCTTGCACGCAATAGTTTGCTAGCTCGCTGTCCAGGACCTCCTAGCTCGCTGTCCAGAGCTTCCAACACGTGACAGCTTGCTGTCCCGCCGTCCAGAGCTTGTCTAGTTCGTTTCCCCGACTTCCGGGAACTGTTCAATCATCATCTAAACATCCAGAATTGCTGTACTGCTGCCTAAAGTATGTGGGACGGGTTGTGTAGCCATTTCTTCGCATAAGCAACCAAACGACTTCGCCAGAGCTTCAAATATTCTTCCTTATTGGTAAACTCTTTCCCTTCCTTGTTACCTTTTAAATTCCCTTCAATTGTGGCATTATAAAGATTGTGTAAACATTCTCCGCAAGCCAATTTATTAAGAGTGTGAGTGAGTGGACCAACCAGTGACTAGTCTAAATGTTAATTTAGGGATTTCCTTTGAAAATCCCCCATGTTATGCTAAGCTTGGTTGAATTGGTTAATGTTATGATCTTAAACGAGTATCGTGTAATTTGGCCTAAGCTACATCATCCCTCTTATTGTATTTAATCTCTGTTTAATTCGCTATAAGCTAGAATAATTATTATTGCTCTAATCTAAGGCGTTTAATTTCAACATTGGATATTTACATACGCATCTAGTTCTACATCAGGTTCTCTTTTCATTTGCTATTCTTTACAAAACTTAGCATTGAAGCATGCATAGCTCTTGAAGACCCAAGGAGGCAGCCACAGTTTCTCCTTTTTGTTTTGATATTAGGGCTAGGATTGTACTTCTTAAAACATTTTGGTTGTGAATCCTCTTTTTTTTTTTTCTTTTCTCATCTCCTTACTATGTAGGATCTAATGCTAATATTGCTTTCCCAAAATTGCAATGAAGACTAAGAGTTACAAATATTACTTTCTTGTTATGATTTCTCATTTTTCATTTATTACGGTTGAGTGCTATTTTAGGAACTTATTTTTTGCAAATCATTTTTAATAGCTTCTATAAAAACATCCTCATATGAAGTATTTTATTTCTCATTGTACTTTGTGATGACATAATTGGATAGTGTAAAGGGATCCCATTTTGTGCTAAGAGGCGGCCATGTGGCTTTGTTTCATTATCTACACATGTAGACTATGCCACTGCAATTGGTGGAAGTTTGAAGACCCTATTAACATATAATTACTCTTCTGATGAGGACATTCGACCATGGAGAGTTTATCAGAGACGGGGCCGACGATCTACGGTCACGATTGCACCGCTTTACTTTTGAGTCATCAGTTGTATTAGATTTATTATTATGTTTGTATTAAGTTTATTACTGCATATTTTTCATTTGTATCGTCACTTGAGGGAGTAGTCTTATGTAAGCCCTAGGGGCATGCTTGTCTTTTTGTTTCCTTCATTGTATATTGGCTATTTAAAGCCTCCTCCTCATCTTTTGAGGGGATGATAATTATTATGAAATTATTTTCTCCACTTGTGTCTTGGTGAGTCTTGAGAGCTCTTGAGAGAGTTGAAGTCCCTAGTGAGGGCACCGTATCACTCGTCAGCCGTAGGAAGGCATCCGGGCTCACAGTCCATCTCCTCCTTCCTCCAAATTGCGGGCCACCCCTCTTTTCCCTCCAAGCCACTGGCCATCTTTCCCTCTCCCATCCAAACCACCGGCTACCACCATCCTCTTCCCTCCAAACCGCCGGCTCTAAGCCCCAACACCGCCAGCCCTAGCCCCACCTAGCCCAAGCCCCACCATCTCCCATAGCCGCCGACCTTCCCCTCCAAACCCTAGCCACTGGCCACCCCTTTCCCTCATAGATTTACTACTTTCCTAAAATATTTCGTTATTAATTTGGAAGGTTTTTGAATTCAAATTTAAATAAATTTGAAATTCAAATTCTTTCCTAAATGATATAACGTATTTTAGGAAATCCCCCCAATTATTGCAAATCTGAAATTAAACAGGACTTAAATTTAAATCCGCAGTCAACGTATGTGAACACATTCAACGTATGTGGACGCATTCAACGTATGTGGATACATTCAACGTATGAGGACTCTCCCTTTTTCCCTCCTTTTTGTCGGCCCCTCTCTCCCTCTCTTAGTTATTTTCTTCCCCAATTGGAACTCCAATTAAGGAGGTAATAGCCGCCCCCTCTCCTCTCTCCGCCTCTCTCTTATCTTACCCAAACCAAGCCCTAATCAAGTCTTGGGGCATAATTACCTACGCATTTAGTTCTATATCATCTTCTTTATGCAATACTTCTTTCTTAATGTCGCTTGTTCTCCATGTAATTATCTTTGTCCATTTGGCTTAGCTTTATAAGAGCATATAGTATTTCAACAACTTGTTCATACGTTACAAAAGCGATGCAGGATAAGTAGAAAATGACTTGAAAAAATAATAAAGAGGGAACCATGAAAAATTTAGGTTGGTTGGAGAGATAAGTGGTTGCGGGGACAGCATTGGGGATATACTGGGTTTATTGTTAAATAATTTTACTATTCTGGAACAATAAATTTATGATTCCGCAAAACAATAAAATACGGTCTTGCAGTTGGAAAGGGAAGAATATTAATGTAATTGATTTCAAGATAACTTTTCTGCATATGAATGATCCAAATAATGGCTTTGATACAAATTTGAGAAGGGGCACACATGAAATGACTAAAAAAGATGATAAAGATGAAGCGACTAAGAATAAACGACCTGCTAAGCGAACCTCACTTTTGAACATGGAAATTGCTTCTCCTGAAAGAGTTTCAGGTGAAGATCAATGATCCTAGAATCGATGAAAAACAAGAGTCGTCTTGAATTTTCTTTGTGCCAAAAATTATCCAACGTGCCTAAAATACATCTATTTGTAGATGCTAAAAGAAAAAAGGACTACCTATTTTTAGCTGTAACAAATTGAAAATAAACTAGTAACAAATTGCTAATAAGCTGCCCTAATGAAAACTATTCCAGAAAAAGAAAAAAAATCAATTATTTTTAATGAAATAAAACTTTTGAATTTATGTATGCATGAAAAGACTGTTATTTTATGAAATTTACTAGTGATCTCAACATTAATCAATCTGGCATTCTGGCATGCATATGAATTGATGCTCGTTTTATGTGCTATTTTTTATGCTTTCATCCTAGTGTTCTCGAGGTTTTCTTTTTCTGCCAAGTGAATGGTTGTGAGGTTTGCGAGCTGCTTAATATCCCATTATCATGCTATTTTTTGCTTAAGGTATTGTTTTTTAAAAGATATTTGTTGCTACTTCCTAACCTTCTTACTGAAAATGAGTAGCTTTACCAGCCTGTAATTCGTGAACTTATTATATTCTAAAAGGATTGTTTTCAAATAAAAAAGCAATGTACTGGTAAAATAATTGCAATAATTTTTATATCCATTTTAAAGCTCATTTATTGATGTTCTACAATTGAGGTAGGCGAAATCCAGGGAGCATATCAGATCAAGGTTACAACAACTGCCCTCGCGCTGTTGCTATCCTCGCGTCATGAGGAATTAATAAAAGTTAACGTTAACGGCCATCTTATAAAGGTATGCATTTTCTTTGGAGGTACACAACTTTTTACCTGAATATTTGTAAAAGTTCCTGAGTTGATCTATTTGAAATAATCAGTCAAATGCAGGTATAACTACTCGTTCTAAAGCTAAATTAGCTCCTGACCAATGGACTGTAATTCCACTCCATGCAAAGGTAAGAGTTAAATGCTTGCAGCAAAATTAATACTTGCCTATCCTTATAAAAGGATAATGTTTGCTGTCTCTTTTGGCCTAGCCCCGTCTCGTGTTGAGTAGAAATCAATTTAAGATTTACCCGATGTGTATGATTGGATTGCACTACCACGCATATAGAAGGATAATGCTTGCCGTCTCTTTTGGCTTTCCCCCTTTCGTGTTGAGTAAAAATTAATTTAAGATTTAGCTGATGTGTATGATTGGATTGCACTCATTGCATGGAGCTTTTTTATGAATTTACTAGTTGTACATGTTAATGTCTCGATTCGACTAAGGCCTTTTGGGACGACTTTCTCGCTGCTTTTTAAAGCGGTTTTTTAGTAAAAAATAAAATTTGTTGTACTAAAAAATCGCTTTAAGAAGCAGAAAGAAAGCCGTCCCAAACGAAGCCTAAGATTATCCCAAATAACTTAGTTTTGTAAACCAAGCGTAATATCAATTAAAATAGGTGCTGAATCTTAAAATTTTAATATGTTTGGCTTTGATCCATATTTTGGCTTTTTTCCCATAAACTTGTTTCTTGTGCACCTACGTAGCTTATAGTGTCCCGTGATTATCCAAGCTTCATGATCATCGTAAAAGTGCTTATTTGATTCTCTCTAAGGTAAGTTGCCATGCTGCATGTTCCACAGATATTTTCATTGTTATCAGATGCGCTGGTTGAGAGTCAAGAGCAATTTTTGGATGATGACAGTGGCAGTGATGAGGTAGCCTAGTTAGATAGTTTTTATGTATTTTTGAACAACTAAAGAGTGTTTTTGATAGAAATTCTTCCACTGTCTACAGGATAGTGATTGGGAGGAAGTTTTAGATAACAATGGCTGTGGTCTACAAGATCTATTATATCAATCAAATGTCCCCTCAAAACGTAACGCTGCAGTTGATCATCTTGATGCAATGGCTAAAGTCTTTAATGAGGTACGGTGGTGATTGAGTTCACCTTCTTTTCTTTTCTACTCCACATGGTCTTACAACATTAGTACTGCTAGCTCGTTACTCACTTTAATCTGTATATTTTCAAGAGTGACAGTGATAATAGTGAAGAAGAGCTTGTCAAAGATGATCCACTAAATGAGGTTTGCACTGAATATGCCTTCTATTTAGAAAATCGCTTTCCTTGGTAAAATTACTAACAAAGTTGAGTCTGGCAGACTAAGCTTGCAGGCTTTCTCCCTCAATTCTTTCTAAACTTACATGACATGGACAGCTCACTTTTTAACCATCTCTGCCAGGTAATGTAGTGCCTTCCTCTTTCATAGTCTTTCTCCAAAGTGCCTTTTCTTTTATCAATTCTAGATTTCTCTCTCTCTCTCTCTTTAAGACATTTGAGCCGTTAAGACAAATTCACACACACATCACATACGTAAACTTCGAACCTAAAACCTCTTGGTTAGCAGCCAAAGTCTCCAACTAATAGGCCAATTTGAGCTGCGTCTTATACTTCTCTTTTGCTCGATTTTGTGCAGAACTTGACACATGCCCAAAGGATTGCAGTGGAAAAGGTTGTGAGGAAGTGAGAGCCTCTTCTCGAAATTGTTTTATTAGTGTTTGTTTAAATGTAAAATTTTCATCTTGTCAGTATAAATTATTGTTTTTCATTGTAAAGGTTTGTTTATCAATCATTTATCTTGTCAAATTTTGTATGCCAATAGCGCACATCTTTATTTCGACTGTCTTTCCTACTAAGGGTTTGTGGAAAAGCAATGAACAAAGCGGGAGTGGCTTTTGTTTGGGTTATACTTTTGTTTTGGTTAAAAATTTAGTAATCAGATTGTGAAAACTTTGTGTCCCATTTTCAGGATGGATCTTTTTCACCAATAAGAGGTAATTAATATCTGTATAAGTAGGGGTGTCAATATTGGACCCGATCGGAAAATTCGACCCGAAAATTTTGGGTTTGGGTTGACCCGAACCCGAAATGGGTTGGGTTCGGGTTCAACAATTTGACCAGTTTCAAAAATCGGGTTGGGTTGACTCGTTGACCCGAAATTGACCTGTTTTAACCAGACAATCAGTTTTTGACCCATCAACTCGAGATTGACCCGTTTCTAACCCAGAAAGCGGAGATTGACCCGTTTTTGGACCCGAAAATTAGCAGTTTTTTGTTGGCACTAGGACATTCAGGTTGGGTCGGGTTCGGGTCCGAAAAATTGACCCGTTTGCAAAAATGGGTTGGGTTCGGGTCAGGAAAATTGACCCGTTTGCAAAAATGGGTCGGGTTCGGGTTGACTTAATTGTGCCGGGTCAATTTCGGGTTTGACTCGAACCCGTCCCATGATCCGAAATTGATACCCCTATATATAAGCCCTACTTTTTTATTTTAAAATTATGCTGACCCATTATGGCTTTGATTATAGCTTTGACAATTTTTTTATTATTTTTTTAGCAGTTTTGTAGTACAAAAATTTTTAGCTTAAATAATTTTATATTAAAAAAATGTTGCAAAATTATTATGTTATTTTTTAGATTGTTATTATAATTTTTATTTAATTAATAAATTTTATTATTTTTAAAAAAATGTATTAAAATTTTAATTTTTATAATAATTTGAAAATTATTACTTTTACAATAATTTTGCAAAAATGCCAATTGAGAAAAGATCTAGCTCAGTGGACCCCTTCACCGTTTGTGATCATTTTTCTTCAAATATTTGGCTCAAAAGTCAAATCCAATTCAATGGAAAACCGTGCCTTTTAATCAATATGGCGACTTTTTTTAAAGGATCACAGTATTTGTTAAATTAAGTATGGAAAATGTAATTAATTTTTTTTTAAAAGATCAAATTTGCAAAATAGTGTTTGGATTTTGCTGAAAATGTAAAATGAAATTTAGTTTTCTTAAATAATGAAATTTTATTTTGCATTTTCTAGTGAAAAATCAGTTAATCAAGTTTTCTAAAACCGAAAACTCGATTTCAAATCAGATTTTCTATAGAAAATGTAAATTAAAATTTGATTTTATAAGAATATTAAATTTAAATTTTCGTTTTCAACATAACATATTAAATATATAATTTAATAGAATATTCAAAATTTTAATAATATTTAATGTAATATTTAGATATTTCAGTAATTTAATATAAAAAATGTTATATTTAAAGTATGATATGTTTACAAATAATCTTTTTAAAATTATTTAATTAAATTATATTGACTATATGTTTTAATGAATTAAGCACCTTTTGGGTTAACGGGATAGAAAGAGATTTTTAAAGTTATTTATCTTTAACAAATTACTTAAAATAATAATTAATATATCATCAAAAATAATTTAATTGGAATGAATTAGAATTTTTTAGAATTAATATATTTTTTAAAGGAAGAAGGAATTTGTATATATATATATGAAAAATTACTTGACAAATTTAAAGCGATTTTCCAAAAGCGAAAAATTTAAATTCCAATTAATCACTTTTAACTTTATTTTTACCCACGTCTATTTTCCCCAAGCGTACACCGAAACCTCTGCAAATCTATTCGCGGACCCCTCTCTCTCTCTCTCTCTGGAAATTTCTCTGGAAGACTTCTGTTTCGGAGAAGACAAATCGGTGGGTATCGGCGAAGGACTGAGATGGGATGCTCGTTCTCGGGGTTGAATGCTCTATACGACGCCGTTAATGGCGGCGGGGACGTGTGGATCAATCAGAACCGATTCAGGATCGTGAAGCAGCTCGGAGAAGGTGGCTTTGCATTCGTTTATCTCGTCAAGGAGGTTGTCAGGGACGGAGCCTCTGGCGGCGGAGGGCTTTCCGGGAAGAAATTGAAGAACCCTACACACGTCTCAGGTCGGGTTTTGTTCTATCTGTTCTCATGCTAATTTATCATAGTGAAGTTAGGCATTGGTTCTTGATTTGAAGGGCGCTGTTGCTTTTTCTTGATTATTATGATTGCAATTTGTGATGTTTTTTTTTTTGGAAAAATTTGTGCTGTTGTCTTTTGTAGATCAGGCATATGGTAGAAAAGAGTCTTCGGGCTGGGCTGTCTCATAAAAATGTGTCAATTTCGTGTGACATTTATATCTTTTTCCTTCAGATGACGGGACATATGCGTTGAAGAAAGTCCTAGTTCAAAGTGAAGAGCAATTAGCGTTGGTAAAGGAGGAGATACACGTTTCGTCACTATTTGGCCATGCTAACCTACTCCCACTCCTTGATCATGCTATTATTGCTGTCAAGGTAATGCTAATATCAATTTTGTATTTTTGTTCAAAATTAGGGAAAAACCATTTATTGAATATGATGTTAATCATTATTTCGCATGCATGTGTGTGTGTGTGGATACGAGGGAGAACACACTTTTTTCTGATGGGCTTTTGAGCTATTTAAAGTCAAATTCACACACACATCACATACGCAAGCTTCAAATCCAATACCTTTTGGTAGCCAATAAATCAAGGCGAGCTGCATGTGAGAACACACTCAATGAATGAAGTTTCTAGAGCTATGATACTGGTAGGGTTTGATGTATATAGTCTTCTACCCTATACTACAAAGGAGTTGTTTTGATGATTTGAACCCACCACATCCAGCTCAGTGTTGTCACTCTTACTATTGCTCCAGCCCTCCACCTATATATGTATTTCGTGAAATTTTGTGGCTTTTATCTCAATGTGTCCTAGGCTCCTAGCTTGCATTTTCATTTAATTTGAATGCTCTTTTGTCAAATTAGTTATTGAAAGTTAAGAATCTCATTTGCATCCATAATTCTCAAGATGTGGAAGTCGCTTTGGACTGTTATGATATTTTTTGAATGCTTACTATTGGCAATTTCTAGTTGTGGCCATGAAGTGATTTTCAAATTCCACAGTAAATTTTAAAGCAGGATGCTAATATTTAATTTAATATTAACTTATCTTAATTTCTTATCCAGTTGAGTGTATTCATCATTCCTGATGATCAAGAAAAATTATATAGTTTTTATGGAAAATCTTTGCAGGGATTGTTTCACTGTTGAGGAACATTAGCAAGTATTTTGCATATCTAAGAATGGAATGGTTGAATCACTATAACTCAGCTTCACCAAATTTATATGAACATTCCTCGCTACTGATGACCAGGGAGAAAAATAAAGAAATTGTCTATTTTATCCTACTAGGATCATTGTTTTTGAGGCTTTATCAACGACACTTCTATGTTTAGTAAAAAAGTGATCCACCTCATGTAGTAATTTGGTTAGGACGATCTATCAACTAGTATTAAGGTGGAATCAACATTTTTATGTAGGGTCCACAAGAAGGAAGGTGGAACCATGAAGCGTATTTATTGTTTCCAGTTCATATGGATGGGACTTTACTTGATAATGTCAAAGCTATGCAATCAAGAAAGGAATTCTTCTCAGCGCTCACTGTTCTTCAAATTTTCCGTCAGGTGAAGCCATATAGTCAAATTTGTAATCTTTTAGAAGTTTTTTATTTATTACACAGGTTCTGCATGATATATGCATAATATTTACATTGCTGTAATGCTGTGTAAGCACTTCATTATTTTTCATTTGAACTATTGTTAAAAACTATTGTGTACACAAAGAACTAATAAGATATTATAGCCTGTTATAGAAATTTTGACGATTGACATCGAGATTTTGTTGTCCTTTAATTAATAGAAGAATTCATTAAATGGAATGTAGAATTTTTATGGGACAAGTAATTCCAGGGTAATCGTATCTTGACCCGCATAAAAGAGCCTTATTTTTTGCTTTTCTGCTTTCATTTTTCCATTCATATAATTGTTTGTTCTCTCATTTCTCACTAATTAGTTTTGCTAAATCTAGTCTTATTCCTAGTTTCTGTTTCTTCCTGTTCATAAATAACCTTGTAGATTTTTGGGTGCCAGAAACAACTCACAATTGAATTCTTGCAAATCATGTAAAAATCTTTTAGTAGTTTGCTGTTTGAAATCATTTATTTTTAATAATCTATCCTAATTTTTTTATTTGGAATTTAAATGTAGAGATTTTATTATACCCTTTATTTTCAGCCATTAATTTATAATATATTTTCTTAATTGAGGATATTGTTCCTATTATACCTCTTATATTTACCTTTATACAAAGCATCAGTGCTCTATTGGAATATATCAAGTTATTTTAGGAGACTGCCAATGCAGCAATTTTATATTGGACTGCTATTTTTTCATGAATATGCAGTTCTCACATGAATGCCAGCAATTCTATATTGGACTGCTATTTTTTCCTGAATATCGAATTATTTTCAATTACTGTAACAGACATAAATTTTTTTTTTTTCATTTTCTTGTGATAATTAATCATGGAAGATTCATCTTGGATAACTCTTGATTCTCCTGCCTATATACCTTGAATCCTACATATAACTGAAAAGCAAAGGTTGGTAATTGGTATTTACAATTCCCTACCGTTTGTTCTTTTATGAACCGCTTAAAATTCTATCTTTCGATCTGTATATATTAAAAAATTTCTCCATCTTAAGAAGAAAGGCACAGTGCAATATCAGTTTCTGTTTCTCCTATAATTACTTAGGAAGCATCTAACGTGCGATTAAATTTAGTCAAAATACCTTTATCTCTTGATTAGTGCATGCTTTACCCCTTTTATGAATATGTTTTTGACCGTTGCTGTGATAACAGATTTCATATTCTTATTGAAGCCTAGTTCCTTTTAGCTAGGTTGATGAAACTGCATCTTCGTCTGATCTCCCAATATACATATTGCCTTTTTAAAATTTTGATCTCTCTCATTTCATTTTTTGTCAGTAAACTTTTATACACTCACACACACATGTTTTGAGGTTCATTTCCTGCATTTTTGCATAACCTTTTATGTGATGAGACCGCATGCTAAGATAACCCCTCAACAGATCTGTGCTGGACTAAAGCACATGCACAGTTTTGATCCTTCATATGCCCATAATGATGTGAAACCTGGTAACGTCCTGATCACACATAGGAAGGGACAGCCACCTCTTGCCGTAGTGATGGATTTCGGTAGTGCTCGGCCTGCTAAACTGAAAATACGTTCTCGTTCGGAGGCTTTACAATTGCAGGTGCGTGAATCCCTCTTGTATCGGAGAGTTTATTTCTAATGTTACATAGTTATTGACAAATAGCTAGACCAGTTTACCCACGTTTTATTATTTTGTTTTAAACGCCCATTTCACCATCAGGTTACCTTCACTTAAAAATTTGGTTTTCCTGCCATACTAGCTGTGTTTATATGACGTTATTTATGCTTCAACATCTAGTCATTTAAAGTCACATGATGCTATTGCTATGTCATCCTGTGCCCAATGTTATTCATTATTTCTTTTCCACCTTCAATTTTTAGCACTTCTCATCAGTGGCATCATGGTTTTATCCTCATCATCATGGTTCTCCCCCCTTTATCCTTCCTATTTTGTTGAGAACTGGAGGCCGCATTATCACAAATATTTGGAGTTGGCTTCCTGAATATTTCTTCTTCATTTGTTATGGATCTTGGCTGGCATGTACTATAAATCCGTCTTCATTCTTATCCAGGTTGTCAGTTGTCCAGTTTTGTGTTGTATTTGGTAATCCAATTTGATTAAATCCTTTGAATAACTTGCAAGCATGTTTGATTTTTTGATTTAAAGCCTTCATCCTCCCCTTCTAGCTCTATCATCTTGATTTATTTTCCAACTTAATACTAGCTTTTCTACTCTCATTTTGTGATAACCTTCTCAATCTACTTTTTGTTTCCACTTTTTTCTTCTATCGTTTGGCGCTTCTTTTACCAACTCTCTTCCACAGCCTTTAACTAATCATCCTTGTTACCTTTATTATTCTGATAGATGCTAGTTAAACTCGAATTTCCCTTATGCGTTACCATTCAGACTTAGGCTTTGTTTGGGATGGCTTTCTTATTGCTTCTTAAAGTTGCTTTTTAGTACAAAAATTATAATTTTTTTACTAAAAAGCTGCTTTAAGAAACAATAAGAAAGCCGTCTCAAATGAAGCCTTAATCACACCAAGCACAGCTCACTTCAATGCTGCGGACCATTGTCCACGAGCCTGATAGGATGACAGTTACAATAAGATATTGTTTTTTCTATTAAGAATTAGCTCTAAAACCTTTATGCCTATCCGAAGTAATACTAATTTATGCATATATTGCGTACTATGTTTTAGTTTTAACTGGCAGACTCGATTATCAAATCTTAGAAGTTGCCGACTCAAAGATACTACATTTTTTTTACTTTGTTTAAATTATTTTAAGCAGGAATGGGCCGCTGAACACTGTTCCGCACCATTCAGAGCTCCCGAGTTATGGGATTGTCCAAGCCACATCGATATTGATGCAAGAACAGATATCTGGTCTCTGGGATGTACCTTGTATGCAATAATGTAAGAATGAGCGTCTCTCACCTCTTCTCTTTAAAATAAAGGGGGATTTACATACATGCCACTTTATTATATCAATGTTACATATTTAGCACCTAAAATTTAAATATTACATTCCTACCATCCAAACACTAATTCAACAACAAAAATACCACTCCGTCTCCATATGCCGTCACTCCGTCTCTTCCTTCCCGCTTGACCTGTAAATCACTTGCTTTCTCACGGCATTCTGCCTCACAACAATCTAAGACTCAAGACTTAAAATCTCCGATTCAGATGAAAAAGAAATCTTAAAACAAAGTACAAACAGAAAGTGTAGAACTTCTCGCATTCATTGGATAGAAGGAAGATCACAATACCATGGACATCAGGGAGAGAATTGATTTACAGCTCTTGGTGGCGCTCATGATCTAATCCACGTGATTGATTGACATGCTTGCTGCTATGGGAGTTCTTGCTGCAAGTTGCAGGATATACATGGAATCAATTTTGATCAGGATGATGTGGTTCTTCCCATCGTGATCTTGAAATCTGTGAAATTACCTCCTTGGGATAGGGAAAAGATCAATTTAGCTTCAGTAAAAATATCAGAAAGGGAGAAGACAACATTAGCTGAGTTGTTTTTGGAAGAAAAAACTGCTGTGCTGTTTCGTGGGAAGAGCATGTGACTGGAAGAGACGGAGTGACGGTATATGGAGACGGAGTGGTATTTTTGTTGTTGAATTAGTGTTTAGGTGGTATGAATGTAATATTTAAGTTTTGGGTGTTAAATATATAATATAGATATAATAAAGTGGCATATATGTAAATCCCCCTAAAATAAAATAAGAAAAAACCTGAAAGATTCTGTTTCCTGGCATCATCTAGAACAAACTTCATACTGGGAGTAGTCTATCCTGTATAGATTATTATCAAGCTAGTTTACATGTTAGCCCTTCATATGAATTCACTCCTACTCTGAGCTCATGAGTAGAACCTTCCAAGATTTCTTTCTTCTAATCAACGCAAACACCTTGCAGGTATGGCATGTCGCCATTCGAGTATGCACTGGATTCTGGAGGGAGCTTACAGTTGGCTGTAATGAATGCTCAGATAAAGTGGCCATCTGGCCCTAACAAACCTTTCCCTGAATCACTCCATCAGTTTGTTTCTTGGATGCTGCAGCCTCAACTAGCCATCCGACCTTACATCGATGACATAATCCTTCATGTCGACAAACTTATATCAAATTTCTCATAAAATATAGAAGTTTTTACTGATTGGATTTGTATTTGTTGTACCTTCTTCTCTTTTTTTCTTGTATGCATATTATTCATATCTTGACACAGAAGAGCTTTCTCATTGTTAAACATTTATATAAATTATTCTTTTCTCCCAGTTTGACAAGCTCCATGGAAGCTGCTTTCATGCTGTAGTCATTCTATTGACTATATTATAAGAATTGCTTTAGAAATTGAGATTTTCGTTTGGGATAGCTTTTTATTGTTTCTTAAAATAATTTTTTAATAAAAAACTTACAACATAATTTAATCAATGTATTTTTGTCGTTTTAGTATTTAGTATTAGTGAATAAACCCCCTCAAAAATTTAAATTTCTTTTATTGTATGAATCTTTAGGTAATTTGTCTGCCACGATTTTTTTTTTACTCTTTATTAAGGAGTCTTTATGCAATTGCCCCCCTTAAAAAAATTAAACTAGTATGTTTTTTAGGCGATTGCACCCTAGCAAAATTAAACACATTATGTATACGTGTTATTTATAAGTTCCCCCCCAAGAGTTTTAAAATACTATGATCTTTAGGCAATTGCCCCATAGCATAATTAAATATATTGTGTAGAGGTGCTATTGTTAGGGAATAAAGAATCAAATAAAAAGAAAAATGCTAAAGAGAATTCATCATTTTATTTATTAATTTGAATTTCAAAAATATCCTTAAAACTAAAATTTGTTTCGGGGGCGCAGCCCCCTTGGAGGCAACACCAACAGTTACTTATAAGTTTGCTCCCCCTGAAAATTAAGGTTGGTTCCGCCCCTGGTCTGCGGCCAAGTGGTCGACGGAACACGTTCCTCTCATCTCATTTGGGCTCGAGTTTCCTAACTAATATATATATATATACATCAATCCGCAAAATATCAATAATGAATTGACACAAAATTATGATTTAATCATCTTCATGTTTATCTTTCCCATCAGAATCTACGTAAAAGATGAAAAAGATTATGAAAATTGGATATTTTCTTTTGTTAAAAGAACATTATTACAAAGAAAGAAATGCGTTCGGAGATGAAAGAAGAGAAAAAAATTGGGTCGAGATGTTCTGATTATGCTGGTTGTAAAGCTCTGAGTTTTATATTTAGATAATAATTAATCAATTCTTATTTAAAAATAAATCTCATTATTTAAAAACTAATTGTGATTAATATTTAGAGTCTCTTTGAGAAAGATTTCTTATTTTTTTAATTTTTTATACTACAATTATAATTTTATTTGGTTATTATTTTTTTGTTGTTTTTTCAAAAATTTTATGATGAAAAGTCACCTTTTATAGGCGGAGTAGCGAAATTATTTTCTCTACAATAACTTTATAATTAATTTTATAAAAAACTACAGCAATTTCAAACAAACCATTAATCACTCCTACATAAAGTCCATCAGGTTGTAAAGTTACACAACCTAAGCAAAATAAAATGTATTCCTTGAGCCAACAACCATGGAGTCCTCAAGCCAGCCCTGAAGAGGCAATTTTTGTTCTAAAATTTGACATCCACTAAGGCTTCTTAATTTTCTTACATGAATAGATTCAAATGTTCTATGATTCTTCATGAATCATGAATTTCATCCAATGTATTTGCATTTTAGGGCACATAAAACGGCGGCCTTCCGATAACCCGATTAAGAAAGTGAATGTATTAAATTTGACTTATATTAAGAAAGGTCAATGTAGACCTAAAAAGACTGGATTAGAAAATATTAAAAATGATTTTTCTTTATTATAAATGAGAATTTAATTTTTAACAAAATATAATGGAGAAAAAAGATTCATGTAACCGACCTCACATAGTGGGATAAAAATTTGATGTTATTATTATATTTGCATTTTAAAATCCCTCTTCTTTTTCATGACCTATTAATTCTTTATAATTTAAAAAATTTTGCTATAACTGAAATAGGAAAATCTAAAAATAATAAATATTAAATATATAAATACATTAAAATTAAAATATGTTATTAAAATTTATAATTTTATTTTTATAAAATTGAAAAAAATTAAATAATACAATTTACTTAATTTTAAAATTATAAGCTAATTGAGGTCTATAATTCCCAGTTTATGGTGCTGTTTCATTGTCAGCCAGAACTGGCCCAAAATCAGGTCAGTTCGGGCCAGCTGGGCTGCACGTGATGGCCTGTCTAATGATTAGACGTGAGCCTAACATTTTTATATATATATATGCAAGCAAGGCCTGGAACTGCATACTATAAATGTAAAGGCATCCAACTTCGAGTAGCTGGTAGAACTTTCAGAGTTCATTTATGAAGAGCAAGAAAGCACCCAATGCTCTTTAGCAATGGCATTCTCATGTAAATAAAAAGAAATTTTATGACTTTATGTAAAGTATTATATTAGACTCATTGAAAAATAAATGTAATGATTTTATATGTTATAATCAAATTTGTTTGTGGATCAAACTCGATCTTACTAGTAGATCGACTTGGTGACGAGCGGGGTAAAACTTGCGTGAGGATGAAACTTGTGTACAATACTACATGCTTCTCTAAATATGTGTTACCTCTTAGTTTGTTGAAGGAGGGCGAGATCTGAAGAGTAGTGATAAATCATCTCTCGGGAAGCTCAGTAGAGCATGTGGATGAGGCGACTATGTGGGTGAATGTTGAGATGGAAGGGGATCAGTGGCTGGTGAGCTTGTTGATATAGCTGGGGACTTATGTGGGAGATCTTGGATCACTTGGGAAGAGAGAGATGAGTGAGATGTTATCGCATGTAGGGAAAGCTCTAGGTCAGATGGTCATGGAAAGTCATAGTGAGGTTCTAATGACTAGGCATTTTTGTGTAGCTGAGTTGGGTGAGAATGATGACTTTTAACATAGACTAATATGGTGGTCTAGGCATGTAATGGATCTCGAGTTGCTAGAGTGGTGGGAAATTAACGATTCAGTATTTGATGATCATTTTGGATGAGTTCTCCTACATGTTCCAGACGAGTAGCACATTTGGACCACTCGGTGAGTTCCTTTTGTAGACCCCTGGAGTTGTCATAACCCGCCAACTACCTGCTAAATAAACGTTATTTCACTTATTTAGTCAAGGTGTCATGGATCATTTGCTCGGTGATAATGCATGGCATAAATGCCATATAAGTGTTATTCACTTGATCTAAATATGACCAGAGTAGGTCATATAAAAGAATTATTTATTTTATCTTTTTGGTCATCAACCAGAGCTTCTATAAATCATCCATATAATTCAATATGTAATAAAGATAATTAAATATTATACACATTGAAATATTTGACTAGAATCATTCTCTAAAATCATATTTATAATAATCAAGAGATCACTAACAATTATTAATCTATTAATAGCTCATGACTACACAAGAGTAAAAGAAAGTATAGAATAAAATTAAAAGAAAAGCATGGTGATCTCAATTAGTCTCACTCTACACGATCATGACCTCTTCCTTGATCTGAAATCAGTAAAACCATATAATGAGCTTGCAAAGCCTAACATAAACCCAAAACTTGCTAAAGCTTTCAATACAAAATCTAAAAAATCAATATGCATACTCATTTCAATCAATAGACTTAGTAATGTTCAATATCATCAATATTCAATCATCACTTGTATGATTCAATATAATCAATAACAAAAAGTAAGAATTAACATGCTTAAATCCATAAATTAATAGTACAATAATGTGCAATCAATAAATCAGTACTGTAGCCTGAACATATAGGTGTCAATGTCATCAGTATGACCCCATCTTATTAATTATCTATTATATAAAAATTAGTAAATGAAATTAACACTTATAATGCACACACATATTTCTCTATATATCTATCAATATTATCATTACTATCAATATATGGATTACATCAGTATATGATTCAGCAAGGTAGGACATCCAACTTTAATATGATATTTTCATTCATTCATTTGTATTCATCATTATCATTATCGTTACAACATCATTATCATTTTATCATATCAAGTGACTTTCAATAAATCTTTAAGAGTGGTTACCCTCTATCTGTCGGCGTAATCATTCATTAATTACAGACTACAATTGGGATAACACCACAAATTATCTTTAAAGAAAAGCTCATTGGCTTACCCTCATGCGTAGGGTATTATATTTTAACAGCCAACCCAAATTAATTATAGTGTTAACATTCAGTCTTCCTTACATACACATCATGTACTATATTTATTGCATATCAGTTGCATCAATCTCTTTTTCATGCATGAAATACAATATGAAATGTTGAAATCTATAAATTCAAAAAAATTAATATAATAATCAATAGATAGCTTCAAAAAAGCACAACTTTTATTTTACATGATAATTCATTTATATGATAGAGATGAATTATTAAGTTAACTTGAATTTTAACCGAAATTTAATCGACTCAAATTCAATTTTTTTGAGCAAAGTCAAAGTCAAATTATCATATCAGTGCCAATTCATTTATACACAACCCGCCAATAAGAGCTAGATTTTTAATAAAATATAAAATAATTACTTTTAAATTATGGCGGCTTCAATTTATGAAATATTTGTAGATGTCTATCCTCTTCTGATTCCTTATGTTTGGCCTGTATACTTCGGCCTCAATTAATTTAAAACTTACTAAACCTTAGAATTTAATCATCTGTGTTATTGAGATCTTATAGACAATAGTTTAACCTGAAGATCGACCTACTTATGATTAGTTGGATCTTATGATTCTCATTCGAGAAAAAATTAATAGAGATTAAGTAAATATATAATGGTGCAGAAAGATTTGTAATGGATAATTTTCTAATAAATACATTATAATGAGAGATCTTAATGCAGGCGCGGATAGAGAGGGGGCCAATGGGGGCACGTTCCCCGCTCCAAAATTTCGAAAGACCTGTTTTATCTAATTTATGCATTTAATAAAGACAAGTTGATTCGAATGACATAGTTTTATCCAACTGATTTTACTCCTTTTGATCAGATGATTTTTGAAAATCAGTTGGACACTTATATTATGATATGCACTCTGATGAAAAATTTTCTTCATTAAAAGATATAAGAAGTCTTGCTGAGAAAATGATTCAAAGTAGGAAGAATATTCTATATCATTTTGTTTTCAGACTATTGAAATTAATATTAGTATTACCCTGTTGCAACAAGAGAAGATGAAATAGCATTTTCTGTCATAAATATTATAAAAAATCGGTTGTGAAATAGAATTGGAGATCAATAGCTGAATGATATATTAATTGCTTATATTGAGAAAGAAATATTAGATTATACTGATAATGAAGTAACAATTCAACTCTTTAAGAATATGAAGATGAGGTATTATAAATTGTAACTTTTTTTTTATTATCTTATATCTAATATTTCATCTGTTTAAGCAATAAATTAAAAAATAAATTAAAATTGTCTATGTTGGTCTCAAGCCCGGATGAAAAAAATTGAGAAAAAATTTATCAAAATAAATTTAGGCTCTCGTTAAAATAATATTCTGACTCCATCACTATGCTTATTTGTGTCACTGTGTTTTGAAAATTAAATGAAAGATATGTGCTGTAAGTATGAGATATTCTTTATATAATAATGTAAAGGGGAAAAATTTATCAAAATTGGCTGATTATAAATGAATTTTTTTTAATTTTAAAATAAAAGAAGTATAACAATCGGTTAATTTTTCATATATTATATTCATCTCAAAATAAATAAATTTTTTAATAACTTATTAAATATAAAATTTAGGATATTTAATAAAAAAATAAGATTATATCCACATTTTTAAAAAAAATAAAGAAAAAAATATTAAACGGATCATTTTTAGATCAAAAATTGGTTTACAAGTTAACCTGAATCCAACCCGTTTAATAAATACGTTGAAAAATCCAACCAAAACCCAACCCGTCTATTAAATGAATCAACTAGAACCCGAACCTTTTTAGTCGGATTCAGATCTGATCATTTATTGACACCCTAAAAATTATGCTCGTTTTGCCCGTGAGACCATCACCCACTTCACCTCCATGTACATATAAGGTGCATTACCAATTCATTGATTAAATTTGAAAATCTTCAATTATATTCCACCTTCCATCCAACCAACCATCCAAAATTTTCAAAACTCCTGCATTCACTTTACAACCAAACAGCCTCTTAGAGAAATATTTTTACAAGAAATTTGGTTTGTCGGAAGGCTAACTGTGAACAACATGGAAAAAATCAACTAAAGTTTTATATGAATCAGACGTTATATTGCACACTTCAACTAAATATAAATCTGACACAGCGTCTGTAGCATTGAATTTTACATTATAACATACTTCAAATAAAAATCATTACTGCTAGCTGTTATGTCTTCCACATAAGGATACATTGCAGTCTTATTGATCGATTAATATATCATTAATGAATGTATGGGCCTCACTTAGCAACCACCAGCCACATGCCAATTATCCTGATCTGAAAGCAAAAATCCATGTGCTGCCACCTTGCTAGCTTGTACTCTCTACCACTTGTAGCTTTCCAGAATTTCACCCTCACCTCCCCACCTATATAGATTCCAGTATTAGAGAAAGAACAATCTGCATTGAAACAGAAACAAAAAATATATATATATATTATAAGGCTCTTCCTCATATTAATTGGTTGAATAAAATGGAGGTTAAAAAGATCTTCTGGAAAGATATGGTGCAATGGATTGCTTTCAATGCTTGCCAAACAGAAGTGACAGCCTACAATTGGGAAGCTATAGGGCTGCTTGTCCAACAAAAGACTTCACAATTCAAATCACTCTCTCCATTTACTGCTCACAATTTATTGAGGTCACATGCAAAGCATAGGAAGCCAAATGCCTTGTCACAGAAGAAATGATTTGTAGATAAGTGATGAACAACCATAGTCCATAGCTACAAAGATATATATACAAATATATAGAAAATCATATAGAAATATTAATTGGAAATTATAGCAAGCCAGCCAACATGTCCAAGAAATGGAGAACAAATAATAAGCTAAGGAATAATGGAACTAGAGAAGAACCAAAAGCCAGCCTTTTGGATTATACAAGACAACGCCATGCTTTCCAATTGGAGACGAGGACAAGAGATAAAACAATGGAGGCCAGATGGGAGAAACAGAAACTGTGTTGACAGCCATAAGAGAGGATCCTCTCTAATGGGGATGATGACAAAGACGGGGAGATAAAAAGGTTCCAAATGCCTGG